>OX383964.1:5000-1205000 GCA_947532105.1 Athrips mouffetella
TAACCTAACCTAACCTAACCTAACCTAACCTAACCTAACCTAACCTAACCTAACCTAACCTAACCTAACCTAACCTAACCTAACCTAACCTAACCTAACCTAACCTAACCTAACCTAACCTAACCTAACCTAACCTAACCTAACCTAACCTAACCTAACCTAACCTAACCTAACCTAACCTAACCTAACCTAACCTAACCTAACCTAACCTAACCTAACCTAACCTAACCTAACCTAACCTAACCTAACCTAACCTAACCTAACCTAACCTAACCTAACCTAACCTAACCTAACCTAACCTAACCTAACCTAACCTAACCTAACCTAACCTAACCTAACCTAACCTAACCTAACCTAACCTAACCTAACCTAACCTAACCTAACCTAACCTAACCTAACCTAACCTAACCTAACCTAACCTAACCTAACCTAACCTAACCTAACCTAACCTAACCTAACCTAACCTAACCTAACCTAACCTAACCTAACCTAACCTAACCTAACCTAACCTAACCTAACCTAACCTAACCTAACCTAACCTAACCTAACCTAACCTAACCTAACCTAACCTAACCTAACCTAACCTAACCTAACCTAACCTAACCTAACCTAACCTAACCTAACCTAACCTAACCTAACCTAACCTAACCTAACCTAACCTAACCTAACCTAACCTAACCTAACCTAACCTAACCTAACCTAACCTAACCTAACCTAACCTAACCTAACCTAACCTAACCTAACCTAACCTAACCTAACCTAACCTAACCTAACCTAACCTAACCTAACCTAACCTAACCTAACCTAACCTAACCTAACCTAACCTAACCTAACCTAACCTAACCTAACCTAACCTAACCTAACCTAACCTAACCTAACCTAACCTAACCTAACCTAACCTAACCTAACCTAACCTAACCTAACCTAACCTAACCTAACCTAACCTAACCTAACCTAACCTAACCTAACCTAACCTAACCTAACCTAACCTAACCTAACCTAACCTAACCTAACCTAACCTAACCTAACCTAACCTAACCTAACCTAACCTAACCTAACCTAACCTAACCTAACCTAACCTAACCTAACCTAACCTAACCTAACCTAACCTAACCTAACCTAACCTAACCTAACCTAACCTAACCTAACCTAACCTAACCTAACCTAACCTAACCTAACCTAACCTAACCTAACCTAACCTAACCTAACCTAACCTAACCTAACCTAACCTAACCTAACCTAACCTAACCTAACCTAACCTAACCTAACCTAACCTAACCTAACCTAACCTAACCTAACCTAACCTAACCTAACCTAACCTAACCTAACCTAACCTAACCTAACCTAACCTAACCTAACCTAACCTAACCTAACCTAACCTAACCTAACCTAACCTAACCTAACCTAACCTAACCTAACCTAACCTAACCTAACCTAACCTAACCTAACCTAACCTAACCTAACCTAACCTAACCTAACCTAACCTAACCTAACCTAACCTAACCTAACCTAACCTAACCTAACCTAACCTAACCTAACCTAACCTAACCTAACCTAACCTAACCTAACCTAACCTAACCTAACCTAACCTAACCTAACCTAACCTAACCTAACCTAACCTAACCTAACCTAACCTAACCTAACCTAACCTAACCTAACCTAACCTAACCTAACCTAACCTAACCTAACCTAACCTAACCTAACCTAACCTAACCTAACCTAACCTAACCTAACCTAACCTAACCTAACCTAACCTAACCTAACCTAACCTAACCTAACCTAACCTAACCTAACCTAACCTAACCTAACCTAACCTAACCTAACCTAACCTAACCTAACCTAACCTAACCTAACCTAACCTAACCTAACCTAACCTAACCTAACCTAACCTAACCTAACCTAACCTAACCTAACCTAACCTAACCTAACCTAACCTAACCTAACCTAACCTAACCTAACCTAACCTAACCTAACCTAACCTAACCTAACCTAACCTAACCTAACCTAACCTAACCTAACCTAACCTAACCTAACCTAACCTAACCTAACCTAACCTAACCTAACCTAACCTAACCTAACCTAACCTAACCTAACCTAACCTAACCTAACCTAACCTAACCTAACCTAACCTAACCTAACCTAACCTAACCTAACCTAACCTAACCTAACCTAACCTAACCTAACCTAACCTAACCTAACCTAACCTAACCTAACCTAACCTAACCTAACCTAACCTAACCTAACCTAACCTAACCTAACCTAACCTAACCTAACCTAACCTAACCTAACCTAACCTAACCTAACCTAACCTAACCTAACCTAACCTAACCTAACCTAACCTAACCTAACCTAACCTAACCTAACCTAACCTAACCTAACCTAACCTAACCTAACCTAACCTAACCTAACCTAACCTAACCTAACCTAACCTAACCTAACCTAACCTAACCTAACCTAACCTAACCTAACCTAACCTAACCTAACCTAACCTAACCTAACCTAACCTAACCTAACCTAACCTAACCTAACCTAACCTAACCTAACCTAACCTAACCTAACCTAACCTAACCTAACCTAACCTAACCTAACCTAACCTAACCTAACCTAACCTAACCTAACCTAACCTAACCTAACCTAACCTAACCTAACCTAACCTAACCTAACCTAACCTAACCTAACCTAACCTAACCTAACCTAACCTAACCTAACCTAACCTAACCTAACCTAACCTAACCTAACCTAACCTAACCTAACCTAACCTAACCTAACCTAACCTAACCTAACCTAACCTAACCTAACCTAACCTAACCTAACCTAACCTAACCTAACCTAACCTAACCTAACCTAACCTAACCTAACCTAACCTAACCTAACCTAACCTAACCTAACCTAACCTAACCTAACCTAACCTAACCTAACCTAACCTAACCTAACCTAACCTAACCTAACCTAACCTAACCTAACCTAACCTAACCTAACCTAACCTAACCTAACCTAACCTAACCTAACCTAACCTAACCTAACCTAACCTAACCTAACCTAACCTAACCTAACCTAACCTAACCTAACCTAACCTAACCTAACCTAACCTAACCTAACCTAACCTAACCTAACCTAACCTAACCTAACCTAACCTAACCTAACCTAACCTAACCTAACCTAACCTAACCTAACCTAACCTAACCTAACCTAACCTAACCTAACCTAACCTAACCTAACCTAACCTAACCTAACCTAACCTAACCTAACCTAACCTAACCTAACCTAACCTAACCTAACCTAACCTAACCTAACCTAACCTAACCTAACCTAACCTAACCTAACCTAACCTAACCTAACCTAACCTAACCTAACCTAACCTAACCTAACCTAACCTAACCTAACCTAACCTAACCTAACCTAACCTAACCTAACCTAACCTAACCTAACCTAACCTAACCTAACCTAACCTAACCTAACCTAACCTAACCTAACCTAACCTAACCTAACCTAACCTAACCTAACCTAACCTAACCTAACCTAACCTAACCTAACCTAACCTAACCTAACCTAACCTAACCTAACCTAACCTAACCTAACCTAACCTAACCTAACCTAACCTAACCTAACCTAACCTAACCTAACCTAACCTAACCTAACCTAACCTAACCTAACCTAACCTAACCTAACCTAACCTAACCTAACCTAACCTAACCTAACCTAACCTAACCTAACCTAACCTAACCTAACCTAACCTAACCTAACCTAACCTAACCTAACCTAACCTAACCTAACCTAACCTAACCTAACCTAACCTAACCTAACCTAACCTAACCTAACCTAACCTAACCTAACCTAACCTAACCTAACCTAACCTAACCTAACCTAACCTAACCTAACCTAACCTAACCTAACCTAACCTAACCTAACCTAACCTAACCTAACCTAACCTAACCTAACCTAACCTAACCTAACCTAACCTAACCTAACCTAACCTAACCTAACCTAACCTAACCTAACCTAACCTAACCTAACCTAACCTAACCTAACCTAACCTAACCTAACCTAACCTAACCTAACCTAACCTAACCTAACCTAACCTAACCTAACCTAACCTAACCTAACCTAACCTAACCTAACCTAACCTAACCTAACCTAACCTAACCTAACCTAACCTAACCTAACCTAACCTAACCTAACCTAACCTAACCTAACCTAACCTAACCTAACCTAACCTAACCTAACCTAACCTAACCTAACCTAACCTAACCTAACCTAACCTAACCTAACCTAACCTAACCTAACCTAACCTAACCTAACCTAACCTAACCTAACCTAACCTAACCTAACCTAACCTAACCTAACCTAACCTAACCTAACCTAACCTAACCTAACCTAACCTAACCTAACCTAACCTAACCTAACCTAACCTAACCTAACCTAACCTAACCTAACCTAACCTAACCTAACCTAACCTAACCTAACCTAACCTAACCTAACCTAACCTAACCTAACCTAACCTAACCTAACCTAACCTAACCTAACCTAACCTAACCTAACCTAACCTAACCTAACCTAACCTAACCTAACCTAACCTAACCTAACCTAACCTAACCTAACCTAACCTAACCTAACCTAACCTAACCTAACCTAACCTAACCTAACCTAACCTAACCTAACCTAACCTAACCTAACCTAACCTAACCTAACCTAACCTAACCTAACCTAACCTAACCTAACCTAACCTAACCTAACCTAACCTAACCTAACCTAACCTAACCTAACCTAACCTAACCTAACCTAACCTAACCTAACCTAACCTAACCTAACCTAACCTAACCTAACCTAACCTAACCTAACCTAACCTAACCTAACCTAACCTAACCTAACCTCTAACCTAACCTAACCTAACCTAACCTAACCTAACCTAACCTAACCTAACCTAACCTAACCTAACCTAACCTAACCTAACCTAACCTAACCTAACCTAACCTAACCTAACCTAACCTAACCTAACCTAACCTAACCTAACCTAACCTAACCTAACCTAACCTAACCTAACCTAACCTAACCTAACCTAACCTAACCTAACCTAACCTAACCTAACCTAACCTAACCTAACCTAACCTAACCTAACCTAACCTAACCTAACCTAACCTAACCTAACCTAACCTAACCTAACCTAACCTAACCTAACCTAACCTAACCTAACCTAACCTAACCTAACCTAACCTAACCTAACCTAACCTAACCTAACCTAACCTAACCTAACCTAACCTAACCTAACCTAACCTAACCTAACCTAACCTAACCTAACCTAACCTAACCTAACCTAACCTAACCTAACCTAACCTAACCTAACCTAACCTAACCTAACCTAACCTAACCTAACCTAACCTAACCTAACCTAACCTAACCTAACCTAACCTAACCTAACCTAACCTAACCTAACCTAACCTAACCTAACCTAACCTAACCTAACCTAACCTAACCTAACCTAACCTAACCTAACCTAACCTAACCTAACCTAACCTAACCTAACCTAACCTAACCTAACCTAACCTAACCTAACCTAACCTAACCTAACCTAACCTAACCTAACCTAACCTAACCTAACCTAACCTAACCTAACCTAACCTAACCTAACCTAACCTAACCTAACCTAACCTAACCTAACCTAACCTAACCTAACCTAACCTAACCTAACCTAACCTAACCTAACCTAACCTAACCTAACCTAACCTAACCTAACCTAACCTAACCTAACCTAACCTAACCTAACCTAACCTAACCTAACCTAACCTAACCTAACCTAACCTAACCTAACCTAACCTAACCTAACCTAACCTAACCTAACCTAACCTAACCTAACCTAACCTAACCTAACCTAACCTAACCTAACCTAACCTAACCTAACCTAACCTAACCTAACCTAACCTAACCTAACCTAACCTAACCTAACCTAACCTAACCTAACCTAACCTAACCTAACCTAACCTAACCTAACCTAACCTAACCTAACCTAACCTAACCTAACCTAACCTAACCTAACCTAACCTAACCTAACCTAACCTAACCTAACCTAACCTAACCTAACCTAACCTAACCTAACCTAACCTAACCTAACCTAACCTAACCTAACCTAACCTAACCTAACCTAACCTAACCTAACCTAACCTAACCTAACCTAACCTAACCTAACCTAACCTAACCTAACCTAACCTAACCTAACCTAACCTAACCTAACCTAACCTAACCTAACCTAACCTAACCTAACCTAACCTAACCTAACCTAACCTAACCTAACCTAACCTAACCTAACCTAACCTAACCTAACCTAACCTAACCTAACCTAACCTAACCTAACCTAACCTAACCTAACCTAACCTAACCTAACCTAACCTAACCTAACCTAACCTAACCTAACCTAACCTAACCTAACCTAACCTAACCTAACCTAACCTAACCTAACCTAACCTAACCTAACCTAACCTAACCTAACCTAACCTAACCTAACCTAACCTAACCTAACCTAACCTAACCTAACCTAACCTAACCTAACCTAACCTAACCTAACCTAACCTAACCTAACCTAACCTAACCTAACCTAACCTAACCTAACCTAACCTAACCTAACCTAACCTAACCTAACCTAACCTAACCTAACCTAACCTAACCTAACCTAACCTAACCTAACCTAACCTAACCTAACCTAACCTAACCTAACCTAACCTAACCTAACCTAACCTAACCTAACCTAACCTAACCTAACCTAACCTAACCTAACCTAACCTAACCTAACCTAACCTAACCTAACCTAACCTAACCTAACCTAACCTAACCTAACCTAACCTAACCTAACCTAACCTAACCTAACCTAACCTAACCTAACCTAACCTAACCTAACCTAACCTAACCTAACCTAACCTAACCTAACCTAACCTAACCTAACCTAACCTAACCTAACCTAACCTAACCTAACCTAACCTAACCTAACCTAACCTAACCTAACCTAACCTAACCTAACCTAACCTAACCTAACCTAACCTAACCTAACCTAACCTAACCTAACCTAACCTAACCTAACCTAACCTAACCTAACCTAACCTAACCTAACCTAACCTAACCTAACCTAACCTAACCTAACCTAACCTAACCTAACCTAACCTAACCTAACCTAACCTAACCTAACCTAACCTAACCTAACCTAACCTAACCTAACCTAACCTAACCTAACCTAACCTAACCTAACCTAACCTAACCTAACCTAACCTAACCTAACCTAACCTAACCTAACCTAACCTAACCTAACCTAACCTAACCTAACCTAACCTAACCTAACCTAACCTAACCTAACCTAACCTAACCTAACCTAACCTAACCTAACCTAACCTAACCTAACCTAACCTAACCTAACCTAACCTAACCTAACCTAACCTAACCTAACCTAACCTAACCTAACCTAACCTAACCTAACCTAACCTAACCTAACCTAACCTAACCTAACCTAACCTAACCTAACCTAACCTAACCTAACCTAACCTAACCTAACCTAACCTAACCTAACCTAACCTAACCTAACCTAACCTAACCTAACCTAACCTAACCTAACCTAACCTAACCTAACCTAACCTAACCTAACCTAACCTAACCTAACCTAACCTAACCTAACCTAACCTAACCTAACCTAACCTAACCTAACCTAACCTAACCTAACCTAACCTAACCTAACCTAACCTAACCTAACCTAACCTAACCTAACCTAACCTAACCTAACCTAACCTAACCTAACCTAACCTAACCTAACCTAACCTAACCTAACCTAACCTAACCTAACCTAACCTAACCTAACCTAACCTAACCTAACCTAACCTAACCTAACCTAACCTAACCTAACCTAACCTAACCTAACCTAACCTAACCTAACCTAACCTAACCTAACCTAACCTAACCTAACCTAACCTAACCTAACCTAACCTAACCTAACCTAACCTAACCTAACCTAACCTAACCTAACCTAACCTAACCTAACCTAACCTAACCTAACCTAACCTAACCTAACCTAACCTAACCTAACCTAACCTAACCTAACCTAACCTAACCTAACCTAACCTAACCTAACCTAACCTAACCTAACCTAACCTAACCTAACCTAACCTAACCTAACTAACCTAACCTAACCTAACCTAACCTAACCTAACCTAACCTAACCTAACCTAACCTAACCTAACCTAACCTAACCTAACCTAACCTAACCTAACCTAACCTAACCTAACCTAACCTAACCTAACCTAACCTAACCTAACCTAACCTAACCTAACCTAACCTAACCTAACCTAACCTAACCTAACCTAACCTAACCTAACCTAACCTAACCTAACCTAACCTAACCTAACCTAACCTAACCTAACCTAACCTAACCTAACCTAACCTAACCTAACCTAACCTAACCTAACCTAACCTAACCTAACCTAACCTAACCTAACCTAACCTAACCTAACCTAACCTAACCTAACCTAACCTAACCTAACCTAACCTAACCTAACCTAACCTAACCTAACCTAACCTAACCTAACCTAACCTAACCTAACCTAACCTAACCTAACCTAACCTAACCTAACCTAACCTAACCTAACCTAACCTAACCTAACCTAACCTAACCTAACCTAACCTAACCTAACCTAACCTAACCTAACCTAACCTAACCTAACCTAACCTAACCTAACCTAACCTAACCTAACCTAACCTAACCTAACCTAACCTAACCTAACCTAACCTAACCTAACCTAACCTAACCTAACCTAACCTAACCTAACCTAACCTAACCTAACCTAACCTAACCTAACCTAACCTAACCTAACCTAACCTAACCTAACCTAACCTAACCTAACCTAACCTAACCTAACCTAACCTAACCTAACCTAACCTAACCTAACCTAACCTAACCTAACCTAACCCAGTTGCGCTCGGTGTGCCGCCAGTTACGCATCATTTTTATAGTCGCTCCGCGCTTAAAAATTCAGAAAAGTGGTATTAAGTGGTCCGATTTCAACGAGTGAAGTGTCATAAGAATCGGAAACCCAAGTGCTACATACCTGTGTACTCAAATTTACCCGGATTACAGTGCAAAGTGAAGTTTTATCCGAAAAACTTCAAAATTTTGAGGTTATATTTCAAAATCAAAGTTATTAACGCATGCGCTGCAAGATTCAGATCGATACCCCCCGTTTTTTATTTCGGAAAAGGGTGGGCACTACTGTGCTTCAACTTCCCGATTTAGAAGAAAAATTTTTCATCCATGCGTTTATATAGAAAATTTTAAATAGCAAAGAAGATTCTTGTTCTAAAGACAAAATTTTCAAAACTAAGTTTCTTCTGTAAAGCGCGCCGAGGACTGCAGTTGAAATTCTTTGAAATTTTGTTTGGTTTCAGCGTTATATAAAATCAAATATTGAAAATTAAAAAGGTTCGTAAAATAAAACCAGTCAAGATAAGAAAGGGTTACTTGCTTTAATGTACTTATTTTGGTGTCCTTTCTGTCGCTGCCAAGTTTCAGCAACCTGACGTCACTCCTTCAGTACTTTCAGGAACACGTGGTTTTCGGTTTTTCCAAATTTTCATGAAACTGTTTAATTTCTGAAAATTGTAAACTGACCTAAATTGAGTGATATTTTATACTAATTATCATATTTTTTTCACATTTTTGTCTCTGCTGGTTCTCAAGATATTGATTTTTATGTCTTTTTTTGCAATTTATTTGATATTTAATAGATATATAAATATTTTTATGACGGAAATAGCTTTTTTGCACCTTTTGCAACATAACCAAGTCCAAACTCGGGCCATATACCTTTTCTATTGACTAAAACACCAAAAATCCGACATTTTGGTTTTTTGGTTCTAAAATTAAATTGGATTTATCTTTGGAACCAGCTGTCGTAGAACTCTAGGATTAAGAGCATTAGTGAAGGGTTTACTAGGGCTTTGATATTTTTTCAGTTTCAGCCTTTTTCAGGACTTTTTTATTTTAAGGCCTGAAATCACTTTCAAAAGATGGTTTAGGTGGTGCCCAGCATCTTATCCAAAACCTGGTGTTTCTACGACAATCGGTTGCAGAGATACGGGCCTTTTTATTTGACTTTTGACAGTTCGGCGGCCATCTTGCCAAACTTTGAACGCCCATATCTCTGAGACGGAGAGGGCTGCGACTCCGGTTTTTTCTGTATATCGTTGGAGGGACTCTAAACTATCTTCGACCCTACTTTTAAGAAGCTGGGAGCAAGTCATTTTCTGGTTCCTGAAAGTGGTTTCAGTACATAGAACAGGTCGAGCTGATTTAAATA
The DNA here is from genome assembly GCA_947532105.1 of Athrips mouffetella. NCBI lineage: Eukaryota > Metazoa > Arthropoda > Insecta > Lepidoptera > Gelechiidae > Athrips > Athrips mouffetella. The sequence goes on from OX383964.1 coordinate 15,323, forward strand.
AGCCCAAACGCGAGTGGTCTGCGACACCCGGAAGGCTAGATATCACCCATCAAAGATTGACTTTGACATTTCGGCGGCCATTTTGTTTTATTTCGATCACCTTTATCTCCCGTTCTGGTTGTCGTAGAGAGCCCGCGTTTCTTGAGAATACATAAGCGGATTACGCTCTATTGAAAAATTGACCTTTCAGGAATTTTCAGGAGCCTGAAATTTTTCGCCCTGAAACTAACACTAACGTGTAGGTCTTACCAAGCCCAGTACAGCAAACCCAAACACGAGTGAAATCGGCCCGGTAGTTCCGGAGAAATCAAGGTGGAACCAAATTTGGCCGCCATCTTGATTTTTAAACCGGAATTTCAATCTTAGTTTTCTCGGGAACCCTTAGAGGTAAGGGGACCAAGTTTGGGGTCGTTGGGGAGGGCTTGGAGAGAGCTATTTGTTTACGCCATCAAATTGACTCTACATAGAGTTACCAGTGACTTTTCACATAAAACGCCACACAGAGCTCCTGGAAACGCGTTTCTTTTTCATAGATATTAGTTAGACCTAGTTCTTCTAGTCTTAGCACTTAATGAGCCAGCGACTCTACATAGAGTTCAGGAATTTAAATACTAGTATAAAACATCTCTTATAGAGCTTTTTTGTTTTTATTTTGTTCAGTTTTCCATAAATTTATTTTGACTATCATTGTTTAACTTTAAATTTTTGCTATTTAACTACTCTAACATCAGATTGACTCAACATAGAGCCTTTCTTCTTATACCTTGATTCCATTTACATTTTTATATGTTTTGTACTGATTTGAATATAACATTGTCAAATTGTTTAAATTTTATTTCTTTTACTCCTCATTGTTAAGACTTACCGACGTATTCTCCTTATAGCAGCTCTATTTAGTGCAGTATTTATTTTGATTTTATATTTTATACGTATTTTGTTTCTTTTATAACTTCTACAAACTTTTAAATTTTCCATCGATCCTTTTACTTTTGACGCACACTTGAATAATGTTTGGAATGAGGACTCCAGCGAAACAGGCCAACACCAACAGGTCACCACCGAAACCCGAGACGACAGCAAGCAGCGTTCGACGTAGTATTGACAACTGGGAGTCCGCCAAATCTGACCACACTACTTCATCTAAAGTAGAGACTTCACAGGCTGGCCCTGAGAAAAACAAACCTCTGACTCTGTCTTTTGACTTCAACGAAATGACACAGCAGGCATCAGCAGAACCAGTTAAATTTACCTCACCTGAAGCGTCAGAGATTGAGGCGAGGAAAGCCCCCAAGCCATCTAAGAAATACATATATACTGAGCGTACAGCGGAAGCAAAGAAATGTCTCACAACAGCCAAATTAAATCTCGGCAACTCTCATAATATAAGCAAAATCATTAAGGCCAACGTTATTGAAATGTTGGACCGTTTGTATCAGCTAGTGAAAGATGCAGAGTCTGAAAAGAATGAAGGGCAGAAAGAGAAACAGAAAGAGACAAACGAACAACAGCTGACTGAAAACTCGTTTGATTTAACTTTTTCAGTATCTTCTGAATTAAACCTAGCATCACAACTAGTTCAACACTCAAAGCTATTAGAGGAGACTAACACAAGAATGGAAGAGCTGAGGGACTCCATCGAGAGACAAAAAGAGACTTTAGAGAAGACGACAACGACTTATGCAAGTGTAGCAGCAAGTACCACGATAGGTACTCAGTTATACAAAAATGACGAAACCACTTACACAAGTACAGCAGCAAAAAAAGTAGCACCCAAAATCTCCTCAGTGCATTCCATCATAATAACATCCGAAAATGAAGAGGACACCAACACCGATGTCCTCAACAAAGTACGAACAGCTGTTGATGCAAAATCTACCGACATCCGCGTTGACAAGGTTCGGAAAGCAAAAGATCAAAAGGTGATAATAGGGTGTTACGCCAAAGCCGACTTGGCAAAAGTGGCTGAGAGGATATCAGCTTCGCATTCCCAATTAAAGATTGAGGAAACGGTGAACAAAGACCCGTTGATTATTGCCTTGGATGTCCTTTCATATAACACGGACGAAGACATAGTGAAGGCTATAAAAAATCAAAACAGCCACTTGCTGGGTGATGTTGAGGGTGAGGACTTCCGCGTCGCGGTAAAATATAGAAAAAAGGCCCGCAATCCACACGAACAACATGTGGTCTTGCAGGTCTCACCTCTAGTGTGGCAGCGTCTCACGAACGCAGGCCGCATGCATGTAGACCTGCAGAGGGTGAGAGTTCTTGACCAGTCACCGCTGGTCCAGTGCTCACGTTGTCTTAGATTCGGGCATGGACGCAGGCAGTGCACGGAACAAGTTGACCTGTGTTCGCATTGCGGGGGTACTCACTTACGCGCAAACTGCTCTTCCTGGACCCTTTACGAAAAACCGCAATGTAAGAATTGCTTCGCGGCGAAAATGGACAAGACAGACCATAACGCATTTGACAGTGAGTGTCCTATACGCAAGCGATGGGACTCATTGGCACGTTCTTCAGTAGCGTACTGCTAAAGGCCTAGCAGTGGTAAATGACTCAGTCGGGCAGAACACAGAGTTGGTTAACCAGGGCCCTTCCAAAAGCTATGGGGTGATTCAAGCCAATCTTCAACGAAAACGGCTCGCAACACAAGAACTGCTTATTGAAGCCAGTAAACGTAAGACCTCGTTTGCGTTAGTCCAGGAACCTTACATCGGAGCTTCAGGCGTGCTCAAACAGCAGGCTGGTACCAGAGTTGTACAGCGCTTCCATAATAGGCAAAAACCTATAAAGGCTGCTATTATAGTATTTGACCCCGATTTACAAGTCATCGAACACCCACTAATGACGACAGAAAATCTAGCTATAGCTACATTGAAGACCAGCAGGTGGGCAATTGGAGTCATCTCGGTCTATCTTGAGGAAGACCACCCAATTGAACCAGACCTAGAAAAGATCAAAGATGTTTGCGAAAAGCTGGATCTTAAGAAGATTCTTATCGGGGGAGACTCAAATGCCTGGAGTACCTGGTGGGGAAGTGCCAAGGATAATCACAGAGGTGAGGCTCTTGTGGGGGCACTGGAGGAGCTTGGTATGGAAATACTGAACGAGGGACGCGAACCAACCTTTTACACCTTTAGGGGGGAAAAATTATATCAAAGCCATGTTGATATTACAGCATGCAAAACGGACTTGCTTGGGGCGATACAAAATTGGCGAGTAGATAAAGGCATTACGAGCTCAGACCACAACGCGATTACCTTTTCAATCAATATGGAAAAACCTACGGATATCAGAAGGAAAAAGTCAACCAGGAAGTATAACACAAAAAAGGCAAATTGGATAGAATTTAGGAAAGTAATTACTAAAAATCTGGAAGACTGCGAGTTAAACAAAGAAAAGATTAATGCAATTAATACGGTATCAGAACTGGAAGAGTATATTGATAAATACCTAGCTAGTGTGAAGGATGCGTGTGAGAAGACAATTCCTTTAATGAAGATCGTCTCCATCATTAAGCTGCCGTGGTGGTCCAAAAAGCTCGAAAAGTTAAAGAACACGATGGTAACAAAAAAGAGGAGAATATCCTATGCAGCGCCTCGACGCCGTCCACATGTTGTTAGATGTTACCTAATGGCTAAGGAAGAGTTCGAAGTGGAAGCTAAAGACGCCATCACAAAAAGTTGGAAACACTTCTGTGAGAAGCAGGATCGTGAGAGTCTTTGGGATGGAGTATACAGAGTCATCCGAAACACCTCCAAACGGCACGAAGACCAACCGCTAATAAGGAATGGAATCGTCATAAGCATGGAGGACTCTGTCGAACACCTTGCCAAGACCTTCTTCCCAGACGATCAACCTTTAGATGACAACGAAGAGCATACAGTTACTCGCCAAAAAGCGAATACCTCACATCTACATATGCCGGGAGATACACTAGACCCACCTTTCACGGCAGAGGAATTAGACTTTGTAGTCAAAAGTTTCAACCCAAAAAAAGCGCCAGGGCCAGATGGGTTCACGGCCGACATTTGCGCTGAGGCAATAAATGCAGGTCGTGACACGTTTTTGGCACTTACAAACAAATGCCTAGAACTGTCGTATTTTCCTAAGCCGTGGAAGGTGGCGTCAGTGGTTGTACTTCGGAAACCTGGGAGAGACGATTACACGCAGGCAAAATCGTATCGGCCAATAGGATTACTTTCTATAATGGGAAAGGTTCTGGAAAAGCTAATGATAAAACGGATAAGATGGCACTTGTTGCCACAGTTAAACCCAAAACAATATGGTTTTGTACCCCAGCGCTGCACAGAGGACTCCCTTTATGATCTACTGCACCACATACGTGAAAACCTGAAAAAGAAATTGATCAGCGTCGTGGTGTCGTTAGATATTGAGGGAGCCTTTGACAGCGCTTGGTGGCCAGCTATACAGTGTCGCTTAATGGAGAAGAAATGCCCCCAAAACCTGCGTAAACTATTAACCAACTACCTCACAGACCGGAAGGTTAGCGTACATTACGGTGGACATGAATTCCACAAGGAAACAACCAAAGGATGTGTACAGGGTTCGATCGGGGGACCAACTCTTTGGAATGTTCTGCTTAACCCACTGTTAGATCAACTCGAAGGGAAAAGAGTGTACTGCCAGGCTTTTGCCGACGACATCGTCTTGATTTTTTCTGGTAACTCGATACCCGAAATCGAAATAGAAGGAGATCGGATACTTGCCTATGTGGAGGCATGGGGTAAAAAGAACAAACTAAAGTTCGCTGCACATAAAACCCATGCCATGGTTATAACAAACAGAATAAAATTCTCAAAGCCATGCATCCGTATGGGTGAGACCGAAATCCAACTAAAAAGTGACATAAAACTACTAGGGTTGATTATAGATGACAAATTGAATTTCAAAAAACACGTTGATTATGTCTGTGCAAAGGCTATTAACATCTATAAACAACTCTGTAGAGCGGCTAAGATCTCATGGGGTTTGAGTCCAGAGATAATCAGGACGATGTATGTGGCAGTAATAGAACCGATTATTTTGTACGCTGCCAGCACTTGGGCTCCGGAGTCCGAAAAAATAGGGATTCAAAAGATACTGAATTCAGTGCAAAGGGGCTTTGCGCAAAAGATTATAAAATCTCACAGAACTGTCTCACTAAACGCGGCATTGGCTATCTCCGGCCTCCTGCCATTGGATATGCGGGTGCGTGAAGTGGCTAAGCTCTACGAAGCCAAACGCGGGAAACCGCAAGAAATTATAGGCGGCAGAGAGGTTGAAATGAGAGTGAGCTATTTAGAAGCGTCACACCCAGCCGATGAAACGAGGATGGAGTTTGTATGCTTGGAGGACATGCAGCCCCAAACTATAAGCGAAAACCAAATAAAGGGCTCGTATATCTTCACAGATGGGAGCAAAATCGAAGGTAAGGTTGGAGCTGCACTGTCCTACTGGCGAGAAGGTTTAGAGCAAAAGTGCAGAAAATTTAACTTGGAGTCATTCTGTTCAGTATTTCAAGCGGAAATGTTTGCTCTACTTCAGGCAACAGAGATAGCATTGAAAAGCACCGACGCAGAAACTAACATCTTCAGTGACTCTAGGTCAGCACTACAGCTCCTGCAGAGACCTGACTCGTTTCATCCGCTGGCGGTAAAAACTAGGAAAAATATCGCCAATCTGACTAGCCAAAAGCGAAAGGTGAGATTCTTCTGGGTAAGGGCGCACGTTGGAGTTTCTGGAAACGAGCGAGCTGATGTCCTAGCAAAAGAAGCTGCACTTCGCAAAAAGACGGCACCGAATTACGACCAATGCCCAATATCATATATAAAGAGTTCCATAAGACAAGAAACATTGATGGAATGGAACAAAAGATACCTTGAAGCCGAAACCGCGTCGACAACAAAGACTTTCTTGACGGATGCACTAAACGCGTACAAAATAGTACAAAAACTGAAAATAGACCCATTGTTGACGCAGGCGCTGACAGGGCACGGCGGCTTTGGACATTACCTCCACAGGTTTAATCTTAAAGATAGCCCAGCGTGCATTTGCGAGCCTACAGTTGACGAGACGATTTTGCACCTGATCCTGGAGTGCCCAAAATACGAAAGAATGCGTGTAGATCTGGAAATAAGTACAGAAATTAAATTAACAAAAGATAACTTACCAGTACTTCTAGCCAGCAAACAGAGGGATCAGTTCATTAAATATATAATTTTTATTGTAAAAGATGTTGGTAAAAGAAACAAAAGCACATTAATGAATAGAAAAGATGTTTTGGGGACATAATGAGTTATGTTCTTAGAACATCACAAAATTGTAATTATTAGCAGGTCAGAAAAGAAAAAAATAGAGAATTGTATGAAAATGGTATATAAGTTAATATATTTTAAGATATATTGAAACTTGTATATAAAAGTGTATGTAAATTATTAGAAATAAGAAGAAAAAAAATTAATAATCACAAAAAAAAAAATCAGTAGCAAAAAAAAAAAAAAAAAAGGAGATAGTAAGAACAAAAACAATGATAAAAAAAAAAGTCAAAAAAATAAATAAACGAAAGTCGTGTACTTATTTCTGCAAAACCCTAGCCCTGTAGTATAACAATCTTGTCGTACTAACAAATGCATGTCAATCAAATTGAGGACTCCCGATAAATCCCGGAGCCCTCTACCCCTCATGAACAGCAAAAAAAAAAAAAAAAAAGAACAATCTAAGTACTGATGCCAATGTCTTCGTCCAATGGCGAAGGAATAACAAAGGTACTACACTATAAAAAAAAAAAAAAAAACCTAACCTAACCTAACCTAACCTAACCTAACCTAACCTAACCTAACCTAACCTAACCTAACCTTTTTTTTTTTTTTTTTTTTTTTTTTTTTTTTTTTTTTTTTTTTTTACGTGGGGAAATGCTCATAGCATACCTCGCCAATTCGGGGGAACCGGCGAGGTTATGTAAGACTCTTACTGACTAAAACCCCACGGTGGCCGACGTAGGCGCATTTGGAGGGATCCCGGGAATCACCGGAGGCATACTACCGGTACCCTCCGCGCCTAGCAGCTGCAATAGCAGCCACCCATCTCGGGGGAGTAAGCACTCGACCCCTTGCACCCGCGAGGTGCCGCGGCAGCAAGGGACCACGCCATGCTGCCGCCCATCTCGGGACCGCTGTACTGAACGCAGGAAACCCCCGTGTCCTGCGCTCGCGATCCCGATGACCCCTTTTAGTCGCCTCTTACGACAGGCAGGGGATACCGTAGACCTATTCTATGCCCGGACCTACAGGGCGCCGTGATGGCTACGGCCTGCCACCTCGGCGTCGGCGTCCCCGTCTCGCTCGGCGAGATGGATCCGCCCTCTCTCTCTCTCTTTCAGCAGCCTCCTTCTGTGAAACAACTGCTTCACAAAAGGCCACCACCGCCCGCCACGCTTGCTTACTGTTGAGCATGGCCTCCACTACTATCCCAAGTGACAGGTTCCCGCCAACGACCGAACATAGGGCGCGACGTTCCTCCAACCAGGCAACGCACATTTCTAGTGTGTGTTGGGCAGTGTCAACAGAGCCTGTGTCACAGTGGTGACAGGACTCTGTGTCTTCTTTCCCGGCTATGCGGCATAGGTATTTTCCAAAACATCCATGCCCGGAAAGGATCTGCGTCAATCGAAATGTGAGAGACCCGTGTTCCCGTTCAAGCCATTGTTCGAGTAATGGCCGAATCGCTTCCACCGTTTCTCGTCCTCCTTCTGGGTTTGCCAGTCTTCGGCTCCATGCCTCTACCGCTATTTTGTGGAAGTGAGCCGTGTGAGCATCTACTTCCCTAGGCGCCAACCTCAGGCCTTGCCGCCGCACTTCCTCTCGCCAGTGATATACCGTCGAGAGGGCTTTCGCATCCAGGTCCCAGGGCAGAGACCCTGCTAACAGGCTTGCAGCCTCAAAGGAGATCGTCCTGTAACCCCGGATCACCCGGATAGCCATCAGTCTTTGTGGTCGTCGCAGTAGTGTGACGTTGTTGCGCCTTAGGTTTTCAGCCCAAGCAGGAGCACCATACATTGCCATTGACCGAACGATTCCCGTATAGAGTCGTCGGCAGGACGTTTTCGGGCCACCAAGGTTTGGAAGGAGCCGACTCAATGCCGCAGAAGCCCCAATAAGCTTCTTCTGTAATTGCTCAAAGTGAGCGTCGAACGTCCATCTGCTGTCTAGGACCAGTCCGAGATATTTTATCGTCGGTTTGACAGCGATACGTACCCCTCCGACGATGATGCCAGAATCTGGCGGTGGTGCACCCCGGGGACCGTGAAAGCACAAAGCCTCGGACTTGTTAAGAGCCACCTCCAGACCCAGACATCTAATTCGACGCACCACCTGAGCGACGCCCGCAGTGGCAAGGAGAGACGCGTCCCTGAATGTACCTGCTCGAGCTGTGACGAGGGTGTCATCAGCGTAGCAGGTAACCTCAACACCTCGAAGGTTAGTGCCACGCAACACCCAGTCGTAACCGATGTTCCACAGGAGAGGTCCTAAGACTGACCCCTGTGGAACACCGCACGACATGGCTCTCTCTTCCCAACTCTCTCGTCCCGGGTACACAATATAGCGTTCAGAGAGATAAGAAGCCACCATCTCCTGGAGATATTGGGGCACTCTATGGTACTTGAGCGCCTCTAGAATGCAGGGCCAGGGGAGGGTGTTAAATGCGTTAGCGATGTCCAGGGACACCGCCAATACAACTCCTCCCCGAGCAACCACCTCCTCAGCCAGATGTTTTACTCGCAGGATAGCGTGAACGGTGGATCTACCCTCCCTGAAGCCGAATTGGTACTCGGACAGATCTGGGCCCTCCTCTCTTAAGTGCCTGATGAGGCGGCCAGCGATAACCCGTTCAAGGAGTTTGCCCGCCTCGTCTAGCAGTACTATGGGTCGGTAAGCCGAAGGAGATTCAGCTGGCCGACCTTCCTTGCGGATGAGGACCAGTTTGCCCTTTTTCCACTGAGGTGGAAATCTGCCCTGTCGAAAACATGCAGTTAGCAATCGACGAAATCTCAGCTCCAGGTGCTCAATGAGTACCAAGCACCAGGCGCGACCAGGAACACCATCGAGTCCTGGAGCCACCTTTTTCAGCCGAAGCCGTAGCACAGCAACTCTGAGCTCAGCCTCAGTGACCTCCGGGATCTCATCATCCTGCATGCCATAAGGATCAGCACCCGACATAGAGGGCGCAGCAAAATTCTCCCTGGTAGGAAAAAGTACTGACACTACTGTGTTGACCAGTTCGGGCTGCAGACTCTGTGTTAGTGGGGGGGCCCAGGGACGGAGTTTGTTCCTCGCTATCCTGTATGGCCGTCCCCACGGATCACTATTAAGTGTCTCCAGTAGTGCCTGTCTTGCACTTTCTTTGGCCCTGCCTATAGCTACTCGAAGGGCTTTTTTGCTTTCCTTGTAAGCAGCATATAGGAGAGGCTCCTCATCGTCATCCGGTAGGTTGTTGTGCCTCCTGCGTCTTCGATATCGAGTATATCGGCGTCTCGTCAATACGCATGCTCGTCGCAAGTCAGCGATTTCAGAGTTCCACCAGTATACCTGTCTCCTGGCGGGCGGAGGTCTGGCTCGGGGCATAGCTGCATCGCAGATTTGCGACATAGACTCCCGAAACCAGTTAACCTCTTCCTCGACTTCCACGACAGTACTCGGAGCCATTATCCAGGCTTTGACGATGGCCGCCTCTTCTAGAGCTTCCCTGTCCAGGCTTTTAAGAACCCACCGAGGGCCAGCGTCACCACAGGCCATATGGTTTGCGATGTTTGAAGGAGAAGAGACATCAAACCGAATATATCGATGGTCAGACAGAGTCTCCACGTCCTCCAAAACTCGCCAACCCCGAACACGGTTCACCAAACTGGGGCTTGCAAACGACACGTCAATCAATGATGCCCCATTTTGGCGTATGCAAGTGAACACTGATCCCTGGTTGAGGACCGAGAGGCCAGCTGTTACAAGCCATTCTTCAACTGCTTGGCCTCGAACGTTGTCCACCGGAGAACCCCACGCCGCAGATTTAGCGTTGAGATCTCCAGCGACAACCACCGGGCAGGGCGCAAACTGGTTAACCATGGCCCCCAACTCTACGAGAAACGTTTCAAACTCGGCAAGAGATCTATTGGGAGAGAAGTAGACCCCAATGGTTACAAAATCCCCCAACAGAGCCCCGACGCATCCTCTACCCTTCGCTACCTTTTCGAAGGGAGGGGAGCCAAAAGCACCTCGAGAGTTGAGAGCAACTAAGCCGTCCAGATCTGATACCCAATCACTGCCAGGAGGCACAAAGTAGGGCTCGGAGACTACGACCACGTGAATCAACCACTGCGCTGCGGACTGAAGCAAGAGATCTTGCGTCACGCTGCTGTGGTTGACATTCGCCTGCAGAAATTTAAGGGCCATTATTGATCCGTTGCCATTGTTTCCATCGCATCCCCCCCACCATGCGCTGAAGGTTGGGTGGGTTGTGAAGCACCTATTGGCGCACCAACTTTGTTCCTTCTTTGTTTCTTAGAAGGTGGGATACACGCCTTACCCCCCATTATATGGTCGGCACACTTTTTAGCTGCCGCACACAATGGGCAGTGTGGTGCGGCGGTGCAGATTTTAGCCTTGTGACCTGATTTACCGCAGCGGTAACAAAGTTCGCTACGATCAATATTTGACGTACATAAAGCCCTCACATGACCTACTTCCATACAGCGGAAGCACCTCAGAGTCCTTGATGAAATCAGTTTGATTTGGGCTGACACCCACCCAACCAAAAGTCTACCACCTTGAGAAAGTTTTTGGGCTGCAGTGACTGGACACCGTACCCATGCCGTACCCAAACCTGTATGGTTTTGGCGGATTTCGCCGACCTTCACTGCTTCAATTGAGCAAGAAGCACATCGAGCTATAGCCTCGGCAACTTCTTTCGAGGATACGGAGTCATCCAGACCCGTAATTCGCATTTCTGCACATTTCGAGGGCCTAGCCACTTTCACATCCTCACTATTCAGCACTTTGCGAAGCTCTTGTGCAAGTGTGTCGGCTTTTTCTCCGCTTGTAACCCCAGCGACCTCTAGGATTCGAGCACCCGTTACAGCTTTCCGAATACGGAGTGCGTCAACACCAAGTTCTGAGAGGCAGATCTTTTCCTTGGCCTCAGCAAGCACCGAAGCATAGGACATTCCTTTCTTCTCCGCCTCCGGTTGCAGGGTAATTACGACTGCAGCAGAGCGAGGGGCGCGCAATGAGGCTGGTCGTAGTGGCGCAGGTCCTTTACCATTTGCCTTGCCGTTCGGCTTCTTCTTTTTGACCACAGTGGTCCAGCTAGTCTCCGTAGTGCCACTCGACTCTTTTTGGCTTGGATGTGCGGCAGCTTTAGCAGTCCCAGCCTCTTTGTTTTTGGCTCCCGCTTTAACCTTTTTCTTCTTTTTTCGGGCTGTTTTTGGGCTCGGTTCAAGAGGCTGCTGAGGTGCAGCATTATTCTCCTTGGCTGCCTTGACCGTCTTGGCTGCCTTTGTGTACTTGCCATCGCTGAGCTTATCCGCAGCCAGGGGAGGCCGTAGACGTGTCTCAGGGAGCAGTCTGTCCTCAATCGATGCCAGTCTTGCGTTCACCATGTCCCCAACTTGGAGAATAATAGTACGCACGAGGTCATCTTGTCCTTCGTTACGTCCTGAAGAGTCCTGTGTCAGTAGCGGATGCTCCTCCATCTCTACCTCCTCATGATGAGCAGAAGTATCAGGCCTATCGGATCGTTTGTTAATCCTTATTTCATCCTTAAGAGCTTCTAACTCTTTCCGGAAAGCCAGCTGCTCAGCTCGAAGCCTTCCATTTTCCTCCTTCAACCTCTTCAACTCGGCTTGAAGGTGAGCGTTGCTCGTCTCCAGCCTCTTTGTTTCCTCGGACGCTGTACGACTGCTGAGAATATCAACGGCTTGAGCAATACTCGCGGCAGAGTCCTTCAAAGCACGCTGGAATGTTCCCTTAAGGTGTTTTGACCTGGTAGCCACCCTAAAGATAACGTCCAGACCCGCCGAGACTGTCTTCATAATATCTGAAGCAGACTTTGTCTCGTCAGTGTCCAGCGTAGATGGTATCGAAGCCCATGTCGAGCGAGTGCTCCTAATCTTCTCTACCATGCCGACCACCTCATCCTCAAGCTGGCGCTCAAGCTCCTTTTCTTTAGCCGCCGCTAGTTCAGCTTTCGCCTTTGCAAAACCTACGTATTGCCCTGTCTTTGGCGGGCGACCTCGCCCCCGTTTAGAGGTGGTGATTTTTGGAGCCGGCCACAGGATTTTTGAGGCCGGATCTTCTTCTTCATCGTCATCACCCCGTTGCCGTTTCCCTTGCCAGAGTTTAGGATCCGGCATAGAACCTGGTTCGTCACTTTCCACTGTGATCATGGAGCCCGTGTCAGAATACTCGGACTCCGTGTCCACACACGAGCCTTCGTCGCTTTTACGAGCCTTTTCAGAATTAAGGGCTGAGCCCTCCCTCTTTTCGCCGTTTTCTTTCATATTTCCGATTTGCGATGCATCAGTTTTACCAGTTTCCAAGCATAAGTCGTGTTCACGAAGGCCAACATCTCGCTGACCTACGAGGCAGTTTTTGCCCCCCCCAGAATACGTGGGGCTGCCCTCCGAAGAGGGGCGGGATTCTCCCTCATGGGTACCCGCCTGGGGTAGTTCCTTTTGAAAACTAACCTCCATATCTACTCCTACTTCCACCAACAAGTTTGCAGTACGCCCACCGTAGCTCAAGAGCTACGCCAGCCGCTGCCTGGTACTAGACCCTTGTGACAGAAATCTGTCGTCATTGGCTCTAGCCCAGTACTGGAAGGTGCTGCGCACATGCCACCTCCAGCTGGTTATGGTTCGCGCCGGGTATACACCCGGTACCACCCATATCTGGGTGGCGTTCCCCTATCCACCACCTGGGGACGCGCCCGATGGGAGAACCAGAACTCCACACGGGAACCTAACCTAACCTAACCTAACCTAACCCAACCTAACCCAACCTAACCTAACCTAACCTAACCTAACCTAACCTAACCTAACCTAACTTTTTTTTTTTTTTTTTTTTTTTTTTTTTTACGTGGGGAAATGCTCATAGCATACTTCGCCAATTCGGGGGAACCGGCGAGGTTATGTCAGACTCTTACTGACTAAAACCCCACGGTGGCCGACGTAGGCGCATTTGGAGGGATCCCGGGAATCACCGGAGGCATACTACCGGTACCCTCCGCGCCTAGCAGCTGCAATAGCAGCCACCCATCTCGGGGGAGTAAGCACTCAACCCCTTGCACCCGCGAGGTGCCGCGGCAGCAAGGGACCACGCCATGCTGCCGCCAATCTCGGGACCGCTGTACTGAACGCAAGAAACCCCCGTATCCTGCGCTCGCGATCCCGATGACCCCTTTTAGTCGCCTCTTACGACAGGCAGGGGATACCGTAGACCTATTCTATGCCCGGACCTACAGGGCGCCGTGATGGCTACGGCCTGCCACCTCGGCGTCGGCGTCCCCGTCTCGCTCGGCGAGATGGATCCGCCCTCTCTCTCTCTCGTTCAGCAGCCTCCTTCTGTGAAACAACTGCTTCACAAAAGGCCACCACCGCCCGCCACGCTTGCTCATTGTTGAGCATGGCCTCCACTACTATCCCAGGTGACAGGTTCCCGCCAACGACCGAACATAGGGCGCGACGTTCCTCCAACCAGGCAACGCACACTTCTAGTGTGTGTTGGGCAGTGTCAACAGAGCCTGTGTCACAGTGGTGACAGGACTCTGTGTCTTCTTTCCCGGCTATGCGGCATAGGTATTTTCCAAAACATCCATGCCCGGAAAGGATCTGCGTCAATCGAAATGTGAGAGACCCGTGTTCCCGTTCAAGCCATTGTTCGAGGAATGGCCGAATCGCTTCCACCGTTTCTCGTCCTCCTTCTGGGTTTGCCAGTCTTCGGCTCCATGCCTCTACCGCTATTTTGTGGAAGTGAGCCGTGTGAGCATCTACTTCCCTAGGCGCCAACCTCAGGCCTTGCCGTCGCACTTCCTCTCGCCAGTGATATACCGTCGAGAGAGCTTTCGCATCCAGGTCCCAGGGCAGAGACCCTGCTAACAGGCTTGCAGCCTCAAAGGAGATCGTCCTGTAACCCCGGATCACCCGGATAGCCATTAGTCTTTGTGGTCGTCGCAGTAGTGTGACGTTGTTGCGCCTTAGGTTTTCAGCCCAAGCAGGAGCACCATACATTGCCATTGACCGAACGATTCCCGTATAGAGTCGTCGGCAGGACGTTTTCGGGCCACCAAGGTTTGGAAGGAGCCGACTCAATGCCGCAGAAGCCCCAATAAGCTTCTTCTGTAATTGCTCAAAGTGAGCGTCGAACGTCCATCTGCTGTCTAGGACCAGTCCGAGATATTTTATCGTCGGTTTGACAGCGATACGTACCCCTCCGACGATGATGCCAGAATCTGGCGGTTGTGCACCCCGGGGACCGTGAAAGCACAAAGCCTCGGACTTGTTAAGAGCCACCTCCAGACCCAGACATCTAATACGACGCACCACCTGAGCGACGCCCGCAGTGGCAAGGAGAGACGCCTCCCTGAATGTACCTGCTCGAGCTGTGACGAGGGTGTCATCAGCGTAGCAGGTAACCTCAACACCTCGAAGGTTAGTGCCACGCAACACCCAGTCGTAACCGATGTTCCACAGGAGAGGTCCTAAGACTGACCCCTGTGGAACACCGCACGACATAGCTCTCTCTTCCCAACTCTCTCGTCCCGGGTACACAATATAGCGTTCAGAGAGATAAGAAGCCACCATCTCCTGGAGATATTGGGGCACTCTATGGTACTTGAGCGCCTCTAGAATGCAGGGCCAGGGGAGGGTGTTAAATGCGTTAGCGATGTCCAGGGACACCGCCAATACAACTCCTCCCCGAGCAACCACCTCCTCAGCCAGATGTTTTACTCGCAGGATAGCGTGAACGGTGGATCTACCCTCCCTGAAGCCGAATTGGTACTCGGACAGATCTAGGCCCTCCTCTCTTAAGTGCCTGATGAGGCGGCCAGCGATAACCCGTTCAAGGAGTTTGCCCGCCTCGTCTAGCAGTACTATGGGTCGGTAAGCCGAAGGAGATTCAGCTGGCCGACCTTCCTTGCGGATGAGGACCAGTTTGCCCTTTTTCCACTGAGGTGGAAATCTGCCCTGTCGAAAACATGCAGTTAGCAATCGACGAAATCTCAGCTCCAGGTGCTCAATGAGTACCAAGCACCAGGCGCGACCAGGAACACCATCGAGTCCTGGAGCCACCTTTTTCAGCCGAAGCCGTAGCACAGCAACTCTGAGCTCAGCCTCAGTGACCTCCGGGATCTCATCATCCTGCATGCCATAAGGATCAGCACCCGACATAGAGGGCGCAGCAAAATTCTCCCTGGTAGGAAAAAGTACTGACACTACTGT
Organism: Athrips mouffetella; assembly: GCA_947532105.1. NCBI lineage: Eukaryota > Metazoa > Arthropoda > Insecta > Lepidoptera > Gelechiidae > Athrips > Athrips mouffetella. The sequence goes on from OX383964.1 coordinate 30,816, forward strand.
GTTGACCAGTTCGGGCTGCAGACTCTGTGTTAGTGGGGGGGCCCAGGGACGGAGTTTGTTCCTCGCTATCCTGTATGGCCGTCCCCACGGATCACTATTAAGTGTCTCCAGTAGTGCCTGTCTTGCACTTTCTTTGGCCCTGCCTATAGCTACTCGAAGGGCTTTTTTGCTTTCCTTGTAAGCAGCATATAGGAGAGGCTCCTCATCGTCATCCGGTAGGTTGTTGTGCCTCCTGCGCCTTCGATATCGAGTATATCGGCGTCTCGTCAATACGCATGCTCGTCGCAAGTCAGCGATTTCAGAGTTCCACCAGTATACCTGTCTCCTGGCGGGCGGAGGTCTGGCTCGGGGCATAGCTGCATCGCAGATTTGCGACATAGACTCCCGAAACCAGTTAACCTCTTCCTCGACATCCACGACAGTACTCGGAGCCATTATCCAGGCTTTGACGATGGCCGCCTCTTCTAGAGCTTCCCTGTCCAGGCTTTTAAGAACCCACCGAGGGCCAGCGTCACCACAGGCCATATGGTTTGCGATGTTTGAAGGAGAAGAGACATCAAACCGAATATATCGATGGTCAGACAGAGTCTCCACGTCCTCCAAAACTCGCCAACCCCGAACACGGTTCACCAAACTGGGGCTTGCAAACGACACGTCAATCAATGATGCCCCATTTTGGCGTATGCAAGTGAACACTGATCCCTGGTTGAGGACCGAGAGGCCAGCTGTTACAAGCCATTCTTCAACTGCTTGGCCTCGAACGTTGTCCACCGGAGAACCCCACGCCGCAGATTTAGCGTTGAGATCTCCAGCGACAACCACCGGGCAGGGCGCAAACTGGTTAACCATGGCCCCCAACTCTACGAGAAACGTTTCAAACTCGGCAAGAGATCTATTGGGAGAGAAGTAGACCCCAATGGTTACAAAATCCCCCAACAGAGCCCCGACGCATCCTCTACCCTTCGCTACCTTTTCGAAGGGAGGGGAGCCAAAAGCACCTCGAGAGTTGAGAGCAACTAAGCCGTCCAGATCTGATACCCAATCACTGCCAGGAGGCACAAAGTAGGGCTCGGAGACTACGACCACGTGAATCAACCACTGCGCTGCGGACTGAAGCAAGAGATCTTGCGTCGCGCTGCTGTGGTTGACATTCGCCTGCAGAAATTTAAGGGCCATTATTGATCCGTTGCCATTGTTTCCATCGCATCCCCCCCACCATGCGCTGAAGGTTGGGTGGGTTGTGAAGCACCTATTGGCGCACCAACTTTGTTCCTTCTTTGTTTCTTAGAAGGTGGGATACACGCCTTACCCCCCATTCTATGGTCAGCACACTTTTTAGCTGCCGCACACAATGGGCAGTGTGGTGCGGCGGTGCAGATTTTAGCCTTGTGACCTGGTTTACCGCAGCGGTAACAAAGTTCGCTACGATCAATATTTGACGTACATAAAGCCCTCACATGACCTACTTCCATACAGCGGAAGCACCTCAGAGTCCTTGATGAAATCAGTTTGATTTGGGCTGACACCCACCCAACCAAAAGTCTACCACCTTGGGAAAGTTTTTGGGCTGCAGTGACTGGACACCGTACCCATGCCGTACCCAAACCTGTATGGTTTTGGCGGATTTCGCCGACCTTCACTGCTTCAATTGAGCAAGAAGCACATCGAGCTATAGCCTCGGCAACTTCTTTCGAGGATACCGAGTCATCCAGACCCGTAATTCGCATTTCTGCACATTTCGAGGGCCTAGCCACTTTCACATCCTCACTATTCAGCACTTTGCGAAGCTCTTGTGCAAGTGTGTCGGCTTTTTCTCCGCTTGTAACCCCAGCGACCTCTAGGATTCGAGCACCCATTACAGCTTTCCGAATACGGAGTGCGTCAACACCAAGTTCTGAGAGGCAGATCTTTTCCTTGGCCTCAGCAAGCACCGAAGCATAGGACATTCCTTTCTTCTCCGCCTCCGGTTGCAGGGTAATTACGACTGCAGCAGAGCGAGGGGCGCGCAATGAGGCTGGTCGTAGTGGCGCAGGTCCTTTACCATTTGCCTTGCCGTTCGGCTTCTTCTTTTTGACCACAGTGGTCCAGCTAGTCTCCGTAGTGCCACTCGACTCTTTTTGGCTTGGATGTGCGGCAGCTTTAGCAGTCCCAGCCTCTTTGTTTTTGGCTCCCGCTTTAACCTTCTTCTTCTTTTTCCGGGCTGTTTTTGGGCACGGTTCAAGAGGCTGCTGAGGTGCAGCATTATTCTCCTTGGCTGCCTTGACCGTCTTGGCTGCCTTTGTGTACTTGCCATCGCTGAGCTTATCCGCAGCCAGGGGAGGCCGTAGACGTGTCTCAGGGAGCAGTCTGTCCTCAATCGATGCCAGTCTTGCGTTCACCATGTCCCCCACTTGGAGAATAATAGTACGCACGAGGTCATCTTGTCCTTCGTTACGTCCTGAAGAGCCCTGTGTCAGTAGCGGATGCTCCTCCATCTCTACCTCCTCATGATGAGCAGAAGTATCAGGCCTATCGGATCGTTTGTTAATCCTTATTTCATCCTTAAGAGCTTCTAACACTTTCCGGAAAGCCAGCTGCTCAGCTCGAAGCCTTCCATTTTCCTCCTTCAACCTCTTCAACTCGGCTTGAAGGTGAGCGTTGCTCGTCTCCAGCCTCTTTGTTTCCTCGGACGCTGTACGACTGCTGAGAATATCAACGGCTTGAGCAATACTCGCGGCAGAGTCCTTCAAAGCACGCTGGAATGTTCCCTTAAGGTGTTTTGACCTGGTAGCCACCCTAAAGTTAACGTCCAGACCCACCGAGACTGTCTTCATAATATCTGAAGCAGACTTTGTCTCGTCAGTGTCCAGCGTAGATGGTATCGAAGCCCATGTCGAGCGAGTGCTCCTAATCTTCTCTACCATGCCGACCACCTCATCCTCAAGCTGGCGCTCAAGCTCCTTTTCTTTAGCCGCCGCTAGTTCAGCTTTCGCCTTTGCAAAACCTACGTATTGCCCTGTCTTTGGCGGGCGACCTCGACCCCGTTTAGAGGTGGTGATTTTTGGAGCCGGCCACAGGATTTTTGAGGCCGGATCTTCTTCTTCATCGTCATCACCCCGTTGCCATTTCCCTTGCCAGAGTTTAGGATCCGGCATAGAACCTGGTTCGTCACTTTCCACTGTGATCATGGAGCCCGTGTCAGAATTCTCGGACTCCGTGTCCACACACGAGCCTTCGTCGCTTTTACGAGCCTTTTCAGAATTAAGGGCTGAGCCCTCCCTCTTTTCGCCGTTTTCTTTCATATTTCCGATTTGCGATGCATCAGTTTTACCAGATTCCAAGCATAAGTCGTGTTCACGAAGGTCAACATCTCGCTGACCTACGAGGCAGTTTTTGCCCCCCCCAGAATACGTGGGGCTGCCCTCCGAAGAGGGGCGGGATTCTCCCTCATGGGTACCCGCCTGGGGTAGTTCCTTTTGAAAACTAACCTCCATATCTACTCCTCCTTCCACCAACAAGTTTGCAGTACGCCCACCGTAGCTCAAGAGCTACGCCAGCCGCTGCCTGGTACTAGACCCTTGTGACAGAAATCTGTCGTCATTGGTTCTAGCCCAGTACTGGAAGGTGCTGCGCACATGCCACCTCCAGCTGGTTATGGTTCGCGCCGGGTATACACCCGGTACCACCCATATCTGGGTGGCGTTCCCCTATCCACCACCTGGGGACGCGCCCGATGGGAGAACCAGAACTCCACACGGGAACCTAACCTACCTTTTTTTTTTTTTTTTTTTTTTTTTTTTACGTGGGGAAATGCTCATAGCATACCTCACCAATTCGGGGGAACCGGCGAGGTTATGTCAGACTCTTACTGACTAAAACCCCACGGTGGCCGACGTAGGCGCATTTGGAGGGATCCCGGGAATCACCGGAGGCATACTACGGGTACCCTCCACGCCTAGCAGCTGCAATAGCAGCCACCCATCTCAGGAGAGTAAGCACTCAACCCCTTGCACCCGCGAGGTGCCGCGGCAGCAAGGGACCACGCCATGCTGCCGCCCATCTCGGGACCGCTGTACTGAACGCAAGAAACCCCCGTATCCTGCGCTCGCGATCCCGATGACCCCTTTTAGTCGCCTCTTACGACAGGCAGGGGATACCGTAGACCTATTCTATGCCCGGACCTACAGGGCGCCGTGATGGCTACGGCCTGCCACCTCGGCGTCGGCGTCCCCGTCTCGCTCGGCGAGATGGATCTGCCCTCTCTCTCTTTTTCAGCAGCCTCCTTCTGTGAAACAACTGCTTCACAAAAGGCCACCACCGCCCGCCACGCTTGCTCATTGTTGAGCATGGCCTCCACTACTATCTCAAGTGACAGATTCCCGCCAACGACCGAACACAGGGCGCGACGTTCCTCCAACCAGGCAACGCACACTTCTAGTGTATGTTGGGCAGTGTCAACAGAGCCTGTGTCACAGTGGTGACAGGACTCTGTGTCTTCTTTCCCGGCTATGCGGCATAGGTACTTCCCAAAACATCCATGCCCGGAAAGGATCTGCGTCAATCGAAATGTGAGAGACCCGTGTTCCCGTTCAAGCCATTGTTCGAGGAATGGCCGAATCGCTTCCACCGTCTCTCGTCCTCCTTCTGGGTTTGCCAGTCTTCGGCTCCATGCCTCTACCGCTATTTTGTGGAAGTGAGCCGTGTGAGCATCTACTTCCCTAGGCGCCAACCTCAGGCCTTGCCGCCGCACTTCCTCTCGCCAGTGATATACCGTCGAGAGGGCTTTCGCATCCAGGTCCCAGGGCAGAGACCCTGCTAACAGGCTTGCAGCCTCAAAGGAGATCGTCCTGTAACCCCGGATCACCCGGATAGCCATCAGTCTTTGTGGTCGTCGCAGTAGTGTGACGTTGTTGCGCCTTAGGTTTTCAGCCCAAGCAGGAGCACCATACATTGCCATTGACCGAACGATTCCCGTATAGAGTCGTCGGCAGGACGTTTTCGGGCCACCAAGGTTTGGAAGGAGCCGACTCAATGCCGCAGAAGCCCCAATAAGCTTCTTCTGTAATTGCTCAAAGTGAGCGTCGAACGTCCATCTGCTGTCTAGGACCAGTCCGAGATATTTTATCGTTGGTTTGACAGCGATACGTACCCCTCCGACGATGATGCCAGAATCTGGCGGTGGTGCACCCCGGGGACCGTGAAAGCACAAAGCCTCGGACTTGTTAAGAGCCACCTCCAGACCCAGACATCTAATACGACGCACCACCTGAGCGACGCCCGCAGTCGCAAGGAGAGACGCCTCCCTGAATGTACCTGCTCGAGCTGTGACGAGGGTGTCATCAGCGTAGCAGGTAACTTCAACACCTCGAAGGTTAGTGCCACGCAACACCCAGTCGTAACCGATGTTCCACAGGAGAGGTCCTAAGACTGACCCCTGTGGAACACCGCACGACATAGCTCTCTCTTCCCAACTCTCTCGTCCCGGGTACACAACATAGCGTTCAGAGAGATAAGAAGCCACCATCTCCTGGAGATATTGGGGCACTCTATGGTACTTGAGCGCCTCTAGAATGCAGGGCCAGGGGAGGGTGTAAATGCGTTAGCGATGTCCAGGGACACCGCCAATACAACTCCTCCCTGAGCAACCACCTCCTCAGCCAGATGTTTTACTCGCAGGATAGCGTGAACGGTGGATCTACCCTCCCTGAAGCCGAATTGGTACTCGGACATATCTGGGCCCTCCTCTCTTTAGTGCCTGATGAGGCGGGCAGCGATAACCCGTTCAAGGAGTTTGCCCGCCTCGTCTAGCAGTACTATGGGTCGGTAAGCCGAAGGAGATTCAGCTGGCCGACCTGATGAGGACCAGTTTGCCCTTTTTCCACTGAGGTGGAAATCTGCCCTGTCGAAAACATGCAGTTAGTAATCGTCGGAATCTCAGCTCCAGGTGCTCATTGAGTACCAAGCACCAGGCGCGACCAGGAACACCATCGAGTCCTGGAGCCACCTTTTTCAGCCGAAGCCTTAGCACAGCAACTCTGAGCTCAGCCTCAGTGACCTCCGGGATCTCATCATCCTGCATGCCATAAGGATAAGCACCCGACATAGAGGGCGCAGCAAAATTCTCCCTGGTAGGAAAAAGTGCTGACACTACTGTGTTGACCAGTTCGGGCTGCAGACTTTGTGTTAGTGGGGGGGCCCAGGGACGGAGTTTGTTCCTCGCTATCCTGTATGGCCGTCCCCACGGATCACTATTAAGTGTCTCCAGTAGTGCCTGTCTTGCACTTTCTTTGGCCCTGCTTATAGCTACTCGAAGGGCTTTTTTGCTTTCCTTATAAGCAGCATATAGGAGAGGCTCCTCGTCGTCATCCGGTAGGTTGTTGTGCCTCCTGCGCCTTCGATATCGAGTATATTGGCGTCTCGTCAATACGCATGCTTGTCGCAAGTCAGCGATTTCAGAGTTCCACCAGTATACCTGTCTCCTGGCGGGCGGAGGTCTGGCTCGGAGCATACCTGCATCGCAGATTTGCGACATAGACTCCCGAAACCAATTAACCTCTTCCTCGACTTCCACGACAGTACTCGGAGCCATCATCCAGGCTTTGACGATGGCCGCCTCTTCTAGAGCTTCCCTGTCCAGGCTTTTAAGAACCCACCGAGGGCCAGCGTCACCACGGGCCATATGGTTTGCGATGTTTGAAGGAGAAGAGACATCAAACCGAATATATCGATGGTCAGACAGAGTCTCCACGTCCTTCAGAACTCGCCAACCCCGAACACGGTTCACCAAACTGGGGCTTGCAAACGACACGTCAATCAATGATGCCCCATTTTGGCGTATGCAAGTGAACACTGATCCCTGGTTGAGGACCGAGAGGCCAGCTGTTACTAGCCATTCTTCAATTGCTTGGCCTCGAACGTTGTCCACCGGAGAACCCCACGCCGCAGATTTAGCGTTGAGATCTCCAGCGACAACCACCGGGTAGGGCGCAAACTGGTTAACCATGGCCCCCAACTCTACGAGAAACATTTCAAACTCGGCAAGAGATCTATTGGGAGAGAAGTAGACCGCAATGGTTACAAAATCCCCCAACAGAGCCCCGACGCATCCTCTACCCTTCGCTACCGAAAAAAAGTGGGTAGACAGGAAAGTGTAAACATCAAAATTTTACTCTCCCAGTATTTTAATTATAAAAAATAGTTAATTACTACTTACATGTCGTAAAGTGTTTGCATTAGCACTAATTGACTGTAAACTTTCTATTTCTTAATATCTGCACACTTGCCACATCACTATAACACCACCATGGACAGCACTGCAAAACTCGCCCAGAGCATGGAAGAGCTCTCCGCCTGGTTTGAGTCCCGCATGTCGGAGTTTGAACAGACCCAGCAGCAGGCCGCTTCAGCAGGTACACCAACAGTGAAGAACTTATCTGCGGACTACATAACCTTCAAAGGGCTCGTTTGGAAAGCACTCGAGATGCTCAAGGCACAACTGGCCCTTGTAGTCAGCGGGCTGGACAGGGTGGAGACACATTCGCGTCGGAAAGTCCTCTTGCTTCATGGTGTTACTGAGGAGGACGCAGAAGATCTTCCTACAAAGGTTCGCAGAATGATAGCGGGGCAAATGAAGTTGACAACCATAACTGCTGATGCCTTTGAAGCTTGCCATCGCCTAGGGGCCAAAAAAGACAAGCCTCGCCCCATATTGGTCCGCTTTGCGGTTATGAAAGATCGGATGGCAGTGTGGAATGCCAAAACAGCACTTAAGGGCTCAAAAGTCTCAGTCTCGGAGTTTCTAACCAAGACACGACAGGAGGTCTTTGTCGCGGCTAGAAAATTCTATGGGATGAAAAATTGTTGGTCCTCGGATGGCGCGATAGTGATTCTTCTGCCAGATAAGCTCAGGAGGAAGGTAACAACCATGCCCGAGCTGATGGAGCTGACTGCGAAGTTCCCGCCGAGTAAAAAATAGGCTGATCTTTTCTCTGATATAGTAAGGAATTTAATGTTCATATCTCAACAGTGTTTTTTAACATTTCTGTAGTTATAGCAGTTGTATAGGTTCCTTTTTACCAACTTGCAACCATTCATCCACACATTGGAACATAGAAATGTATAGCACACATAATGCCAGTCACTTAAAGTAAAATATTTCAATATTCAGGGTAGAATAATATCTTTTGCAACAAGAAATTTCTTCACTTCACTTTTTTATTTTTGTCACTTTGAGGTTCAAGGTTGTTTTTGTTTGGATAAGTGACGTGATTGTTTTCGTTCTGAAACTTCTTGTCAGCTTTTTTTTTTTTTTTATGGCTCGGATACAATTATTTTAATCAGTATGTTATGTCAAGGTGATGTATTATTTTCCTGTGATTATTTTCACTGTGATGTTTATTAGATAGTGTGGCGTTTGGTTGTAGTGTGTTTGATAGTGTAGTTATAATTGTATTTTGTCGTGACCAGTCAATTTGTGCTAGTGTTTAGAAAGAAGCCAGTTAGTAATTTAGTACTTGTATTATTTTATTTATTTATTATATTATATTATTTTAGATATATTTATAATATGTTAGATGATAATTTTTTCTCTTGCTCGTCTTCAGATGATTTTGAAAGTGCTGAAAGTGACAGTTCCACTCTTATAGACTCAGAGCCACTGAATGAAAAACTTATTTCTACATTTAAACATAGTTCGCCATTCCTCTCCCTGGTGCACATTAATGCACAGAGCATACCGGCTCACTATTCTGATCTTCTCACATCTTTTAGCACCAGCGTGGTTGATGCCATCCTAGTTTCTGAGACGTGGCTTAAGCCCTCTCTTCCCTCAACTTCTTGTTCTCTGCCAGGCTATCGGCTTTTCCGTAATGATCGCGTGGGTGCGGGTGGTGGCGGAGTAGGTATTTACCTGCGAAGTGACATCCCGGCCACCGTTATCAGTACCTCTCCCTCGCAATATTCTGGTTCTCTCGAACATCTCTTCCTAGAAGTCGTTCTACATCATAAGAAAATTATGCTTGGCGTGGTGTATAGCCCTAATGATAAAGTTGACTATTTTAGTTCATTTGAAACAACACTTGAGCAATATAGCTCTCTTTATGAGCACTTTATCATTATGGGTGACCTCAACACTTGCATCTTGAAGGACGACCATAGGTCACGTAAACTGCTGTCACTCTCTACATCTCTTAATTTACAAATCCTCCCGTTGTCACCGACACATTATTTCCCTAATTGTAGACCTTCCTTGATCGACTTAATTATTACTTCCAAACCCGAATCCGTCATCTCACATGGGCAAATGACAGCTCCCTTCTCTTATCACGATCTAATTTTTCTTGCCTATAAAGTGCGTCCTCCTAAAATCAAAAGTAAAATCATTCTCCAGCGTAATTTTCGCAACATGGACCTGGATCGCTTAAGAGAGGATGCTGAGAATATTGACTGGTCCCCGGTTTTGATGGCCGATAATGTGGATGCCAAAGTAGCTGCCTTTAGAGTAATTCTCACAAAACTTTTTGATTGTCATGCACCGGTGCGACCTGTGCGTGTAAAGCATGCTCCTGCTCCCTGGCTGACGCCAATGATTAAGAGAGTCATGGCTAAAAGGGATAGGGCTAAAAGCCGATGTAAAAAAGATCCGACGGATGATAACCTATCTGCGTACAAAAAGCTTCGTAACATCTGCAACAGGATGTGTAGGGATGCTAAGCGCCGCTATATTCATTCTACACTTGAAAACCTCTCTCAGGCTCTCACCTGGAGATTCTTAAAGTCACTTGGGGTAGGCAAGGCCATGGATACTTGTAAAAGTACCATGGATGTCAATGACTTAAATATACATTTTTCAACTCCCCCCGTAGTCCTTAGTGACAATACTAAATTATCTTCTCTCTCTTACCTTTCAAATCTTATTTTACCTGACTGTACTCCATTTTCGTTTCAACCGGTCACTGAGGACGACGTCAAGAAGAGTATCCTTTCAATATCCACTAAGGCAGTGGGTAGCGATGACCTGAGTCTCGACATGCTTAAACCTATACTGGAAGCTATTATACCTCCTATCACACACATTATAATTTTTTCTCTGGAGGCTAATGTCTTCCCTTCCACTTGGAAAAAGGCTTTTGTTATCCCACTGCCTAAAGTTTCTACCCCAACATCCCTGTCTCAATATCGGCCCATTTCCATCCTACCGGTACTTTCGAAAGTTCTCGAAAGTGTCGTTCATAAGCAACTCTACTCCTATCTCATATCCAACAATCTCCTCTGTCCTTTTCAGTCCGGTTTCCGTCCTTCTCATAGCACGGTTAGTGCGTTGCTGAATGTTACGGAGGACATCCGTTACGGTATGGATAATACTAAATTTACCATTATAACTCTTCTGGACTTCAGCAACGCATTTAACTCTGTTGATTTTGATATCCTACTCGGTTCCCTCCGCTCTCTTAACGTTGCTCCTCCAGTGGTCGAGTGGTTCCGTTCCTATCTTCATGGACGCCAGCAATGTGTCAGGACCGATGACTTGTCCTCGGACTGGTTGGACCTAACCGCTGGCGTACCACAAGGCGGTGTACTCTCTCCTTTATTATTTTCAATTTTTATAAACAATATTTCTCATGTTATCTCTTCTCCCTTCCACCTGTATGCAGATGACTTACAAATTTATAGACATTTCTCTTTATCTGAAGTTACCGAAGCTGTGAGTGCAGTGAACTCTGATCTTGCTGCTGTTCAGCAATGGGCTGAAAATTTCGGGCTTCTTGTAAACCCAACTAAATCTCAAGCAATAATAGTTGGTAGCAGCAGACTAAGGGGTAGGTTAGGGGACTTAGCGTTGCCAAAAATATTTTACAACGGAGTCTGTATTCCCTACACGGACAAAGCAAAGAACCTAGGGATCATTATAGACCGTGACCTGTCATGGTCAGCGCAAGTTAGTGAGGTGAGTAGGCGCATGCACTACTCTTTTCACTCCCTTAAGCGACTCCAGTACTTCCTTCCCTTTCAGACTAAAATCTTGCTTGCACAGGCTCTACTCCTTCCTATTCTTGACTACGCTGATGTATGCTACTTGGATGTGACTGAAGAATTGCTGAACAAACTTGAGCGCCTACAAAATCTGGCTATTCGTTTCATCTTTGGTCTTCGCAAATATGATCATATCTCCGCATTTCGCGCTCAATTAAAATGGCTACCTATCCGACTTCGTCGTAATGTGCACATCCTTTCTACCTTATATAAGATCCTGAATGACCCTGCCACCCCTGACTACCTTCGCTCCCGCTTCCAACTTTTACCTCCTGATCCCCGCTCTAGGCGTGACTGCATCACTGCGATGTTGGAGTGTCCTAGAGCGAACACCAAATTCTTTTTCAACTCCTTCTCTTCCCAAGCTGTGCGACTATGGAACAAACTTCCCAAGGCTATACAAAGCAGTCCTTCAATAACATCGTTTAAGATGCGAGTAAAAGAGCACTACTTATCGCAACCATTATAATATTATTTTTAGTTTATGTAAGTATTTAAGTATGTATGTATTTTAAAAGTATGTTTATCCTTCTTTATATATGCCTTATTATTTATATTGTAATTTTAAGTATATTAGTGTGTAGTATAAGTAAGTATTTTTTTTTTCTCCATATTTTATGCTAGTTTGCTATTTATTAAAAACATATGTATTTTTTTTTGTTTAATTCTAATTTCACACTTCTAAATGCACATTCCTGTGCCCCTTTTCATGTCATTCTTTCACACCAGCTAGGTTGGCTGGAAGAGATCTCTTATAGAGATAAGCTCACCTTTGTAAACAAATTTTATGTTAACTACAATTTTATGTATTTTGTGCACAATAAAGAATATATACCTTTTCGAAGGGAGGGGAGCCAATAGCACCTCGAAAGTTGAGAGCAACTAAGCCGTCCAGATCTGATACCCAATCACTGCCAGAAGGCACAAAGTAGGGCTCGGAGACTACGACCACGTGAATCAACCACTGCGCTGCGGACTGAAGCAAGAGATCTTGCGTCGCGCTGCTGTGGTTGACATTCGCCTGCAGAAATTTTAGGGCCATTATTGATCCGTGGCCATTGTTTCCATATCATCCTCCCCAACATGCGCTGAAGGTTGGGTGGGTTGTGAAACACCTATTGGCGCACCAATTTTCTTCCTTTTTTGTTTCTTAGAAGGTGGGATACACGCCTTACCCCCCATTCTATGGTCGGCACACTTTTTAGCTGCCGCACACAATGGGCAGTGTGGTGCGGCGGTGCAGATGCTAGCCTTGTGACCTGATTTACCGCAGCGGTAACAAAGTTCGCTACGATCAATGTTTGACGCACATAAAGCCCTCACATGACCGACCTCCATGCAGCGAAAGCACCTCAGTGTCCTTGATGGAATCAGTTTGATTTGGGCTGACACCCACCCAACCAAAAGTCTACCACCTTGGGACAGTTTTTGGGCTGCAGTGACTGGACACCGTACCCATGCCGTACCCAAACCTGTATGATTTTGGCGGATTTCGCCGACCTTCACTGCTTCTATTGAGCAAGAAGCACATCGAGCTATAGCCTCGGCAACTTCTTTCGAGGATACCGAGTCATCCAGACCCGTAATTCGCATTTCTGCACATTTCGAGGGCCTAGCCACTTTCACATCCTCACTATTCAACACTTTGCGAAGCTCTTGTGCAAGTGTGTCGGCTTTTTATCCGCTTGTAACCCCAGCGACCTCTAGGATTCGAGCACCCATTACAGCTTTCCGAATACGGAGTGCGTCAACACCAAGTTCTGAGAGGCAGATATTTTCCTTGGCCTCAGCAAGCACCGAAGCATAGGACATTCCTTTCTTCTCCGCCTCCGGTTGCAGGGTAATAACGACTGCAGCAGAGCGAGGGGCGCGCAATGAGGCTGGTCGTAGTGGCGCAGGTCCTTTGCCATTTGCCTTGCCGTTCGGCTTCTTCTTTTTGACTACAGTGGTCCAGCTAGTCTCAGTAGTGCCACTCGACTCTTTTTGGCTCGGATGTGCGGCAGCTTTAGCAGTAACAGCCTCTTTGTTTTTGGCTCCCGCTTTAACCTTCTTCTTCTTTTTCCGGGCTGTTTTTGGGCTCGGTTCAAGAGGCTGCTGAGGTGCAGCATTATTCTCCTTGGCTGATTTGACCGTCTTGGCTGCCTTTGTGTACTTGCCATCGCTGAGCTTATCCGCAGCCAGGGGAGGCCGTAGACGTGTCTCAGGGAGCAGTCTGTCCTCAATCGATGCCAGTCTTGCGTTCACCATGTCCCCAACTTGGAGAATAATAGTACGCACGAGGTCATCTTGTCCTTCGTTACGTCCTGAAGAGCCCTATGTCAGTAACGGATGCTCCTCCATCTCTACCTCCTCATGATGAGCAGAAGTATCAGGCCTATCGGATCGTTTGTTAATCCTTATTTCATCCTTAAGAGCTTCTAACTCTTTCCGGAAAGCCAGCTGCTCAGCTCGAAGCCTTCCATTTTCCTCCTTCAACCTCTTCAACTCGGCTTGAAGGTGAGCGTTGCTCGTCTCCAGCCTCTTTGTTTCCTCGGACGCTGTACGACTGCTGAGAATATCAACGGCTTGAGCAATACTCGCGGCAGAGTCCTTCAAAGCACGCTGGAATGTTCCCTTAAGGTGTTTTGACCTGGTAGCCACCCTAAAGATAACGTCCAGACCCGCCGAGACTGTCTTCATAATATCTGAAGCAGACTTTGTCTTGTCAGTGTCCAGCGTAGATGGTATCGAAGCCCATGTCGAGCGAGTGCTCCTAATCTTCTCTACCATGCCGACCACCTCATCCTCAAGCTGGCGCTCAAGCTCCTTTTCTTTAGCCGCCGCTAGTTCAGCTTTCGCCTTTTCAAAACCTACGTATTGCCCTGTCTTTGGCGGGCGACCTCGCCCCCGTTTAGAGGTGGTGATTTTTGGTGCCGGCCACAGGATTTTTGAGGCCGGATCTTCTTCTTCATCGTCATCACCCCGTTGCCGTTTCCCTTGCCAGAGTGTAGGATCCGGCATAGAACCTGGTTCGTCACTTTCCACTGTGATCATGGAGCCCGTGTCAGAATTCTCAGACTCCGTGTCCACAGACTCCGTGTCCACACACGAGCGTTCGTCGCTTTTACGAGCCTTTTCAGAATTAAGGGCTGAGCCCTCCCTCTTTTCGCCGTTTTCTTTCATATTTCCGATTTGCGATGCATCAGTTTTACCAGTTTCCAAGCATAAGTCGTGTTCACGAAGGTCAACATCTCGCTGACCTACGAGGCAGTTTTTGCCCCCCCCAGAATACGTGGGGCTGCCCTCCGAAGAGGGGCGGGATTCTCCCTCATGGGCCTGGGGTAGTTCCTTTTGAAAACTAACCTCCATATCTACTCCTACTTCCACCAACAAGTTTGCAGTACGCCCACCGTAGCTCAAGAGCTACGCCAGCCGCTGCCTGGTACTAGACCCTTGTGACAGAAATCTGTCATCATTGGCTCTAGCCCAGTACTGGAAGGTGCTGCGCACATGCCACCTCCAGCTGGTTATGGTTCGCGCCGGGTATACACCCGGTACCACCCATATCTGGGTGGCGTTCCCCTATCCACCACCTGGGGACGCGCCCGATGGGAGAACCAGAACTCCACACGGGAACCTAACCTAACCTAACCTAACCAGTTGCGCTCTGTTTGCCGCCCCGAACGCATCATTTTTACACGTGCTCCGCAGTTAAAAATTCAAAAAAGTGGGTTAAAGTGATCCGATCACAGTGATTTAAGTGTTGTCGTGTGCGTAAAAGTGACACCGATCTTTTGGATTGCACAGAACTAGCCGGAAATCATCGGGTCAAGGACTTTTTCCCAGAAAATCGGAGTTTTTGAGGTTATATTGCGAGGAATATACCTTTGGAGGCGTGCGCTGCGCAACTTGGACTTGAACCTCCCTATTTTCTTATGCCACCTGGGGGGCACTAAGGTCCTACACTTTTTGGCATTACTTCTAGAACTATATCTTCAGGCGTTTTCAAGATATTTCAAGAAATCTGAAAAAGCACATGGTCTGAAAATCCGTTCCAGTTGCATCAGGACTTTGAAATTCAGCATCAACAATCTCCTCTCCATCCAAGGGAAGAAAACGCAAGTTTTATAATTTTATGTATTGCACAAAATTTTTAAATAGCAATTGAATTTCTGAAATACAGACCCTTATTACTACTTTTGTGATAAAAAATTTAAAGAAATTCAATTGCTATCTTTTGCGCGCTTAAGTAAGGAGTAATTATTGAATTTTTTAGATTTTTAGCGCTACTAGTTTTAGTTTTATATTAAAATTCGTGAAAAATACTGAAAACCAAATTTAAATGCTCAAAAATAATTAAATTTAAATTTTTAATTTAAATAGTAGAAAGTGCTCATTTTTCTTTAAATTATCATATTTTTCTATATTTTTAACCCTTCTGGTTCCTTAGTTATTAAATTTTTAGTGATTTTTTGTTTTTATTTAATATTTAATATATTTACATCATTTCTGACGCCGGGGTTGTCTTTATATGCCTTAGGCACATTGTTTAAACCCAAACTCGGGGTTAGAAACCTTTAATTTGGCGATTTTGGCTTTTTTCCGCCATTTTGGTTTTTTGGGTGAAAAGTTCAAATCGCCAAAACACGACAACCAGAAGTCGCACAGAATTGTGGTTTTCAGTATTTATAAGAGCCGATAGAAAGTTTTTGGAAAATTTCAGTTTCAGGCGCTTTCAGCGCATAAAATTTTTTTGGACTGAGACTGCTTTCAGGGGGTGGAGTAGGTGTTGCACAGTTGCCCAAAGAAAACCCCGTCCTTCTAGGACGAATAGAACCGGAGTTATCGTCCGTCAAACATCATCACTGACAGTTGGGCAACTGTCAAACCTGTTTTCAGAGCGTCATATCTTCTCAGCCGAGAATCGTAGAGAGTTGCGGTTTTTGGTTGGGGGTTAAGAGGCACGCCCTCTACAGGTATCACCACTTTGTGTGCGCTTTGGAGACAAAATATTTCAGGCCCCTGAAAGCACTTTCAGCCGAAGGATTGGGTTGGGACGAGTTCGGGGACGCCAGTCTCATTATTCTGCGACCAGTAGAGGCCGAGTTATAGGCGTTCGAAATTCACTTTTGACAGTTCTCGAACTGTCAAACTGAAGTTTGAAGGTCTGTATCTCCGCAACGGGGGGTCGTAGAGGACTGGGATTTGCTTCTCTGACCTTGCCTCTGCCTGTTCTTTCGGAAGAAACTGTAATTTTCAGTTTTCAGGACCCTGATTTTTTCAGCCCTGAAACCTAACCTAGCGGATAGGTCTCATCGAGCTCTTTGCGGGAAACCCGGACACGGGTATATTCGGCCCAGTGGTTCGGGAGATATTCCACTTCAACCATTTTTCAGCCGCCATCTTGGAATTATTTAAACCCGGTTTACTCCCAGACCAGTAGGGCTAGAGTACCCGAGTTTGGTATCATTGTGGAGGGCACGACGAGAGCTTTGGGTTAAGCGCAATAAATCGACTCTATGTAGAGCAAATTTTTATTTTCATGGTAGAGTCGACATCTTTGAAATTTTTTTTTGAAATTTCTTTTTATTGGCGAGTTAAACGTTTGCCCCGCGTACATTATTCTATTTTCCTTTTTCACCTAATACTGGCTCCTAGTATAGTAGAGTCGTAAATATTGTTTTTAGTATTTGAACGGGGACAAACCTAAATTCGTACTGTATGTACCTTATTAGGTATAAACTTTGATTCAGATATTTTATTTGCTAATAGTTGTAGGACCCTGCTCTGCTTTTACAAACAGAACAGTTCTAGTCATAAGATAACCTTGTACTCTGTTACAAAATTTTTAATGATCATCCTTTTACAACACAAGTATACATAAATATTTGCAATTTTTGACACCTTTCTAGAAAGAAATATTTTCATTTGACATTGCCATCACACTTATTGTGTATTTCACGGACACTAGAATGTTTGGACATAGAACCCCAATAAAGAAGACTGCCGATAAGTCTCCTTCTAAATCTGCAAAGACTGATTCAAATGTAAGACGTAGCGAAAGTGGGTGGGAAGCCGGGAAAACTGACTCCACCTCTCCTTTGACAAACATGACTACACAGGCTGGCCCTGTGAGTACACAAATAAAATTGACATTTCCTCAGCAGACAGCCTCAGGAGCTTGTCAAAGCACCCAGAACCAATATGCAAACAGATTGAAGGAAGCGAAGGCAGCTCTTGACAAAGGTAAAACTAATATGAACAACTCCAATAATATTAGTAGAGTCATTAAAGCCGCCGTTCTGGAGGCACTTGATCGACTTTACCAGCTCGTGGAAGAAGCGGAGACAGAGATTAAAAACATCAATAAGGAGACAGAGGAAATCATTACAAGGGCGGAGCCAGAAACCACCGCTACTGACACCACCTTCCTGATCAACTCAAACGCAAATCCTATATTAAAGCGTATTGAGGAACACACGAAACTGCTGCTACAAAATAACAAGAATCTCCTTATGGAGCACAGCCATCTCATAAGAGAGAATAACGAAAAAATGAATAAGTTAGGAGAAACTCTGGACAAACATAAGGAAGAAATGAATAAAGCAACCTATGCTAGTGTTGCGGCCGGCGCACCAAAGAAACCACCCCCTGAACACCCGGTTCTCCACTCGGTGATTATCACCGCCAAGGACGAAACAGAGACTGGGGAGGAAATCATAGAAAGAGTGAGGAAGGCGGTAAGAGCCAAGGAGGGCAATTTAGCTGTTGACAAAGTAAGAAAAGCTAAAAATAGGAAAGTAATAGTTGGATGCCGAAGTGAGGAGGACAGAAAGAGAATAAAGGAAAGGCTGGAAAATGAGACAGGCAACTACCTTATAGTTGAGGAAGTGAAGAACAAGGACCCACTCTTGGTCCTGAAGGATGTATTGCAATATAATAGTGACGAAGAGATCCTAAGAGCCCTTAGGAACCAAAATGGAGATGTTTTTAGTGGCCTCAACGAAGAGGACGTTACAATGGAGGTACGCTATAGAAGAAAGTCGAGAAACCCTCACACCAGCAGCATAGTACTAAGAGTTTCCCCCAAAATATGGAAACGCATGATTGAAAAGGAGATGGTCTATATTGACATACAAAGAGTGAGAGTCTCAGACCAGTCACCGCTTATTCAGTGTTCCATGTGCCTTGGCTATGGACACGGAAGGCGTCATTGCACTGAAACCATAGAAAAATGCAGCCACTGCGGGGGACCTCACTTAAAAGCAGAATGTGAAAGCCTGGTCACTGGCGAAGCCCCAACATGCTGCAACTGTGTGCATGCCAAAATTGCTTCTGTGGAACATAACGCCTTCAGTGCGGAGTGTCCGGTACGAAAGAAGTGGGATACACTGGCCAGATCCAGGATAGCATATTGCTAAGTTGGTGCCAAGCAGCAATGGAATAAGTAGTCTCACACACGCTGCCTCTTACACGTTTGCTCAAGCAAACCTCCAAAGAAAACCACTGGCCACGAATGAACTTATGTTGGAGGCCAAAAAACGAAAAATCGCAGTTGCAATGCTCCAAGAACCCTATGTGGGAAGTACAGGAAAAATGAAAGATTACCGAGGAGCAAGAATTTACCAAGGCACTTGCCATGGAAATGGGCCTATTAAATCTGCTATAGTGATATTCAACCCCGATTTCAACATTATTCAGTGCCCAAAACTCACCACAAATAACATAGTTGTGGTGAGGATCCAAACCAGTGCCTGGGAAATTGCAGCAGTATCATTTTACTTCGAACC
This sequence comes from Athrips mouffetella, assembly GCA_947532105.1. Classification (NCBI taxonomy): domain Eukaryota; kingdom Metazoa; phylum Arthropoda; class Insecta; order Lepidoptera; family Gelechiidae; genus Athrips; species Athrips mouffetella. Next base: position 49,595 of record OX383964.1, read on the forward strand.
AGATCAACCCCTTGGCCCGTACCTGGAGCAACTTGAGAAAATCCGTGATGAAATAGGATCAGTAAAGCTCATCGTTGGAGGAGATGCAAATGCAAAGAGTACTTGGTGGGGGAGCACAAAAATTGACAGTAGGGGAGAGGAGTTGGCTGGGACGATTGAAGAACTGGACCTCCAAGTTCTCAATGTTGGGGACACGCCTACTTTTTATACAATAAGAGGCAACAAGGAATTTTCAAGCCATGTGGACGTTACAGCTTGCTCTATGGACATGCTCGACCTGGTGGATGACTGGAGAGTGGATTGTGGTCTCACGAGCTCGGACCACAACGGTATCATTTTCGAAATAAAACTCAAAAGAAGTAAAGGAACAAGTATCAGCAGAACCACTCGAATATACAACACCAAAAAAGCAAACTGGAACCAATTTAATGATAAACTGGCCCAGTTTAGATTAGAGTCAAACATTAATCCGGAAAATATAGGGGAAATCAATAATAAAAACGATCTGGAGAATCTTATTAAACAAGACACAGAAAATATTACAAAATCATGCAAAGAATCTATACCTATCAAAAATCATAATACAACACTTTCAATACCGTGGTGGTCCGAAGAACTTGAGGCCATGAAACGGGGAGTCACCACCAAGAAGCGCCGTATACGCTGCGCAGCTCCAGTCCGAAGGAAGAAAGTTGTTGCTGAGTATCTGAAAGCCAAGGAAGAATATGAAAACCAGGCCAAAAAAGCACTGACGTCCAGTTGGAAGCAGTTCTGCGAGAAACAGGAAAAAGAAGGAGTATGGGAAGGGATTTACAGGGTGATAGGTAGAACGTCAAAAAGACATGAGGATATACCACTAATGAAAAATGGTGATGTGTTAAACACAAAGAATCAGTGGCTCTCCTCGCGGAGACCTTCTACCCGGAGGATCTAATGGAGCAAGACAACTCAGATCACCGCCGAACACGACAGCATGCCGAAAATGTAAACGAATGGATGAATGGTGAGAAACATGATCCACCGTTTACAATGATGGAACTACAAACAGCGGCAGAGAGTTTCAATCCGAAGAAGGCTCCCGGGTCTGAGGGTTTCACAGCGGATATCTGCCTTAGGGCGATTTCCCAGAACCCGTCAATATTCCTCGCTATGGCTAACAAATGCCTGGAATTGGCATATTTCCCAGATATCTGGAAGGAGGCCACTGTGGTCATCCTTAGAAAACCAGGCAAGCAAGACTACTCCAGTCCCAAGTCATATAGGCCCATCGGGTTACTTCCAGTGTTGGGAAAGGTCCTGGAGAAGATGATCGTAGGCAGGTTGAAATGGCATCTGATACCCCGGATTAGTACTCGTCAATACGGGTTTATGCCCCAGAAAAGCACGGAAGACTCCCTCTATAATCTGATACAGCACATCAAAGATGGAATTAGTAGAAAAAAGATCGTTGTGCTTGTATCCCTAGATATAGAGGGAGCCTTCGATAGTGCCTGGTGGCCAGCAATCAAAGTACGATTGGCTGAGGAAAGCTGTCCAGTAAATATCAGAAGGATGATTGATAGCTATCTGCAGAATAGGAAAGTGGCCGTAAGATACGCCGGTGAAGAGCAGAAGAGGAACACCAGTAAAGGATGCGTACAGGGTTCCATTGGGGGTCCAATCCTTTGGAACCTACTATTGGACCCACTCTTAAAGGAGCTCACCAGTGGTGGCAATCATTGTCAGGCCTTTGCCGACGACGTCGTACTTGTATTTGAGGGCGCGACGGCACTTGAAATAGAGACAAAGGCAAATGCTGCACTCGCACATGTTGATGCGTGGGGTATCAAAAACAAATTAAAATTTGCGCCACACAAAACTTGCGCCATGGTATTAACCAAAAAGTTGAAGTATGACACACCGCGACTCAGCATGGGGGGAGTCGGGATAACAATTTCGCGCCAAATAAAAATCCTGGGACTTACAATTGATGACGGTCTGACATTTGGCCCACACGTTGCAAACGTTTGCAAGAAATCACTCAACGTGTATAAGCAGTTATCGAGAGCCGCAAAAGTAAGCTGGGGACTAAATCCTGACGTGATACGTATCATCTATGTCGCAACAGTGGAGCCAATCATAATGTATGCCGCTAGTGCGTGGGCGCAAGCTGTGAAAAAGATAGGGATACAAAAACAGCTCAATGCAGTACAGATAGGCTTCGCACAAAAAAATTGTAAGTCGTACAGGACTGTGTCACTAAACGCTGCACTGGTTTTGGCCGGAATTCTGCCCCTTGATCTCAGGATACTGGAAGCAGCTGCACTGTACGAGACGAAGAAAGGGATATCCTTGCCTGACCTGGGAGATAGAGAAGTGGAAAGTCCAACGGCGTTTACGGAGTCCCCGCACCCAGCGGCGCAAGTGCAATTGACATTTGACAAACTGGATGATCCAAGTCAAACAGATAGCCAAAACTCTCAGGCCGTGCGCATTTACACCGACGGTAGCAAAATTGAAGGCAGAGTCGGGGCAGCACTATCACTGTGGAATGGCGAAGCCGAGACAAAAACTATCAAACTTTGCTTATCGTCCTACTGTACAGTGTACCAAGCAGAACTTTTGGCAATATGCAGGGCCACAGAGGAAATCCTGAGGCGCAAAGAGGTGAGATTTGGCGTTTACAGTGACTCGAGGGCAGCGCTGGAAACATTCACAAGCCAGAGCTCTCCCCACCCTCTAGCCGCCAAAATCCGGAAGAATCTGGCTGAAGCCTTGACTCAAAACAAAGCTGTGTCCTTGTTTTGGGTTAAGGCACATGCCGGCTTAGCAGGAAACGAGCGTGCGGATCAACTCGCCAAGGAGGCAGCACTTAAGTCCAAAATAAGACCCCATTATGACCAATGTCCCGTATCCTACGTTAAAAAGCAGATAAGGGAAAATACACTACAAACCTGGAATATAAGGTACACAACTGGGAAAACTGCTTCAGTAACCAAGATGTTTCTCCCAAACAAACTTATAAAAAAGCTCCAACCGACCAACTCGCTGACACAGGTGATGACGGGGCACGGTGGGTTTTCCGAGTACTTAAATAGATTTAAGTGCAAGGACAGCCCATCGTGCGCATGTGAGCCGAATCAGATCGAAACCATCCAGCACCTGCTGATTGAGTGCCCCATTTTCGGCAAAAAGAGGTATGAACTTGAGCAGGAAGTGGGAGACTCAATCAGCACTTGTAAATTAAGTGAATGGCTAGCAAGCAATGATAGTCGTAAATACTTGATAAAATATTGCAAATATGTATGTGAAATAGTCAATAAGAGAAATAAAAGTAGATAATACTATGCTGTTTATGTAAAATGATGTTACGTTAAAATTAGCATAGGCATTAACAATACAGTAACCTTTTTTTTTTTTTTGTTGACGCTGGGAAAAAATGCATTATGCATCATCCCTCTCATCGGGGACTGAGAAGGGGTATGTGGGACTCCCACCCACTAAAACAACCCAGCGGCACTCCCGCGTCGCCCGAGTGGCGGGGGCCTGGGAAACCGGCAGAGTTTACTTCCAGTCCCCACACCGGCGACCGCCCGCCTACATGGCAGGCCCTTCACGCCCCTCACATAAGGAGGGGCCGGAAATGGCCGTGAGTGCCCGGCCATTCCCTCCCGCGGGGGACCCATCCAGAAGGGCGCCAAACATCCCCGTGTCTGAACGCCCGGGGTCCCTTGCGACGGGTCAGGTCAGTGGCCCCGCCGCCTGCCACATCGGCTGCAGAGGATAGGGAGAGCGGCACAACGTAACACCGGCACTCCTCTTCCCCTGCAGCCCCACCGCGTCCGCCATCAAACGGTGGCGACCCCGCCGAGGCCGCGGAAGGTAGGGAGAGCGGCACAACGAAACACCGACACTCCTCTCCCGCCGCGGCCCCTACACCTCAACTGCGGTGCCTCCCATACGACACCGCAGCCCGCCTCAGTTGCGATAGCGCCCATACACTACCGCAACCTACCGCCATAAGCCGCTCCATCGCGGGCTTGGAGACCAAAGCCCGGAGGAGCAGCCCCGCCCGGGGCCGCCCAGTCGAACACCGGAACGGCCCCGTGGTGTTCCTCTTCGCTTCGCTGTGGGAGACCAGGCCACGGGTACTAAGCCCCCCCGCCACGACAAGGCGGGAACCCTTCGGGGGGGAACCTAACCTAACCTAACCTAACCTAACCTAACCTAACCTCTAAAACCCTGAGACACATCAAACTTAATTTTTAGTCGTCAGCCTAAATACAAAATTTAAAGATCCTAACTTCAAAACTGACGGACTTTCATACAAACTTTCATCCCCTATTTCACCCCCTTAGGGGATGAATTTTGGAAAATTCTAAACCATGTACTTTTTTATTTTTTACCAAAAGCTTAAATACAAATTTCTAAAATTCTACCTTTAAAACTGAAAGACTTATAGACCAACATACGGAAAAAAAAATCATCCCATTTTTCACCCCCTTGAAGGATGATTTTTAAGAAATGCTTAAACACATGTTTCTTTATTTTTTATCAGAAGCTTAAATTCAAATTTGTGTGAATCTAGCTCAAGAAACAAAGGACTTTCATACAAACCTTCATCCCTTATTTCACCCCCTTGGGAGATGAATTTTCCAAAATCCTTTCTTAGTGGGTGGTTTTGACGCACATAGAACCTGTGTACAAAATTTCAGATCTGTATCTATAGCGGTTACGTTCCGGCGTTGATGAATCAGTCAGTCAGTCAGTCAGTCAGGACATGCTCTTTTATATATTTAGATAATTTGGGAAAATTCTGTGGATAGTATGTGGGCCCTTTTATCAACGTTTGTGACAAGTTTTTGCTTTAATGAAAAACTAAATTTATAAAAATCCCAAATTTATTATAAATCTTAATAATTAATTGACTAGTTTGGCATTTGCATATTTACAATCTGTTATATTAATTCTAAAATTAAAACGACACTGTTTCCAGAGGCCTGTTTAACAAAGCTGACTGACAATGACAGGTAACAACTGACAGGCGACAATCCGACAATTTGACAAGCTTCTTTTCAACAAACAACACGGTCACAAAAATTCAAAGAAAATTTTCTCATGACAGGTAACAAATTGTTGTGAAGAGCTTTGAATATTGGTTTTGTTGAATAAAAAGTTGTCGCGATAATTTGACAAACTTGTAAAATTCAGAAATCTACTATATATGTCAGTAAGGTGTAGAAGTAAACTGAGGTGATCAGAAGAAATGTCTTTAAAATGATGCAGACGTTGAGGAGTAAATATGAGAAGTGCGACAATGACACGACTAATATTAAAAACGCGTAGTAATAAAATTTTTCATTTAAAAGTGATATGTATCCATGTAGATATTTTGATGTCGTGCGGACTCGTGCGTTAATTTATCTCAAAAATTACCATCACATAACTCTCTTAGTTAAGATCCATCGGTAACGTAATGATTGGATTTGTTTTCTATTACTAATCAATAATCAATCAATATCTTATAGACAAAAACCTACCTCTCCTTTGTGAAACAGTGTTATTTTCACTACATATTTGTCAGTGTCAGGCCGACAGTAGTACGATCGCTTGTTGAGCTTCACTGAATGGAGTTACAATTCCAGAAACGAGACCTGTCACTATCGTAGAAGTTTTTCATTTCATATTGTACGTAAGTACATAAAAAGTTTCTTATTATTATTTGCTGCGAGAATGCGACAATTATTTAAATTTTTGTCGAATTTATCGGATTGTATGTTTTTGAATAGGGCCCTGAGCACATTACTTACGCTCGATAAATGAATGTTTGTAATATTATAAACACTGGACCTACTGGACTCGAGGGTTAAATAAGACCACGCTGTTAAGTTCACAGTTGTATTATCTTCTTCTCAATACTATCTTCTTAAGACTAGTTCCCTCGATCACACTTCAAAACTAACTGCCTGACCGAAACCTAATTTTTCTTTCCACTACGGATCAGAACCCCAGCCATCGCTCCACCACTACCGTGACTCCAATAATATGGCGCGCAAACTACCCGATTCGTAATTGGTTAGACTCTCTGCTTAAAGTGTTGTCATTGGCTAGTTTGAAAAACCGCGCGACAACTATAGGGTTCGTAATTGGTTACATTTAACCAATCACGAACCTGCTTAAAGTATTGTCATTGGCTAGTCTGAAAAACCGCGCGGAGACTATCTGGTTCGTCATTGGTTGGGTTCAACCAATTTGGAACATTTCTTTGAAGTTAATGTTGCCAATAACATAAAACATTTACTCTTAAAATTTATCATTCTTTAGAAAAATTATCAAACCTAACAATATGTAGGCTAAAAGAATTTACTCCAAAGATGGGTCTCAGGCGCATGGTGGGGAAACAGACTTGATCGGTTTAACTGGAGCAGGATAATCAAATTGCGAGAACTTGACGACAGGCGTCGGAGGCTGCGGGGGCGCGGGGTGCACCGGGACGGGGGGGTCGGGGGCGCGAGGGGCGCCGGGGGGCACTTTCTTCTTGGCTCTGGAAGCACGCGACGGCTGCATGTGTGGAGAGGAAGGCGCGCAGGTCGGTATCGCTAGCCGCAGTTTCTCCCAGAAGGCGCGCTCGCCCCAGCGCAGGTACGTGTTGTTGGCGACGTAGTGGCGGATGTCGGGGTCGAGGTCCGCGGGCGGCCCGCTCCCCAGCACTACCACAATGAGCCGCACAGCGTTGTCTCGCAGCGCACGCGCATATGCCTCGCGGAACTCGGCGCGTGCCCACGATGATTTAGCGAAGTTTTCCGAGAGAAGAATGATCGTACGCCGTGACTCGTTTACAGACCTGGTTATCTGAAATTAAATCTTTATGATTATTATATCGTTATTTACACAGCACATAAACAGAAAGAAGTCTACTTAATGGACGTGGCACAAATCTTTTCCTTTCTTTCTTTCTATGACTAGGCAGTGAAATTGTATTATTAATTAAATTGGATTATTTTATTAATGTGAAATAAGTGATAAAAGAGTAAATGATGCATTTTGAACACATTATTTTAGGATTCCCGATTATGATGAGAGTAGATAAAGTTGCGTATGCAACTCCACATAATTAGGTATAAAACTCGTAATGTCGTCTACTTGGTTTGCTACGTTCACCTGCTTCCCTTAAACCGACACTCGAGTTTTATACCCTAATTCTATATATTTTATATCTGCATTTTGACCAGCCATCGATCTTGGTGGGCCATGTTAGAAACTTTATGATGTCTTTGTTATTCGAGCAATGTTTCTTGGAGATAAAGTACGCGTCAGCGTAATATTAGTGCTAGAGTTAGAGTTTGGTGATTTTAATTTCGTTAAGTCGGTTACTTAGTTTTTGTGGATTCCGTTATTTCTGATTTGATCCCGCAAGGAGATTCCATCCGTAGCCTTTTTAGATCTTTTTGAATAATTTGGCATTTCTCAAAGCTTAGCAGGATAGGTTTCTTTGGGATAAAACGATTGATTGATGAGTCAGTAAAAGCCACAACTACTGCGGTGACTGTCAGTGGGTTGTTTCTAATGGAGCAGTATTGTACATTGCCGTGATCTCCGTGCGGTTGAGTGAGAGGATGTGTTACCTGTTTGGGGATCCACTCCCCGGGCTGCCAGTCGCGGTGGTGCACGCACACCCTCAGCGGCGCCGCTCCCCCCTCCCCCCCCCTCCCCCCCCTCCAGTCCCCTGCGCAGCTCCTCTGCCACGTCCCAGTCGTCCTGCGCATACGACAGGAATGCGTCGTACCTGGCAAGCCACATCAAAGCAAAGAAAAGTGATATAATACATAATATCAAATAAAATTTTTTCAAACTGTCAATGGGGTCCCTGTGGCTTCTAATTTCCAACTAGCGCCCCTAACAATTAAAAAAATATTACTCGCTAAATACAAAACGTATCAAAAACCTGTCTCACAAAATTAAAGTAATGGTACCCAAGTTTATTTAAAATCTATCAATCCTGAAAAATATAGTTCACTGTAGTTACAGATAGAAAAACTGCTAAAAGTGGCCGTTTTTCGCTCTTTTTGTATCTGTAACTACAGTGAACTATATTTATCAGGATTGATAGGTTCTAAATAAACTAGGGTACCTTTACTTTAATTTTGTAAGACAAATTTTTGATAAATTTTGTGTTTAGCGAGTAATACAACGTGTAATTTTTAACACGCAAAGCTTCTCGGGGGGGTAGTTTTACCCATGTAACTGAATAATTTTAGCTATAATATACCGCTTTTAGAAATAAAAATAAAAAAAATTGGTATGGATAAAATTGACCAGATCAGATTTTCATTTTGCATGAAGTAAGATTTTTTAAATTATAATTGTGATACTCGTAATACTAAACGTTGTGAATCTACCCATGAAAAACTTACCCCATGGAACTTAGGTCGAAATACGAAATAAAAATATGAACCTCCTGCACAAAATGTGCTGTCAGCTGATGCAGTACTTTTGGGAAGTTTTGTTTCAACCTATGTTCCTTCAGATAAGTTGTTCAGATTCATTATTATTATTATTTTTAGGGTTCCGTACCTCAAAAGAAAAAAACGGAACCCTTATAGGATCACTTTGTTGTCCGTCTGTCTGTCTGTCTGTCAAGACCCTTTATCTCACGAACCGGTAAAGGTATCAGGTTGAAATTAATACAATATATTAGGATCCATGAACCACACAAGATCTAAATATTTCAATTTTTACAACGACGCAATCAAAAGATATGGCATTTTATGTCCTCATCTCCATACATTTAATCAAAAATGCAAAACCTACAGGGTACTTCCCGTTGACCTAAAATTATGAAATTTGGCAAGAAGCTAGGTCTCACAGTACAAATAATGGGAAAAGTCTGAAATCATTAAATATTACAACTTTTCTTACAACTAATGGTAACCAATTGTGGTGAGCTCCCGTTTCAAGAACATTAATATAAGAGAGGGGTCAAGTTGGATGGCCGCTGAGGCGATTTTTGTTTTAGTTCTATTTAAAAACGTGAACGCTTACAAACTTGAAAATTGGTATGTTTATAGTGCATAAGCTATAAAATAACTACAAATAATAAAATTTGGTCAAGTGCGTGTCGGACTCAAAAAATCTAGCACATTTACTGAAATTTCAACTAATAGGTACAATTATGTTTATATGGTGGTACGGAACCCTCAGTGCGCAAGTCCGACTCGCACTTGGCCGGTTTTTTTTTAAGTCAACTTACTTATAAACAGTTATACCAAAACACAAGTAAGCTTATCTACTATTAGATTACATAAATAAATTCTCAAAATTACATTAATAAATTTGACAAATAATAAATTTGTAAGTCGTACAAATATCTAATATCTAAGAAGTACGTTCAAGGTACTTTTTGCTTTGCGAAGAATGCATCCTAGTTTGTCAGCAAACAAATCAACCTCGTCACTGTGAACGAGAATGTCACTTATCAACGTAAGTACCCGTGTGGTAGGCGCGTGCTGTGCAAATGTTCGCGTGATTGGCCGCAGCAGCACGTTTACGCCGCGGGACCACCGCTCCATCGACATGTCTTTTCGAAACCAGCAGGCCTACTTGCTGCATCTCTAATGGACCATATCTCTTATGATGTAGAACACTAAGATAGTGCATCAGCAGCAGCACCTTCCTTCTTAAAGAAAGCGTCTCCATATCCACCATCGCTGATACAAACAATGAGGGATAAAGAAAGGGATAATATCGATATGCACGCTTGTAAAACCAGCGTGCGAACTTGCGTTGGAGTTTTTATTTGTCCTCGTCAGAATCCCAAATTATAGCCCCAAATTCGAGTTTGTTGCGCACGTACGCATTATAAAGCACCTTGGAAACTCTCATATTGTTAAACTGCGCAGCAGTACGCATAATGAAACCTAAAATCTTACTAGCTTGCTTAAACATACTAACAACGTGTTTGTGAAAATCTACTTTGCAGTCCATTATGAGGCCAAGATCGCGAATGTCGTCAATTATTTCCATAGGGACCTCCTCGATCTTACTCGTAACTAGCAACTATTGGGGAGCGTTTACGTGAATATGTAATGATTTTACATTTAGTAGTATTAAAAGGAATATTATTAGTTTTGCTCCATTCTTTGTAGCAATTGTGTATCAGCTTCTGTGGGCACCCCGTAGTACAATTTGGGGGCGTCAGCAATTCAGGGGCAGATTCACACCTTTTGTATATTTCCACCTTTCTGTTACATGTACGAGTAGCATAGTCTGTACATATGTTTATCCATAGAGTGCGCTTTTGCTAGGTCTGTGGTTTTATCTACTCCCGTTTCGGAATATTCCAAATTCGAAACCAATGACAGATTCGAAATAGAGGTCATTGCCCGTTATTATTTTCGTTTCCGTATTGCTCCTGTCCCGTGTGGTGCCGGCAAAGAATAGTACCAACCCATACATACCCGTGGGTGTCGTAAGAGGCGACTAAGCGTTATAAACTGGAGGATGGGCAGCAGCATCCTGCTTTGTATCTTACATCTTACGAGTACTTACTGCGGTCACCTACAACTGCGGTCCATGGTGCCAGCCGTAACGCTAACAAGCGAGGTGACTATGGTATTTCCCCTCTACATTTTTCCAGCAAAAGCTAGAATTCTGGAGGGACGGGAATTATACCTATAGTGCTCATGAGAATTCTTGAAAGCATGTGTGCCAAGGCTCCCTGTCCTGTAGTGGACGTTTCATGGGATGTTATGATGATGATGATGATTGCTCCATACTATGAACAGTCCGAAAATGGAGTATGGATTTTCATTGTGCAACTGTTATTCTTTACCATGAAATTTCCGTTTTGTATAGCGAATTTTAGGGAAACTCAATTTTCAGTACTAACATTTTTGTTTTTTTTTTTAAATTTAATATCCAACTTTTTTTTAAGCATGATTGGGAAGAAATTAAGCTAACAGAAGCTTAAATTTAATTTTCGAAAAATATTATAAGTGAAAAAGTATAACAAACGTAATGATGAAATCGGACGACATTTAAGATGAACAATTTTCGAACCTTTTGTTTCGTATATAAAACTAAAAATAAAAAACTTTATTTTGTGCGTAAATTGATAACCTTGAAGTCAACTTGAAATGGGGTGAAAAAGTCTAAAAACAAATATGCGTATCGTTTTTATGGTTTGTAGGGGTAGGGATAGGGATAGGGATGGGGATGGGGATGGGGATGGGGATGGGGATGGGGCTGGGGATGGGGATGGGGATGGGGATAGGGATGGGGATAGGGGTAAGGACAAGGGTAACATAAATCTACATGAGGCTGTCAGTAACCTTGGCTGCGCCTCGTAATAAAAACCAGATCTCGTGTTAAAATTACTCTCATTACGCAACAGTTGCATCAATCTTTTGATGTTTTCGCTCACTTGAAGTGTTCCGTGTCAGTGGGCAGCACACAGCGCAGACAGCAGCCGCGCGCCAGCAGCCAGCCCCGCGCGCGCACGCCCCCCGCCCCCCGCCACCAGCCGCGCGCCCCCCCCGCGCCCACCAGCAGCGCGAGCAGCAGCGCGCCCCCCGCCGCCACCCACACGGGGGCGTGGGAGCGGTCCCACACCCCGTCCCGCGCTCCCCCCCCGCCCCCCGCACTTTTTGAGCACCGTTTGCACCAAGCGCCCGTCGCTGCAAGTGACCGGCTCCTTATCCTTGATCTGTTCAATCAATAAAAATTAAATTTTAACTAGTTCTCAGTAAATAAAAAGAGATACTTCGCTAAATTATTAATCCACTGAAGTTACACGAATGGAGACTGTGATAACCTGAACGCGTTCATAACTTTATCTTTTAAATATTTGTGTGAACGCATCCTTCTTCTGGTTCCGACCTTGTATGGTGGTGTTTGTGTCTCGGTGAAATAAATCACAATTAATTAATTTCGTGGTTTAATTTAATATATAACAATTTGACGACGATAAGAACGAACCACATGCAGAAATAAAAGTGAAATTGACTGCGGAGCATCATTTTTGTACCATAAATTAACGGTATAATTGTGCTGATTCATGGTTATATGACCAAATTAAGAAGTCATTTCGGAGGGAACCAATACAGACTGGTTGGTTGAGTGAATGGTTGGACTTTCGCTGTTAAAGTCACGTCAAAGTAGGTGATGCCCGAGCTGTCAGATTCGGACCACAGTTCGGACTCGGAATATCAAACAGCAAATGATAACTTACCATTGAATTTACCCGAGAAAATCGCACTGGTCAGATCAGGTAAAAGAACTTACATCTATCAGTGTAATAAGGAGGAATTACTTCAAATAATTGCATTGGAAAAGCTGGTGATACCACCAGGGGCAAGTGTCGACGAGTTACGAAAACTGCTGAGTAATTTTTACAAAAGCAAAACAAACGATAACAACAGTGGTAATAAGAATCGACGGCTGATAAAAATGTCTATATGTGGAGAGTTAAAACCATTTGACGGGGACAAATGGGAAGTTTTCGAACAGCAACTTGACTGCTTTATGCTAGTGAATGAAATCCCAAAGGAGAAGAAAGTACCACTTTTGATTACTAAATTATCAGCGAAAGTATTTGAAACTTTAACATACTTGTGTTCACCATCAAAACCAAACAATCTAACATATGAAGTGTTGTGTACAAAACTCAAAGAAAAATATGTAAAATCACTATCAACATTTTTGGAACGAGCTGAATTCAGGAAAAGAAACCAGCTGTCAAACGAAAAAGTGGAAGATTATGTATTTGAACTAAAGAAATTAGCCGCAAAATGTGCATTCAAAGATATGGATGACCAAATCAAAGAAAAATTCATTGATGGAGTGTGTTCCAAGTCAATTAAGTTTGAATTGATGAAGAGTTCAGCAGAATTAACATTGGAAAAGTGCGTAGAAGTAGCACGGACAGTGGAAGCAGCTTTGATACACACAAATGGAGAGAAAACAGAAATGTTTTATCAAGCCAAGGCTAAACAGTCCAGTTACCAATCAAAGACTAAGAACAAACAGAATAGTCGATGTTTTTGCTGTGGAAAAAACAATCACATGAAAGCTGAATGCTCGTTGCGGAATAAATTCTGTTCGGAGTGTGGTCAACGAGGCCACATTTTCAAAATGTGTCCTAGGAAGCACAGAAACACAAATGTACTCCAAATAACATCAAACTCAGAAGAAAAAAATGAGGAGGACATAGAAGATTCCATTAAAAATTTATACGAGGAACGTGAGACCTATTCCTTTAACAGTGTAAGTAGGGTACCTCCACATTTTGTGACACTAAATATTAATAATCAAAAAATTAATTTTCAACTTGACACAGGATCTGAAGTATCGGTTATATCATTAAAAGATAAAAAACAGTTTTTTGATAAATTTGAGTTGGAGAAATGTGATGTATTATTTAAAAACTTTGATCAGAGTCTCTTACAACCTTTAGGGATAATTAGAAATGTGCTGGTACAATATAACAATAATCAAAAACACTTAAATGTCTTTATAGTTCGTGATAACTGCCCCAGAGTTATAGGTCGTGACTGGCTTCATGCTTTGAATTTGTGGCCACCATGTCTACAACAATGTTTAAAAATAGGAACTAATGAATTTCAAAATATTTCAGATGCACGGCAACTCTTAAAAGACAGGTTTGTGGAAGTATTCTCTCCGGGTTGGGGAAACTTTAAAGGTGAAGTGATCACTTTAAAATTGAAATCAGATGCGACACCCAAGGCACTGCCAGCTCGTCGGGTACCATTTGCTCTTCGGGACAAGGTAAACAAAGAAATTAAACGTTTAATAGATAATGGCAGAATAACACCAGTAGAACAAAGTGCTTGGGCCACTCCTGTCGTTCCAATTTTAAAGCCGGATGATTCTGTTAGATTATGTGGCGATTATAAATTAACAGTAAATAAACACTTGGAAATGGATCACTACCCCTTGCCTCACGTTAAGGACATATTAAATACTTTAAGAGATGGAGAATACTACTGCGAACTTGATTTAAAAGAGGCTTATTTGCAGGCACCACTTAGTCCTGATAGCCAGGAATGTACCACTATTGTAACTGAAATAGGATCATACAAATATAATTATTTACCTTATGGTGTAAGTACTGGACCAGGATCTTTTCAGAGATTAATGTCAAAAAAGTTAAATGACATACCAAATACTATTGTATTTATAGATAACATTTATATTAAGGGAAACAGTTTACAAGATACTTTTGATACCGTATGTAAAGTATTAAGTAAATTGAAAGATTGTGAGTTTAAATTGAAACTTGAAAAATGTAAGTTCTTTACAAAAAGTCTAGATGTTTTTGGATTTCGAGTTGACAGGGAGGGTGTGAGCACTATTAAATCAAATATTCAACCATTACTAGATGCTAAAATTCCAAATAATTTATCAATGCTTAAATCATTCCTGGGCAAAATAAATTATTATGCACGTTTTTTGAAAGACATGGCTACAGTAATATCCCCCTTATATGAATGTACGAAGAAAGGTAAATTTAGTTGGACACCAGAATGTACCAACGCATTTGAAAAGATTAAAAAGAGATTAGCATCAGTAAATAACTTGAGACATTATGATCCAAATTTGCCTGTAATTTTAACTTGTGATGCATCAGACACAGGGCTGGGGGCAGTGCTGTCGAATAGAGATAAGAATGGTATAGTGAGACCAATCTCATTTGCAAGCAAAAAATTAAATGATGTAGAGCAAAAATATTCAACTATTGATAAAGAAGCAATGGCAGTTATTTTCGGTATAACTAAATTTTATAATTATATCTATGGTAGATTTTTCGAACTTGAAACTGATAATGCAGCATTAACAAGAATATTTGGACCAAATAAAAGCATTCCGAAAATGGCTGCTAAAAGATTGCAACACTATGCCATATTTCTCTCTGCGTTTAATTATAAAGTACGGCACATTAAAACATCCGAAAATCCAGCAGATTTCTTATCAAGAAATTCATTAAATAGCACCAAAGATATAAATAGCATTGAAAAGCAATATCAGTGTAATATAAGTAATATTTATAACATTGAGAGTTCTGATATCAAATCACTGGATTGGAAAAAGGTTCTATTAGAAACAAAAAAAGATGTGAACTTGTCATCGGTTATAAGATATATGACGGATGGATGGCCAGAAAAAAATAAAATAAGAAAAGAATTGTTACCGTATTATAATAGGTTAGCAGAACTAACTACTGATAGAGGTTGTGTATTTTGGGGCTACCGAATTGTGATACCAAATTCAATTCAGGATTCAGTTTTAACAGAACTTCACAAAAGTCATTTTGGTACCATACGAATGAAAGAAATAGCAAGATCATATTTTTGGTGGCCCAATTTAGACACAGAAATTGAGTCAATAACTAAAAGTTGTTTAATTTGTTTACAAAATAGAAAAAGTCCACCCACAATCCAGAAACCATGGCCAATGCCTCCTTCAGCTTGGTACAGAATACATGCAGATTTTCTAGGTCCATTTAATAACAAAATGTACCTAGTAATAGTTGACAGTTACTCAAAATGGCCAGAAGTATTTGAAATGTCCAATATTACATCATTGCGTACAATTGAAGTTTTTAAAGCTGTTTTCTCTCGTTTTGGATACCCAGTACACCTAGTTACCGATAATGGACGAACATTTACAAGTTTAGAATTTCAAGAATTTTGTAAAATAACTCAGATTAAACATACCTTCTCACCGCCGTATCACCCAGCAACTAACGGAGCAGCGGAGAGGTTTGTGGATACATTTAAATCAGCCATTAAGAAAATAATACAAACCGGCAAAAATACACAATACGCCATAAACTTGTTTCTGTTTGATTATAGAAGCACACCTCAACAAACAACCGGAGTATCACCGGCTCGTTTAATGTTGGGAAGAGAACTAAGAAACAGGTTCAGTTTGATTCGTCCACCACCATTAGCAGAAGAAATAGAAAGGAAACAGCAAAATCTAGATCAGGGAAATAGACAAACAAAATTTGAAATTGGTCAGAAGGTTATGGTTAAAGATTACAGAAAAGACCGTAAGCCATGGGTTCTGGGTTTGGTTATTGAAGAGTCAATTCCAGGCGTCACTTATGTAGTAGATGTTGAAGGATTAACATGGAAACGTCATGTTAATCAGATGTTAGCATGTGCTCAAACTGTAGGTGAATAATTGTGTATTCGTAGTTGGATATGTAATGTGATTTAAAATCAAATTTAGTTAGATTGTTGTTTAAGTTGTTTCTTTTTGTTGTTGTATTTAAGTAAGTTGCTCTCTACACTTTGTGCGGAAGAGTGTGATAACCTGAACGCGTTCATAACTTTATCTTTTAAATATTTGTGTGAACGCATCCTTCTTCTGGTTCCGACCTTGTATGGTGGTGTTTGTGTCTCGGTGAAATAAATCACAATTAATTAATTTCGTGGTTTAATTTAATATATAACAGAGACATATCCGTGCGTGTCGTAAATTCCAGATAAGAATACCATACCATACAAAAAAGAAATATACTCCCTACTTGCCTATACTTTACCCAAACAATATAAGCTAAATGTTTTCAAGGCTAGATTGAACAGGCATTACCTAGGTAAGCATGCTACATCTTCGACCACATCGTCACTTACCACCAGGTGAGATCGGGGTCAAAATTAAATGCTCACCCTACAACGTGTCATTCTAAGTACGCAAACCTCTGGGGTGGTAGTTCTACCGATGAAACTGAACAACTATTGTTCTACAATACTTTTGGAAATCTATACCTATAATGAAACTGTGGCGGGTCGGTTTCTGTACAATGAATATTTTTCAAAGTGATGAAATAAATTGGTATTTTTAACGATTCAGACCCCAAATCCGCAATTTATAGAATTTTTGTCTGTCTGTCTGTCATCACTCAAAAACGACTGCTTAGATTTATATGCGATTTTCATATTTAAATTAATGAACTTTATTATAGTATATGTTTTATCATGATACTCCGTCTGGAAGCCGCGTACTTACGTGCGCTCTTTTTTTATATTATAAACATCGATTTCATTTTATATTGGAATCGCTATGCTGGTTGATATGCGCGGTCGGTACACCCTGAAGGTACACCAATACAAAAAAAATACAGATGGCGCTACAAGTAAATGAAAACAAAGGACGGACTACATTCACTGAGCGTGTCACCGAAAGGGACAGAAAATACCCCCCCTATCTGAGAGTACCTATTCTTGCTTTGTGGTATTAGGCACACGTCGTGCTTCAATAGAAAAAGGCGGAACGGAGAAGTATTATGAAAGATAGAAAGCTATGTCTCATTTTTAATATTTTTTTTACAAATCGGTTATTTTTCTTTCTTACTCGTGCGAATGAAACATAAGATATCCAGCGCTCTATGTGCTCTATATAAATGCACTGCCGTTGTTCATAATCTAAGGCACTGTCTATTGAATGCATGAGCATCAAAGAGATTTGAACCTCGCTACGCTCGCGAGGTTAAAATCTCTTTGATGAGCATGACACAAATTTTGACGTAGAGTGTTACTTCCTTACTTCACTTCACTTCCATGAAGTTTGTAAGCCGAGGTAAGGATTAAAAATAAAAGTATTTGCTGTCGCTATTTCAGAAATCGTAGATGAGGTGAAGCTTCAGAGTCTTGAACACCGTCGCAAAGTAGCCTGCTTTTAGGTAATTTTACAGGATAAATTTCGGAGAGTGTGCGTCTGAATTGCACAACCTAATTCCGCCTCCTCCTTTCCATCTTGTGGGACTAGACGCCGGTTGGAGTTCCACCTTTATGTCATTGATACATCATCCATTGGCACAAAGCGCCTGGCTTCGTCTTTCATAATGCGCACAGCTAAAGAGTGGAACTCCCTTCCTGCAGATTTGTTCCCCAAACAATACATTCTGGATCTTTTAAAGGCAAGAGTGAACAGGTATATTTGAGGTAGGCAGGCATGCTACATCTTCGACTCCATCGTCACTTACTATCAGGTGAGATGGGAGTCTTGTCTATCCTGCACTGCACAAAGAAAAAACAAATAGACTTTAATATAGAAACGTGACCTCTGTTATACCAATACTACGTTACAGCGATTATTAAAATGTTCACTTTAGGCTTTTCTTTGTGCGAAAAAGCAGTTATAGGGCCAAAAGATAATAAAACCCTCTCAAAGTTTTTAGTTAAAGAAATTATTTCTACAGCTCTTTCAATGTAGTTTTACGGATGCTACCATTAACCTGGTAGAATATCTTTACTTTTTCTCCAAACTCAGAGGTTTTGCAACCTTAAGATCATTTGCTTATATTTACAAATAGAAAATCGCAATATTTTACAACCACAGGCAGGACTCGAACTTGCGTCTTCTCCATAAGTATCGGAGATACCTTAACCAACTAGGCAACCGTGGATCTGCCTGATGCTGTGAAATTTGCGATTTGGTACTTTTTCAATTAATAAAAAATTTAAATAAAAACAGCCTTTATTTCCCTTTGCACAGTAAAATTATAAATAAAAGTGTGTATCAGTAAAGCAATAAAACTTTTGTAGAACAGGGTCACTATTTGTGCAAGGCCTCCCCCACCTTGTCTGCACACAAACTAGTATGGTAATAAATGCTACAAAATGTCAATGATCATTGAATGCCTCTGTAGGAAGAATGCCTCTGTAGGAAGACTGCCTCAAGCCTTTTCCACTCATATCTGTCTCTAGTCTCGAGACTCTTCTCCACATAGACCCAACCACTTCTTAGATTTCGTCCTCCCATCTTTTTGGCTGGCGTCCCCTGCTTCTCTTGCCATCCCGGGGGTACCAGTTTGTTACAATTTGACACCATTTTCCGGCGGCAGACCGCATCATGTGTCCGGTCCACCTCCATTTTTGTTGATCTATCCTTTCTAGAATGTCTTTCACTTTTGTTTTCTCTCTCTCCATCTGTCCCTTTTTCAATTAACTTAAAAGAAAACCTCACAATTCACGACGGAAAAGTCGAAAGCAAGTCATCACACATTGGACTTTGTACCGATTTACATTTAAAATGATAACGGAGTCGCACTGCACGACACTTGCTTGCTTTTGAACTGTACCGACCAGAATTAAGTGAAGCAATCCTGTAAATTTTGGCACTTCTTGATAGGTACTACTTAGTTATCATATCTATAAGATAATAAATAACCATTTTTAGACGACTGTATAAAAAAGACATCTTTGTATTTTTAGATGTGCATAAGTCACGTATTGGTACATGCGATGAGCTAGGAATGCTAACCCGCTCTCCATCTGATGCCTATACTCTTATATTTACACTAATAGGTATGTATGTAAAATTAATTGATGTGGTTTTAGGAGGTAATGTCTCGAGTAATATAACTGAAATATCAAAGACTATATTGGTCACCTTTTCACCATGATGAAACATCTCATTCTCACGAAAAAGTCACTCGAAGACAGAAAACCTTGAATAACCTTCACTGATTTAAAAATTCCTTCAATATTAGAACTCCTTCAGGCAATTCTACAATAGGGAAACGTCTCTTTCCCACTGAAGGAACATTTAAGGCGAACGAAGTCGCGGGCAACAGCTAGTTAGTAATAAAAATGTACTCCTTACAAATCGACCGAATTAGATTTTCATTTTGTATAAAGAATTGCTTTTTTTACTTTCGAGCGGAGCGAGAAAGGTATTGTATTCGTGAAAAAAAAAGTTTTTCAAATTTTCTCAAAAATGTGTTCTATATCACTTAAACATCATAAAAAACAAGTCTCCCAAAAATGTCCGTCCGTCGCGTCGGTCGGTCTGTCTGGCCTAGCG
The DNA here is from genome assembly GCA_947532105.1 of Athrips mouffetella. NCBI lineage: Eukaryota > Metazoa > Arthropoda > Insecta > Lepidoptera > Gelechiidae > Athrips > Athrips mouffetella. Next base: position 69,407 of record OX383964.1, read on the forward strand.
GCTAAACGAATGGTCCGATTGACACCATATTTTGAATTTAGGAGTTTTATGCAAATCCATCGAAAGGTTATAAGTGGTTTCTTGCTGGCTCTCATTTTGAGGGTAGCTGTCATACAACTAAAATGAAAAATTTATTTTTTCTCGTAAACGGCTTGTAGAATCTTGATGAAACTTTGCATGGCCAAGCATCTCCATGTAAGATATCTTGTGCCAGTATCAATTGATCTGTGTCATTTCATATAAGGGGTGTTCCTGTACGACCAAATTGTAAATATGTGATTGACTCAAAATTGGTTCAATTGAGTTTATTAAAATTTTCTATAATATTAATCCTGGATTGGTTGTCTACCTGACTGGATATTCTTTATGATTTTTTTTTTGAATAAAATTTAGTGCACAGGATTTAGTGCACAGGGCTTGCTAGACTAAACTGAACAATTACCCATAAGGAACATGTGTTGGGCATTTAAAAAATCTCCATGCAAGTATCCTACGGTAGTATCCATTGATCTGTGAAAATTCATATAAGGGGTGTTCCAGTACTACCAAAAGTTAAACATGTGATTTACTCGAAATCGTTTGAGTTTTGTTTGTTTTAATGTTTGACAATTTGAATTCTGAATTGATCTGTATATTTTATTCGAACATTTTTTTTTGGAAAAACGTAAATAAAAGTTTGTATTTCCATACTATGTGTATGGCATTACAAATTTAAGTTTGCGGTTGATAGATTTTCCTTGAGTATTGCGAGAAAGCAAGTGCAGTGCTGCTGTACCATTTATTTATGTTAATTTCCTAAAATTGTAGAAAAAAAGTTGTTCATGTAAATGGATGAAACAAGTAAACTACATGTTTGGCGTATTTAGAATTACACGTTGTATAAAAAACGCTACTAAAACAAATATTTATGTTGTCTAGAAAATACTCCGACGAGGTGAAATAAAGGAGCCTCTTTTGTTTGTTTCTTGATATTGACGACTTTTGTTTCTAAAATTTTCGGGAATCAATTCGGGAATTTAGTTTTTTATTTCAAAACAAAATATTCGCGTTTGAGTATTTTTGAAAGGGGTGGAAATAGGCGAATATCTGTTTAATGAAAGATGCTTGATAATTTGGATTTTGGGAGACAAGAACAGCATTTGACAGCATTGTAAACATGTAACAGCATTTTCGTAAAATTGTCTCCTAAGATGAAAGGGTATGAAAGCTTGTTTGGGATTTCTGTGACCGCCAAGATGAACCAGTCCAAAGCCAGGCTGGCACGCTTGTCATTTACAAAGTGAATCCTCGATAAAATTATACCTACGATTATTAAACAAGCATTTGATTTACTATAAAAAGAGGAGATTTCTGATCAATCAAATAAGGCACACGCTTATTACTACAATTCACTTAAAAGCTATACTGTAATACTGGAAAACACACGCACAGCTAGGTACCTCACTGCAATTAGACAATATTAGGCATCCTTTAATATCTACAAGTAATCATTGTCATAAAAATATTGAGAAGAGACTTTAGCTATGGACCCTCATATTTTCTCCAATAACCACCTATATTTCTGTAAATTCAACTACTATTTAATTTAGGTAAAGGTACCTGATCTTGATAACGGCGAAACACATCAAGCAGCGGCTGATCGCAGCCGCAGTGGAGTGGGTTGTGGGCGAGCCTCACACTGCGCCGCTCGTCCGCTAGCAGGGACGTGTTCAGGTCGCGCAGCGTGTTGTTGCGGAGATCGATCATACGCAAGCGTGCTGGCAGCTCATCCGGAAGGGACTGGATGGTGTTGTTCCGTACGTTCAACTCTATGTCCTTGTAGTAATCTTGCAGCGTGCTGACATCCGGCAATGTAATGAGGCCACGGTTTGAACAATTAATTGAAGTCCCGTCATTATCTTTGGGGCGCCTTGTGCACGTAGCTTTGCCGATGTGCCACTCGCAAACCTGTAAACAAGGAAAAGTTTACAATAGCTCTTTCTCGTTTCATAGCTAGTTATGTACAACAGACAAAAGAGTACCTACCATATCTGTGAGGTTCATCAATGCGAGTGGTAGAGGGATGCTGTATGCGGGAGACTCGCAGTATATGGTCTCGAATAGGGCCGGTACTTTTTCCTCTCGAATCGCACGCGCGAACCAATACATACTGCAGTCACATTTCATTGGATTGAGGTCAATTATGAACCTTACCTAGAGTAAAAAGAAGAAAATATAACTCTCTTACTTGATTTTAAAGTATATTTTATTTTATTTTGTTCGGAAAACTTACAGCCATATTTTTAACACATTACTCATTATACAATAGGTAGGATCGGGGCCATTAACAAGTTTTCACCTATAAAAATGGCACTTAAGATAAAAAAGAACTGAAGGTAGGCTTAAAAAAACACATCAAAAACTAAATTCTATAGGTAATATCAAAAGCAGGTCAAGCTCGACACTTACAGCGCAACTGTAGCTTATGGAGACGTACCTTGATGGCGTTTGTATTGATGTGAGCACTCACGTAATCTTGATAGGTAAATTGAATGCCAGTAAAGTTGTTATTCTCTAATCGCACAAGCACGTTTCTGTTCCATTGTGTTAGGTCTGTCCACTGTAATTGAAACAAAACAGGAATGCAAATAATAGGAAAATAGAGACACTAGGCATTGTGACCATTTTTTATTTTTATGACTATAGCGACCTATTTGCAAATTATATTTCGTAAGCTTCATTCGAAGATATAATTAACCCAGTAGTCCCAATTCTAGCCCGCGGCAACTAATCGCACATACTTTAGAGATTTTTTAAAGGTTTTGAACCGGTTTTGTTCATATCGTTTGAAAAAAGCGCGCCAACACAACACGCCACCTGGCAACCCGGGCGGCACTTTTACTCATTCTTTTTCTGTGCGTGGCAACGAAAGCACATTACGCGCTCTCAATTTTCAATATTTAATATTAGTTTTATTTTAATTATTATATGCTTAAATCAAGTTTAAATTCGTGTAAATTTAGTGTGGAAAAAAGTGCATTTTAATGAAAAATAGCAATCGAAAAAAGCACGTGGCTAGCCTCCAAATTTTGGAGTGCTGGGATCTTCAGAACGTAATTCAGGTGGGTCAAAGCTACTACTTTATTTTCATATTATTCAAAGTGTTAGTACGGATTTAGTGTGGTTCAGAAAGGCAGTAATTGTTCTATCTAGGAGGTTGGATGTAGTCCAACACGAAGGAAAATTCCGTCTGGAGGGTAACCGTGTGTTATCACGAAGACAAATTCGGTCTGGAGGCCAACCGCGTGTTGACACGACGACAAATTCGGTCTTGAGGCAAACCGTGTGTTAGCACAGACCTATAAATTGTATTGAGTTATGCAGGTTAGTGATCGATTGTATGTAGGTACACATGCATACTCAAGTTAAACCTGTCTTATTTATGTATTTTTTACTTTACAAGGTTATCCTCATTTTGAAAAACAATAATAAATAACCACAATCCGTCTGGAACAATTTTATACTACCTCAAAATGGTACTTGGTGATTCTTATAAAATGTGCAATTCGGAAAGTTGGACATGAGCCAACACGACCGTAGATACGTAATAATCATACAATTACAGGGTCCGGAGGGTAACCGTGTGTTATCACAGGGACTTAACGGAATTTTAGTTCGTAGCTCAGAGTTTACTTATAAACTATGTATAAACTAGACAATTACCTACCCACACAATAATAAAATTATACAGACTCATTTCATCATTCGTCAAGTTCTACCCACAAAAAGAAAAACAGATTTCATTCCGAAATCATTTAAAACAGGTTACTGACAACCCACGAGCGATGTGTACTGGCCAATTGGTTTACGATTGTTTTAGTCGGTGACCCTATGAAAACGTTTGATTTGATTTACTATAAAACAGATATATGTGTTCCGTAACCAAATACAAAACGGACAAGCCAGATAGACCCATTACACACTTCAGAAGTCGTTCGAAGGGAAATAAATGAGTAAATAATTACTTTTGAATTTTAACTGGTGTACGGCAATCTCTCAAGCGAACTACCTACATATGCCAAAAATATGTAAACACACAAGTTTTTAGCTCTCATAGCTTAAATAAGATACATATTACGCATCAGAAGTCCGTAGACCATAATAACTTTGAAAATATTATAAATTTATCAGGGCACTGACAAATTCTAGCCAAAATATGGCTGCTGTTATCGATTTTGAAATAAAAACTTAAATAGTCTGGAGGCTAACCGCGTGTTAGCACGTGGACGTGTTATTATTAAATTGACGTTCAAGCATCGTTCAACAACAATGTTCGTATTTCTATACGGCCATTGACATATCCATCTTGCTCGCTGGATAAATAAATGTATCTGTTAGAAGAAACTGAATCTTTTAAAATCTTGACTTAATATCAATCAACGTTAAGGCCAGACTTTGAGAAGTCGTTTCTAAATGTTTTACTTGTTTAATATGGTAAATAAATGCCTACCTTTCATATGTAATGAATGATGCATCACAAGAGAGGTTCTACTTGCAGCGTAAAAAGATTTTTCTTCATAAAATATTTCTACATCACCGTTCCTAAAAACGACGTAATCTAGCAAGATTGGTAGCAACCAGGGAAGTCTGGACAGCCTTCCCTCAATTTCACCAATAGCTGGAAAGAAAGGGGGGGGGGGAAGCACACAGGGCCCCCTTCGTGAGCAACGGAGGATTTCATATGGTCAAAAACCAGAATCATTTCAAGTCGCGTATGCATCAACTCTATTGCGACTGAGCTCGTGACTTGTCTCATAGACGACCTGATCCTGTTCTGCTGGCACATTAAATGAAAATAAAGACTGATCCAGATATAGCAATGAACCATGAGTATTGAGTAGCTCTAATTTGGTTCATTACATTCATTTTGACGGCCAGCTAAGTGCTATCTGTCGCAAACTACCCCGTAATAATCCTATAGCTAAGGATTGCTTTCTATGAAATTTTTGCTGTGGCAAGCCAAGACCTTAGTGGGAGCAAGTCTATTCAAAACTTGCGCAAATGGAAAGCTATCGGGCTACTACTAATTCGATAGCTTAAGACTGTTTTATGATCGCACACTACTTCAATCTAAGAAGTTAACGTGTTCTCTTCATTGAAAGTGTAATAATAGTATGATGACTTGGGGTAGTTAACATAAATTATTATATTATTTTATTGTCACGCCACGCCAGTGGAAACACTTGGACCTTGAGCAAATATCTGCTTTTGGGTGTTTGTAGCGAGCGTAGCGCTAGTTCAGCTTAAGCTGGTTTTGTTTCAACTTCCATGCTGAAGGGTGTATGACCTTTGAGAAGCCGCAAATATTTCACTAACCGATAAGCCTTAAATCACGCTTGCTGCTGACTTCACATTCACGTCAAATATCTGGGCTGTATAATACTAATACTAGGTAACCGTACCTTCGTAACTTATGTGATTATTTTTTTTTTTTGCTTTGTCATGCTCTTTTTTGCGCGCATCTGCGCATCCCATACTTCATCATAGTTTTTAAAAACAAACTAGCGAAGAAAAACGTTGTACGACCTAAACAACCATACCGATTTTTAGGCTTCATTTCGCTATATGTAAAGCCTTGCAAAAAACTGCTCAATTTATAGCACTTTTTTCTCCTAAAATTAAGAGTGATTCATTGTTGCGCATTGTCCATTTTATGGCCATCAACAGGTTATTTGATCGGATAATAACAGAAATATAAAATTCATTCAATAGAATGAGTTGACCAAAACAATGCGGAATCGATACAATGAGAATTGGTGTAGCTTTTTAATCGGTTAAAAAGATATGAGTAACTAACAAAGATTACAAGAATTTTAATCCTAAGTTTTTGCTGATACTCCTATGAGTACTACAAAAGCCCTCTTGTCTCTCACACCAATACTGAAGGTACGTGCGCGTAAGTGTCAGTTTACTATTGTCTAATGTGCGGTAGTACCTACGTTACGTATACGCAATCGATGATTCCATCTAAATTCGAAGTTAGTTGATTTCATCGTATTTTTTTTTTCTTATTCCCATAACCCTTAACAAAAACTTTATTCATAAAATATAGTTATTTGCAGCCAAGCTTTAGCTACTTTGGAATTTCTTTCCTGACCGTGGCAGAGCAGACCTAACTTCGCTTGATTTTAAATTCAACGGAAGTTGTAAGTAAACTTTTGTTATGTTTGGTAAGTAAACTGAAAGGTCATAATATCCTTCTTCTTGTAGTGTTATACCCTGGCAGCGATGCCACTTTCCAGGTTTTACTGGTTTAAAAGGAACATTAAAAGCGACAAATCACTTAACGATGATTAAACATTTATTTCATACACGTAAGTTTACCCTTTTCGGTCCCAGCGTCCCCAATAGGAGATATTTGTTATAAATAAAAATAAAACTTATGGTTTTATTGTATCTTATAGTACATAATAGAACTGTCAAAATTCTGCGCTGGGTTTGACGAGACTATAAGTCTCGTGTGACATGGATTGTTTTAAATTTCTTCGAAGTCGAAAGCGTGATCGATTTTATGTAAAAACAACAAAATTTAGGTCTTATGTGCCTTTGTTCTTGTAACATTATATCTGTTGTTTAATACTCTCATAAACAGCAGTTACTGTTCAAAACCTATTCTCCCTTCTTTAAGTAGGCAGAAAAGACACTTAAGTAGAGACCAGATACATTCGATTTTCTACCAGAAGGGTTCTCCGAAACTTAAGTTTGCATTTGGTACTTATACAAAGTTATAAACAATAATCATAAAGAAATGTGCCAAACCAAGCACAATTTTACAGCATTGTGGCTCAGAGAATAGAAACGTTATCTCATAATAAATATTAAATATCAAATGAATGCTCTTTATCTAGAGAAATTATATGATATTAATTACCAGGGCAGTGCAGAGCAAAGATTTATTTATACAGCGTGAATTTGTAGTGGTTTCGCACCCGAAGCCCAGTGATTCTACTCATGATAACAAGCAACTTTCCCGAAGGAAAAAATTTTTTACTCGAAAAAATTTTTTCGCCTCTCCATAGTAAATTGGTCACGTGATCGACTCATTTTGTATGGGGAGGTGAAAAATTTTTTTCGAGTAAAAATTTTTTTTCTTCGGGAAAGTTACTTGTTTTCATGAGCAGAATTACTGGGCTTCGGGTGCGAAACCACTACAAATTCACGCTGTATATTTAAAGATACATTAGGGACACAGACAGACCTCGGCCAAAGGCCTTGATCTGATGATTTTTCCAGTTACTCTTCTAGATTTCATACACTAATGTAACTGAGTTATACTCAGGAGAAATAACATTTTGCTCTGACTGTGTAAAAGTTCATAATCAGTTCATATTAGCTCTGGATTCATTTGATCTCGATATATAATCTGATTCTTGGTACAAGTTACCTAACTTATACTCTCGTGACAAGAAACACCGGCACAATTCAAACAACAGTAAGCCGGACAAAAACATTCAAAACGAATTGTATTCCTTCTAAAATGTTTTGTAGTTGCTTTATAATTTTAACTGTCTATCTCATCAGTTTACACTGGCTCACAGCATTCATATGCATCCTTTTGTGAACCTTATGATATATTTAACCAATTTGAAATTGATATTTTTGATATTTTTGCACTTAAATATTTGATAATGTATTTTGTTTTACTTTTAAAAACGTGTAAAAGTATTTAATGTGTAATAAAGTACGAAACTTCCTGCTTTAAACATCTACTGGGTTAATTATATCTTCGAATGAAACTCACGAAATATAATATATGATCAAACGAACTTCTTGAATGAAGTTCGATCAATATTATATGAGTAAGCTTCATTCGAAGATATAAGGTCCCACCCCTCCCAACCCCGGAATAGGAAGTTTCGAAAGCTCTACAATCTCTAAATAATGAGTAAAAGTGCCGCCCGGGTTGCCAGGTGGCGTGTTTTGTTGGCGCGCTTTTTTCAAACGATATGAACAAAACTGGTTCAAAACCTTTAAAAAATCTCTAAAGTATGTGCGATTAGTTGCCGCGGGCTAGAATTGGGACTACTGGGTTAATTATATCTTCGAATGAAGCTTACTCATATAATATTGATCGAACTTCATTCAAGAAGTTCGTTTGATCATATATAGTTAGTTATTAAGTACTGTAGTTTGGTTTGCCAAACTAATTTATTTCAGTTTGATCCTGCAAACCAAACCAAGTTGACGGAGTCCCGCTGTATGGGCAGTACGGGCAGTCTTTTGTGTCAGAGTGTCTCCCGGTATTACATCCAATTGAGTTTGTTCCTGTTTAGTTGAATTTTTTGTTTTTTGTAATGAGCTGAAGCCAAAATTGACCAATCAAGGGAAGGTGCAGACCGGACAATTTGTGAAATTTGTGAAAAATTACAATCAAAAATTGTAAGCGATGTCTAAGACTACGTAGTTTGCTGACTTGTATTTTACCAAGAGCGTGTCGATGTTGTTGTACTCAAGGTTGAGGTTGGTGAGACTCGTCAAGTGGCGCTGCTGGTACCAATCAGGACAGAGCCGGCGCGCACCTGTACCCGCCAGCGAGAGGCTCTGTAGCTGCGACAACGAGTGCAGCGGTGACCACACTGAAAACATGGATAATTTATAATTTTATATAATGAAAGAAAATCTTAAGTGATTGCGCCTATGAGTTTTTTTAGAACCAAATGCTTTTCATGTTATTCATCATACTTGGTCGTCAGGCGTTTCTTACATTAAGAATAAATTTATCACTTCAAAATCTTGACTCGAGCATTGAAACAGTTTATAAGTTGCATAAATGTCATTCACTAATAAGCAACCTTTAATGTCAGAGTAGAGTAGACATAAGCATTTTGAAGGTGTAATAAAGTAAATACACTCACCATTTTCAGTGTAGATGAAGTCTCCGGTAGGGCAGAGGTCGCCGAGCGGGTTGTCATCGAGCTGCAGCGTGGTGAGGGGCAGGTTGGCCAACGCGCTCAACGACTCGCCGGTCAACTGGTTGTGCGACAGGTTCAGCCACACCAGAGAAGTCAGCGCGGAGAACATTCCTCTAATAAGTTGTCATAGTCAACATAAAAAAGGGGGAAAGTTGCGTACAGTATAACGTTAGATGCATTGCCTTGGTTCCAGTCCTTGTAACTCCACTTTTAACTTGTATGTAAAAAGGATTGAATAAAATTGCTACTCTCTCCCTACATTTTAACATAATCTAATCCATCATGTTTTGGTGAAATTGCACTTTAAAAGTTTAGTTTTGTGTTTTCTGATAACCAGTAGGAAAACGCAGTAAGACCAAAACCCAGGATAGATAGTAGCTGTTCTGAGCTAAGCTTAAGGCGTTATCAATTTCATTATGCGTGATATGATTAATTTTCTTGTCCTTTGTAGGGTTTCGTACCCAAAGGGTAAAAAACGGGACCCTATTGATATGCCTCCTATGTCTTTCTGTCTGTCTGTCAGCGGGCTGTATCTCATGAACCGTAATAGGTAGAAATTTGAAATTTTTACAAACTGTATATATCTGTTGCCGCTACAACAAAAAATACAAAAAATAAAAAAAAATTAAGGGGGGCTTCCAAACAGCTAAAGGGGGGAGCGTAAAAAAAGTTTGACCTACCCCATCAAGTGGGGTATCGTTGTTTAGAGATCGTTGATTAGATAAATACTGTATTTTTTATTTAAAAAAATATTTGAAAACAAAGGAATAAGATGCCACTAAAGTCAGCTGTTTTTACAACATTTTGTTTGAGCTCTATCTCATGAACTGTAATAGCTAGACAGTTAAAATTTTCACAGATTATGTATTTCTGGTGCCGCTTTAACAACAAACACTAAAAATAAAAAAAGTAATAAATTAAGGGGGGCTCTCATACTAAAGACCTATTTTTTTATGCGATTTTTGTTCTAGCTCTATCATTAAAACGGGAGCACTTAAAAACGTCAAAATTGGTATGTTAACATTTTTAAGCTATAAAATAACAACAAATAATAAAATCTGGGCAAGCACGTGTCGGAGTCAAAAAATGTAGCACAGTAACTTACTGAAATTTCAACTGATACAATTATGATTATGTGCTGGTACGGAACCGACTCGCACTTGGCCGGTTTTTTACTTCACTAGTTAGTTAATTCTTTGCAGTTTTTAAAGAAATTACTTATTTTATCAACATGGCATAAACTAACATAATATTCTTCTGCTTTGTTTGAAAGTTTACGATAATTTGTAAAGAACACTCACTCATCGAGAGTAGTGAGCTGGTTGTAGGAGAGGTCGAGCCCCTGCAGCGTTCTGCGCGAGGACGCGAGCAGACCGCGCGGGAGAGCGTCGAGGCGGCTCCGTGTGAGAGTGAGCTCCTGCAGTTTTACAGCGCCCTGTAGCAGCTCCGGGCTCACTCGCGTCAAGTTCGACACCACCAGGGTCAACGACCTTAACTCCGCGCACTCCTCCACCAGTCGCTCCGGAAGAACATTAATTGCGTTATTTTCTATCGTCAAACTTTTCAAATAACTGCAGTTATTCAGCTTTTGAAAATATGTTTCACGCCTGGAAATGCAAAAAAATATATAACATGTTAGTTTAATTTTATTACGTAGCTAGTACTAAATTAAACCCACCAAAACATTTTCATGTATAATGTTGCCAAGACGAGACCATATGATATAGCTAGCATTTTTAAAAAGTTATCAGATCTCATGTACAGCCAAGCTTCTAACTCTACACGCCTTAACTTACGAGTACAAGCCCTTACTTCACAAAATCTACACCTTAGTCAAAATATGTAGTCTAGGAAGTTTCGTTAGTACAAGAGCTATTGTATAACAGAACAGCAATAGAACAGTGAATACATTTTTCACCTTACGCCCACGTGACGGTGGCGAAACAGCCAAGCCACATATTTTGACTAAGGTGTAGATTTTGTGAAGTTAGGGCTTGTAAGTTAAGGCGTGTAGAGTTAGAAGCTTGGCTGTACATGAGATCTGATAACTATTTGAAAATGCTAGCTATATGGTCTCGTCTTGGCAACATTATACATGAAAATGTTTTTGGTAGGATTTCACTTCTTTTTGTGTGTTTCATATAACTAAAAATCCTGAAATACGTGTTTTATTATTTGTCAGCTCAATGGTTTTATAAAATCGCATTGATGTATATCAACAACTCATGATATTGATTGAGTATTTTGAGCTAAGGCAGTATTTTAATATCCCTCATAGTTTGGCTGGTCTATAAGGCTTTCACATCAGAGCCATCAGGTATCCCAGGTCTTCAACGATCCTAGTTTTGATAGTTTTTCTTTATAATGGGTACCTAGCTCTGTGCCAAATTTCAGCTCTTTAGGTATAGTGGAAGTACGAGATCTTTTTGATGATCAGTGAGTGTCTCAGTGACAAAATTGCTTAAATTCGACTGGCTATAGCTCATAAGCTATAAGTAGGAACTTTATGTAATTTAAGGATATACTCGTAGCTAAGTAAATTGTCTACTTTTTGTCATTGAATATGCAAGTTATATCTTTCTAGGTTACCGCATTGTTTTGTTATTGTCCTGTTGTACAGCTTTGTTGAATTACCATACATAATACTCGTAGTAAGACTATGGAAATGTGTCTTAAAATCTGAACCGGCCATAGAAACAATCTTAATATAGGTACATGGTTTGTTCAGAGGGTCTTTTAACAGATGTATTTGAAACGGTAACTCAAAAATTTAAATTGTTGTCAATATGGCCGGACTACATCACTCGTCACTATCTAGGGGCACGGCAGTGCCCCCGCCAAGTCAGCGCGAAACAAACACTGCCGAACCATTTCGCAGCATTTTCAGGCCCCTATTTGAGAACGTCTGGATAAGACCAGAACGCAGAAATTTTAATCATCCACTAAGCTATAATCTTAACTCAAGTCTGTAGGTCATTTAGTTCCGAAGTTAAGCGAAAGCAAAGTTTCGCATTTATGACACACACTCACTCACTCATGATCATCAAAAAGAATTAGTACTTCCCATAAACTCAGAGAGCTGAAATTTGGTACAGAGTTAGGGTTTCATGGTCACATAAAAACTAGGCAAAATCGAAATAAAAAAAATCAATATGCTCACGTTTCTACAAAAAGAAGTGAAATCCCACCAAAAACATTCTGTAAAAAACTAGCCAAGTCTCGATGGAGCTGCTTGTTTATCTCTAAAAGTAATGAAATCTAGACAAAGTCGTACCAAGTCTAAGGTTCCTTACTGCGATTTCTTTATTATTATAGTTAATGTTGTGTGACTTGGCCGTTGAAGGGTACAAAACCAGGTGCTCCATGACACCATTGCACCAATCTGTCGCCAGAACCGCTACCCATTGACGATCAACGACAGCCTAAAATGAGACACTAGCGTCCAATTACCAATACCAGTATGGGCTATTATCTCGCTTAACAAACATAGGTAGTTACAACAGATATAACATTACGTGTGAACAAAATTGACTTGTACCCACTAACGTATAAAGAATGTTCAACGGCCAAGTCACACAACATTAACTATAATAACAAAAAAATCGCAGTAAGGAACCTTAGACTTGGTACGACTTTGTCTAGATTGCATTACTTTTAGGGTTCCGTACCTCAAAAGAAAAAAACGGAACCCTTATAGGATCACTTTGTTGTCCGTCTGTCTGTCTGTCTGTCTGTCTGTCTGTCTGTCAAGACCCTTTATCTCACGAACGGGTAAAGGTTCCATATATTAGGATCCATGAACCACACAAGATCTGAAAATTTAAATTTTTTACAACGACGCAATCAGAAGATATGGCATTTTATGTCCTCATCTCCATACATTTATTCAAAAATGAGAAACCTACAGGGAACTTCCCGTTGACCTAAAATTATGAAATTTGGCAAGAAGCTAGGTCTCACAGTACAAATAATGGGAAAAGTCTGAAATCATTAAATATTACAACTTTTCTCACAACTAATGGTAACCAATTGTGGTGAGCTCCCGTTTCAAGAACATTCATATAAGAGAGGGGTCAAGTTGGATGGTTGTTGAGGCGATTTTTGTTTTAGTTCTATTTAAAAACGGGAACACTTACAAACTTGAAAATTGGTATGTTTATTAGGCATAGGCTATAAAATAACAACAAATAATAAAATTTGGTCAAGCGCGTGTCGGACTCAAAAAATCTAGCACATTAACTTACTGAAATTTCAACTAATACAATTATGTTTATGTGGTGGTACGGAACCCTCAGTGCGCGAGTCCGACTCGCACTTGGCCGGTTTTTTTAGAGATAAACAAGCAGCACCATCGAGACTTGGCTAGTTTTTTGCAGAATATTTTTGGTGGTATATGGTTACGGCGGATTACGATCTTTAAGACTTCGCTATTAGTATGCTAAATGGTGATATCTATAACAATTTCACAAAGACAAACGGTAACCTATTTCGTAATTTGAATGTCCACGGGCTACAGTACTATTAGGAATAAAAGCATGTTTTGAAAAAGTTTTTTTATTAATATTAAATTTTTGTAGTTAGGTCTAGTATTTGCTAAGCCAAATCCAACGAGCTCAAACACGATACCGAATCTATATAGTAGATCGGAAAATTCAAAAGATGCTTAGAAAAGGTTTTTGGTACAATTCATCTCGGGTGTGGGTATATAGGGTGACTTTTAATTAGTTCTTGATAGCAAAAGATATGCATGTACTCATGATACTGAACAACTTTTCCCAAGGAACCTAGGTCGAAATATGAAACACCAAATTTGTCCTCCCACACAAAATGCGCTTTCAGCTTTAAAGCTGATGCAGTTTGTATGGGAGGTCAAAACTTGATTTTCGTATTTCGACCTATGTTCCTTGGGAAAAGTTGTTCAGTATCATGAGTACACGTAAACCTTTTTCTATTAAGAACTAATTAAAAGTCACCGTATATATGGTATCATTGCTTTCAGTGTCATGTACTGAATTGAATTAGTACATAAGATGACATGCGCGAAAATGGTGGGGGTAAGAACTGTGACGTTATAAACATGGCAGTACAAAGTTTTTTTTGTTTCTCTTTTGACATATCTAATGAAAGGGCTTTGCAAGTAGATTACAAACATGTAACATACTATAAAATTTTCTCTACTTTGTCTAACAAATTACGTACTAAAATTTCGCAATGACTGAATGGATTTTAACAAAATACATACCATTACCAAGTGACTCTGAATATTTTCTTTATAGTGTCCAAAATTAATGAACCAGATAGGTATATCAAAAAATAGGAGAAGTACAACAATTTGAATACGGTATCATTTAATGCTTTTACAACAATCACCCTACGACAAATAAATACTTACTAAATCTACCAAAAAATATAGTGGGATAGCCGGCTGCAAAAATAACTACCTCATCGAGTATCACAATAGGCTATCTCTAGATCATTAACCGTCACTAAAACACTTACAAAAAGGTCTGCCAGAGCCCATCCTGCATGCCGGGTCATGGAATTTTTTGACTTATTTTTTTTTGTGGAAGTTACCTCATATTAAGGTACTCGAATAATAGAGGTGGCAACGGTTAACCATTGATCAATTTTGTAAAAAAAAGTAGGTCTGCCATTGCGCAGCCTGCCGGAAGTACTTGGTAGACTCACTAAAATATAACCTACCGACACCCTTCACCTACCTCATCGAGTACCCCGATGAGACCAACGCAGAAAAATAACCAAGATGCCTCTGATAATGGATCACTAGGTCTGCCAGATCAAAACTTGCCGAAACTTAATGTCCAAACTATTTGAAGTTGGTAAGCAGCAAGTTTTACCTTAAGTCAAGTTTCCAAACAAAAGACCGGGTAAAAAAATTAAGGGGCCCGGTTTTTTATTCCAGTCTTTTTCGAGACAAGTTTAACCAATATTAAGGGAAAACTATATTATTTAGTTAAAAAGCACTTATTCAACTCGTTATATTATGTCGCACGGGAATTGTTGTTCAAACAGGAATAATACCCGCTCTAGGCGCGACTGCATCACTGCGATGTTGGAGTGTCCTAGAGCGAACACCAAATTCTTTTTCAACTCCTTCTCTTCCCAAGCTGTGCGACTATGGAACAAACTTCCCAAGGCTATACAAAGCAGTCCTTCAATAACATCGTTTAAGATGCGAGTAAAAGAGCACTACTTATCGCAACCATTATAATATTATTTTTAGTTTATGTAAGTATTTAAGTATGTATGTATTTTAAAAGTATGTTTATCCTTCTTTATATATGCCTTATTATTTATATTGTAATTTTAAGTATATTAGTGTGTAGTATAAGTAAGTATTTTTTTTTTCTCCATATTTTATGCTAGTTTGCTATTTATTAAAAACATATGTATTTTTTTTGTTTAATTCTAATTTCACACTTCTAAATGCACATTCCTGTGCCCCTTTTCATGTCATTCTTTCACACCAGCTAGGTTGGCTGGAAGAGATCTCTTATAGAGATAAGCTCACCTTTGTAAACAAATTTTATGTTAACTACAATTTTATGTATTTTGTGCACAATAAAGAATATATAATACTGTTATTCAACTTGATGTACTTCTCTTATTTTATGATATACTAGCGGCCCGCCCCGGCTTTGCACGGGTAGATATAGATTCTTGTTGCATCGGGGGTTACTAAAAAGAGTACATTATAAAGAAAATTTGGATATTATTTTTAACTAGCTGTTGCCCGCGACTCCGTCCGCGTGGGGTTCAGAAAAAGTAGCTAATGACTTTTCCCATGGTTCAAACTATCTTCGTACCAAGTTTTTATCACAATCGGTTTATCGGATTAGTCATAAAAGCGTAACAGACAGACAGACAGACAGTGCAGTTCTCGCCTTTATATTATTAGGTATACAGAGTACCGATAATACAGATTTTTGTAAATTAAACACCTCTTGTTTACGTGTGGACTGTTAGGTCGCCCACTATCCTAGTCGAATAAAAAAAAAACATAGTCGAATTCCACGCGGAGTAACTTTGATACGGGTTTCGTTATTTCTTATACAAAACAAACCCTAACCAAGGACGATAATAAAACAGCCCTAACTAAATCTGAGGCTCAGTCACTTTAACTTCTGTGGCTACTGAAAAAAGAGCGGTACAAAGTCCAACGTGTCTAGCTTCACATGCTTTTAACTCTACATGTACCTACATACAAAACTGTTGGACTTCACTTCCTTACAATCTTTGTAACTTATCTCTCCCCATAATAGACAATTCCTAAAAAACAATGATTCACTTCTCTCTTTATTTCTTGAAGTATTTCGTTTATAAGTACCTACTTCCTAAGTTTTCAAAACTTTAGAACTTTCATAATTTTTTTTACATTTGTTGCACCGCCATGCCGAAACAGGAAATTTTTTATTATTATTTTTACAATAAAACTAAATCTAGATTTTACCAATCTTTAGCTGTACCCTCGACTTTTACACAAACAACTGGACCGGATCAAACGGAATTTTCATCAACGTATTTGGCTTTCTTCCGTACAAAATTATAAGCTTTGTTTGATTTCAGTTCGGTTTCACAGCTTGAAACTTTGGACTCGCGTATTATCTGTTTGAATGAACCGATGGCAATAAAAAAAAATAAAAAAAACCAACCCAAATACGTTATCGAAAACCCCGTTTAAGGGCTCCCGCACACGACCGAGAATCGGTGGCCGATTTTTTGTCGGCATCCCGCTCTTACGTGTTATCACCTGGATCTTCCGTCCTTGTCCTGGGCGATAATCGGCCACCGATTCTCGGTCGTGTGCGGGAGCCCTAAGTCGTTCAAGTAGTTTGTGAGGTATTGGTGCGGCCGCTTAAAATTTCGCGAACCTTCTGTCTGAGTTCTTGGTTCTGCAGCTTGAAACTTTGCGTATCTTCTGTCAGAGTGAACCTACCTATCGCCATGAAACTAATAATTGTTCTCCAGAGTGTTCCATTAAGACGCTCAACTAGTCCGTTCCCTCTTGGATTATAAGGAGTAGTTCGGCTGCAGGCGATTCCCAAATTAGTAAGGAAAATTCTCAATTCGTCTGATAAAAATACAGTTAAACCTGACAAGTCTCGTTTGGAACCACTGATAAGTCTACCCATACCATCGGATGCGGCAAGCTTGAAAAGAGCCCTTGGTTTATTTGCACATTATTCGAAATGGATAGAAAATTTTTCTGCTAAAATCAAGCCACTACTGCAAACAGGTTTCCCATTATCTGATGACGCAGTCAACTGTTTCAATAAATTGAAAACTGATGTTACTAAATCTGCTTTAGTCGCTATAGACGAGAAAGAGACTTTTACTGTCGAAACGGACGCTTCAGAGTTTGCTATAGCTGCTACATTATCTCAAAAAGGACGCCCCGTAGCTTTCTTTTCACGTTCACTCAATAATTCTGAAAGACGACAACCATCAATTGAAAAAGAAGCCAGCGCCATAGTAGAAGCGCTACGCAAATGGCGCCATTATTTGATCGCAAGGCACTTTTTACTTGTTACAGACCAACAATCCGTATCTTTCATGTTCAATCAGAATCACGCAAGTAAAATAAAAAATGAAAAAATAGAGCGTTGGCGCCTAGAATTATCATGCTATCGTTATGACATCATATATAGACCCGGAAAACAAAATATCGCCGCTGATGCACTTTCACGGGTATGTGCACATATGAATATTGCTTCGAGTAAATTAACAGAACTACACAATTCCTTATGTCATCCAGGTATCACGAGGATGGTACACTGGGTTCGTACAAAGAATTTGCCTTACTCTGTCGAAGAAATAAAAAGGATGACAGCAGCTTGCCCTGTTTGTGCTGAAATTAAACCTAGATTTGTCAAGAATGAGGGAAAACTCATTAAAGCCACAGCGCCCTTTGAAAGACTCAACATGGATTTTAAAGGTCCACTACCATCTAACACACGGAACCGTTACATTCTCACAATAATAGACGAGTATAGCCGTTTTCCCTTTGCCTTTGCCTGCAGAGATATGACAGCAGGAACGGTAATAAAATGTCTAAAAGAAATATTTTTTATCTTCGGCACGCCAGCATATATTCACTCCGACAGAGGCACTTCATTTTTATCAGACGAATTGAGAATTTTCCTTACTAATTTGGGAATCGCCTGCAGCCGAACTACTCCTTATAATCCAAGAGGGAACGGACTAGTTGAGCGTCTTAATGGAACACTCTGGAGAACAATTCAGTTGTTTTTGCGCTCAAAAAATCTGGATATAGTTAATTGGGAGGATGCGATACCAGTAGCACTCCATTCCATCAGATCTCTACTATCTACTGGGTCGAATACGACACCACATGAAAGAATGTTTAATCATCCTAGACGTTCACTGAACGGTGAATCTATGCCAACATGGTTACTTTCACAGGGTCCGGTTCTTATGAAGAAGCATGTGAGAAATTCCAAATATGATCCAGCTGTCGAAGAAGTAGAGCTCCTGCAAAGTAATCCGGATTACTCTTTCGTGAGGTTATCAGATGGCCGCGAAACATCTGTCTCAAACAGGTCTTTAGCTCCACTTCCAGTGGTCGATGAACCTTCGTCAGAAGAAGATTATATGACTCCTGATACTGAAGAGGAAGCTATTGACAATGAAGGCCCGACTCAAGAAGGAACTGGGTTACGCCGGTCAACCCGAGAGCGCAGGCCGCCGGTGTATCTTCAAGATTATGATACCGGCTCGTTTTAAAAGGCCCAGGGTGAATGATGTAAACTCTTCGCTCTAGCCTCGGCAATGGAAGAATAATATTTGACACGTAGTCAATCATGTCTTTCATTTGCTTATGTCTGCTATTTTTCCTATGCATGTTTTCTAGTTGAATAAAGCCTAATTATCATAAGGTAAAGCGTTTTTGTATCACTAAGCTTATTTATTGCACAGGAGTAAGCCAAACGCGTTGTTGAAAGCCACGTTTGAATCTGCTGAAAAGTTTTTGAATTATTCGCGCCTTCGCTTGAAGCTTTGCGTAACTTATATCTGAGTGAACCGTTTTCAACTAACCTAAGCTTATATGTTGCACGGAAGTTAAATGCCAGTTGGAGTCGGTACAGTAGTTTGTTCGCTATTGGAGCCGCCTATTGAAACTTCGGGCATTTTCTGTCTGAATGAACCGTTTTCAATGAAAGTAAGCTAATACATTGCAAAGAATTAAGCTAACCACGTTATATAAAACCCCGTTTAAATCCGTTTAGTAGTTTGTGAGTTATTGGTGCCGCCGCTTGAAACTTAGTGTATTTTATGTCTGAGTGAACCGTTTGCAATGAAACTAAGCATACATGTTGCTTGGAGTAAGCCAAATACGTTACTGAAAACCTCGTTTTAATCGGTTCAATTGTTTGTGAGATATTGGCGCCTCCGCTGGAAATTTCGTGCACCTGTCTGAGTGAGCCGTTTTCAATGAAAGTAAGCTAATATGTTGCAAAGAAGTAAGCTTGACAGTTAATTGAAAACCCCTTTTGAATCCGTTCAATAGTTTGTGAGTTATTTGCGCCTGAAACTTAGCGTACCTTCTGTCTGAGTGAACCGTTTGCAATGAAACTAAACTTTTATGTTGCACAAATGTAAGCCAAACTTGTAATTGAAAATTTAGTTTGAATCGGTTTGTGAGGTGTTATCGTACAGGCAATTTGATACTTTACATTAGTGTAGCTTCTGATTGAGTGAACCGATTTGAATGAAACATAGCCTATATGTTGCTCAGAGCTAAGCTGAATCTATCTGCGAAAACCGCGAGAAAATCCGTTCAGTAGTTTCTGAGTTTATCGAAAACATACAGACAGACAGACAGACTTTTTTTATAAATTTATCAAAAGTACAGACACGCGGTTTCTACTCTTTTATTATATGTATAGATAGATTAAATGTTTAGGTTCTTATGCAATAGACAAAGCTATTTCTCATCATCACATACACTCTTTGACTCTCTGCCTACCCCGTAGCCATGATGACACACTCATTTGCACATACAGGAACCATTTGCCAAATTTTACGTGTCTATTCTCTGTTGTAGATAAAGCCATTAGAGTCAATCAGAGCGCCGTTTCTTAAATTTCAATTTCGATAATTATTTCACTCATGATAACTTTTGAATGGTACGTCCGATTTGAATAATTCAAAAAGTAATTTACAGGTAATGATATAGCCTTGAATAAAAAGTCAATTATTTGGATAAGGATTAATACCAAGGTACGAATAATGAGGCCTATATAGTTTGTACCGGCGTTTGAAGATGAAAAAGTAGTTATTGTGACATAACTGTAATAGTTAGACATACGTGGGACACTCAGAAATATTTGCGACACTAAAAAAAAATGTTCTACAGGTACATATATTTTTATTAAATCTTTTCAAAGTACTCTCCACCAGCCTCTATACAAAGATTCATGCGTCTGAACCAGTTTTCAAAACACTTTTTCCAGTCCGCCGTAGACACCTCGTTTACAGCCTGTTCGAACGCAGCCAGCGCATCTTCCGGCGACGAAAATTGTATCCCCTTGAGCTGATTTTTTATTTTTGGAAATAAAAAGAAGTCACACGGTGCTAGATCAGGGCTGTAAGGAGGGTGACCCAGGAGTTTGACTGGTGTGCTGTCCAGGAAGTCCCTCGTTTTGAGCGCGGTGTGTGCAGGCGCATTGTCGTGGTGGAGCAGTAGTCCGCGGAGCCCTGTGTTTGGTCGCTTGTTGCTCACAACAGAAAAAACTTCTGGTAAACATTTGGTAGTATACCATTCGGCGTTGATGCTTCTTTGATCTCGTAAGGGAATTGAGGCCAAGTGGTCAGTCAAATTAAAAAAGCTGGCGATCAAAATCTTCCCCCCGCTTCGAGATCGCTTCACTTTGGTAGGCGTTGGTTCATTTTGAAACACCCAAACTGTCGACTGGCGCTTGGTTTCTGGATCGTATTGATAAATCCAGGACTCATCACCTGTTACGATGTCGTAAACACGCCGAGACGAGCCTGCTTCAAATTTGTTCAGCATATCACGGCACCATTCCACCCGGGCCTGCTTCTGAGCGTCGGTGAGGTAGTGCGGCACCCAGCGCGATACTATCCTCCTCACGCGAAGATGCCCGTGTAGAATCTCGTGAACGCTTCCCGATCCAATCTTTAATATGTGCTGAATCTCCTGATATGTAATTCGCCTATTATCTTGGATTAAATTTTTCACTGCTAGCACGTTTTCTTCCGTAATAGCCGTCAAAGGGCGACCGCTTCTTTCTTCATCCCCCAAGGTTGGTCGACCGCGCCTAAATTCGTTATACCAACGATACACGGTTGCCTTGGAGGGGCCTTCATCCATAAATGCCATTTGAAGTCTATCGAACGATTCATCCGGTTTCAGGCGACACTTGAAATCGTAAAAAATCATAGCTCTAAAATGTTCCCGGCGCAGATCCATTTTTCAGTAAGACACGATACTTTGAATTGGCTCGCAAAAAATGTGGAGGGAAATTTTGAAAATGGAACACACATATTTTTACTTACAAGTAATCATATTTTCGAAAAAGATTCTGACCGGCCAGTCTCCCATATATAAAAACTATTTTTCGCAATACTTTCTGAGTGGCCTGGTATAGTATTACGGATTTTTTTGTATATATTGGTGTCTTCTATAAGACTGTAGTACATTACTTTGCTCTATTGTCAATAGTTTCGGCAGCGTACGCGATATAAGGATGCTATTTAGTATTTTTTTTCACACCTTGGGTTACATTATCAATGTTTTCATACAGAACTCTAACTTTTTGAAATTACTTTATAGCTTATGTTACTCAAGGTGAATGTAGCTTTCTAATGGTGAAAGAATTTTTGAAATCGGCACAGTAGTTTTTGAGTTTATTCATTACAAACATACACACAAAAATACAAATCTTTCCTCTTTATAATATTAGTGTAGATTTAAGTAATTATATTCGTACTTAGTCTGAGGTGATTTAACTATGTAGTACCGCATTTTCTGCTCGTTTGCCGCGAATTCAAAGCTAATCTATAAAAATAAAAGAAAAAGTAAAGGAGTACATGGCAACCCTAAAACTGTCATTCATTCTGTGTTTTTGCGCTGGTTCGACTCGCATTAAATTTTTCAAGTGGAAAACTGTTCATTAAAATGTCAAAGAGACATTTAGAAGGAAAAGACGCGTACAAAAAGTTACGAAAAATAAAGAAATTAGAGAAAAAATTGAGGAAATACAAAGAAGATTTACCGAGTGAGTGTTTATGTTTTTAGTGTTGATTCAATTTCAAATATTTTTGGTTGTACATTTGTTGTGGCATAATATGGTAAGTATATTATGCTTCTTCCCGGAGGGAAGAACGATCTTTTTGAGATATGTTTCTACTTTACATATTATAACCTCAAAGTAAGTAGGTACCTTTGCGAATAGTACTAATTGTTCTAGCATAATATGGTATACTAGCTGTTGCCCGCGGCTTCGCACGCGTGGATTTCGTATTTATGTTGTTACCGGTTTTCCGAAGCAATGAGATATTTTCCCGTCATTTCGGGGTAATTTTAAACTAAGGAAAAACAGGACTAACCCTGCGCAAATCAATGAGTATAATTCAAGATCCAGCTGAATTTTATATAATATACAGACGTAACTCATAAATTACTCAGAACAGAGGAACTTAGCAGCAGTATCCTAACAAAAGTAAAGAGAGAGATGAGAGACACCTTTATGTAATATTTCAAAACAGAGCCAATTCGCAGAAGTAATTGAGAAAAACTAAAACCTCTCCCTCTCCCCCCTTCCTCTCCCCCTCCCCCTGTCTATCCCCCTCTCCCTCCTCCCTCTCCCCCTCTCCCTCCCTCTCTCTTTTCATCACCCCCTCCCCCTCCCTCACTCCCTTCCTCTCCCCCTTCCCCTCCTTCTCCCTCTACCTCTACCTGTACCTGTACCCCTCTACCTCTCTACCTCTCTACCTCTCGAGGTCTCTACGTCTCTACCTCTCTACATCTCTACCTCTCTACCTCTCTACCTCTCTACCTCTCTACCTCTCTACCTCTCAACCTCTCCACCTCTCCACCTCTCTACCTCTCTACCTCTCTACCTCTCTACCTCTCTACCTCTCTACCTCTCTACCTCTCTACCTCTCTACCTCTCTACCTCTCTACCTCTCTACCTCTCTACCTCTCTACCTCTCTACCTCTCTACCTCTCTACCTCTCTACCTCTCTACCTCTCTACCTCTCTACCTCTCTACCTCTCTACCTCTCTACCTTTCTACCACTCTACCTCTCTACCTCTCTACCTGTCCCTATCCCTACCCCTTACGCCAATTTAACCGCTATCCCTAACATTGAAATGACACCCATATTGATTTTTAGACATTTAAAACCTATCGCACCCCAACTCCATCCCCAGGGGGATGATGGTATTTCACGTCCACCACGTTGGATTTCAAAATTGTTGTAGTTTTCGTAATCAGCGACCCGATAAACCATACAAACGACACCCATATTGATTTTTAGACATTTCAAACCTATCGCACCCCAACTCCATCCCCAGGGGGATGATGGTATTTCACGTCCACCACGTTGGATTTCAAAATTGTTGTAGTTTTCGTAATCAGCGACCCGATAGACCATACAAACGACACCCATATTGATTTTTAGACATTTCAAACCTATTGCACCCTAACTCCATCCCCAGGGGGATGATGGTATTTCACGTCCACCACGTTTGATTTCAAAATTGTTGTAGTTTTCGTAATCAGCGACCCGATAAACCATACAAACGATACCCATATTGGTTTTTAGACTTTTTCACACCATTTCCCTTTTTTAGGGGTTGAATTTGGGGTGGAATTTCAATAACAGTGATGAACGTTGCATAGAATTACATCATTAATGCCTAAATAATAAATTATGTGGATTTTACTTTTAGAATAAAAAATTTTCAACTTCATCCCCCTTTTCACCCTTAAGGGTGTCGAATTTTCAAAAACCCTGAGACACGTAATCATTAATTTTTAGTCGTCAGCCTAAATACAAATTTTGAAGATCCTAACTTCAAAACTGACGGACTTTCATACAAACTTTCATCCCCTATTTTACCCCCTTAGGGGTGGAATTTTGTAAAACCCTTTCTTAGTGCACCTCTAGGCCTCATAAGAAACCTACATGCCAAATTTGGAATCTCTAGACCCAGTGGTTTGGGCTGTGCGTTGATATGTCAGTCAGTCAGTCAGTCAGTCAGTCAGTCAGTCAGTCAGTCACCTTCTTCTTTTATATATATAGATTATGCTCCCTTCCCGGTGGGAAGGAAGATCTCTATGAGATTTCAACCTATTTGGTACCCTTTCCGGTGGAAAAGGGTTCCAAAGAGAAGATGACATTCTACTTGAAATTGTTTTTGTCAGAAATTAATTTTCTTGATTGGGTTCTCTCTAAACGTAAGGGGTGTTTTGAGTCACCATCCCATATGTTCACGTTATTTTATCTCAATCAGTACCTAATGGTTTCAAATTTTGAAACTTCATATTATTTTCAGTAGTAGACCCAGAGCAAGAAATTTTTTCTTATATCCAAAATGAAGATAAGAATTGAAATCAGGAGAATGATGAAGAGGAGCGATTCATACCTTGGTCTCTTGAGGATTCTGAAAACGAAAATGAGAATAATGGTAATAAGAATATTGAAGATAAGGAAAATGAAAGTGAGAATAATGAAAAGAATGAAAGTGAGAAAATTGAGAATAATGATAAAGACAAAGAGAAAGAATTGGATGGGACTTGCCTTCTGATATTTTGGTGGCGCTAGGACAACCTAGTAACACAGATACAGATTATGGAAATCAGATTAAAAAGGAGATTGTTAAGCTCATTGAACCACTTTTAATGGAAGGTTTAAATAAAGACCAAAAAGATACTCTAATAAAAGCAACCCATGTAAAAATTCCAGAGAATCTCAAACTTCTGGACGCCCCAAAACTAAACGATGAATTTTCTGGTCTTTTAAGTTCTTCTACCAAGACGAGAGCAGCTCGCTTTACGAAGAAACAACGCCGCCAAAAGCGACACGCGTACAATCGACGCCAGCAGCGCGGAGACCAGCATGAGCAGACCGCTGTGAGTGACGTCATCGTGGTGGCACCACGGCAGCACATCGATGAGAGCGTGGTGACTGCGAGTGACGACATCACCACGTCGCCAGTGTTGTCAACACTTGATGCCGCCGCGCGTGAGCAGACCGCTGTGAGTGACGTCATCGTGGTGGCACCACGGCAGCATATCGATGAGAGCGTGGTGACTGCGAGTGACGACATCACCACGTCGTCAGTGTTGCCAACACATGATGCCGCCGCTGGTGGCGCCACGGTGGTACAGCAGCCACCTGTCGATAACAGCACAGAGACCACGGATGGCGAGGACTTTTCGTCGACTTCCAATAAAAAGAAGACCTTTGTATATTCAGACAGGATAGGAGTAGATCTAGGGTCTATTTTTAATTACTGCCATAATCAGCAGGTGACCAATATTTGCGGTCCCGATATTACTTTTGACGGTCTTGTAAGAAAGATTGCTGTAGGCAAGTTTGTCATAAACACCACTGTTGTTATCGTGGTAGGCAATCATTCTGACATAAGTAGATTAAAATTAAACAATTTTGTGACATTGTTAAACAAAATACAGGGTGAAACTAAGTGTAGGTTTATTCTGTGTAACTTCCCATACTGTTCAAATGTTACTGAGCAACACAACAAATGTATACACAGAATGAATTTACATTTACAAAATTTGACAAGTCGTCATAGTGACATTTTATATCTTGACATGAATACTTTTATAAATTATTTCAAATTGACAAAGGATACTATGTATCTGCCTCTTAAGTTTAAGAAAGAGCTTGCTACATTGATAGCACATAATATATCTGACTCTGTTATAGGAAGTTATACACAAAAAACTTCTTTAGTTAGTAACATTACTAACACCAATTCGTTAAACTAGTTCATACGACAAAAGAGGGTTTCTCTAAACAAAATTTTACTGAAGTAAATGAAAAAAATACCTTCTGGCAAAAAACTTCCTGTAGCAAGGACAAAGGAAAAATCTAATATTTTGAAAATTTTACATCAAAATATTCAAGGTTTTGCTGGAAAAATTTTAGAATTATTCTTAGAAAGAACAAAATTTGATATTATTTGTTTGACAGAACACTGGCAAAAAGATTATCAAATGTTGATAAATTATCAAAACTATTGTATAGCCAGTGCTTTCAATCGAAAGTCTTTACACAGTGAATCACTGACTTTAGTTCGTAACAGTTTTAAGATAAAGAACCGTAAAGATATTGTTCGACTTTCGGTTGAAAGATGTATTGAAATATCTTGTGTTGAGCTGGACGAGCATGTTGTAGTGTGCGTATACAGACCTCCCGCTTTTCAAAAATTTTCAATGTTCGAGTTAGTAATGGAAGATGTTTTAAAAATAGTGACAAAAGAAAATAAGTTTGTGATAGTGTGTGGTGACTTTAACGTCAATATCTTAGAAAATAATACCTATAGTTACAAACTTATAAGTCTTTTCAAATGTTTTAATTTAGAGCATATATTTTTTGAACCTACAAGGGTGACGTCATCCTCGGCTACCTGTATTGATAACGTCTTTTGTAATTGCGATTATTTTGAGAAAAGTGTCATAAACTTGCTTCAGTCTGACCACTCTGGTCAAAGTGTTACTTTTAATTATTCTCGAGTAACCCAGAAGATAGATATAGAAACCAGGAGCCTAACGAGCGGTAGGTTAGAAAAGTACAAAAACACGTTACTAGAAAAACTGCCCTGTCACAATTTTAATACTAACAACCCTAATAACTCTTAATAAGAATTCGAAAACTTTTTTACTAATATTCCTTTGAAAACAACAGAGTCAATCAATTCTTCATCTTCACTTGCTAGCGATTTACTTTAAAAGAATGTGGACGCCTGCGAAACTGAATTTGGGTTCAATCACGTCACCCCTAACGAAATTGTTAAAGCCTTTAAAAGTATTAAAATGAAAACTACTGAGGACCTATGGGGAATGTCAGTAAAAGTCTGTAGTGCGATCATTGATACTATATCTCCATATTTAGCTGTTATATTCAATGATTGTGTCGATCATGGTACATTTCCTGTATTAATGAAAAAAAGTAAAGTAGTTCCATTATTCAAAGCTGGTGACAAAAAGGATCCCAGTAATTTTAGACCAATATCAGTCTTACCTGTACTTAGTAAAATTTTTGAGAAGGTCATACTCAATCAAATGCTTTCACACTTCAATAGAAATAACTTACTACATGACCATCAATTGGGTTTCACGAAAGGGCGCAGTACAACGGATGCCGGGACTGCACTTTTAAAATACATCTTTTGCGCGTGGGAAAAATCTGAAGATGCTATTGGTATCTTCTGTGATCTATCCAAAGCATTTGATTGCGTAGATCATAGCACATTGTTGCTAAAACTTGAACATTACGGTGTTAAGAATAATTCACTTAAACTACTTAGGTCATATTTGGAAAACAGGATTCAAAAGGTACAAGTAAACAGGACGAAATCACTGGGATCTGTTGTCAAAATTGGCGTACCTCAAGGGTCCATATTAGGGCTATTTTTATTCCTTATTTATATTAATGACCTTCCTTCTGTGGTGAAGAATCTGTCAAAGATTGTGTTATTTGCTGATGATACTTCATAATATTCAATGTAAGTAGGAAATCACAAAATTATAACGAAGTCAATGATGCACTTGGACAGATTCATGCATGGTTTTATGTTAACAATCTAGTACTAAACGCCAAAAAAACTAAATGTATTAAATTTGCACTACCAAATGTAAGGTCTACTTCACATAACATGGTATTGAATAATGAAACATTAGATTTTGTAAATAGTACAGTTTTCTTAGGGTTAACACTAGACTCTAAACTTCAATGGGGCCCTCATATAACGGCTCTTTCTGGTCGATTGAGCTCGGCTGCATATGCTGTTAGAAAAATCAGACAAATTACTGATGTAGCTACTGAAAGGCTGGTTTACTTTAGCTACTTCTATAGCATTATGTCTTATGGCATACTGCTTTGGGGCCGAGCAGCTGATATACATTCAATATTCGTTTTACAAAAGAGGGCTATAAGAGCAATTTATTGCCTGAAGACTGGTGATTCCCTGAGAGAACTGTTCAAGGAAATCAACATTATGACAGTGCCGTGCTAGTATATCTATGAAAATATAATGTATGCTAGAAAAAACATTCATCAATTACCTAAAATTTGTGACAGGCATAATTTTAATACTAGAAATAAGCATAAAATTGATCAACCATATACTAGATTAACTAAAGTCAATACATCTTTCGTTGGTCTGTGTATACAATACTACAACAAAATACCTGACAATATAGTGCAATTACCTGAGAGAAAATTTAAAGAATGTGTAAAGCAAACGTTAAGTAAAAAAGCTTACTATAGATTGGATGACTATATGAATGACAAAGAGGTATGGTGCTCTGATATTCCAGCGAAACACAAGAAACACATTGTAAAAAGCCGACTCTTAAAGTAGGCCGTGCTGCAGTGGTTTCTTGCCGTTTCTTTTACGCTGCCATAGCACGATCCGAAATGGCGTAGACTCGCTCTATTTGAATTGTATTCTGCATGACATTCAATAAGTATTCTGTAAAGAATCTACATTGAATAAATAATCTGAATCTGAATCTTCAGCAACATGAAAACAGAATATGGAAGCTCAAAATTGGCGTCGAATAAGCATACAACTATTACTCAAGGTAAAGGAAAAGTGTCAGATTATAATGAAAATTGAAAAATAAATTTGAATGACACATTGTTTGTTCCTGACTTGACAACTAACTTAATGTCAGTTGGAAAGATTCCAGTGATTCCAGTTGGGAAGAGTCCAGATTTGCAGTAGTTTCTTGCCGTTTCTTTTACGCTGCCATAGCACGATCCGAAACGGCGTAGACTCGCTCTATTTGCATTGTATTCTGCATGACATTCAATAAGTATTCTGTAAAGAATCTACATTGAATAAAATTATCTGAATCTGAATCAGAGACACCATGCTTAAGGAATAACAACAAGAATTGGGGCTAGCAACTGGTATGATTTCTCAGATCCTTAATGAGCTCACGAGTTCAAGTTTCGACAAACTGTCAGTAATCAAAACTTTGGGAGATTCTTTAAGATTATTAGCCAACTCCCATTTTCAATACATAGTTTTAAGAAGAAAATTATTGTCGCCTTATATAGACAAGACTCTATACCATAATTTAAAAGATAGTAAGAGAACCGACTTTCTTTTCTCACATCTTGAAGAAACAGTGAAAAACACTTCAGCTATGAAACGAACCATGAATGTCCTTAAGCCAAAGTCAAAAAACTACCAACCGCCTCGTCCTCAAAATCCTCAATTGAAACCTTCAACACCAGTAACCAGCAACCGGAACTACCCTCCACGTCCACCTCAGCACCCAGGCATCAGGTTTCGCAATCCATCATACCAACCTCGGGCTTAAGGGAAGACACCTGTGCGCTATCCCACAAACTCCAACCGAGGAGGTCATGCTTACAGCAAGTATCCTTAGAGGTAGCGTTTGCAGCTCACCTTAAATATTTTTATCAATGTTGGTCAAACATTACAGGTGACACAATAATATTAGAGTGGATAAAAGGATATTCTATCCCCGTTTTAAACAATCCAGTTCAGACTAATATTCCATTGAATAATACTTTTAATTTTTTGGACAAAAATATAATTTTATCAGAAATTGATAAACTTATTAATTTAGGTGCAACTTCTGAATGTCAAACAATTGAAGGTCAATATTTATCAGGCATTTTTACAATTCCTAAAAAGGACGATTCACATAGATTAATTCTAAATTTAAATAAATTTGTAGAAACAGTTCATTTCAAACTGGAAAACATAAGAACTCTTTGCAAGTTATTGATAAAAGATGACTACATGTGCACTATTGATTTAAAAAATGAACATAAAAAGTTTTTAAGGTTCTTGTTCAACCAAAAAATGTTTGAATTCAATTGTTTGCCATTTGGATTATCCACTGCTCCTCTTGTTTTCACAAAACTTTTAAAACCAATAGTAGAATTATTACGAAGTCAGGGAATAAGGATGATTATTTATCTAGATGATATAATTTATCTTGGATCTTCATACAATGAGTGTTTACTTAACACTAGAAAAATTAAAAGTACTTTAAAATGTTTAGGTTTTGTTATAAACTCTGAAAAGAGTTGTATGATCCCTTCTCAAGAAAGAGAATATTTAGGTTTTTAGATAAACTCAAAAAATATGACAATAAGCTCCACAATAAAGAAGCGTCAGAAAATTCATTTTATGATAAATACATTTTTGAAGTCTACTTCATGTTCTATTAGAGAGTTTGCAAAGTTGCTTGGAAATTTAGTTTCAGTTTGTATAGCCATCCCATATGGTTTTGTTTACACAAAAATTCTAGAGAGGGAAAAGTTTTTAGCTTTAGAACATAATCAAGATAATTATGAAAGTATTATGAAATTAAATGTTCAAGTTAAAAATGATTTAAGATGGTGGAAAAATTTTAACACAAAGTAGTCATATAAAACAATATAACTATGTGTTAGGGGTCTATTCTGATGCTTAATTATTAGGGTGGGGAGGATACTGTAATAACCAGACCTGTCAAGGTGTATGGTCAGATTGGGAAAGACAGCAGCATATTAATTATCTTGAGCTCTTAGCAGCATTTTTAGCTTTAAAATGTTTTGCAATTAATTACAGAAACTGTGAAATTCTCCTTCGAATTGATTGGGCGGAGTCCAATACCCGTTATTAAATGAAATAACAAGACAAAAGAGATGTAAAATTATACTATGGGGGTTGGATTTTTATTTCGAGGGAAAATTAACAGGGTTCAAACCAAGTTCATATGATAGATAGAATAGTAGATAATATTGTGGTGAAGAAAGAATATTTTTAAAGGCCACCATTTTTTTACAATCGATTTTTAAAGTTATTGAAATACGGCATCACTGATTGGAATATGGCAACACAGATTGGACTATGACAACCCTACTTACAAATAGTGTTGCGATCTATCGATTATTTTATTTCGAGATATTAGTGTGAGTCAGGTCACCTGCGTCAGTTTATACCTCGTAACGTCAAAAAATTACATTTGCCCTTTGCCTAGAGGCTCGTTCTAAGTCGGCAGATCATTTGACTGAGAGTTGTCAGTTTCTATGAGTCATATTAATGAGTTAACACATTTAAATAATTTGAACCATTTGGTCAGTTTCTATGAGTCATATTAATGAGTCAACTCATTTAAATAATTTGGACCATATGAGTCCGAGGAGTAATACAAGATCTTATGACACGCACGACAAGCAGTCATCCAAGTACTATTAGGCCGGATATAAAGCAGGTTGTAGCAGACAGACCTCTGTGAAATATTCCCGCGCAACGTTGGAATTGTTCTCTAATTGCGTCACTGTCAGTGTTCAATTGTCAAGAAACTACCTAGTAAGAGCAGGCAAAATGTCAATCTCGTCGGCCGACAATTATTGAGGGATCGAGGGGAGTCATGGCTCCCCCTGCCTCTACCACGAAGGTCATGAGGCGACCAAAGGCCACTCACAACGTCGCCCAGGCCACTTACCTTCGCGAAGAAATCGCCGCCAAGCTTTGCAAAAGTGCAGTCGCCCGCCTTACCGCCGCTTCACCGCACCCCGTCGAAGCCCCCCGCAACTGCAACCGCGGGCCCTCGACAGCCGCTTGCCTGGGCTGTACCGCCTTTGCCACAGAGCCTATTAACACGGTCTTCTCCCCACAAGCCATGGGAGTGAAGACGAAGCACCCGGAGGTGTCAACAGCTTCAGTCACACACGAAGCCATCGACCTTGCCATCGAGCTCCTGCTCTCCGTTCTCAAGGCCTTGAGAGCAGGCACAGACCCGGTGACAATTGTCACGGAGGGTGTCTCCATCCTGGCTCGCATCCGCTCCCCTCCACACCAGGTAGCCTACGTTCACTACGCCTCGTCGAGTAGTTAGGACTGTGGGCCCCTCACAAAACTGATACAGTGGATTTAT
The DNA here is from genome assembly GCA_947532105.1 of Athrips mouffetella. Lineage (NCBI taxonomy): Eukaryota > Metazoa > Arthropoda > Insecta > Lepidoptera > Gelechiidae > Athrips > Athrips mouffetella. The sequence goes on from OX383964.1 coordinate 101,529, forward strand.
TTTTTATACAAGAGAAAAAAAGAAAAAAAATGGGTTATCACTTTAAGGTACTAAAACAATAAAATTTAAACTGCGTTAGTTTCAATCGTTTTTGTACCTTGTATTCCTTGAATTTTCATCGTGTTCAGGTCTAAATCGACAATTTCAGTTTCATTTCAGGTTACTCTTTATCATTTCATTTACCTATTTTAAAATAGCTCCGCTACATATTACAAGAATTAAGACAACACATCAAACAAATACACTTATCTAATTCGAGTGAGTGAACTGACTCACTCATTTGAACTATTGATACCGTTATCTCTACGGCTTTTAAAATGAAACGCTTACTTGACAGATATAACCTAAAACACCTAACCTTTTTCCTCACTTCTTTGATATTGACTAATTAAATTAATAAATCAAAGCAGTATTGATAAATATGTGTATTTTGTAGAATCGGGTTGTCAAGCTCACGAGATGTCTGTGAAAGTACATTCTTGGAATAAACGATAAAAATGAAATACTGGAGTTGAAATCAGTGCTTACATAGCCAGATAATTTACCACACAAAATAATAGATAGGCTCTAAGTCACCAGCCACTTTTGGCCGCACCGTGTGACAAGCTACCCAAAGAATACATCTATACATAAATAAATACAACATAGACTTACAAGAGGAGACACAAGACTACTCAGAAATTAATTAACTTAAGGGTTCAAAAACTAAAACAAGGAATGAGTGCAGACTCACAAGATCTTAATATTGTAATATCAAGTGCCTTCGGACAATACTACACTAATATGTTATAATGTGAGAATACAATCATCCAGGCTCTACAAGCAATAAAATCAAGAAACATTACAAAAATAAATATTAGTATAGTGTAGGACAGCACATCAGTTCTACTAAAGCTGAATGGCCGCTATACAACCTCAGGATTGATACTACAATGCGATGAAGAACTATAAAAGTCATCAGTCATGCAACAAACTAACTGGCCATTACTTTTAAACCAGTTCCGGACTGAAATACAGATACAAATGTCCTTCACTCGTGCACAAGCCCCTACCAGGATTCAAACCTAGGACTCGGCTTGGCAGGCAACCGTACCACTCTGGGTGTCAACACCATTCTAGTCATCTGGCTGATGACATTGGTATTCCTATGTATTTCTCATCTGATTTATTTCTAATTAAACCATGAGTAAAATAATCACAAATACCTGTGTTTAGATATTATCTTCCTTAATCAACCAGTCTACAAAGAATATAATTTAAAAAAAATTTATATTGGGAGACATTTCACACAAGGTCATCTGATCCCAAACTAGGCAAAGCCTGTACTATATGGGTACCAGAGACTGATATACATACATAAATAGATAAATAACACCCAGACACAGAACAAACACTTGTGTTCATCACACAAATGTTTGCCCTGGGCGGGGATCGAACCCGCGGCCCATGGTGTGAGAGGCAGGCTCACTACCAACCACACCAACGGGCTTGTCAACCCAATGTAAAAGATCACACATTTTTACCCGCAGCAATTATTATAATTAATATTTATGTTCATCTGTTGCCTCATAACTTCTATACAACTTATTGTAGTTAAACAAATGAGTAGCGTTAGATTAGAAGCGTCTTGATCTTCCTCTGGTTATAGGATATAAGATGTTACATTACATTGAATGTGGCGCCCTCAGGACATTAACTCATGAATGACCAAAATAATATTTTTATATGATACCATGTTGGGTGTCAAATAAAAGGACATTATCTGAACATCACTATGAATATTTAGTGGCAAATAAGCATGCTGCTTCACCCAAGGGCAACTGAACATAGTGGGTCTTACTCCGTGGTCTTACTACAAAAAAGTTAGACATCTGTTGAACACTTGATTAAAAAAATGCGCACAAAATAACTGGCTGTGTCAGTTGATGCGCAGAAGTCAAGTCATAATAAAATAAGTCATTTTTGACTTCTGCGCATCAATGACATAGACAGAGTTATTTGGTACGATATTTTTAATCAAGTGTTCAACAGATGTCTAACTTTTTTGGTGTAAGACGGAGTGTGTTTGCTTAAGATGAGGCAACGAGGCATGTCCAAGCAGCTTCATGCGGCCAATAACAACTTTACACTAAGTGTAATATTATTCATCTTATATTAATATCTGTTCATCTAAAAAAATCTTGCTAATTGTGTAACAGATAGTTAACACTTTGAATTGACATAATAAGCCTATTATTATTATTTCTGGTGGAGAATCTGCGCAGACGGGTGATCAGATCACTTAAATAGCTATTTCATTCACTATCCCAGCTAGAAACGGACGGTGTGGCCTGCTTCACTGTAAGCCCCATCCAGGAAGATGGCCAGTTTATGCGGCAAGCTGCTCTTTTGGCTTCATCGGGGTATCCCCATTTTCCATTCCCCCTATCTACTGATTGAGATGTACTAAATAAGGACCCTGAGAGGACCTCCGAAGCTTTTCGTACACAATTCTGTGTCCCCTGGTGTGAGGCTCTCTGCACCACAAGCCAATCTGCCGAGGGCACTGGTTTACTGGTGCTGTTAAGTCTTTTTTCTATCTATTTCCCTTGATGAAGAGTTTGGATTGACGATACCCCTCTACATTTTCCAACTGTGTGATAGTTCGTCTCCATGTCCTGTATCGTTGCATTCTGTCGGGTTTTCTTGTGCTTACGGTAAATGAACAAAAACGCGTAACACCCGCAGTAAGCTAAATCACTCGAATTCTTAATTTTTGTGCACTTTTAAGATATTTTCCAGCAAAATACACTATTTTGATCACTTTAACCTCTTTCGTTTCACAAATGCAAAATCTCTGACACAGCCAGTTGCACAAAGCTACTTTAAAATTAAAGCTCCTTTAAATCTACTGCTGTCACTTTCTTTGTCAGCAGAATAGAAAGAGTCCGCAATAGACTTAAAGGAGCTTTAACTTTAAAGATGCTTTGTGCACTGGCGGTGAGAGTAGGATAGCTTTATGTTACGTCCATGTGTGTGGTTGAAACACACTGCTGTCAAAAAAAATATTACTTTGAAAAACATTACCCGTTGACAGCAGTCTGTCTTGACCACGCACACGGGCGTCATACTGTGTGTTCCATATTGCGCTAACAGACTGCTTTAGAGCACTGTGAGCGCGCTTAAGTCGGTCCAAATTGACCAAAAGCGTGCTCTAAAGCACTCGCTCGTTCACCGCCTTACGTCATTGATGACGTCATCGTTTCTGCTATCAGTGCTTTAGTCAAATAGGTGGAGCAGTGAAAGCGCTAATGTCAAAATCGATTTGACACATATAAAATCCCACACATTTGCAGCCAGCTGATGTCTCTTAAGTTTTGATTTTAATAAGTTTGTCTCTAATGGAAATGAGAGTGGATTTGGCGCACATTTTTCAGCGATTAGCTTAGGCTCTGTTAAAGAAAATAAAAACAAAACTGACATTTTGACAGATGAACACGTGAGCGCGCTTAAATCCATTCCAAATTGACTAGAGCCCTTAGACTATATAATACTAACGTATAACTAGAGCCATTAAAGCAGTGATAGCTTTGTGAGCGTGCAAAATCAATTTGGACCGTCCGTCAGTACTGTATACGCTTTTAGCAGCGTTTGTACAATTTGGAACACAACCATATACAGCTATCCTGCTGTCAAAATAATATTTCCTGTTCTGGAACGCACGTCTATACGAAGAAAAACGAAAAGGCAATTGAGTGTTGCCAGTTTATTTTGCTTTGGTGGTGCCAGTACTTAAAAAAAAGTCAACTACAGATTTTTTTTTAAAATTATTTAAAAAAAAATGGCGGCATTAAAAAAATAATTGTTAGTCATTCTTCTTTCTTCTTTTTATTCTCCTTCATGTAATATAAATTTCAAGTCTGTTAATTTTATCTTGGAATAAAAACCACTAGTTTACATGTCTTTTGGCAGTGGTGTGAATCTAAGAAATTATTGATTTTTGCATCTTATATCAAATCGAAGGAGAACACAGAAGCTGATTTTCAATCTCGTAATTTTAATGTAGACACTGAATGGGAATTAGCTCAATATGCGTTTGAAGAAATAGTGACCAAGTTTGGAACACCTACAATAGATTTATTTGCTTCTCGTATAAATCACAAGTGTGATAGATCTCCTGGCATAGAGACCCTTTTGCTTGGAATATCGACGCCTTCACAATAAAATGGAACGATTTTTTTATGCTTTTCCTCCTTTTGGTATTTTACTTAAGGTTTTACATAAAATCCGTTTAGAAAAAGCTACAGGTATTCTAGTATTTCCGTTATGGCCAACACAAGTTTGGTACCCACTCTTGAAATCAATGATAGTTTCTAACGTTGTAACGTTTGAACCTTCTGAAGATCTTCTTGTGTCTCCTTTCAGAATGACACACCCTCTCCGAAGTCAACTTACCCTGGCGACGTGCATATTACCAGGGAAGCATTTAGAAGGAGAATGATTTCAGAAAATGCAATAGATATCATGTTAGCGTCTCTGTCTAAAAATTCTATAGCACAATATAACAGCTGTTTACAGAAATGGTGGTTATTCTGTAATTCTAACGATATTGATGTTTATAAGGCGTCGGTTCCCACGATTATTTCCTTCTTAACTGAGTGTTTTAACACAGGTTTATCTTACCAATCTCTCAATTGTCATCGATCAGCTTTATCTCTCATTATAGGAAGTCATATTGGTACAGATGATAGAATCAAACGATTGTTCAAAGGGTTTTTTAGGTTGAAACCTATTAAATATAAATATAATAGTGTTTGGGATCCAGAGAAGGTGTTGACCTTTTTAAGTTCTTGGTATCCTTTAGAAGGTTTACGAATGGATCAGATTACAAAGAAACTAGCTATGCTGTTGGCCCTGGCTACTGGTCCAGACTTTCTTTTATATAAAAACTAGTAATATTATAATATCTCAAGAAGAAATATTTATAACAATTACAGATATGTTAAAGACCTCCGGTCCGCAAAACAATTCCACTAAATTAGTTATATCGTTTTTAGTTAACAAACCTGAAATTTGTCCAGCAAAGACTTAGTTAAAATACTTAGAAGTTACTAACAGCGTTCGTCAAGAAAATAGTCTTATAACTAACCTTTTTATCACATTTAAGAGACCTTTTAAACATGCATCTACTCAAACCATCAGCAGATGGTTAAGACAGATTATGCATTACAGTGGAATTGATGTATCTATTTTTTCAGCCCACTCTACTCGACATGCTTCATCATCTCGGGCTTATAGAGAAGGTCTTACTATAGATTACTATAGATACTATAGAGAGAGAGATAGGCGATAGGATGGTCTGAAAAGTCTTACACTTTTGCTAATCATTATCGATCAACTTCATATTTTCGATCAACTTTTCTAGAGCCTGACCCCAATCCTTCTTTGCCTCATCCTTTGGAACAAACTTCAGCCTGTAGCGTACCTTCAGTGTCTGTTACTAGCGATGAGGTATTACGTTTGTTAAAAAATCTTGATCTGAGCAAGTCGGCGGGTCCCGACACTATCCCAGCTAAGTTCTTGGTTGAATGTGCAAATGAGTTGGCAACACCTGTAACTCTATTGTTTAGACGCTCCCTAGATGAAGGTGTAGTGCCGGGAATATGGAAATCAGCCTTTATAACACCAATTCATAAAAAGGGTCCCAAGAACATTATTAAGAATTATAGACCGATTTCCAAACTTTTTTTGCTGGCTAAGATCTTGGAGAGAGTAGTATATAATCATCTGTACAATCAAATCAAACATATATTTATTCCTCAGCAACACGGCTTTCTCAGAGGAAGATCAACGGTATCTAATTTGGCAATATTTAATGATTTCCTTACCAACAGTAAAGACGCTAGCATTCAAGTTGATACAATTTACACCGATTATAGTAAGGCATTTGACCGCATTGACCATAATATCTTATTGTCCAAATTATTTTCATTAGACATTCATGGTGATCTTTACCGTTGGTTTTCGTCTTACGTTCAAAATAGATCGCAGGCAGTAGTATTAAATGGTTTCTCGTCAGTTTAGGTGCCAATTCCTTCTGGTGTCCCACAGGGCTTTTTATTAGGACCTCTTTTGTTTGTTATTTTTATTAATGACATACAATCTTGCTTTATGAATTCACAATTTCTTTTATTTGCGGACGACATGAAAATTTTTAAAACGTTAATAGCATCTCTGACGCATTGCTCTTACAGCAAGATCTTGATCGACTAGATAATTATTGTAGAAAAATAAACTGGATCTAAATGTTTCCAAATGTTTTTGTATGACTTTTTCACGTAAGCGGCTTATCTTGAAATACGATTATCAAATCAAAGATCAGGTGTTATCATCTGTTGATTCTTGCAGTGATCTCTGTGTCATTCATGACAGTAAACTACTCTTTCATAAACATATCGACAGTATTTTTGAAAAAGCTTACAGGGCACTTGGCTTCGTAATTCGCAGTTCAAGGAGTTTCAAGAGTATGAAGACTATCAAAGTTCTGTATTGCGCGTACGTAAGAAGCAATCTCGAATATGCGTGTCAAATATGGAACCCTTGCTATAACGTATATTCTGATAGTATTGAAAAAATTCAAAAGAAATTTACACGCTATCTTTCTTACAAGTTTCATTTACCCAAGCTGGATTATAACAAGCGGTGTGCAAAACTTCATCTACTGCCTTTGCACTTGCGAAGAGAAATTGCTGATATAAGCCTCCTTACTAAGATAGTTCAAGGTTTCGTAGATGGTCCGGAGCTGCTCGGCAAAATTAAGTTAAATATTCCGAACCGTAAACTAAGAAAATCACCCTTATTTTTTATCCCATCTAGCCGTACTCAATATAGAAGGAATAGTTTTCTTTTGCGTAGCATGAGGCAATTCAATAAACTCAATCATGATAGTCGATTTGATATCTTTTGTAATAATGTTCATAGCGCTAAAAATGCACTCATTAGAGACTATGTACTGAGTTTGGATTAATTTCAAATTTTTTATTAATACTTAAGTAATTTTATGCTTCACATAGGTTCTTCATAATAACATAGGATTGTTACTTAAGTTATTTTTTACATACACATGTGGAAGCTTGTCATTGGCTTATAGCAATTAATTTATAGCACTCAAATTGTAAATATAGCTGTAAGCATCCCAAAGAAAATAAAATAAAAAAATAAAATAAAAATGATAACAGGCCTTTAACAAATTCTAACTATCAGGCCATTTTTGCAAGAACTGTTTTAGGAAGTTGATTGTTTTTACGTAGGTACTCGTACCTCAATTGTTTTAGAACTTGAGTTGTTTTATGTTATAAAGGTACTTAAATTTACTTGTACCTACCAGTCTTATATTTGAGTTGGTTATTATCCATCCATACTATACTATATATACTATATACTATATACTATACTATATATACTATATATACTATATACAGGGTGTTAATTTAATTGCGTGCCATAGCTTAAGGGGGGCTTCAGTTACGATAAAGGAACACAAAAAAAATATTAAAAGAAAATCCTTCTGAAAAAAAAACTAAAACTCCATTGAAACTTAACTAACGCGGAGCACCGCCGCGCTATCACCGTGCCAGCGCCTGGCGCGAGAATCAGTGGATAAGGTAGGCACATACATAACCGAAACTCTTTCGCGCGCTTTTGATAGCGCGGTGCTCCGGGTCATTGCCCGCCGCGTTAGTTTAGTTTCAATGGAGTTTAATTTTTTTTAAGTAGGATTTTTTTTATATTTTTTTTGAGTTCCTTTATCGTTTCTGAACCACCCCCTAAGCTATGGCACGCAATCAAATTAACACCCTGTATAATATTATAAATGCGAAAGTAACTCTGTCTGTCTGTCTGTTTGTTTGTTGCTCTTTCACGCCTAAACGGCTGAACGGATTTTGATGAAATTTGGTATGGTGATAGATGGTAACTTGGAGACGGACATAGGCTACTTTTAACCCCGGGAAAATATCTCATTCCCGTGGGAATCTACACATACAATAATACTCTAGCGGGGTTGTATCTGCTACAGCACACCGAAACTACTTAACCGATTTTGATGGGACTTTTTTTATTCAACTAAGTATCGCTGATTACTACAATTTTGAAATCCAACGTGGTAGACGTAAACTACCATTATCCCCTGGGGATAAGGTTGAGGTGCGATAGGGTATATATATAATATAAGATAAATCAATATGGGTGTCGTTTGTAAGGTTTATCGAGCCGCTGATTACAAAAACTACAACAATTTTGAAATCCAACGTGGTGGACGTGAAATGCTATCATCCCTTGGGGATGAGGTTGGGGTGCGATAGAGTTGATATGTCTAAAAATCAATATGGGTGTCGTTCGTATGGTTTATCGGGTCGCTGATTACGAAAACTACAATGATTTTGAAATCCAACGTGGTGGACGTGAAATACCACCACCCCTGGGATGGGGTTGGGATTCGATAGGTTTGAAATGTCTAAAAATCAATATGAGTGTCAGTTGTATGTTTATATAAGGATAGGGATAGCGGTTAAGATGGCGTTAGGGGTAGAAGCAGGGATAGGGGTAGGGTCAGGGATAGGGAGAGGGAGAGGGGGAGGGATAGGGAGAGAGTGTAAGGGAGGGGAAAATGAGGGGAGAGAAAGGGGGAGGGAGGGGTAGAGGGCGTGGGAGGGGGTAGAGGGAGGGGGGTAGAGGGAGGGAGAGGGGGAAGGGGAGGATGAGTGAGGGGAAGGGGGAAAGGGAGGGGAATGGGAGGAGGGCGAGGGGGGAAAGGGAGGGTGATGGGGAGAGGGGAAGGGGGGAAATGGAGGGGGAAGGAAGGGTGAGGGGGGGAAGAGGGAGGGGCGAGGGAGAGGAAGAGAGAGTGGGAGAGGGTGAGGGAGGGGGAGTGGGAATGTAGGGGGGGGATACAAAAGGATAGATAGGGAGGAATAGGGACCTTTTTTACTTTTATGAATACCTCCTCGCTACCCATTCACTTCACTCCCTTTATTGCCTTCTTTTTTAAGTTCGCCTGTAACGGTTGACAATGAAAATTCCGCACTACCTACCAGTTAAATAAAATCAAAAGATAATTAAGTTTGTAGTAAGATGCATTTATTCAACTTGGATAAGTACAAATGCATCTTTCACGTAGGGATCAAGAAGGATAAGCGCTCCGTAAAATATGTTTCAATTAAGTTCGAGTTCTGTTTTTTTATAAAATCTACGCGGACGAAGTCGCGGGTAACAGCTAGTAATAAATAATTCCAATTTAATAAAAGATTAATCTTTTCTTGCTCTAAACATTTACATAGTTAAATCACCTCAGACTAAGTACGAATACAATAGTAGGATTAAACCAACTTACCTGAAGTGAAGTTCTATCCTGATTATATGAAGTACTTAGTCTGAGGTGAGAGAGAATTTCCCACCCTCCCAGATTTTATCCCTTATCTTTTAGCTCTAAACTTAATGAATGACAGTTGTAGGGTTGCCATGTACTGCTTTACTGTTTCTTTTATTTTTATAGATTAGCTTTTAATTCGCGGCAAACGAGCAGGAAATGCGGTACTACATAGTTAAATCACATCAGACTAAGTACTTCATATAATCAGGATAGAACTTCACTTCAGGTAAGTTCGTTTAATACTTCTATTATTTTTGGACACTATCACAGATTAAATAATAGTAAACTTGACACTATAAAGAGGATGTTTAAAGTATTTTGGTATATATTTTGTAAAAATCTATTCAGTCGTTTTTAATATAGAGCAGTTCAAAGTCAACTCTGAATTGTGAAATTTTTTGACGTATTCTAATAAATTGTTAGACTAAGTAGCAAAAATGTTGTAGCGTGTTATATATTTGTAATTTACTCGTAAAGCCCTTTCATTAGATACCCCACATGGCATGTTTAAGAGATTTTTTTTGTATGATCGTCTTTATGACGTCACAGTTTCCACCCCTACCACATGCGCGCTCAGGACATGACACTGAATGCATTAATACCATATAAGTCCATTTCCGAGATGACTTGAATGGAGAATAACCTATAACCTCAATTTCCGATCTACTAATATTAGTATACCTACAGCTCAATCGGTTGAGGGTTACGAAAGTGGCACATACTGGATCGTACCCGAGGTAAAGTGTTTCGGCAGTGGGTATGTGGGGCACGCTGAGCAGGCGGGGGCCGGCGCCGGAGATAGTCACGTGGGACAGGAGGCAGGCGGCGAGTGGGGGCGGCACGCGGGACCCTACGGTGCTCAACAGTCGTAACGTTCTCAACGACGGAAAAGAACACTTGCTGGCGCCTTCAACATTTTTCCTGCTCTTGATGTTTTTCGTTATACTACATTTCTGTAAATCTAATGTGTTCAGTCTTGTTAAGTTCTTCAAAGAAGGAAACGGTAGGTGTACTCCTTTTAATTTCAATTTGGTCAAGCTTTTGAGAGAATCGAATACCGTTAAGCTAGTTTTGTTTACGACAAGATATCTGTTTCTATATATGTCTTCATCTCGATTGGACAAATACAGCTCTAGCAGTGTGTCGAGGTCTCGGAAGTGGTCCGGCCGCAGTGACCCGGCGTATACACTCGCCAGCTGCAGAGCGTCGCGCACCGTCACGTTAATTTGCGCAAGAGCATGCGCGTAGGGACCGGCAGGCAGCGCGCAGTCCCTTAATGTCACTTTCGCCACTTCGATTTGCGTCGGAAACTTTGGAAGGGACTCACTTTCCAACGTGACATTCTCAGGACATATCAATCCGAAACTCTGACGGGTCGGTACTATAACGAGATTTTCTGTAAACAAAGAAAATTAAATAGTGGTGTTTGTCAATCTAAAAGGAAGTGTATTGTATTTATAATAAGCTTATAAACTTGTTGTCAAGAATTTTTTAACTTAGCTTACAGACCGCTAACTATATTAATAGCTGAGACCAATTCGCTTAACGTGTCATTAATTCACGCTTTAGTTCACTAGTACAAATAAGAAGTAATAACTACTAAAAGGTCCAGTATACTATTCGCGAAGTTGACCGAAGTTAATCGAATAGGATAGTGTAGAGAGCCACTTCGGTTCGCTTCGTGCAACTTCGCGTCGCCTCGGGTGACTTCCGATCGTTGTCGGCTTTTGCGCCCGACGAGTCAAAGGACTCGAAGCGTTTCGAAGTTCTAAGACAAAGCGTCTTCCCACTCTACTCGGCTTAGTTCGCTCGGTTCAAATTGTTAATTAATTAATTCAAATTATATAATGTCAGTCAAAATTAAAACCACTTCAAAATAAATAGGAAGAAGTAAAGCAACCGATTTTGACCAATAATACCCAATTCATTCACGTAATTGAGCGCACATTGCGACGGTAGTTGTCTGTCACTTGAACGTCATCCATGTTGCTTAGCGTGCAGACGACTGATTCGCGAGAAGTGTAGTGGAGCTTTGCGACCAAGTGAGCTTTTTGTCCACGATCGAAAGCACTATGCATGATATGACCTGAAGAAAGAATTTAACTTTTTTCAATTTTATACTTCAATTCATAAGCACTATTCTGTCTCTTTGGGTACTGTCTAACCCTTGCTTAAAAGTTGTTTAAATATAGCTAGTAGTTTGTCAGCTCGGGTCAGGTCATGGACATAAATGTTTAGTATTCCGGTGACCTGGGTGACCGCAGCCTATCCGTTCGATGTTCGTTTGACTACGTGTCAAGTAATTTGTTGCTAGGTGTACATAATTTAATTATCGCCCACTTCACATTTTGGTTCCACTTATGTACCAATTTAATTTCCATAGCAATGCCTCATTCTTATGAGACTCATGTATGCATGTTTTTGTATTTAATACAAATTTTTGCAACACTTAATTAAATCTAAATGAACGAAACCTTTTGACCATATCTAAAAAGTACTATATTTATTGACAAAAAAAGAAAATTCATTTCATTTTGGACCCGAAGCTGCTGTAATTTTGAAGACTTCATAATTACAGATCATTTAGTAATTTACACCATGAGTTTGATGATCTGATTGGTATCAGTTTGTGAGGACGGTCATCGATCTTTCAAACCTCACAATATGAATGAATGATTGCTAAATTTTATGCCTTTATTCCTTTAGATTAGACAAAGGTTGTTGACTAAGACCTTCTCTAGGGTTTAAACTACAAAGGTTCAAGTGATTCTGATTAAATTGCCGTTTCTTGTAATTCCCTATACCAGATAACCAGTCCACCAACTTTAAGGAAAAACTAGAGGTGATTTGTAGATCCTTCTTTACTCCGTGGTAGATACAGACCGTCGATGCCGTCGACTTCGTAGAGGCAGGTGGAGTCGGCGCCTTCTTCCTTGAGCTCGCAGCGGGCGGGGGGCGGCGGGCAGGGGGGGCAGAGCGCACACAAACATGCGCACGCACACAGACACACCGCCAGCACCGCCCGCGCTCTATTCATCACGCGTTCACACGCACACACATGCATAAACTCTGCGTACCGCGCTACATCTTGACAGCAAGTCCCTCCAGTCTACATTGTAGATTTCACACGCACACCGATACACTACTTGTAAGTAAACAGGAAAAGTAAAAAACAACGACTTTATTTGAAAGGTACAGTTATAATTTCACTTCACTTCTATGACTTGATTCACTAACTTAATTCGTAAAAATCTAAAGAATGCACATCCATATTAATTGTAGTTGGAACAGCTGTAGAGATAACAAAGTTTCGATAAGCAAGTAAAGTGAGAATTAGCACACGGCTGCGTGCGCCGCGGGCCTTGCTTGCCGGGGAACTGAGTGTAAAGGTTGCCAATTGAATATTTTCCATCAAAAAGATCATTATGTACAGATTTCAATAATGCCGTAGAATACAACGAACCACTTTTTTTCATCGTCAATCATACAAAAAAAAATCAGAAGACCAGACTGATTAATTAATTGATTGACGAACTCATTACATAACGCACAAACAATACTAGAAGGTATTGGTATTTTTCATGTGTGTGTGTGTGTACGTTTTCAGATAGGTAGTAAAGGGTTTGATAAAATTAATTCACTTCATCCCATTCATCCCCCAATAAAATAAAATCTACTGACTTGACTTTATGATGGTCACGATTCCGATTCTCTGGAGTTACGACTTAGAAGAAGAAAAATCCCGTTCAGGAAAAATTATTTGCATGAAACTTTTGTTTCTTTGTATTTCATACAAATTCTAGTAATAATTGATTTTTTAAACGACCTCTGAAAATGCGTTACTAGGTACGTATATTTTTACTAAGACCTTAAACCCAACAGACCCCAAACAGACATTTTCACCCTCTTGAAAAACATTTACCTATAAATAATTATCTGTGCTATTTTGTTTTTTGCCAATAGTCTTAATTTAAATTTGCATGAATTTAACTAAAAAAGAAACGCCTGAAGACAAAATTTTAAAATTTTAATCATTTTTACATTGTTAATTTATGACTGTCACGCAATGTCATTTCAGCATCGTGGAAGAAGGCTTTCGTTATACCTGTTATTAGTTCGCTGCGTTATACCACTATCTAAGTCGTCGAACTCAACCTCCTTTTCCCAGTACCGTCCCATATTCATACTCCCCATCCTCTTCAAAGTCCTAGAGTCTATTGTACATAAACAGCTGTACTCTTTTTTAACCTCCAGTCCGGCTTCCGTCCCTCTCATAGTACTGTTGGTGCGCTGTTGAATATAACAGAGGACATCCGATGTGCTATGGATAACACTCAGCTCACCGTGATGGCCCTGTTAGATTTCAGCAGTGCTTTTTTTCGTAAATTTTGACATCCTCCTCGGCACTCTTCGGGCTAACAATATACCTTCCATGGTTTTAGATTGGTTTCACTCTTATTTCTTCGGTCGCCAGCATTGTGCGAAGACTAACGATGTTTAATCGGATTGATCGGATCTCACTGCTGGTGTTCCTCAGGGCGGCGTACTCTCACCTTTGCTATTTTCCATCTTCATAAATAACATATCTCGCGTAATTTCTTCTCCCTTCCATCTGTATGCAAATGACTTACTTCTGAGTTGAGTGAGATGTCCAATGCAATTGACTTTTTGAATAACGATCTTGCGGCTGTCCAATTATGGGCTAAATCTTTTGGCCATATTGTCAATCCAGCCAAATCCCAATCAATTATTATAAGCAGCAGTAGACTCAGATCCAGATTAGACTTGAATTCTTTACCAACACTTCTTTATTCTGGTGTGCCAATCTCGTATAATAATAAGGTAAAAATTTGGGTCTGATTACGGACTGCAACATGTCTTGGGCATCTCACGTCAACGACGTTAGCAGACGCATTTCACTTTCCACTCTCTCAAGCGTCTCCAATACTTTCTCCCTTTCCATACCAGAATTATGCTTGCGCAATCTCTTCTCTTACTCATCCTCGACTACGCTGACATTTGCTATCTGGATGTGACTGACGAGCTGCTGAATAAGTTAGAGCGCCTTCAAAACTTAGCTTTTCGCTTCGTTCTTGGTTTGCGGAAATATGACCGTGTTTCTCACTTTTGTGCTCAACTAAAATGGCTCCCTATCCGCCTTCGCCGAGATATGCACATCCTGTCCGTCCTTTTTAACATTCTCAATGATCCACAATACCCTCCTTACCTTCGTGCCCGTTTCCAGCTGCTACCTCCTCCAGTTCGACCTATGCGCCCTTGTATCACCAGGATGCTTGAGGTGCAACACCAACTTTTTTTTTTAACTCCTTCTCTGTCTGCGCCGCAATTTTATGGAATCGCCTTCCTAAAGCAATTCAAGAGAGTCCCTCAATCGCCTCTTTTAAGCTAAGAGTTAAAGGGCATTTTCTTTTGACACTTACTGCTTCGTCTTCGTAGTCATCGATTTATTTTTTCTCTGTATCATCTCGTTTATCGATGTTTTTATATATTTATTTATAGTATATATTTATATATTATATTATTTGTATGGCTTACTTTATTAATTTATATATATATATATTATAATTGTTGAGTTGTAAATAGGTTTTGTTCTTTTCTTTTTATGTCTCACTGCACTTTTGGTGTCTCGCTTATGAACACTCTCTTTCACTTCCATGGGTTGGCTGGAAGAAATCTCTTGTAGAGATTAGCCCTTCTTTGTAAATGTCCTGTTGTATGTAAATTTCTATTTGTTAATTGTGCAATAAAGAATACATATTTATGGAAAATTTTATCTTTTAAAAAATTTAAATATTTTATAACGTTAAGGAGAAAGGGTGGAAAGAAGAAGAATATGTGGATGGATAAAAGTGTACAGGCAGCTGTTTGTGAGAAGAAGAAAGCATGGTCAGATTGGTTAGCAGTAAAAGCTAACCAAAGAATGCAGAGGGCAACAAGTGATGACGTAAGTGTAGCAAGAAAGGTATATAAAAGAGCGAAAGGTATTGTTAAGGAAGTCGTTGAGAGAAAGAAAGAGGAGTGTAAGGATGAGTTTGACAGAAGGCTTACTGAAGATTTCCAGTCCAACCAAAAGTTTTTCTGGAAATCCATACGGACAGCCCGAGGAAAGTTTGGAACATCGGAGCTGAGTAAAATCAGAAGCCAGGATGGAAGTATTATAAAAGGTGAAGAATGTGTTCTGAGGAGGTGGAAGGAATATTTTGAAAGTCTGTTTGAGAGAGAAAAAGCAGAGGCCAGCGAACCTAGGTCTTCTGTGGAAATGAATGAGAATGAAGAGGAGAATTGTGTAAGTGAGATAAGTATGGATGAGATTATGAAAGCGATGAAAAGTATGAAATCAGGTAAAGCAGCTGGGTATGATAGAGTGTCGGTCGAGATGTTGAAGGCTGGGCGAGGCATTGTGGCTAGTCAGTTGTACCGCCTTTTCAACTTGTGTTGGACGAACGGCCAAGTACCAGGTGACTGGTGCAAGGCTGTGATTGTGCCGCTGTACAAGGGAAAAGGGTCACAACAGGACTGCAAAAATTATCGCGGGATAAGCCTTCTCAGTGTCGTCGGCAAACTGTATGCAAAGGTTTTGATTGAAAGAGTGATGAAAGATACTGACGATAAAATATGGGACGTACAAGCGGGATTTAGAAAGGGAATGGGATGTACAGATCAGGTCTTTTCCTTGCGGTGCATAGCTGAAAAGTTTTTGGCTAAAAACCAAAAAGTCTACTGCGCGTTCGTGGATTTGGAAAAGGCCTATGACCGAGTGGTGAGGAATGAATTGTGGTCAGCATTGTATATGTATGGGGTAAACGGTCATCTGATTCAAGCACTGAAATCTCTCTATGAGGATTCCAGTGCTTGTGTCAGAATAAACGGGGCGTACACTGAATGGTTTAGCATCGAAAAAGGTGTTAGGCAGGGATGTGTAGCGTCACCTTGGCTGTTTAACCTGTTCATGGATAATTGTTTGATTGATCTGAAAGAGAGTATGTGTGGACTGAGAATGAATGAGTTACTCATCAAATGTCTTCTCTACGCTGATGACCAAGTTGTACTTGCGTCATCTGCTGACGAGTTGCAGGAGATGGTAACAATGATGAATGTGGCTTTGGACAGGAAAAGAATGAAAGTAAATGTAAGCAAGACTAAAGTAATGGTACTTGAAAGAGAAGAATGTATGACAGAGTGTACTATATTAATAGATGGAGAACAAGTCGAACAAGTGAAGGAGTTTGTGTATCTGGGCTCAAAGTTTACGAGAGATGGAAAGTGTGAAAGTGATATTGAAAGAAGAGTGAATGCTAGAAACATGGTGAATGGTGCCCTGCACGCCTTTATGAGGAGTCAGAAGGTGTCTCACAAGGCTCGTTTGGCTGTTCATAGGGGAGTTTTGGTACCAACACTGATGTATGGCAGTGAAAGCTGGGTATGGCAGAAGAAGCATGAAAGTAAAATTAATGCAGTGGAAATGAGAGCGCTAAGGAGTATGATTGGTGTTAAATTGAGTGACAGGATTAGAAATAGTGTGATAAGAGAACGGTGTGGCGTAAAAGAAGACGTAGTGACCAAAATCGAGAAAGGGATGCTGAGATGGTTTGGTCATGTAGAGAGGATGAATGAACGAAGATTGACGAAAGAGATCTACCAGGCGAGATTGAATGGAAACGTTGGAAGGGGAAGGCCTAGGCGAACGTACCAGGACCAAATTCAGGACGTTCTGAATAAAGGCCAGGTTAAAAGTACCCTAAACCGACGAGCATGTATGAAAGGATTGATGAAAGTACAGGAAGCAAGGGAAGTATGTCAAGATCGTAGCAGGTGGAGGACTGTGGTCTCTGCCTACCCCAACGGGAAAGAGGCGTGATGTTATGTATGTATGTATGTTAATGTTTCAAAAAGATAAAGAGAAATAGATTTTTGACGCAATCTGATCTTCAATCTGCGGCCTCCAGCGTACCGTGCCGACACTTTTCCGTCTGAGCTATAGTGTCTTCAATTGGCTTGTTCACTTTTTCTCTCTTCCTTGTACATTTTACTCTGGGTCGGCAACAGGGCAACTAGCACCATCAATTTTAAAAGCTTTTATTTAGTTTAAACTGTTGCGGTGGCTGTCTGTCAGTCTGTCCGTCTGTAAACAAATCTTGCAAGTTAAATTTGACCTACTTTCCGGTTTCCGATTGGGATGAAATTTTGCATACAAATGTAATTCGGATGACATTGCAATATTATTATGATTTGTAGCTGATTTTATGATGGAGCTATAAAGTGCCTTCCTGTGAACTTAAGAAAATACCACGTTTCAGAAATCCTTCAGCACCATCTGTTGTTGGACACCATGGCTTACTCACCTGGTAATATTTAATGTTAAAACAACTTTCAGAGGTTTCTTAATAAAATATTAGGGTTTAGCTACGTCTTTTGGAAAAAAATCTCTAAATTTTACCGCGCAAGATGCAACAATGACTTTTGTATGGTACTGTGGTTTTTCTACTCCATATTAGAGGCTTCTGTTGTCGATTAAGTATGTACCAAACGTTACGTACGGTCAACCGAACGTCAGTGAAAACATTTGCAAATCTATTATCATGACCTGTAGTCCAAGATAAATAGGTTTGGGCTCGTCTGATTGTAGAGTTTGTAGATAGTTGTTTTTCAGTATTTGAGATCACAAACAGTAAAACGTAAAGTAACAAAAAATTTTATGACAAGCTTTTGTTAGACGTAGAAAAATAACTAAAACGTTATCACAGTCTCAGGTTTGCAAATAAAAGCGTGTTACATTATAAAATAGCAAGAGAGAAATAAAGAAGAGTGTATTTGAAAACCTAAGACTGAGATAACGTTTTAGCTCTTTTCTGCATCTAATGAATAAATAAAAATGATACTTATTAAATTATACTATTTTTTTATCATTTATTTCATACCTTTAATGATGAAATTTTACCTTTTTTATTTTTTATGGAGAGTTGAAACCCAAAATCGTAAAAAAATACTTACGTTAAAACCAATAAAAACAAACAGCGGCCTCTACTGTACCTACCCCCTACGGGGTGATTTATAAGAAATGTTTAAGCGCGAGTTCTTATATACCTAACGGTACACATCTCCAAGACCCTGAAGCTTAAGTTCGAGTTTGTAATAATGTTCCCTCAGACACAAACGGCTTTTGTATGATACTTTAGGGGATGAATTTAAGACTTTTTTTTTCTAAAGTACTAAGTGATCGTCGCTTTTCTACTAAGTATATTTTATGCGTCGCTAACTAAGTTCCTACCTATAATCACGATGAATATTTTTATGAAAGTCGAGCAACGGCAAGACAGAAAATATGTGGGTATATGGTTAAAATTGTACGGCTGGTATTACTGGATGTGGTTTTCCTCATCAGCTATCACATCACCTACTGAGTGTGCGTGTGTGCGTGCGCATGCTTATACACTTGAGGAGATCGGCGGACAAGATGTAGTGAACACTTGGTGAACACAACAACCGGTCTGTCGAAGTAACATGAGTAGGTACTAAAAAATTTGCAGTGATTATAAAAAGTTATACTGCCCAAAGGACAGATTCAATTTAAAGTAAACTACTGTTTACTAAGCGTTTACGCTTAAGAAATAAGCGTTTTCGTTGTCATTACTCTGTGGTTATTACTCATTACATCTGAAATTAAAATTGTCTGTTTTGGCTCTTTTATGCCTCTTCTCCCACTCACTTATCATGAAGTTTTGTTAGTTAATGCTAAACTATAAAAATAACATAAAAAACTATTTTACCTTGATGTTATTTACTATGTAGCGCCAATAGTTTCTGTTGGTAGAAAAAAATAAGAATCCTATTGCCGTTGATTATCGTTAAAGGGCAAAGGTAAGTAAAACAAAAAATTACAAAACAAAGATTATAATTTTATTTTAATGTTATCATGTTCTCACATTTTATCAATGTAACAATGTTTTGCCTAAGTTTATGTATCTACAAAAAATATACAATAATTACAGAGTTGTATGTTTCTCACGACAGCAGTATATGATAATAAAACTAGTAGAAGCTGAACCAGCGATCGAGACCCGTTCAAGGTCAAAGTGTTACCACTGACGGGCGGCCGACTGTACGTAGGTAGTAAAGTACATTATTGAAGGTGAGGTGAAGCTAACAGATTAGCAGTTCCTAGTATTTTGAATGATGCAAGTCGTCAGGAAGTCCAGCTATCTACACAACCAACACACATTATCCTTAAAGCTGTCACCTAGCTACAGTAAAACGTAGTGATTACCTTCTCTCTGCTAGCTGGCGTTATTTTTACCTTAGCACAGTATTGTCTATTCATTACGACGCATTATAAATTGTTTAAAATATTTAAAACATTATTTGAAATATGAAGCAAATAATCAATATCTTCTTTCTTTTCTAGTGACTGTGCAGTCATAAATTGAATTAATATTTTTATTATCATATTATTAAAGTTATTTTTTGTACAAGATTTGAAAGCCATCTAACTAAGACTGACGCTGTGCTATTTCTAGGTCTTATGGAAAAAATTGCTTAATTTCATGGCCTGTAACCATGAACCGATATAAATAAGACTGTGATACGCCTACTTATACTACTACTGTTTTCATTATATTGTTAGTGACCGCGAAACTTCGAATTTACAAAATTAACTTTCATAATAGTACATTAAGATGCACGTGCGCTATGTTGGATATTACAGCCGAGGCTCCGAAATTGCAGCCCGAGCCGCAGGCGAGGGCGTCATGGAGCCGAGGGTGTAATCACCAAAGCGCACAATCTTCTTACGACATTTTTCAACACATTTGCGAATAAAAACGAATCAAATTCGCTTACCTTTTTTCCTAAGGAAATTTCGTAGACGTTTTCCTCACATTTCTACGTCACCCGATACACCGGACTTGTGTTTTTGTTCAAGTATTTTCGACGTTCTACACTTATCACTGTTTTTTTTATTTGTAGAAGTCATTTATTTTTTAATTACATTATAGTAGTTTATGCAACTGTCATATAAAACAGGTTATTAAAACACGAGTTTTGGTTTATCACACGAGGCGTAGCCGAGTGTGATAATAGTATAAAACGAATGTTTTAATACCATATTATATGCAGTTGCGTATACTACTTTATCTTCAGTCATGCAATAGGTAGGTACTTACTTATAAATTAAACAAAGGTAAGTAAACAAAAAAGGCAACTTACATTATGTACCTATACATATTTCAGTTACTGTATACTGTTATGTGTGTAAAGAAGCCGCCTTATATTTGTCTGCTAGGTTTTTGAAATAAACAAGCAAAACATTTTCTTAAAGTGACGTTGTACAGTGTTGTACATGTAACAGGATGTAGGTTTAGAGTTGAGTTGTTTCGTTGAGGTGCACTAAGAAAAGTCAGTTTCACAAATCACGAAATCTATTATAGTTTTAAAAGTTACAGATATAAAATTTGGCTACTTCCTTCTCTCATAAGTTGTTGATGCACACTGCTGTAAATTGTACGAAACGCGGCAAAGTAGGTTGCCGAGCTAGCTAGAATAAAATGTGCGGTGTAAACCGTACAGACGTGGTTTTCTTTTTATTTTCGATATTTCCCAATTCACTGTAGGTTTTGTCGTTCAATTTTATGGACTTCTATGGAAAAAGATCGTAAGTTATTTTAGTAGCCACTTCAAGAGAATCTCTAGGTGTCACTGAATGTGCCCTGCCTGTACCGCTGTTTCTACTTTTACAATAAATTTTGACAGGCACGAATTACTTGAAAATGGTAAATATTTAGAAATGGCGGCAAATCTAATACCTATCTCCAAGCATAGATTCTCCAAGGCCTACTATGAGTCCAGGCTGCGCGCGCATCTTTTCCACCACATATGAAATAATTGTAACTATAGTAACTGTTACTGTAACTGCTCCAAATTAATAGTTTGTTTAAAAGGTACACTTCGTAAATATGCTACTGATATTTGACAGCTACTAAGAAAAACTGTTGAATTTATAACCGGCTCTCTAAAAGACCTTATATTCAGTCTTCTTTAAAAAGGTTTAAGTTCAAGAAGAATTTTATCCAAGTGTTATGTAATGATTAAAAAGTTAAATTACGTAACACCTTTGCAAAATTTTCATACAAAAATCGTTACGTAATGGTAACTTTTTAATTTTTTATACATACTCTGCGTAATATTCAGCCTTATGTATCAACTTTTTGATTCATAATTCAAAGATTACGAAATGAGTGTAGATAAAACACATTATACAACAAGAAATATCTGTTAAAATGGCGCGCGTATTACTTTTTTCGAAGACACAGATTATACATGCGCGCGCAGGAGACAATGACTACACCATTAAACAGACTACTTTTCAAATTATTTTAAAATTGAATATTTTGTTACTTTAAAGACAAATTTGTAGTTAGTTAGTTGATTAAAATCAATATTTTCGTATAATTAACGTTTATTTATCATATTATCGAACACAGTTTCTTAATTCATTAAATTATTATGAATGTTATAGATATAGAAACTCTTTGCACCTTGCCGCTATAAAAAACAAAAGAAAAATAAAAAAACTAACCTGCCAAACAGCTTACTCAGCAAGGAGGTCTTTGTTCTGAGGCTCACTCCCTTGAATTATTTAATATTGAATATTTTGTTACTTTAAAGACAAATTTGTAGTGAGTTGGTTGATTAATATAAGTATTTCCATGTAATTAAAATTTATTTATCATATTATCGAACACAGTTTACTTATTCATGAAAATATTATGAATGTTATAGATATAGAAACTCCTTGCATCTTTCGGAAAGATTCTTTCTGATTAAAAAAAAAGACAAAAATTACAACACTAGTGAAGTTATATTAATGAAAAAAGCAGGCGTGTTTAATAAGCTGGATTATGGACCTTAATACAGTGCAAATAGAGCTGTTTTATGAGCAAATGTGTTGAAAAAAACATTATAATTATGATGTAATAAAAGCTAATTTTGAACCACTGACGCTATAATAACAAAATGATTTTGCTGAATATTTTGTTTTTGACCTTTTTCGACGGTAGATTTAGATATACCTTGTCATCCACAATTAAAAGCTTATATTTCAAGTGACACTTTGACTTGTTTAATATTGTAATATTGGCTACCTTATAGTAATATTATTATCAAGCAGTTTATTAACATGTCAATAACTTAAATATACTAAGCAATCAAACACCTATACAAACCTACTTAAATCGATACGAAACCCTGTGTTCGTGTTTATAATAAGATGGTATGGTAATGTCTAAAATACTCATATTTAATTTCGGTTCCATTTAGTACTGATACAAAGGAAAGTTGTATATGTAAAAAAAATGAATAGCCAACCAATGTTATGAAAAAATAAGAATTATTTACAACAAATAAATAATAACTTAAAGTCTCTATCATTCTTCTTATTATCTTTTTATACATGATTAAATTATTACTAACAAAAATTTATTTTATTGCAATGAAATCATCCACATATAAAATAATTACAACAATTACAGTAACATAACAAAATGAGAAAAGTTTCTTAATTTATTTAACCTAAACAGGAGGATTGCATTTGTAAAATAATATCATAAATATTGATTCTCTTTGTTTTGAATATTTATGCTAAAATTAACTTACAACTTTACAGAATCTACTTAAGACGAATAGAATTCACTATCTCAGATTATTATTATTAACTTTCATGAAATTGGAACTTCAATTTATAACAATTAAATGATGCTTCAATACAATAAAAATCAACTACAAATATCATTTTATGACACGAAAAGGCCAAGCACTCTTTTCTATGTTTGATCAAATTATTGATAAACTCGATATGAAATCAGTCCGATCTTCAAACAGACAGTTTCTCTTAAGATTAATTGTATCGTCGGCGAGCATGTGACATCTTGCTTTGATTTAATCAGAGGCAAAATTATTAATAATAAATTTGCCAATTTCATGTTGCAAGTACGATGAAGAAGCTGATGTTCATAAAAAAAAATCCCAAGATTGTAACATAATGTTTGAGAGACGAGTCTATAGACTCCTACCTATAGGTTGCCTTGGAAAGCTATTTATTGGAAAGAATAATTTTGAATAGAACCCCACAATATTCGAGCAGATAGTTTTGACATTATTTTTATGCCCATAGAAATTTTCCATAGTTCCCGGAAAATAAAAAAAATATGGAAAATGAGTTGCGATTATTCAATTTATGCCTAATGACCTGCGTTTTCATGACCATTCCTTCGAATCTTGACACAGTGCTTCACATAAATAATTTTCTTTAGCATGCGCCGGCCCTTAGAAACATAAACGACCTATTTTGCTTGCAAAATAAATTTGTGATAAATTCAGTCGTGATTGATACATTCAGTCTCGCCAGTAATCGGGGGTGGCCAGGATGTCGGGTCAGGCGTGCAGGGCGTTGTCGATGTCGAGTCGCCGGCGCACCCACTCCAACATCGCCTCCTGCACACCAACACATAACAATATCACAAACTAGAGGTAGTCTCTTCTGATGCTACCGAGAACATTAATATACACAACCCGTATTAATTATTGTTATTTAAGTATATCAGGCAGGGCCCCATATACGGAACGATCTATCAAAACAACGGATCGATAGTGTATGAGAAGATCGTTAAAGATTTACTTCATCGAAGATGATATCGGAGATCGCAACAAAATTCCATGCAATCATGAATATCGTGACGATGAATCGACAGTGTATGACTCTTTGCGATCAACGATTCGATTTTTTTTAGGCTTTCTAGGCTTTTTCCCATATTTTTCTAGGCTTTCTTTTTTTTTAAAATGAAAACTTCTTTAGCGGCGCTTGGCACTTTTTTAGATGGGTAAAAATGTTAAACTCACGTCAGATGTCGCGTCAGATCTCGCGTCAGATCTCGCGTCACATGTTTAAGTTTTGAAGTGAAAACTTCTTTAGCGGCGCGCCAGATCTGACGAAGATTGTCTGGGTATATGTAATATAAATTGTCATGTTTGTCTACGATAGCGCAATAAATGAATATTGTATGTACTTTTATACTGATAAATAAAACTATTCGTGCGAAATTATTCCCTAACCATTCCAAAATATTCAAAAATGCACAACGTTGATGTTTAAGTTTTCACTTCTGCCGGCACTCCCGGAGTGCAACCCTTCCTCTTTTTGTAGCCGAATCAAAGTTACCGCCACATAGATAAGGAAAAGAAGTTCGTTTTCCATTTTATAAGGGCACGTATTGAATTATTTGAGCACGTCTTTATCCTTCCGTTTCAAACAAGTAAACGATCGATCGTTACGTTTCGTGTGTGAGTGAGCGGCAAATTTTAAGCGATCGATCGTCACGATATTCTATAGATAGATCGTACAGACGGATCGTTCCGTATATAGTGCCTTTCGTAAGTTTTGGTATGTAATTTGCTGTTACATACCAAAACTTACGAAATGTAATGCAAAGTATTGTTGCTTAGAGAAGTGATTATAATAAAAAATGTTACATAAGATATAATAAACAAAACATGCTATACCTACTCTTGAGTATTTGCGTTGATCTCTGCTGAAAGTAACGGAAGGGTATAGGGAAGGGAAGGAGAGACGGGGGAGCAGGAAGGAAATGAGCCTAAAATATTCAGTAATCAGTAACCTATTTACTTTTAACTGAATGTTTTTACTTAAATATTGTACCACTGAACCTATAAATAAGACTTGTAAAAAATTTATGGCTGTTATTTTATGTCAGGACACTCTTTATTTCAACGAAAACATCTTCTGTACTCGGTGAAAACAATAATAATTTACTTACCTACTAACTACAAACAAATTACAAAAATATATTAACTTTCTTGTAAAATATTTATTTACACTTAAAAATAAGTATGTCAATCATGCCACCATTGTAACTTTCATGACACTTAGATATCAAAAATACACAACTGGCATTTTTATTTTCGGATAATACTGCTGCTTCACACCTTAACTACAATATAGTCAAATATTAATGTATCACACTTTACAAAATACTTACATGAATGTAAGCTGTGTCGGGTCAATAAGAAGCCTGATTAACTGTTTTCAAAAAGTTACAACCTACAGAGGGCCTTTGAATGTTTCATGACATCTGGATTCATGGATGACTACAATTAAAGGTTTTTTTGTTTTTTTTAAAAACTTGCGGAATTAAAACTAAATGGTCGGCAAAGCGAACACTTGTCTTGTTAGGAGACTAACACTTTAAAGTGCGACTTTAAGGTACCAAATTGGTTACCCGACCAGGTTACTTGACCCTAGGATGTTCGTATGATAGAAAACTAGTTCTGGTTCGATGAGGATACTGGGAGAGGGAAAGAGCGTAAGGTGAGGTAAGTGTAAGGGGTGCAGTCGGCGCGGGCGGTCAGTCGGTGTGTCGCTGCAGGTGCGCGTTCTCGCTGTAGTCGTCGTAGTCCCGCGCGGCGTCCAGCTCGTCCTCGCGCTCGCCCTCCCCCCCCTCCCCCTCGTACTCGTCCCCCTCCCCCTCTCCCGCGCCCTCCTCCTCGCTGCCCCCCCCGCCCCCCTCCCCCTCCCGCACCGGCACCACCACCGCCGACTCCTGCGACACCCCCACCATTCAACAAGCATACCACACTTGACACTACATATTTACCACACCACATGCCCGTATTCCACAACGCTGCATTTTTATCTCTCTCGTATCATTTAAGTATTCCACTGGGTGTTACAAAAATGGTACAATCCATCTAAAGTCGCAATATTTTAATTTATTTATTTTACAAATTCATCTGAGATCTTCTCATTATTTACTCTATGTGGATCATTATTGTACTCATGTCTCTAAAATAATGACCCTTGTTTTTTTATTATTTATTTGATCTATGCTTATCATAATTTTATCTGTATTTGACTGATAGTTTCTGATATATCAATATTTGATTGATTAGAGTAGTCATAAACATATTTTAACTACTCTACTACTTTACCCATGTTTATCATTATCCTACGAATGTTGCCCCTCTTTCTTACAATTGGGCCCGTGTTTATCATACTTTATCCATTTTTATAATTATTCTGCCCATAAGTCTTATCATACGATTCATGTGTATCATTATTCTACCCATGAGTCTTATTATTTTGACCCATGTGAAGCGTAAGAGTCACTGCCTACAGGGGTGATGCAAGCTACAAATATCGTTTTCATTTCAGATCTGTCCACGCAATCGACATGCAAGGGATAAAACAGTTTCTTTTAAATCAAAGATTAAATTTATTAATTCTCGTCATATCACTTTCTTCCTTTCAGTGACCTAACCATCCATGGAAAAAGTGGCATTCTTTCTGAACAGTCCTGATATAAATAGGTCAATGGCAGGATGCATCTGCAGTTGCAAGAGCAAGTTATTAATATTGTCTGAGTGACTTATATCGCTTGGGTGATTAATGTCGCGTACGTGGAAAGTGACTTTTATTCTATCCATATTTTTTATCGTATTTTACCCCGTTACTCGAGGAATATTGTTATGTTTAATGAACTAATTGTGTCGTTTGACGGAACTCACCCACTCCTTCCTTACACTCTGTATGTTTGAACCCATAACTGTATTTTAAAATGTTTGTTACGTACTTATTGCGTAATATCTTATCTTTGATGGAAAAACTGCAACGTTGGGAACTTAAAATTAAAGCAAATCTACAAATTTATTAGCAACTATGATTATTATTAAATTAGGTGTTAGTTTTTTATTTATGAGTTAATAAACACCAAAATTATTCACATTAGAATATGGGGTATAAGGGACAGCTTTACAAAAACTAAAAGAGCATGATCTGATCAGTCTACACTTTCAAGTAACGAAATGAAAGTCGGCCTCTCCATACAAACTGACAGTTCAAGTTAACAATAATTTTGTATGGTGATGCAGTTTTTTTTTAATTTTCTGAAAGTTTCGTTCACTATTCAGTCTCGTTGACTGATCATTTCCTCTCAGTTTTCGGAAAGCTATCCCTTAGAACCTGTTTAGCCAATAAGTAGGTAATTAACACAGAATAAATATAAATAATATCAATTGGTAACTCAGGTGTCATACACCAAGAAATGGCTTCTGTTAAATAATATTGAGATTTTAAGACAAAGAAAAATACAGCTTTACTCTTTTAAGTGTAGCTAAAATCATCTATTTAATTTCTTTTATATAAAAATATTTTCTCAACAACTACCAGAAATGCTGTAAAATTTAAAAATCTAGTTACCAACTGTCAACACATCATAACTATCTTTTTCTGTTGTGATGTACATATTGTGATGTTTTGTACTCTAAAGGATTATTCAATGGATTCACTTCACTACGTGACATTGGCGGAATTGTGAACACACAAAAGCCACTCGGAAGCTTGCCACATTGAACAAAGTATTGTTTTGTTTTTTTGCTACGCTCTGCGCAGCGAGGTTAAAATCTCTTTGGTTTTTGTCTTAAATGCCCTATGTGGTTTAGTTTCGCTACAAGTGTCAGATTTGATGTGCTTTTAACTGCACCTGACTGGTTGTGATGTAGTACTACAGTGTTAGCGTGTGTTATGTACCTTGCTCGGCCTCCACCCGCAGCCGGGCAGCGGCAGGCCATCAGGTCCCAGCGGACACGGCGCGTCCAGCCCCGGCACTCCCTGCTCGCCTTTGTCTCCCTTGTCGCCTTTCCGGCCACGTTTGCCCACCGGTCCCTATACACATACCACAAACATAATCGTTAAACTACAAACAACTTGGCCGAATCCAAATTCTTTTGCATACCAACATTGTTCGTTGCACTGGCTAATTGTTCATTTTTTATATAGGCTGTTTGAAGACAAGTGTTCAAGTATTTAGACAATTTTTAATCATCGTCTGAACAAATTTAAATTCCCAAAATCACTGTACAGCATAACATTATAGTATACTAGTTATGATTTAGGAAACCTGAATTAGTTCAGCTTTCGGTGCTGATTTTACCATGCCGTTGAAATGTGATAATTTAAATTTCTCGAGATATTATTTTTAAAATTTGATTTCTTTCTTCGTTAGACCCGACCCCAAATAATGGGAACAGGGAAGGAAGAAGATTTCTTTTTTCTTTTGAATTATTGTTGTTCTATTAAAAACACAACTAGATATTTCATGTTACTCAATAAACAGATAAAAAGATATAAGTACTATTAGGTACTTGTACTATCTGTACATACAGAGATAGCACACGTATCGTCTCGATCCCGAGATAGAGGAAAACTAATAGATATTCATGCTTCTTGACAAGTTCATAGATCATAAAGATGTTCTTATAATTAAGATGTTGGGCGATGTAGAAAGCATTTTACTATGACTTGTTAGGGTAACGTTAGTGATATGGTGATAATTTGTGTTAATCATATGCATGCTCATAGTTGCTGCTGGCCGCCGAATGCTGTTCATACTTACAGGTTCTCCTTTGTACCCCTTATCACCTTTTGGACCCTATGGAATAACGTACATTTAAGTTAAAGATTCTAGGTCGGGGCACTTGATATATTTAGTAAGCAGATACTTACTTCTTGTCCAGGAATCCCGTCAGTTCCCTGAAAATTTGATGTTATGACTTAATAAATTTTGTACGAGTATATTAGAAGTGTAGTGTGAAAAAGGATAAGAGGTAAAGAATAGACATGTGGAAGTAACGTACCGGCAGCCCGGGGTCTCCTCGCTCGCCCTTCGCCCCCGGCTCTCCTTGCGCGCCCTGCACACATATACACAGATACACCTCACTGGGTAAAAAACTAGAAGATTTTCTCTGAAAATTTTCTCTCATTAAAGACGAAATCTGCAAATATTGCCGCATTTTCTAAATTTATGTTGTATTTTATTTTATTAGATTTATACCCATTGTCGATTATAATCTAAAAGAGCCACCTTACCCAATGTTTAACATTTTTGAGATCTAGTATTTCTTAAAACGGTTATCGATGGGTTCAGTCTTGGATGATGATGATGATGGTCAGTGGCGAATGGTTTTTCGAGTGCACCGGAAAAGAAGACTCACCTTCATGCCGTCGAGACCGGGCGGGCCCTGCGGAATAACAAAAGAAATCACATCACACCGCTTATCGCCGCCATGTGGCATGCTACGGTAGTCAGTCACCATGCGGCTTCACGAGGCTCCAAGAAATTTGCATACAGCGAAGAAAGTAGTAGCAGTCACCGAAGCTCGGCAGCACGCATCCATTGCAGGCATAGAAGTGTGGCAGATTTAGATATAGATGGAGAGAAGAAAAAGACCAGTATGCACGGCATGCAATTCTTTATTCTTGATCAAAATAATTTGTAAACAACGATATTTTTATGCTCTTATAATGTAGAGTATGGTACAAATGACAACTTTTACCTCTCATAAAAAAACTAAATCCTTATGATTACGCTTAGAGAAAGAAGCAAGTATTTGATACAGAAAGGTGGACACAGCCTGCCTGAGGCCGTCGACTGCTGAATGGTTAACTCTTCAACCTACCTAGCTAAACATAACATTATTATTAATATTACGATTTTGTACATTTTGTTTTCTTGGAATAGTTACTTACAGCTTAGAATGCATGAAACAATAAATTATTGGATTCACTTTTTAAACTTCACGCTTTCATTTTATTTACAAGATCAAAATGTATGATAACAATTAACTATTACAAAGATGATAATTTTAAAAGAAAAGTCCATTTTAAAAGGATGTCAAATCAACTTGCCGCTATAAAAAACCAAGCAAACTCATAAACAAGATTTTTATAAGCATCAACGAGCTTGTCAATCAGAATAAGTATTGTGTTACACATTAACACGTTTTAAAAATATTCCGTGAACTAAAGAATATTTTTAACTACGGCAAGTTGAATTGGTATTCATATAACATTCTTAAACAATTGGACTTCAGATACATACGAGTTAACATCGAGAAGGTAAATACAGGCAAACGTGGCGGCGGGCTAGGCAGCCAGCAAACCGCGGTTGCCGGCCGCTACTAACTGAACCGCCGCGCTGCGCGGGACGGTAACACGCGGGGACGATTACACTTACAATATACAATGTACGCTTGAAAGCGCTGACTCCACTCAGTGCGTTGATGAGCCATTCAGAGTAAACATAAGAAATAAACCTACATGTATTGAACGGAGGAGACGGCAAATGATAGAACGCTAAGTACCTATTAATTCTTCTCAAAAGCAGGAAGTAGTAATTGTTGAAGAAGATACTTTGTAAGTTAAATAGAGAGAGGCCTAGGTTACAAAAAAAGCTATGGTAATTCTTGCAGCACAGCGGTGGCCCAAGAGTATGTTTTCCCACACTGAGTAGAAAGTCAGCGAGCGGTATCTCATAATTGAAGGACAACAATGTTCTTAAATACTTAACTAGTGTTTACGTCCTACCTAATACTAACATGGGCGGTATGAAGTAACTTCATAATATGAAAATTACACTTTCAAACGATATGGTGTTACGTTTAAGTACTTACACAAATACCTATATTATGAATCATACACTATTGTACGTTATATCACAAAATGATAATATTGACCGCGTTCGTTTGCGTCGCACATGGCCTATTGCCTATACCACGCAGTTCTGAGGTATCTGTTGGCACCTGGTCTTTTTTAACAAGATTCTCTTCAAAATATTCACATCATATTTAAAAATAGTTGATATTATTTTCATAGTTAGCGTTATTTGTTACATAGACTTGTTTACAATTTTATCTATCATAAATTTAGCAAAATTATTGTATCGAAAGTATAGCTGAGTAATCTGTAGATTTAAATTTTAAGATATATTTTTAAAGGCAAAAGACAGAGAAGTTTGTAATATATGTTATGGGGGATATTTGATACGTTACTATAACGACACACACTGGAGGAACAAAATTAGGAACATATAATAGGACTGTCTTACTTATGCTTTATCTTAAGTATTTACAATTAGTAAGGATTAGATACTTTAGACATAAAAGAATTGAATGTAGAGAAAAATTACAAACTGATGATCTTATAAATGTAGGATATAAATACTTGCGCTTTACACATACTTAGTGTAGTAATTTATATTACATAACCATATTTAACACTTATGAGCTACTTAGAGACTGACAGTGAAAGATAGTCTACAAATATTACAATTTACATTGCGATGTATAGCGAGGTCGCGTCTGGTGAGAGTGAGGACGCTGACGCAGCAGGTGGGCGGGGCCCGGGGGGGGCACGCGCGGCGCGGGGGGGGGGCGGCAGGCGCCACTACGTGAACGCGAAATCTGGCGGCCAGCGGTTCTCCTGCACCACACACCACGTTAGTTGCAGATAACAGCGCGACCACACCAGCTACTTTTAATACTTTATGACATATTTTAGTTTCAAAGAAATAATTATGTGATATGGCAGTGGTGGTGCTGATTTTGTCGGAGAGGGGAAGGTTAGCGGGTTAGTCGGTTAGAGGTCAGGTAATCTCCGTATGGCTACCGGCGGTCACTCACCCGTGGGCCGGAGTCACCCGGCGCTCCAGCGGGACCCTGCAACATGTAAACACACTCACTTCACAACATACTCTCTCGCTTTAACATTATCTACCAAGCTAGAATTTTTAATTCATCAGTCAGTGCCCCAATCATCAGTGATAAGAAGTTTTCTGTTCACAGAGTCAATATGCAGAAAAACTGCAAGCCGGTTGGCTATGAAGCAAATTGCGAAGGAACCTTTGACCTTCAAAAAGGTTTTCAGAACATCATCGTTAAACATAGAAAAGTAAAATGTTTACCGGCAGTCCCATTGGTCCTGCATCTCCTTTTTCTCCTCGTTCACCCTGAAAATCGAAAAAAAATCCAAGTGTTAATCAAAAACCAGCTTGTGACGATGTACAAAGATCTAGAGCTAAATAAATGTACACAATAGTTGAAGTTCTTCGAAAATATTAGTTAATAATACTTTGAGAACAAGGGCTGAAAATTCGGATGAAAAGCTGAAAAATAAATTTACCACAAACAGTATGTATTAACTACAAGAAGTATTCGTTTTGGTAAAAGAATAGAGACGTCAATGGGTGCCATGTAAATTTTTGAAATCTCTTTCTACTTTCTCCTGCCGAAAGAATTTTCAAATTCAAAATCGGTTCAGTAGTTCCAGAGATTACTTCCTACAAACAAACTTACAAAATATACTTCTTTATAATATTAAACACGTACATACAAATACATACCAAATCATTGCCGGGAGACTTCAATTTATTTAAAGTTCTTGCAAGTCAATTTTAGTTTCAAAGTCAGTCACTTTACTATTTTATTACATAAAACTTGAAAAATATATTGATATTTAAAATATAATAAAGTAAAACCTATGTAGGGAACGTATTAAGTCTAACTTATGTTAACTAATCATACAGGTCAAGCGTGGCGGTTAACTGAGCTTTTCACTGCGGTAGCAAGATGGTGAGGGAGGTTGATGACAGGATAGGAAAGCATAAAGGTAAGCATGCATGTTTAGGTTATTTACTAAAAAGTTATAACTATACCACAGGAACGTGCTCAGAAAAGCGCAAGATTTGAAATGGTGATGCGGAAGTACGTTACGTACCGGCTTCCCCCTGGCGCCGATGTCTCCCTTGTCGCCTTTGATACCGGGCGGCCCCGCGACCCCCGGCGTCCCGGCGGGACCCGGAGCGCCCGGCGGACCCATCACCTGGAACGCACAAATACCATATCAAAGTTATTGAAATTAGTTGTCTTTGCTTTGCGCCAAATATAGCTTAATCCATCCAAGTGTCCAACAAGAAACAGATTTTTATACACAAGTGTGAGCCAACGAGCAGATATAGAGAAAAAAAAGAACATAACATAAAGAAGAAAGGGTTAAGTTTAAAGAATGGTATAACTAACCACCATTTTCAGAATGCTTCTTTAGGGTTACAATCCCTTTTAAATAAAAATAAAGTCAACATAATAGAAAGAGTTGTCAATAAATTTAATGAAGGTTTCACTTTGTAGACGTTTTCTGTAACTAGAAGTAAGCAATCAACACAAAGTGTCATAAACATACTGATTCAGATAGTTTTATTCAATGTAGATTCTTTACAGAATACTTATTGAATGTCATGCAGAATACAATGCAAACAGAGCGAGTCAACACCGTTTCGGATCGTGCTATGGCAGTGTAAAAGAAACGGCAAGAAACCACTGCAGCACGGCCTACTTTAAGAGTCACCTTTTTACAATGTTTTTCTTGTGTTTCGCTGGAACATCAGAGCACCATACCTCTTTGTTATTGATAAAGTCATCGATATAGTCATCATAAATTGATAAATGATCTTTCTAGCATACATAATATTTTCATAGATATATTGGAATGGCACTATCATAATGTTGATCTCCTTAAACAATTCTCTCAGGGAATTACGAGTCTTCAAGCAATAAATTGCTCTTATAGCCCTCTTTTGCAAAACGAATATTGATTGGATATCAACTGCCCGGCCCCAGAGCAGTATTCCATAAGACATAATGCTACAGTATTCTGTAAAGAATCTACATAAAATAAAATTATCTGAATTTTAAACCTCGTTTTAATTCTGTGATTTCCTACTAACATTAAATATTAATGAAGTATCATCAGCAAATAACACAATTTTTGACAATATTTATTCCACAAAAGGAAGGTCATTAAAATAAATAAGGAATAAAAATGGTCCCGATATGGACCCTTGAGGTACGCCACTTTTGACTTCAGATCCCAGTGACTTCGTCCTGTTTACTTGTACCTTTTTCTTGTTCTCCAAATATGGGTTAAGGAGTTTAAGTGAATTATTCCTAACACACTTACATGCAAACTTTTTAATATTGCTACTGATCTTTTTGATCTATTTTGAAATCATTGACAAAACAAACCTGGTTTTGTTACAAAGCTGTATCACTCTTTCTTAATATTTTTGATAGCTTTTGATAGGGTGTGAATTAGCCTTTGTTTGAAGAAAATAAATATGAAAATACCACTAGTCTCCTATGAAGATAATTAACCGGTCTAAAGTGACAATCATGCTGATTTTGTTTGATAGATTGAGGAATTCTCAGCAGTATAAAGAATGAAATGCAAAGTAAGACAAGGGTGATAAATTTCACCAAAGTTATTAAGCATATGTTGTAGTTGGTTTTGAATCCGATTGTTATATTTACAACTGCACATCTGCAGCTTTCCAAATTATAGAAATATCACTGTAATGTGTATTAATTGTTAAAATATATGCAATTAAGGAATAGTCGGATAGCATGGTCAGCATCTAAAGAATCAAAATTTTGGAATTCTGAATTAGGTAATCAACTTTTGATGTCAAGTCAAAGTCAAGTCAAGTCAAAATCGTTTATTCATTGTTGGATATTAAAATCTCTTAATGACGTCAGCTAAACTACATCGCTTCACAAACAATGTGGGGCCATAGTGGGAAAAAAAGAAGCAACAATAAAAACCCCCGCGTTCTTTTAAATATGTTTTGATACACACCAAACATAAGTCAGCTTTAATTTTGAATTAGCCTGCTAGAACCGTAGCCTAATCCCATGGATTATTCTCTTCTAGATAATCTGATATTTTATAATAACCCTTCTTATACAATTTCTGCTTGATAACAGTTTTGAATTTATCTAACGGTAAACTTTCAATATCAGTGGGTACCTTATTATAGAAGCGTATACATTGACCTTTATATGTTATAATTTTGTGAACACGGCTGACATGAGAAGCAAGTTTTGTTGTTTCAAACTCAAACTAATTTATTTGGTATACTTATTACATGTCAACTAAAGTAAATCTATATCTACACTATCTACACTAATATTATAAAGAGGAAAGATTTGTACCTATTTTTGTATGTTTGTATGTTTGTAATGAATAGGCTCCGAAACTACTGGACCGATTTAAAAAATTCTTTCACCATTAGAAACCTGCATTATCCGGGATGAACATAGGCTATAAAATATTTTTAAAAAGTTAGGGTTCCGTATGAAACTTTCGATAATGTAACCCAAGGTGTGAAAAAAATACTAAATAGCATCCTTATATCGAGTACGCTGCCGAAACTATTAACAATAGAGCAAAGTAATGTACTACAGAATTATAAAAGCCATCAATATCTACAAAAAAGTCCGCGATACCATATGTCTAACTATTACAGTTATGTCACAATAACTACTTTTTCATGTTAAAATATGTAATAGTAACACCGGTACAAACTATATAGGCCACATTATTCGTACCTATTAATCCTTATCCAAATAAATGATTTTGTATTCAAGGCTATATCAGTACCTGTAAATAACTTTTTGAATTATTCAAATCGGACATACCATTCAAAAGTTATCATGAGTGTAATCGTTATCAAAATTGAAATTAAAGAAACAGCGCCCTAAGTGACTGTAATGGTTTTATCTACAACAGAGAATAGAAACGAAAAATTTGACTGGTCAAGTGCGTGTCGTTCCGTGTGGTAGCGGCAAAGAATAGTGCCAACCCATCTCAACCTGTAGGTGTCGTAAGAGGCGACTAAGGGTTTACAAACCGGAAGATGGGCAGCGACATCTTTCCGTGTATCGCACCATCTTACATACTGCGGTCACCAACAACCGCGGTCCATGGTGCCAGCCTTAATGCTAACAAGCGTGGTGACTAAGATACTTCCCCTCCACATTCTCCTAGCAAGGGCTCGAATTCTGGAGGGAGCTCCCTGTCCTGTAGTGGACGTATTATGGGATGTTATGATGGTTTTGATGAAGGGCGTGTCGGCTCGAGCGAATTTAATTTAATTTAATGCCCATAACTAGGACAGTATTTTTACCTTAGTGGTACGGAACCCTCGGTGGGAGTCCAACTTGCGCTTGGCTGGTTTCTTTAGTAACCCCCGATGCAACAAGAACCTATATCTACCAGTGCGAAGCCGGGGCGAACCGCTAGTAAATGATATTATACTATAGTATAATCTTATTTAAATTATGTCAATAAATAATTAGAGCGTCATTGGCAAGTTCATGAAATCTTTATAATCGGAAAATTGTTCCACCAGTAACCAGTTTTTTAATTTAGTCTAAAAAACGGGAAGTGAAGTTGCATTACGCACATTTTGTGGTAACCTGTTGTACACTGCGGGGTTGGTAACGTACACAAACTGCTCAGACCTGGACATCCTGTGTTGCGGTACAGACAGCCAGCCGGTTGGTTTTCTTATGTTGACACTGTGCCTGTCACAATTTTTCTCAAAAATATGTATATTCCGTTTAACATATATTGAATTCTCATAAATGTATTACAACACAAAAGTCAAAATGTTGATTTCTTTAAATTTATTTCGAAGAGATTCTCTAGCCTTCATTTTATAAATTGATGATTGCCATACTAGCCGACTATTCCATAATTGCAGATATGACTCAGGTAGGAATACTAGTACGAGTATAGCATAATATGAAGGTATGAATAATACTACGCCACGCTAGGGTGTAAAGCTAACAGTAAAAAGGTTGCGAGAATGCAGCACTAACGCAATGTGATGCTTCATAGTGTTTTTTTTTTTACAAAATCAGTACCATAATAAGTAGACACGCAAGTTCGATTTCACTTCTATATATATAAAAGAAGAAGGTGACTGACTGACTGACTGACTGACTGACATATCAACGCACAGCCCAAACCACTGGGTCTAGAGATTCCAAATTTGGCATGTAGGTTCCTTATGAGGCCTAGGGGTGCACTAAGAAAGGGTTTTACAAAACTCCACCCCTAAGGGGGTAAAATAGGGGATGAAAGTTTGTATGAAAGTCCGTCAGTTTTGAAGTTAGGATCTTCAAAATTTGTATTTAGGCTGACAACTAAAAATTTTTATTTACATGTCTCAGTGTTTTTGAAAATTCGACACCCTTAAGGGTGAAAAGGGGGATCAAGTTGAAATTTCTTTATTTTTAAAGTAAAATCCACATAATTTATTATTTAGGCATTAATAATGTAATTCTATGCAACGTTCATCACTGTTACTAAAATTCCACCCCAAATTCAACCCTCAAAAAAAGGGAAATGGGGTGAAAAAGTCTAAAAACCAATATGGGTATCGTTTGTATGGTTTATCGGGTCGCTGATTACGAAAACTACAACAATTTTGAAATCCAACGTGGTGGACGTTAAATGTACCATCATTGCCTTGGGATGGGGTTGGGGTGCGATAGGGTTGAAATGTGAATATGGGTGTCGTTTGTATAGTTTATCGGGTCGCTGATTACGAAAACTTAAATAATTATGAAATCCAACGTGGTGGTCGTGAAAAACCATCATCCCCTGGGGATGGGGTTGGGGTGCGATAGGGTTGAAATGTCTAAAAATCAATATGGGTGTCGCTTGTAGGGTTTATCGGGTCGCTGATTACGAAAACTACAACAATTTTGAAATCCAACGTGGTGGACGTGAAATACCATCATCCCCTGTGGATGGGGTTGGAGTGCGATAGGTTTGAAAAGTCTAATAATAAATATGGGTGTCGTTTCTATGTTAGGGATAGCGGTTAAAATTGGCGTTAGGGGTAGGGATGGGGGCAGGGATAGGGAGAGGTAGAGGTAGAGAGGTAGAAAGGTAGAGAGGTAGAGAGGGGTAGAGGGGTAGAGGGGTAGAGGGGTAGAGGGGTAGAGGGGTAGAGGGGTAGAGGGGTAGAGGGGTAGAGGGGTAGAGGGGTAGAGGGGTAGAGGGGTAGAGGGGTAGAGGGGTAGAGGGGTAGAGGGGTAGAGGGGTAGAGGGGTAGAGGGGTAGAGGGGTAGAGGGGTAGAGGGGTAGAGGGGTAGAGGGGTAGAGGGGTAGAGGGGTAGAGGGGTAGAGGGGTAGAGGGGTAGAGGGGTAGAGGGGTAGAGGGGTAGAGGGGTAGAGGGGTAGAGGGGTAGAGGGGTAGAGGGGTAGAGGTGTAGAGAGGTAGAGAGGTAGACAGGTAGAGAGGTAGAGAGGTAGAGGGGTATAGAGGTAGAGACGTAGGGAGATAGAGGTACATGTACAGGTAGAGGGAGAGGGAGAAGGAGGGGAAGGGGGAGAGGGAGGGGGAGAGGGAGGGTCAGGGGGAGAGGGTGGGGGAGAGGGAGAGAGAGGGAGAGGGTTTTAGTTTTTCTCAATTACTTCTGCGACTTGGCTCTGTTATGAAATATTACATAAAGGTGTCTCTCATCTCTCTCTTTACATTTGTTAGGATACTGCTGCTAAGTTCCTCTGTTCTGAGTAATTTATGAGTAACGTCTGTATATTATATAAAATTCAGCTGGATCTTGAATTTATTAAGCTCATTGATTTGCGCAAGGTTAGTTCTGTTTTTCCTTAGTTTAAAATTACCCCGAAATGACGGGAAAATATCTCATTGATTCGGAAAACCGGTAATAAAATAAATACAAAATCCACGCGAGCGAAGCCGCGGGCAACAGCTAGTAATTAATATAATGCAAAATTTTCATTCATTTTGAATTACTATTACATTATGATATATAATTTCTTTAGTCTGAAATTAATAGTTCGTTAAAAACATCACTACAAATACATAAGAAACCAAAAGATTTGGGACACATTACAGTAGGTCCACTGAGAGTAACTTAGGGTTGTATTGATAAATCCAACTTAAATGTGAGACTGTTCTTAAGATGTACTTTTCACATACAAATTATGCATCTTAAGTCTAGCATGATCCCCGAAATAGCACGAAACTAAAAAGAGAGTCGCTAAAAGTAAACGTTTTTTATCTAATGGTGATGACTCAAAGATAATATGCAAGTATGTACTTACAATTTCATGTCCGTAGAGCTCGTAGCCGGTGCCGTCTCCCTGCAAGTTCAACAGTGGGCATAAAGATTAACAGTTCACACAAACAACATCAACTAAAGTTATTACTACCTAGAATCACAGTATCATAGTATAACTTGGTCTTAGACCTCACGCTTCCATCTCCCTTTTTACAGATTTATGTTCAGTTATTTTGTACTTTCAGTATGAAAGTTCGATTTTGTTCAACTGTCTCATCTTATTAGGGTTCCGTACCTCACAATAAAAAAAAACGGAACCCTTATAGGATCACTTTGTTGTCCGTCTGTCTGTCTGTCAAGACCGTTTTTCTCACGAGCGAGAAGAGGTATCAAGTTGAAATTGATAACAAATATTAAGGTCCATAAACCACACAAGATCTGAAAATTTAAATTTTTTACAACGACGCAATCAAAACATATGGCTTTTTATCTCCTCATCTTCATACATTTATGCAAAAAAGCAAAACCTACAGGGTACTTCCCGTTGACCTAAAATTATGAAATTTGGCAAGAAGCTAGGTCTCACAGTAGAAATAAAGGAAAAAGTCTAAAATCATTAAAAATTTCAGTTTTTCTCACAACTAAGTAACCAATTAAGGTGAGCTCCCGTTTCAAGATCTTTTCAATAAGAGAGGGGTCAAGTTGGATGGTCGCGGAGTTTTTAAAATCAAAGAGCAAAAGCTTTTAGTATATCATATGGTAGATAGGTAAGGTACGGAACCCTTAGGGCGCCCGACTCGCACATGGCCGTTTTTTTTTTACTGTGCATGGGCTTACAATAATACATCATTAATACCCGTTTTAAATAATGTTCGGGTTACCAACTTGTTCTTCTTACTTGTCTCATCTCATCGCATACCAAAAAGCAACCTATAAGACGATGATAAATATAATGTATTGGATAAATGTAAAATTATATTTATAAGAATAAATAATAATAATGCTGGTGTACAATGAAAAGGTGAGTCTAGAAAAATCAGGGTTGCCTGGGTACAACTTGGCACGTTTTGTACAGTCAACGAAAATATGTTTTACCAATTCGTTTACCAAGTAAGTACATAGTACATGCAAAAGTACTAATTAATATGTACGTAAATAACCAGGGTCGCCCTGCATAAATCTGGTTCTTTAGGGAGCTACAATGTAATTTTTTGGTTATGTCAGCTCACTAAGTACCAGGGTACGGCGAGACAATCCTATCGATTTTGGTGCTTCTTAATTAGTACTTTTGCATGCATTATGTACTTCCTTGGTACAATAAGTTATCAGTTTTTATTGCTGTACAAAACGTGCCAGATTGCGTCCAAGCAATACTGTTTTTTCAGACTCACCTTTTCATCGTGCACTAGCCTAGACAAGTCACTCTTTGGTATGCGATGAGGTAGGATTGCCAACCGTCAGCTCTTAGTCTATAATAATAACTCGAGTATCAAGCCCTGACTGATACACTGTGGGAAACTGTATTTTTTTCGTAATATGAATTATTATGTCTGTGTGTTAATTGTTGTCTAAGTAAAATTTGCCAAATAATTACAAAGTGCCTGCTGCGAGTTGATAGTTACCTGTCGTCTTCTTAGCTTCCTGTACTTCTGGTAGGAGCCGCCGCACATCGGGACACGCGGAGTTGCGTCGTGACGTCACATCACCATCGGTCGGTCGACACCAATCACGTCACGTAGCAGAGCGGAAATTTAAAACAAAGCGAAATGTTACTTTTGAGTTGCATACACTCATAAAATTTTAAATGTATAAGGCTTTGAAAACATAATGGAACTGACTATAGCAACACAGATAATTTTGAACACCTATAGATTTTTCCAAATTGATGGCACCAAAGTGAATGCACCGATAAAAGCTGTACAGCTTACGATTTTATTTTTTAGTAGTCTCTACACTGCTGGGATATTTCTAAAACATGTTCATGTTGTCGCAACCTGGCACCTATTCCGTGGCTACTCTAGCTCGGTGCCGTATGTGGGTGCATGCGGATTCAAGACCTGAATTTTCTTTTCTTTCTTTGTGATACCTGTTTACAGTCTGCGCTACATTTTTGATTTAGAAAAAAAAGGTCTGTAAATAAGAAAGTAATTATTGATGTTTGTTCTTTATAAGACTGACCGAGTCTCCCTTATCGCCCTTGTCGCCCTTGAGCCCGGGGTACCCGGGTGGACCCGGCAGTCCGGGCGCACCCAGCATGCCTGGTGAGCCCATGTCTCCATAGTCTCCTTTGTCACCTTTCGGACCCATCTCTCCCTGTAACAAAAACAGTACACGGGGTTTTTGTGATAGTTGTAAAAACAACGACCAATCAATTAGCATTGGCATTGGAGGTTTGAACCACCTATTGTCCTCGATTTGTGAAACGATTCCGAAAAAAAAAATACTTAACGTTTTTTAGGACAACTAGGTAATTCTAATATCTCGTCTTCTGATTGAAACAAGATTTAACGTCAGCTAGCATTAAGATGTCTCTGCCCCACTTTACATGACATGACTGTACCTAAGCTCCATTTCTGTCACACAGTCGCTTAGTTGTAAACAAATAAAAGTCCTTCCTGGGAATGAGAGGGAGAGTATCTTGTCTCGCTGAACAGGATAATTATGGCAGTTGGATTCTCACCGGTCTGCCGGGAGGTCCCTGCACGCCCGCGGAGCCGTTGAGTCCGTCCAGACCCGGCGGACCGCGTGGTCCCGCCTCGCCCGGCTTACCTGCAATACCAAATTACACAAACCGTTATAGAACAAGATTTCCTTTTCATAGACTTGGATGAAGGTGTCAGATTAAGATGAGCAAAGATTGTTCAAGTCGAAAGTTTTGAAGATTTCTTGATAGCTTTAACATCATATGGTACAGGGAAGGAACAGTTCGAGGTACAGAGACAGTTTAATTTTCAATGTATAACGAACCTTCTCCATTGCGATAAGTGCGCCATTGCAGCAGCAGGGAGGACGGTGCCT
Source organism: Athrips mouffetella (assembly GCA_947532105.1). Classification (NCBI taxonomy): domain Eukaryota; kingdom Metazoa; phylum Arthropoda; class Insecta; order Lepidoptera; family Gelechiidae; genus Athrips; species Athrips mouffetella. The sequence continues at coordinate 143,749 of OX383964.1, forward strand.
GCTACAGTACTCGGCAACTACGGCTCGTCCAACAATCACCATTAATTACCGACGCGACGTGGAAGCAAAACGATTACGTGACAGTGAGGCAGTCAGCATGCAAACATAACTTGTTGTCATTTGTACCACTACTCGTATTGATGGTGAACAGTAAAGCAGTGACAGGCGAGCGGTATGGCGTGCCACAACAGATCGGGAGCGAGCGATACGTGCGACTGATTACAATAAGATTTTAATAAATTATCCACTGCCTTGCCTAGTATATTTTTATATAATTTATTAATTACTAGTTGTTAATAAAATATGTACCCGCAAGGCAGTGGATAAAACGTTAATTGTAAATATAAGCGTGCACGCGTGCAGATTGCAGCAGTGAGCGTGCAGTTACCCGCTTGCCCCGCTTGCCGCGCGCGCCCTTGTCCCCCGCCGGCCCCGCCGGCCCCACCGCCCCCGCCTCGCCCCGCTCCCCGCGCGCGCCCGCCGCGCCTTCAACCAACATCCACTAAGCGTCACCACAGAATACGCTACGCAGCCAGAGCTGACGCGGAAACAGTGCTCGCACAGACAGACGCAGGACCGACTATCTTAGCATTTCTCAGTTGCTGCGAGTGTGTCTATACTATGCACATGTTGTTCGCCTCAACTCTCGCTACGCAACCATACAAGGAAGCATCGGTCGCACTAGTAAGTCGGTTTAACATCAGTAGTTTCACTTTGACTTTGAGTAGATGACTCATTTCAGGCGTTTGTTGAGAAGGGCTGGTTCAGATTGTACTGGCGTTGTTACTACTCACTTGCTACCGTGCATTTTAATTACTAGAAATCGCACTTATTTTGTTCACACGGATAACGTTGCTGCATAGTGAGACCCTTACTTCCATCTAACTAAAATAATCTAACAACACCAACAAAACAATAAAGTTAAAATACACTTAAATTAAATTGCAGTGTCATAATTTAGTGTGAGATTAAAAGCTTCTACTCTATTTCTTAGCAGTATTATTAAGTGTCAACTACAGCCGAGCAGTGTGAATTAGTTTTTGTTGTCTACGATCAGCCGGCAGTCTACAGCGTGATGCCGCCGGTGAGGAGTATTTGTGTGAGTGACGTCATACCAGGAGGTCCCGGCGGGCCGGGCGGACCCTCGATGATGCCGGTGGGAAACGCATCGCCCTTCAGCGTCGTCGTGAACCCTCGCTCGCCTTTGTCTCCTCGGTCACCCTGAAATTACAGAAACAACTATTTTCAGTCTTTAATTTTTCAAAGAAACCAAAAAATAGTGGTTTGTTCCGTCGTATATTTTTTTAAAGCACTAAACCTAATAGTACAGGAGTCTCTTGAACCGTAGTTGGCCCTCGTAATGCAGACTTTTGCATGAGATAACCACACAGTCAGTGCCCCATCAACCTTGCAACTGTCTCTCCTAAATATTTTCAAATGCTCGGAAATTCACTTCACTCACTGACAGTCAAATACTGAACTAAACACACTGTGATTGCTGTCATATAGTTGTAAATATTAGAACTAGAAGAAGTTTCAAACGTAGAGCTGACCTTGTGTCCATGCGGTCCTTGCGGGCCAGAGGGTCCCGGCGGTCCGGGCGGGCCGGCCGGGCCCGGCTCCCCTGGCGCGCCCGCCCCGCCCGGCGGCCCCGCGCGCCCGTCGTGCCCCGGCAGGCCCTCCCCGCCCGGCGGACCCGGCGGCCCCGGCGGACCCGGCTCACCAGGCTCGCCCTAAACACCAGTCGCAAACATATTGTTATCAAGTGAATACTTCAAATCGCGTGTCTTACGAACTATACTCTGTTCAGCAAGATGGGCTAATACTCGTACTGAGCTATCTCCGTTCAATTCTATCACGTATCGCACACAATAAGAGACAGCGCTTATAAGCAAAATGTGTGAGAAAGAGAAGAACGGAAATGTCCAGGTACTAGATTCTTTCATTGAAAAGAACATAGTCGAAGACAGCAAATTTAAGCTTTGACTGTCATGCAAAATTGTATCAGTAGAAAGGATATTTTATCAATACATCGTCATAATTGATAAAAGAGCGAAAATCATGCATGCGGTACGTGCCAAGCCCCACCAGAATGTTACTTCGCAAAAGAAAGAAACTATAGCTTCCGACGATTGGAAGAAGAGAGCAATTTAAAAATTATTATTCACAGAAGGTTATTTTCAGCATCCGAAGGAAAATTTATCATTTCAGACTTTGGTTATATTGAAACATCAACAAGATTATGATTAGAATACAACGCAAATACTTAAGTATTGTTAGAGCAAGGAGGAGATAATGAAAGGTGACGAGCTAACCTTGAGCTGGATGATGGTCTGCGCGGAGATGTTGTGGCCGGCAGCCTGCAGACCCTACGGTAGACGATCAACTGCGTCAATAAGGTTCAAACTAAACTCATCTAGCTATGCTTCAATAAATTACTCTTTCCTTTTTAATACCTTTTTACCTGCTCTTGTTTTTTGGAATTCATAATTTGCAAACATAATAAAAAGCATAATGCGGTTTACTGCAATAAAATACCAAAACTAAAAATAACAACCCCGGCAACACCGACACAGAAGCGTAACACACAACAAAGTATCTACAACAACACCACAACATGTTGTACCTTCACGGCTATGATCTCGGCGGTGGTGTACGGACTGATCTTATAGTTGTCCACTGAACGTTTCACTCCCTGTAACCACCGCAATATTCTCGGTATTATATTCGTTATTCAAACTTCAAGTTGTGAATACTCTGTATGTTGGTGAACGGTTACCTTAACTGCGGAAAACACGTCGAAGCCAGGGCTGCCGTGGTCACCTTTCTGTCCCTTCTCTCCAGGCCGACCCTGAAATGTAACCAGAAGCATAGTTTTAATGAGTATATTTTTTCTAAAGAGTGCTACTGCACGTTACAGAAAGAGAAAATGATATTACCGGATCCCCTTTGGGTCCGTCCAGCCCGATTGGTCCCTGAAACAATGAAATAATAAGTAATTATTTCATAAAACTTTAATTACAGCAAAATTAGCGTATCATATTGTAAATGACACTAAAAATAGGTAGGTAAGTGTTTTTAAAAAGTGAGTCGTGCAATAGAGGAAAAATTGTAAGAAGTAGAATTAGTTTTTATAGTAGAGATTCAAGAAATTAGTAAATCTGAAAGATTAGCAGAAGAAGACATAATCGAAGAATCAGAAGTAGGAGGGAACATAATAATATGTGGGAGCGAGCACGAGGTTGTGGTCGAGGTCGAGCGGTCGGCACTCGATCGGAACACAACAGAACACATCTATTACGGGATAGTTCAAACGCTCTCAGAGGGATTCACAACAACCATCACCAAACGGGTTATCTACAGCCAAGACAACTATTGACTACTTGCAATCAAACGTTAGTCTAACTCTAAACAACAATGTATTAGTCAGGAAACTTCCAAATCCCCACACATATTTGAACGATCCGCCACTTGCAATGTTAGTTATCTTTGAAGTATTTTTGTTCTTAACAGTTGTTGTGTTGGATCGGTCAGTGTGTGTAAGTGTGAGAGGGAGAGGCGCTTACCATGAACCCTCGTTCGCCCTTCTCGCCCTTGCTCCCCTGAAAAGTGACAGTGCGTATAGTAGGGACTAGCAGAGCTCACAGCATCCTATAGCCGCAATCACATTAAGTATCGGAGAGAACAAACAGTGCACTCAATAGTGCCACTGAATATTCAGTCTAAAATACTTTAAGTTTAATCAGAAACCTTAGCCAATAAAAGAAAAAGTAGGATATTAGAAAAATCAAGTAAAAGTAATGAAAATGTAAAAGAATAAAATTAACGAACAAAAATTTAAACATTCAAGTACCGGAAATCCATTTTTTCCTGGCGCTCCCGTTAGTCCCTGTAAATAAAATTATTTAAAATAAAAGATGGGGTAACGAAAACATAAACTGGTAAATTATTAAAATTAAATAATGTATTGTAAAAAAATATTCTGCATTTGATAATCATGATAAATAAATGCCAGCAAAAGCTTTCATAAATGGGATTAATGTCCGCAAAATGGGTTGACGATTGCCAAATTATATAAAAAAAAATACAAAAATGGAAATAAGTTTATTGGCATAAATATCAGGTATTATTACAGCGGAGGTATTCCAGTTATCGATCTCTACTTATCGAAGTTGTGTGAATTTTGTCGCGCGGCTGTAGAGTAAGGTTATGTCTATGCACTCCAGTTGCCCCGACTGGATGACTGGCTTACTCCACCAGTTCTCTTCTACCAATTTGAGTCCAGACTAACCGCAGGATCATCACCCTCATCTGGTTGATATTCCACATTTTCGCATAAAACGCTTTGATACTTTTATAATATGTACAGCCGAAGTAAGGAATATTCCCTGCATCTGTATGTATTCATAACATCCCTTATAGGGATTTCTCCCAAGAATTTGAAAACAGAAATACTTGGTATATTTATGGAGAACGTTGGCACAATGAACCGCAGTGGTTGGTGACCGCAGTATCATCTTATGCATATTACACAAGATGATTCTGCTTATATTTTAGTTCAAGATCCCTTAGTCACCCTTTACGACACTTGCGCGAAGAAGGGGTGGATTCTTAACCGGCACCACGACGATTCCGGAGTTCATTATTATCCGAAAATATTTAAGTTACGATTGAATAAGCTTGTTTAAAGTAAGCTTGTTCCAGCGTCGACCTCATCTCTATCCTCGAGGCTATATACTCCAGTAAAATTACGAGAGATTGTATGGCGAAACGGAAATAATTGATAATAGCCGTGATTCTTTTTCTGATCGATAGATTATATTTCTGTGTAAAGCTTTTTAATGGAATCCACCTAAATTTACTTCATTTATTTATTTATTTTGCCGTCCAAACATTAAAAAAATATGGAATTTCGGAAAAAAATTTTAATAGATTATTTTTTTTATTTACGGGTTGCTATATATTCAGAATTTCATATTATACATGAATCCACCTAAAAATATTAGCTTTTTTGTATTGTTTAACTTTTATAGCACGAAATTTAAATAAAGCTTATCTTCGCAACCAAAAATAGTAATAGTTCCGTTTTGCTTTCTAATCATTTAAATAGTGCTATATAATCACATTTTTGGCTAAATGTTTACAAAATCATTGTAAACCAGCGATTACAAAAAACTTTTTTTTTATTTAGTATGGCATTTTAGTGAATATATATAAGAATCACTTACATTTAAAAAGGTTGAGTTTAGCTCAGTTTATTTCTATTATTTTACCTCGACTTTATTGAACCATATATGTAAATATAAGTGGAGATTTTATATTTTGAAATAAATTGATATTTTTAAATATATTTATGGTGGATTTTGATGCCTATATGTAAAGTATACGTTTATCTATGATATAAAGTATATAATTGTCTATTACTATTTTTGCCTTAGCTGTTATTCGAAAAAAATATTCCGTTTTAAATTTTAGGTGGATTTGTAAATATTGCGTCTTAACATCATATTTAAATACGATATACACAAAAAAGTAGATATTAACATTTAATGTTTTGCAAAACCGTATTTTTACTGGAGTAATAGATGAAGTTATCATATTGTGATAAAAACAACATCAAGCTAGTGTGTAGCAGTTAGTACTCACAGGAGGTCCCGGCTCTCCGCTCTCTCCCTTCTTGCCCTTCTTGCCGCGCTTGCCGGGCGGACCCGGGGGACCTGCAACAACAGACACATACATGCGTTATTCACTGATTCATCATCATCACTTCAGCCGAAAGACGTAAACTGCAACTGATTATTCATTATCACACTTGCTCTGAAGCACTAGCGGTAGCGACTAAGCGGCGGTTAGTTTTTCTTCCCGATCACGAAAGTTAAGCAACGTAAGCCGCGGTCAGAACCCGGATGGGTGGCCGCTTGTTGCACAACAACTAAAGCGTTCCCGCGCTTCGAAGGGCACGTTAAACTATTGGTACCAGCTACTGTTAATGATAACAGTTGTAGAGCCAAGTCATAGGCCATTGGGCGGCTTGAAAACCGTGACAGCCAGATTGGGTCTAGTTTGCCCTCGGGGTTGTAGAGGTAAGATGGCAGTCGCTCTGTGTAAAAACCAGTGCCCGTCAAATCCCCCTAGCCTAAGTTAGGTAGCCGACTCCGTAAGTAAAACAAAATAAGGCTAGGACAATGATGATACATGTTCTACCTGTAAGTATTGAAAATTTTAAAGGTTCTTAATTTAGAAACGTCTAAATTAAGAACATTTAATAAATAGGTACATGTGAGTAGAAAGGAAGCAATTATTGAGAACGTTATTACACTAAGTTATATTATTATTACGAGTAGTTACATCACATTTTGTGAGTGAAGAGTCTTTAGAGTTCAGTGGGCGACACTTCAGAGCAATGCTTCAGACAATTCTCTGACATGATGGAGTGCAGCATTACACTGTTTCATATATTCTATGATTACAAGCGATATTCAAACAGTATAAAAAAATGTTTAATGAAATTGAAAAAACTGTAAGACACTTGCTAAAGCTTAAAGCTTTAAATATAAAAGTTTCAGCAATATATTTAAAAAAGCTTTAACTTTAGAAACGTTTTAAGGAACTGATGGTACGAGTATGGAGGTTACATCACATTTAAAAGACTAAGAAAATATTAGCGGCTACGTGCTACGTTAATAGGGTAGATAATCGCTACGCATGCTACGATCGCCGTAGCAGAGCTACGCAAAGATTTTTTTTACAATTAAGTTAACAAATATGCCACACTTTTCATTTACGAAACATTTGCTGAAATTATCAATACTTTTGCTTTTAGCAAAACGTTTGTACTCCAACGATCCAACCAACTGCCTTTATAAATGAGCCAATATCCAAGCCAGTATATCTAATTAGTGAGTAATAAACGCAATTGCCAATATCGAGGGTGCTGACAGCTGGAGTGGGGAAACTAATGAGTCTAATCAAGAGATCCCTAAATTAAGATTTTGAAAAATTTCCAGTGTGTTTTAGCACTTTTGGGACAAAGACAGAGGAATAAACTTTTTAAAAATACAGCGTTGTTTTTTTATTACCCCGGATATTTTAAGAGCTGTTTATGCCCATGAAACTGAACAACTTTTCCCAAGGAACATAGGTTGAAATACGAAAAATATTTTTCGACCTCCCATATAAAATGTGCTGTCAGCTTGTATGAGAAGTCGAAATACGAGTATGTTTTTTGTACTTCGACCTATGTTCCTTGGGGAAAGTTGTTTAGTTCCATGGATAGAACCACCTCTTAAAGAATCCAGGTCTGATTAAAAAATAAGGGTCTATAGTGATATTGATATTGCTGTACAATGTTCGTAAAAATATTCAAGAGCTTTTTTAAATACTTTTGCCAAGGTACCACATAGTCGGGAAAAGTCCCCTAGAAAAATTCAGTGTCATTATTTACGTCAAGAGCTCCCATCCCAGAAGACAAAAACTCTCAGTCACGAGGTATTAAGTCAAACTTAAGGACCCTACACTTGATTCTTTTTAAACGTTTTAAAGTAAACCGAAAATCGAAGAAAATGAACAAGGAATAAAACGAAAATTGAAATGTGAGTATCAATTTTGATCATAGCGTTGAAGGATTGTTAATTGAAATAGTCAATAATGAATTGTTGTAGTTTAAGACGTTCAATTAGTATTTTGTCAATAATCTACATTGAATAAACAATTCTGAATTTGTATGCATGCAGAGAATAATATTTACGCACATTACTTCTTCAGAATTTTAAAAAAATCAATGAAAGAGCAATTATTTTCAATGTATCGTTCTTAAATTCTGGTGCTTTGTCACGTCACGACCTTGTCACGGCACGTCGCAACTTGCTACCCACAGGCACCTGTTGCCGGTAAAGGTCTTTTAGACCATTCTGCCAGTCACCTTCTCTCATTATGTTTTGTTACTCAGGTTCAAATTTTACAGATTTTTCAAACATAGGTTTTAAAAAGTAGCTTCTTATAAAGGTTGTCATATCCATGTATTACAAATAGACTCAGTCTACTACAGTTACGAAATATTAGTAGAGGAATAAAAATGTCGTTTTTATCAATTCACGCTGGTAAGAAGAATGCTAATAAATATCTTAAAAATAATTAGGTAACTATGGAAAAAGGATTTGACATCGCACGATACAAAACTGGTTCATTTCGTAAACTTATAAAATATGGCTATGAGTGTGATACACGCGAGAATGGAGCGGCGCGGGTGCGGGCGAGGGGAGAGCTTTAAATCAGGTGGTTCCGGCCATAAGTCACCGATTAGCTCGAGCGACCACCCACTTCAAATTTCGATGAAATATTGTCTCCGGTTTTAAGCAGTAGTCGTTACTTAATCTGGTTTTGTAATCTTTTATACCAACGTCAACTCACGAAAGTTAATGAAATTTAATGTGTTTGTTCGGTAATATTTTATGGAATTTGACTGTTAAACCAACGAAAACTTGAGGTGGACAAATCATGTTGTGTAGTGAGTGCGTGCCAGCGCGACATAAAGGGGTGAGCCCTCTGTTACCGCAGTCTCCATCTGATAAAGCTACCAAATGAAAACATACCCAGGATGCTTTATTTCACTTGAATTAGCACAACTCAATAAACAATATTACTAACCGGTTACATTAAATAGCATTTAAAAAAGTTAAGTACCCAATTTCGCCTAACGGTTTGTTGTCACGAGATGTGTTTGAAATAACCCTTCGAGTTCACGTTTAACGATAGCTGTCAACGATGGTACTCGTGGAGGCAAACATTTCATCGGTGATATCAATATGCGTGTCGCGGCTGTCAACACCAGATTCCAATTTATGTGTAAAAACCCATGCGGTGTTATGAATGTGTGTGTCGAGTGGTTGCGGGATATTATTCTAGAGACGACGAGACAAAACGCATGCAAACGAACTCACTCGACTTCATCCAACAGATTTTTATTTACACAGGCTTAAACAGAGATGAAAAATGCAACGTAGAGGTCCCAAAAATGAAATCAAACATAATCAAATCAAATCCTAAACAAAATTTGGTTTGTTTGCCATTTTATATAAATAATTTGATTTGTAAGTTTTCAAGAATTTTTTTACATTTTGTTCGGATTCCTAAAGACATTTATTGGTCTATTCATAACAGACCATTCAAACCACCCGTCTGGGTTGTCGGCAAAGAATACGCTTGCAAATGGTACAAGTTACAGCTTTGATCCGGACGTATAACTATCTTGATTTTAATATTTTGTTGCTTCAATAGTACAATCAAGAGCACAACAAGCTTGACACATTGAGCTTTGTACCGTTCTCATTTCATGACGTACGTTAGAGTTGCACTGCGAGTCTCAAGTTTGACCTGTCGTTGACTGTACCTATTTAAAACAATAATCAACTACAATTTATATGTGTATTTAATGACTCCTGAAGATGCTCAAGGGCACGATACAATATAAATTCTCGGTAATTTAATAATAGCACTAACTAGATATCTGATGGAGGAGCCGGATGATGGAGCAAGCCTAGCCGCCGGCGGAGATTCTCCGCCAGCTCTCAACGAAGTACATCTGACAGCACTGTCCACAGGCGAAACACTGATGCATCCTCATTGTTTCACAAACAACTAACTTTATTGTAATAATAACGCAGAAACAACCGCAAGGCAGTCTTTAAATTATCCGAGAAAACGCTTTAATAAAAGAACTCTTCGTATAAAATGCGCAAAAACTGCAACCGGTTAAATATTGTCGCATTTGCCGACCGCAAGCTGCATAGCAACACGCTTACCGAATACATGCTCTGTGAGAAGGTAACAAGGTCGACATTACAGTACAACACTTTGTGTGACTTGGCTTTCGCGAGACAGACTAGTTTTTGTAGACGGCGACTTGAGGAGAGTCGCGCCGGTCGTCTTACTGCCTCTAACTTCTGATTCACCGACTACAAGTTTACAGTACTTAAGCTTCTATTTTTCTTCAATATTTTGTAGCTATTAATCCTACTTTCAACGTTTTGAAATCTTTCATCAGCTGATTTAGTAAAAGGAACTTCAACGTAAAAGATGCATCTTGCTAGAGAAGGGAAGTAACTCGACTGAATGGGGGGTAGAGAACTGTTAACATTGTTTGCAAACTCACTGCAGCTCGCTGATTGCCCTCGTTCGATTGAGCAAGATGTAGTTTTTGTGCAAATTTTTATTTTAATTTCCACCATAGTGGTTTTTGCTTCTATGAGGAATTTCAGAAATAAAACACTAGGATTGGTCTCTTTAATTTAGATGACGACTTTTTTCATCATCAAATTTTCGGAATCGAACTGTGAATACTAGTGAATTCCCCTAAAGCCAATCGGTGGAGGTAAAACGCGGAAAAACAGGCGGTAAACGAAATTATCTCCCGGTGAGGGACCTGATGGTGTTTATATGCAATCAGCACGCGGGGAGCGGAGGGCGGGCGGGGTGGAGGGGGACACACGTGATTGTACTCCTCCACAGGGATCAACACTTCAACAGTGCTGCTTGGCAACGTGGAAAGCGCTTAGTCAGATTGAGATCTTTTATATGAAAATATCTAACAGAATTTGTTTTAATGTAGAATTAATTTGGAATTGTAGTGAAGTGATCGTAGAGTACAGTCATTCAAATAAATTAAGTTGTGCTAGTTAGTCCAGGTGCTTAAATGCTAGAGCTAATTGCATTGTACTGGCTACAATATAATAATTAAGCATCGTTTCTAGGGTTCCGTATCTCAAAACAAAAAAACGGAACCCCTATAGGATCACTTTGTTGTCCGTCTGGCTGTCAAGACCCTTTTTCTCATAAACGAGAAGAGGTATCGGGTTGAAATTGATAACGAATATTAACGTCCATAAACTACACAAGATCTGAAAATTTAAATTTTTTACAACGACGCAATCAAAAGATATGGCTTTTTATGTCCTCATCTCCTCGTAGCAGGTGGAGAACTGTGGTCTCTGCCTGCCCCGACGGGAACAAGGCGTGATAATATGTATTCATATTCATATTTATTTAATGCAGTCACAGGTATAAAAGATGTTAAAATTATAAAATAAGTACAGGTGACACCCTGCAAGGGCACAGCAAACATGAGAGGACTAGTTGCCACAATAAAAATAAAATTTATGTACGTTAGTATTTATTAGTATATGCTAAGTACCTATATTATGTTAGTGAATGTTAGTACGCAATAATTTAACTTCATAAAAAAATTATTATAATAATTTTACAATACAATCATAAAATTATCTACGTCATTATTTCTATGTATTTATTTTATAATATTATTACCCATTCATAGTTATTATCATAATTTATTCATTTGTTATTAAATTATTTATTTTAAAATATTTATTTACTTAATTTTATTATACTTTATTCTAATTTGTCAGTAAAAAATTCAGTTATGCTGTAGTAACCTTTTTTTGACTAGAAATTCTTTTAGTTGGTTTTCAAACGTTGCGGTTTTAGTTATGTTTTTAATATAGTTCGGAATGTGATTCCATATTTTAATCATCATAGAGTGGGGAGCGGATGTGTATAATTCTAATTTGGAGAAGGGTCGTTGAAGTTTATTTAGGTGGCGATTGTTGCGCTTTATCGTTTTTTCATGAGAATACAATTGTGGGTGTTTTTGTACGAATTTACAAGCTTCAAAAATGTAAATACCTGTTATAGTCAGTATGCTCAGTTTGATAAAGTAGGGTTTGCAGGAGTCAATTTGATCGATGTTCACCAGTATTCTAACGCATTTTTTTTGGAGTACAAATATTTCTTGTATATTGCAACAGTTTCCCCATAGAATGATGCCATGTATGTATGTATGTATGTATTTCCATACATTTATGCAAAAAAGCAAATCCTACAGGGTACTTCCCGTTGACCTAAAATTATGAAATTTGGCAAAAATCTAGGTTGAGACCTTGTTGTACAAATAAAGGGAAAAGTCTAAAATCATTAAATATTTAAATTTTTCTCACAACTAATAGTAACCAATTAAGGTGAGCTCCCGTTTCAAGAACTTTTCTATAAAAGAGGGGTCAAGTTGGATGGTCGCGGAGTTTTTAAAATCAAAGAGCAAAAGCTTTTAGTATATCATATGGTAGATAGGTAAGGAACCCTTAGGGCGCGAGTCCGACTCGCACTTGGCTGTGTTTTTTTTTTTAGTTGTAACCACAACATATTACGTGCAATAAACTTATTTATTTATTCACGCGACACAGACTGTAGTTTAAAATTAAATCTGGAATGTGTGAATTGAGATGCGCGTCAGTGCGAGACACATTTTTTCTCCCTACAAACGTTGAAGGATGACTCGACGCGTGCAGAGTGGTGCGGAGGTGGTGCGACACAATGCAATTTATTATCCATCCACTCTGCCGCGAAACAGTTTACGTGCTTTTGTTTCTCGTCAACGTTTATAACATTGTCAACCACATGATTGTCATTTTTGCGAACTTTGTGTGACAAGGTTACTTTGTTTTGTTGTTTTATTTGAATTTGAGGCGATTCGATTATTGAATTGCATCATAAGCGATGTGGGTCACGTCTTCTGACAAGAGACGTACCTTCAAATTAATAGAACGTTAAAGTGATATCGCCGCGGCTTGTGCCCGTGGTTAGTATTCCGTCGACAGCGCGCGGCGTTCCAGCGAGCAGTGGGCCCTTCATTAAGCGTTGTCGGATCACCTCGCACTTCGACATCAAAAGCCTTCAAAGACCTTCACAAGTATTTTCCCATAAACCACTTAACTAAATGATCTTTGTGAAAATTTACAATAGCGTCCTCCAAAGTTTGGCGTCTAAGGGGAGAAAAAACAAAACTTGTTATGGATAAAGTGTCACCGGCTGCAGGAGTTAGGGTCGTGGCCTGCGCTAGGTGGGTGCCGAGTGGCGGGCTTGTGGTGCGATTGGGAAACTTCGCAAGTAACCGCACTTTGTCTATTAGCTGGGGCTCGCTACTTCTTTATCTTTTGAGACATAAAGTCCAATGAACACACTAATAAAGCTGAAATTTTTAAATTGAAAGTGTTGGAAATACTTGTTTGTAAACATTATCGTACAAAGTTAAATTGGTAATATTCTATTCAGTGTTTGCTTTGCCTAAAGTGTAAATAAAACTGTCAATTGAGAATAATGAGATAAATAAGATTATGTAATTCTATTTACACACATTATGTTTAAAAAATTTGGTTAACTTAAAATCTACGTTTCCTTTCTGTGGATTTCATGAAGCAATTTTATATTTATGTCTGCCCCGTTAAAAACAGGTAAAAAAGTCAGCGTAACTAATCTGTGTTTTTCCAAAAATTTCAGCACTGTGTAAGGGCCAGTCCTCTACACTACGTCAAAATAGAGTCATCTCGATTACAAGCACCGTGAGTCGCGGGAGAGAGTATCAAAGTCCTTTTTTAAGTTTTTCACTTGCAACTGAATTATACTCTCAAATAAAGATAAAAGCTTAGTAAATCAACAACTTTGTTCTTTTACTCAAGTGACACTTACTAAAATACTCGCTTGGTAGCGAATGTGACTGTTGCCAACTCACTGCCTCCATCCATCCACTGCCTTCAGTATCCGGAGAGCAGTCGGCCGCAGCGCACGTATTATTTTATGTTAATTCAAGAGCCCTTAACTTCTCAATTTGTCCAAACAGATTGTTTTCAGGGAAAATTCAATTGGAATTTATCTGAGCGTTGCGCGCACATAATGAAGGGGCTAAATACGGTATCGGTAAACATTAGCATAAAGTATTTGCAAAAATTGCGTTCCGGGGGCTTCGTGCTCGGTACAGTCAGCGAGGAATCTTAATATCCCTCCCTTCTCTCCCGCACCCCTGTAGCCGCACCCCCGCGCGTATCCGCAGAGCGACGCGATTATGTGCAATTTTGTCAACGGGTTTTGAATGCCGGGACGTGACATTTATCAAGGAGACACGAGCGCACACGCTTTTGCCGCTCATACATCTCAGCCGATGTTTTTGTAAGACTAGGACGCAACACTGTGTCTGTTTGTCGTCTTTACTAAGTGAGTTTACACTCAGCAAATGTTTTATTAGGACCGCTTCGATAAAATTATGCATGGACGCCACAATACATTTGAAGCAGGTGGTTGTAGTTGGCGGAGACACGCGCAAGTTAGCATAAAGTCTGAATATTCCTAAGCTGTATCTGCATAGCTCCCTCGGGCCGTACGTTTTGTCACACGAAGTGATCTCGGCTCATTTCCATACATTAGCATTTCTTCAGGCGCAGCGTGGAGCTGTGGAGGAGCGGCAAGGGCGATGGCGGCAAGGATAATTGAGGCATGGAATTTACAAATGGGCTAAGTGCCAGAAAAACCAAAATCACTTAGCACCTTTGAAATGGAATAGCTGTACAACATAGCTCCTATGAAAGGTAAAAATTAAATTTTGGTTTTTCTGGCACTTAGCCCATTTGTAAATTCCATGCCTCAATTGCTCTTGACGTTATTGTAGCAACACCCCTTATTTATGGCGATGACGCCGTGGAGACTGCAAACAACCAAACAACCGGAATATTTACCGCGGGGTGTCGTCTTCCAGGGGTGTCGGTGGCACAGCCTTCCGAGCCAAAACTCTCGTCACTCACATTTGACTCTCAAAGTTCTTGCTATAACAGTAATGTATTCCATTGAACAAATTGTCAACGAAAAAGGTTTCAAGACTGGCTGTATTGGTTTTGAAGACTGATCTCCAAATCTCTGACGTACAAGACCCACTGCAGAAACACAAAACAAAACCCACTGCAGAAACACAAAACAAAAAGTTAGTTCCCGTAACAACCTGCTGCGCCGCCTCTCCTCCACCAACTGGGGAGCAAACCCAACGGTTATGCGCACTAAGGGGCTAGCTCTGTGTTTCTCAGCAGGAGAGTACGCGTGTCAAGTGTGGGCTAGGTCAGCTCACACCAGAGAGGTGGACGCGGAGCTAAATGACACCTGCCGCATCGTGACTGGCTGTCTCAAGCCATCTCCTGTCGGTATGCTGTTCCCTCTTGCGGGGATAGCTCCTCCCAGAGTCCGTAGAGCAGTGACCTGTTCGCTAGAAAAACAAAAACAGGAAAGCGACCCGAGACATCCACTCTACGGGCTCTCTCCCGCCGCAGGTCAGTTGCGAAGCCGCAAAAGCTTCCTGCGATCCACACAGCCTACCGACCAAAACCCTTCCGACGTGAGGTGCAGACTTTGGACAAGCGAATACCCACATTCACTGTACCCCCCCAACGAAAACCTGCCTCCTGGCTATAAGGAACCTTGGCCAACCTGGAGAAGTCTAAATAGGCTGAGGACCCAAGTTGGCCGAAGCAAGGATAACCTATGCCGGTGGGGGTTCCTAAGTAGCGCAGACGCCAGCTGTGAATGTGGAGAACTCCTGCAAACCATGGCACACCTCACTAATTGTCCCGCGTGCCCGACCACCTGCTCGCGTGAGGACTTACTTGACGGTAACCAGAGGGCTACCAAGGTAGCCGCTTTCTGGGCAAGTAAGATTTAGCCTGTATTCTTGCCGACACGAAAGAAGAAGAAGAATCTCCAAATACCAAAAACCGTCTAAAATAATTACTTCACAAACCAGAGATTAGAAGAGTAAATACAAAATTATAAATTTCATATAATTACACCACAATATTTTAAAGTTTAAAATACATCCTTTGATAAGCAACAACAAAGTGAGTCACAGCTCCCGCTGCCGGCGACGACATGTTGTATTTCATTAGAGCAGGAGCCACCAGTACGCATAATTCTGCCTCTCCAGGTAAACAGCAAAATTAAACACTAAAGAGGAGATGTAACCTTATTAACATTGTTCGCTGAAACCCCAACTTTCCTTAACCTCATTGTGGAGATTTTCTTTTGTGGTAATTACAACCGGCAACAAAACGCTCTTCAGATTTAATAATTGTGTTGGATACTTGCTTTAACTACATTATTTTAATAACTTAATTTACAGGATCTTTGATCGTAAGATAGATGATCGAGTTCTCAAACCCTGGTGTCAGACTTGTTGAGCCGCCTAAGGATTTTGACATGGCTCATTAATTAACGACTGTTTACGTAAATATGACTTACGAAGCACAGAATCAGCTATACGAGTATCCTTACCAAACTGGGTGTTGGGTAGAGTGAATACAACATGTGTCCCTACTCTGGGGTAGTCACACAAAGTGATTTTTGTTTGACAGTGTCCCAACTGAGTATCGAACCCAGAACCTTCGGATCGAGAGCCGAACTCTGTAACCGTATACGCTGCTATTGTAAATGTTAGCAATACTACAGGTCTTTGGCATATATGTATAAACGATTATCTACCCATGATCAAACTGAATTACTTTCAGGAATACGCATTTTTATGTGATTAGTAGATAGAGTATTTTTTTTTATTTTACACGTGTTGTTTTTTTTAGTTTACTGACAGGTCTTCAAGTATTCTCAAACAATTCAGTTCAATCGTCGTTACACAATGGTTTGCAGGGATATACCAAAGACTTTGTATATTTGCTAATACTCGTATGTAACACTGTAAAACAATTATTATAGTGTCAGACGTGACCTAAAATAATACCTTGTTAGCGAGCAGCAAATAAACATGGACATAAATAAAATGAGTAATCAGATCACCGCGCGTGCGCCGGGAATTAGTTGGAGTGTATATTGGTATATTATTTTAGATTTGCTGGATGACAAAATTCTGTACGTCTCTTTGACTGACAGAATTCTAAACAATGGAAAATGAAGGGCAGACATTCACACCTGTAAGTTTTGCACTTTTTGTTTGTTATGAAAATCTTTGTATATGATATAAAACTACACTTGGCAGACCAGGAGATGTTCGTTATTACAATATATACAATGATTTATTTATTAAAATATTATACATTGATTTAAAAAATATATTTAAACAATACCCCGCAAAACTGTTTTAACAGTTCGACTTCGGGAAGGAGCATAATTTAATACAATGGTTAGTTACCTACTTTAAACATTACTCACATAAGATATTTCCTCAAACGTCTCCTGAATTTATTTTTATTTGGCTCGAGGTGGATGTCTTTAGGCAAACCAGCTCATGGCAAACTTCAGGCATAATAGGCTTGCGTTGTAAATTGATAGCCCTTATTAATAAAAAACTACTATTATACTACAGAACCCTACATATCTACTTCTTCGATTTTCTACATATTCAGAAATATTTGAACAGCAGCTTAAAAGTCAGACATGAAAAAGATTATTTAGTAGCCTTCTTTTCTTTTGCTGTAACTTAAAAACGCAGTGACATACGGCAAAAACAGTTAGGACAAAATCAGTTTGTACTGATCTGAACTGTCATCCCTATAGATATTAATCATGGACAAATCCTGTAAACAAATGGCAGCACTATCTTTACGTAGTACATAAAGCATTTCTTTTATTGATTGTCTTTAGTGATAATTAAAAAAATTGGATTAAAATACTGAGTTGGTTGAATCGGAAGTACGAGTACGTACAAAGAACATGGATAATTGAGGTGTACCTGTCGTATCTCACGCGCCGTTATGGTCCAGTAATTGGGTGCGCGGCTATTTGTCACGACCACCAAGGCGTAAATTTAAATCGCCCGCGCCATGAGCGACATTTTTAAAACTCTCCAAATACACTAGCGGAAAAAAAGAGTTTATATTTCAGGAAGCGCTTGCGAGACGCTAGCGCATTTGTAATGGCACTAGTTGGGACGATTTATCGCCGCCATATTGCACAAGGAAATATGCAGAGGAGCTGGAGTTATTAAGTCAGGGTCCTGGAGACGCAGAATCAGCTCAAAGATAGTTTCAGTTAGAAACAAACGAGAGAATATTTTGAAAATAGTAAAAAGAGAAAACTATGAACTCAGCGACGATTTATGTATTAACAACACCGTTTGAGTTAAAATTGTTAACCTTACCTATACAGAACAAATGATGCTAAACAAAGTGCATCGTAAATCGTGGTAACAGAAGCAAGTCTTTGAGTAGTTTTAACTTTGTTGCAATGCCGTGTCGAAAGAGTCTCTTAAAATGAAAAGCTGCTCGATGGATGACAGACACAATAAACAGTGTCGACTTGCGTTTGATCGAGTCTCAGAAATACGGGAGGAATAAACAACAGCTGTGAGAAACTGTGGGTGAAGTGATGACGCGATGAGCGATCGGTCGGCGAGTGTGGCTGCGGATCGCGATATCTTGAAGACAGATTTTATTGAATCAATAATTTGTAGCGTTTTTTAAATAATAATTTGAAACTTATACGTTAGTGGTGGGAGTGTTACAGGCCAATTTGGCATAACATGAAAAAGGAAGTATTTTGCAAAAGATTTAATGTTACCATAGAATACATGAACTGTTTCATGTATTCTATGAATGTTACTGACGTTGTTTGATTTTAAGATACTTAGACAATAATAAACGGTTATAAATGATCATTTAACGCATAAAATCGGTTTAATTTTAAGGATGACAAAGGTGTGGAAATAGTATGTTAGTTAGTATGGACCCAGCGGGGCGCGTTGCGTGCGAGTCGTTAGAACGACTACAAGAACAATATTGCGAAGCGAACGCTGCGGGAAGCCCTCTAAATCGGTCACACGGCAGGTTCCTACCGACAATATTCCCTAACTAACATTGATTATTACGCCCTAATGACATTTAGCAACATTGATTTCTCGAAATGCAAGAAATCTACGATGCTGTTTTACAAGGAAATGAAGTGTACCAAAAATAGAGACAATGTTGTTGCGGCACCAGACAATATCAAACTTCTTTTGATGATGCCTACTCGTAAAACTCCTGTAGAGGCAAAATATTCTACATACAGCTATAGCGCTATATACCTCTGGTTGTGTGTATTTATTTGAAGGCGGTTGGTCATCATAATGTCATATTATTTTTGTACACGTTTGTAATTAAATAGTACAAAGAATTTAACAGAAAGTCTGGTGGACGAAGCGAGTGAAAGGTTGTTCTGGGCGCGTGGCTAAGGGGGCGGTTTATTACATTCCTTGAAGACAACAATTTGCTCATTAGATCTCGGCAAGACAGTTCTTAAAAGATTGTCTACAGAGCAGACAAATGCAGAGTACTACTATATTCTAGATGTAGGTGCTATAGTCATAGTACAAACAATGATTACTTAATATCGTAGATACACCACTAGTTAGTTAGCATTTGCCAACTATCTAGTGCAAATATGGACAAAATGAACTGCACTGTGATATCTGTGATAGCTAGACTGGTGTAATCTTTACAGTGAAATGAATAAAGAGGCGTCAATGGTAGCGCGTCCGCTCTCAAAACCGATACAATTAAATCCCTTTGTTTGAGGCATTAACTGCGGCGTGGAGCCAACTGACCGGCGGCCGACGGCGGCTGATGGCGTGTGGATGCGGCCGAAATCCGGCGCACTAACTTATCTGAGCGATATCGCAGATCCAATTAAGCGGCGCGACGCAGTTTAAAATAAAATAGGACGCCGTTCAAAAAAGCCGGCGATGCGTTTAATACCGCGCGCGATACTCGCCGCTTTGTCGCGCTTAATGCCGTTTCCCGGATACTATTCGCAGCGGACGGTTTTCATAAAAATAAATTCTGATACTGTGTATAAAACCTTTACATTGTCATATGATTGTTTTGATAATTTAAGCTAGTAATTTCCATATTGAAAAGGTACTTTAATAAAATTACAGTTCCAAATATAGTGTACACAGTCTGTAAGAGGTTACCTTGTGTGATCAGCTGATGATGTGAGGTAGCGCTGTTAGGGCGCAGTCACACTGTCCATGCGACCCTCATCGCGACCAAACTTTTTCAATTAGTCGAGCGATCGCCCGATATGTCCCCAGCACAATCCACTTTTACACTCCAAATTAAATTAGTTTCCCACTAAACACAGCCGAGATTTTATTGGTTTTGCCCGCATTTGATTCACGGAAAGGCCAGAACTTTTCGTTTTACTCCCGACAGTTCATGTCGCCTGTGGCCACATTGCCCCTTCTCACACACATGTAACAACTTATGAAAGTTGTGTTATTGATTTAAATCAGAACTTTTGTGTTAAATGCTTCTAAAAACATAATAAAACTGATATTTGTAACGCAATGAAGAAATTTTTATGCAATTTATTTCACAACCAATCAAGTAATAAGAGTCTAGCTAATCTCCCGTGATGGTTGCGTTACGGCATTTATATTGGCCATAATGTTGCTTAATTCTAGGTGTAGTGGGCGTGGGACCACACTGGCAGTTGAGTGATGCGCGCTAATAGGTGCTCAGACCGGACGCGTAATGACTGTCCTAGACCTTGGTACAGAGACCTCACACACGATCATGTACGTACAACGCTTCTTTTTTACTTGGGATATCCGCAAGTTTCCCTCCTCGTATACCAATGGACGTTAAAGAGTAGTCATCGTTAAAGGACTGCACACGCTGAGTTGAAGTGGTCAAATCAAATCAAATCAAATCAAAATCGTTTATTCATTGTTGGATATTAAAATCTCTTAATGACGTCAGCTAAACTACATCGCTTCACAAACAATGTGGCGCCATTGTGGGAAAAAAAAGAAGCGACAATAAAAACCCACGCGCTCTTTTAAATATGTCGGTCTAGCGCTCGCATGCACCGTCATGCTAATAGCCTCTTGGTTCATAACTCAGAGGACATGTCCCACAATTTCACTTCGCTCACTAATTGAACCTCATACCAGCGACCCAGGGCGATTTATGTCCATGTCGCTGACTAAATCATGGAACCGACGTAACGTATTGACTGTTTCACCCAATAGTGACAGAGATAACTAGCTGGTCATACTGTATCGCCGCTGCAGTCAGATGAATCAAATGCTCACGCGATGGCAGCAGGAAGGCGCGCTGCATCCGATACTGTTAGTAACGAATAGAATGCAGAAGTTTGTTTTCCATGTGAAGTTGTCGATACGATATTGAGCGCGCGTGTAGGAGGCTTTATCTCCTTGGGGCCGATCACACGCGCGCATACAAATTGACGCATTAGACGTGCGCACCGCCGATTATAATCTTAATAGCTTTCTCAATGAAGCTATATTGAAAATTTATATCAGAGGAACGCTGGCGCTGGATTGTGTTGTTATAGATTCGTGCAGCAACTTACTTATATTGTAAACTATATTCCGTTATCTCTGATAAGTTAATCTAATGTAGAAGCACTTTAATTGGTATACATACTTACTATCAAATAAATCTGAAAAACATGGAAAGGTAACCGCTCTGGATATATACGTCGATATAAGAACTTTGCTTTAAATAGGTAAGTCTTAATTATTTTGAACGGACGGCCAATCAATCTTCGTCCAAGTAAGCGAGATGGCTCACAACTAGTGCGCCGCATACTGAGCAGCCTCCGAGCCGGTAATAGTGACAAATTGGCCAGGATCGCACGGCCTGGGTTTCCACCCACGCTATATCGCTAGCTATTCAGTCTGCTCATTTCACTGCGACACTAAAGGGTGGAGTAGTAGAACAGCCTCCGTCGTCTAATCGTTAGAGCGTTCGGCTCAAAACACAGTCAAAAATCCCTTTGTATAAACTCCCCACTTTGGTTAAGTAGGACATTGCAGGATGAATCACCTTATTGTCCTCAAAGTTAGATAATTCCGTGTTTCGGCCAACTTCTCGTTAAAGAGCCATGTCAGAAGCCTTTGACGGCTCAATAACTCTGACACGGGTTTGTGAGGTCGGTCATCGACCTGCAACCGATACTACTCATCGATATGATGAGTAGCATAATGCACTGTCAGGTAGCTGTCATAATTAAAAAATCCATCAAATACTATAGGGTGAAAATGAAATGTTCGAAAATTATAAGCAGCAAAACTTGTAAAAAAAAAGAAGACTTGGTATCTGTTTCCTCATATACAAGGTATAACAGAAACGGTACACTAAACCTGAAGAATGTGAATCTGCCCATGAAACTGAAAAACTTTCCCAACCATACATAGGTCGAAAAACTAAAAAAAATAAAAAATAAATTCCCCCCCATAGAAACTGAATCAGAAATAGCACATTTTGTATAGAAGGTCAATTTTTCTTTTCGTATTTTGACCTATGTTTCAAGTTGTTCAGTTTCATGGGCCGAATCACATCCTTCAGGGTTGATATATCCTTTCTGTTACACCTTGTATAAACGAAAACTTTAAAGTAAAGTAAAATCACCCTCAAGATTAAATCAATCACAGAGCACTAGATGAAGCGTCAAGTGTCCTGTCAACTGGTACGAGTATACTACTGATTGCTGTTTCTGAGATTGTACAGTGAGTGATCCGAGGGGGTTGCGGACTCCCGGTGGGTGACAGCGGTCGGCGGAGTGACGCTCGCGGGTGGCGGTCAGCAGTCAGTGGTCAGTGGTCGCCGGGTGATGGATTAAAACACTGCGACAAACGCGTTGACACTGGCCGCGAGATCAAACAGATCATAGGACCGTTCGCTTTGATTTGCGCTAACTATATCATTATTTTTACTTTCACGAGGAGCGAGGAAGGTACTCGTATTGTATAAGTGTAAAAGAGTTTGTCAAATTTTCTCAAAAATGTGTTTTATGTTACTTATAAAAAATAAAAATAAATAAAAATAAAATATGTTTATTTTGCATTTAACAAAGTATTTTGAAAATAGGGGCAGGTGTCTCCTGCTAAGCTTATCGCCTGTGTTAGGAGGCACCGCTCTTCCAAGACTTATATTAAATTAAAGTTAAGTTGCTTTACTCCACCAGTGTTTAATAAAAAGAAACAATACATCATAAGTGAAAAAGAGGAAGATTACCTAGAGTCACTTATTTAGACAATTTTTTAAGAGGAAGTATATGAGTACAAGTAGAGTGTATGTGTGTATATGTGCGTGTGTATATGTGTGAGTTTGTGTATGGGTGTGTGTATGTGCGTATGTGTGAGCGTATGTGAAGTTAGTGTTACTAGTAGTATGATCATACATAATATAAATGATTACATATACAGGGTTCAAGCTTTTAATTATATATTATATTATTATATTAGACGTACGGTCAACCGCACTTCAGCAAAAACTTCTTCAACTCTATTACCATATCATAAGGTCCAATAGCTTTATACCGATGCGCTGTCGAGCGCACATCTAGTAACTACTGAGCAGCTAGCCCTACGACAATAGTCTTGGGATCGACAACATGAGTACAAGTTCCACTAGCTGCTCAGCAGCTCCTCAATATAGTCATAAGTCTTATCCATTATCCAATTATGAATGCATTTCTTGCATTCGTATGGCGTTTTAGGGTAAATTGAAAGCTCTTTATTTATTAAATTATATAATTTATTGGAGCGCTTGTTAAATTGTCTGCTAGCAAATGTAGTTTTCACATTAGGCACCGTGCAAACTATGTCTTTCCTTCTTTTTTTACTCAATGTCCTGGGATCATATTGGAGTGTCTTATGCTTTTTCAATAAAACATTAGTTATATATAATTTTCTAACCGATAGTAATGCACAAATCTGATAAAGTTCTACAGTAGGAAACCTCCTTTTTTTAAAATACATAATCTTGATCAGACTACGTTGGGCACGTTCTAGTTCTAGAAATTTAGTTTTACTAGCTCCACCCCAGATTGAAATGCAGTAGACTAAAACAGATTGAACCAAGGCTATGTAAATGTCTCGTAGAAGGTCCCTGGTTTCACAGCCTGGGTCAGCGTACCCTCCTGGCATCACATGTCTTAATGTTTTAAAAATCCATGAAAGCTTGTTTAATCGAAGTATGACATATTCGAGATGTTGGTGCCAAGAGAGTCGCTGATCCAAGAAGACTCCGAGGTATTTAGTGTGGGTAACTTTCTGTATAAAAGGACAGGTGCAGTTACCTAAATTAGATGAATTTGAGCAACTATGAATTTGTATCTGAAAATCATTGTTAGGTTGTCCGTCGTTTTGAATGCTAAAGCAAATATAATTGGTCTTTTCTGCATTAAGCGTAAGTATGTTAAAATTAAGCCACGAATATATTTGCTTTAGACCAGCTTCAGTGTTAAACCTTACACTATCCCAAGAGTCTCCTGTGAACACAATGGCGGTGTCATCAGCATACGAAAGGATTTTTGCATTCTTGAGTTTCATCTCACAAAGATCGTTAATATAGAT
The DNA here is from genome assembly GCA_947532105.1 of Athrips mouffetella. NCBI lineage: Eukaryota > Metazoa > Arthropoda > Insecta > Lepidoptera > Gelechiidae > Athrips > Athrips mouffetella. The sequence continues at coordinate 167,945 of OX383964.1, forward strand.
TAGGAACAGAGTAGGCCCAAGAACGCTACCCTGTGGTACACCGTATGACACCTCCTCAAAATCACTTGTGCATTTATCTAGCTTCACTTTTTGCATCCTATTAGATAGGTAGTCTTTGAAAAGTAACAGTGGGGAACCCCTAATTCCAATAGATTCCAGTTAATAAGGATAGGGAGAGAGACGGTGTCAAACGCTTTTTTTAAATCTAAGAACACAGTTATACATTTGTTTCTGTTATCAAGCTGTTCAACTACAAAGGAACTCAGCGCTACCACTGCATCATCAGTCGATCTCCCTTTTCGGAACCCGAATTGGCTATTCGAAAGTAGATTAAATTTTTCTAAAAAGCTGGTGAGTCTTTTATTTATGAGTTTTTCAAAAATTTTCGAGATAGCAGGGAGCACAGAAATTGGTCTATAGTTGCTTACAGCGTCTCTCTCGCCACTCTTATATACTGGAGTAATTATCGAGTGTTTGAGACCAGTAGGAAATACCCCCTTTTCAAAGCAGAGGTTGACAGCATGTGTGATAACCGGAACTAAGTCAGATTTCGCGTTTTTTAAAAAGGAAGCTGGGATATCATCCCATCCCGGTGAACTGTCTGACTTGAGGTTCATCAAGACGCTGCAAACCTCGCTTGTATCTGTCGGGAGGAGGAGAAAAGAAGTTAGCTGCGATGCCACTATTGGTGAGTGTACATTTAAGTACATTTAAGCTAGTCTCCCAAAAATGTCCGTCCGTCGGTTGGTAGGTCGGTTGGTCAGTCGGTCTGTCGTCATGCTTTGGTCTAGCGGCTAAACGAATACTTCGATTAACTCCATATTTTATATTTAAGATCTTTATGCAAATCTCATTTTGAGGGTAGCTGTCATACAACGAAAATGAAAAATTTTAATTTGCTCAAAAATTCTCTTACTACTAAAATAATGTGAAAATGTTATTTACTCCAAATCGATACCATAGAGCTTATTTTAATGTGCTAAAATTTGGATTTTGAATTGGATATCTACCTGACTGCACATTTCATTTGATATTTTTTACGACAATTTAGTATAGTAGTAAGTTTGTATTTCCATATTATTTATATGGAATTAAAAACTTAAGTTTGCAGTTGGTACAGTCAAGAGCAGGTCAAGCTTGACACTCGCAGTGAGATATCCGTCTCTACGGCGACTAAGATAAGCGCAGTACAAAGTTCAATGTGTCGAGCTTGACGTGCTCTTGACTGTACTTATTTACTCTCCGCAGGCTCCGTGATCTAGTAGTAAGAGCAATCGGCTCTTGATACGGAGGTTCTGGGTTTGATTCCCGATGGGGACACTGTCAAACAAATATAATTTTGTGTGACTTCCCCAGTTTGGTTAGGACATTGCAGCACGAATCTTCAGATTTTCTGAAATGTTAGATGATTCCGTGCTTCGGAAAGCATGTTAAGACGTTGATTCCGGCTACTATCGTTAGAAATGAGCCATGTCAGTGGTCTTGGGCGGCACAACAAATCTGACACCAATTTTTGTACGGTTGGTCATCAATCATACTTCCCTTCCCACACGATATGATGATGATGACTCTCCAATATCGCGAGATAGTAAGTATAGTGCTGCTGTACCATTTATTTTTATTCGTCACAGAGTAGAATCATTATCATATCAGCCGAAAATGTTCATCAACGAGCCCTTCTGCCTATTCTGCATTCACTAATGCAGTTTTTATGAGAGTTTAAACTTTTTATTCGTATTTGAACATATCTGGGGGCACGCCGCCAAGTCGAGCGCGAAGCAAGCACTGCCGTACCATCCTTTACTGGAACCATTTCGCTGCATTTTCAGGCCCCTATTTGAGAACCTCTGGATAAGACCAGAGCGCAGAAATTTTCGTCATCTTTCAACGGCCAAGTCACACAACATTAACTATAATAATAAAGAAATCGCAGTAAGGAACCTTAGACTTGGTACGACTTTGTCTAGATTTAATTACTTTTTAGAAATAAACAAGCAGCTCCATCGAGACTTGGCTAGTTTTTTACAGAATGTATTTGGTGGAATTTTCCTTAAGGAAAGTTGTTTAGTTTTTAGGTTCAAGTAACATACTCAAAGGAACGCAACTGATTAGGAAGCACTCTATACATATATGTAATATATCAAGAACTAGGTGCTTAGAATTTTAATGTTAATAACACGAGTCTTGCTTGCCTATTTCAATAAGCATCTATAAAATTTTCTGCAAAAGGCAAAATGATTTCCGTAACTAGAAGGTAGGTAATGGTAGTAACGGTAATGCAGACAAATACTGTCCATAAGGTTACGCATCCATCAGCAGAGAGGCGCGTAATCTCGCGCGACAGGCGGCAGGCGAGCGGCAGGCGAGTGGCAAGCTTTGCCTCTAATGTGCGGATTAGATAGCAGTTGGCAGCCCTTTTACTTATTGTTACAGTTTTTGAGCACGGGACCCGCGCCTCAAAGGTAAATGGAAACCTTTTACGATCACTCACGTGTTTAACCCGTTCAAACCTTCAACTCGATTTTTATACGATAACGCACATAGGTTCAAAAAGATACACTGGCACATGAAATTATAAAAAAAATATATTATTATTAAAAGTGAGCAATAAATAAAAATCATCATCATCATATAATATGTGGGTTGTAAGATCGATGAAAGACGTTAAAACCCGTTTTTGAGTCGACATAGGCATCTAACTTGGCTCATTTATTAATGACTACTTCCGTAGTAGCCAGGTTTAACCGTTTAACGTGCCTTCCGAAGCACGGAATCATCTTACTTTTCAGACAATTATGTTGCATATTCATCCTGCAATGTCCGAAACAAACAGAGGAAGACAAAGACAAAGTGATTTAATTTGACATTGTACCTTCGGAAATCGAACCCAGAAGCTCCGAAACGAGATCCGAACGCTCTAATCAAGAGAACATGGTGGTTGTAAGATAATTTCCAGGTTATTCGCAACGATATTTATTTACATCTAAAACTTATTTGCTAAGGAACGCCAGGATAACATTCAGAGGACATTCAAAACTCGTTTATCATTCGGACAGTAAATTCAAAACTTATTAAATGGAGCCGCGAGAAAAGGAAAGCGCGGATGCATTAATCATAACAACTGTAGCAGGATTCAGCGGGAACTCCGCGAAAGTCAATAAAACTATTCGCGACGCAGTGCATTACCTCGCCCTCGATGTAATCTAAATAATAACCGAGTGGAATACTCCGCCAACAAGGATTATAATGTAAATGTATGCAAATGGCGGGAACGCGCTAAGCGGCGTTCAATATTTCCCGACCGGTGCGGCGCGACCAAACCCCGCGAGGACTCCAGAGCCAGAAAAATGGCGGCCGCGAACAGATAACGACAGCTTATGTCGTGAAAACGTGAGGCTTTATGCTAAATTGTGGAAACATGACTTGTTTCGCAAACACTCCCAGACTTAAGCCACCGCTGCCTGGTTGGACGGAAACAGATGAAAGCGCACGCACAGCATTTTCACAATATTTGAATGTTTTATTCTTTAAAGCATTACGTTGGATATGTTAGCACAGCTTTTCTGTTACTGTTTTCTTATTTGAAACAAATACAGTCGTACATGAAAACTGGATAACTAAAATTCATATGAAAACAAGAATGTTATTCCACGAAACTGATTACTTTTTTAACAATATGCCAATAGATAATTTAAGATTACAGTTATAAGCATTCTTTATGACATATTGTGTTTCGGGCCCATTCTTATATCCTGTAGTCAGTAGTAAAATAGTTCAAATAAACATGTGGACGTGACACCCCGCAAGTGTTTAAGAGGAGATTCTTCAGTGGGTTGCGTGGTGTCGCACGATGCCGCATGCAGCAGTCTCGTGTCGCATGGCTCTGCGGCGAGCACGCGGCGGTATGCAAATGGCGGAAATATTCAGCAGTTATGTAAAAACCGACGAATCCGCCGCTTTAAATACAATTTAGAGGACAATTTGCCGCTTCACTTGTTTGGGTACGTTCACTTCACTACCCCGCTCCTCTTCCGCGCCTTGCCTAGTAATTTTCCTCAATTATTTGCATCTCCAAGCGTTTTTCCAGATTACACTCTTATTAAAGGTTTTCGGACTGCTGCTTGCCTGATTTGAATACTGATTATTTTGTAAAAGAGAAAAATATTTTTAAAGTATATTTTAAGATAATTTACTTAAATTCTACGAGTGGTTTTCACAGTATCATTCGTAATCTTGTGGTATTTGAGCTTTACAGTGAAGTTGAACAGCATCACTTGGTTGGTATTTACCAAGACGGTAGCGCGCCAGCCCCACTCGGCAATACAAACGGGACGAGTGCGACACACGACGCCGCTGACTCTATTTACATAAGCAGCGGGCAAACTGATAAATTGGAAAATTATGCCTCTACCCCTTCCACCCACTAACCGCACCCCTCAACCTTCAATGATACCCCGAACCGCTTGTAACAGTTATGTACTCACAACTTCGTAAGTGAACTGCCTCTACAGTCAATATTTTAATTATTGGTACGTAAAACAGGCAAGGTAAAAGAAAACGAAACAATATCATTCTGGAGTTAATATTATTAACAACCTGAAGTTGGAGCGTTGGCAGATTCCCAAGAACGCATCGTCGATCGTAGAAGCCTTTTTGTCACAAGAACATAATGATTTATACTCCGTTATGCTCATAAAACACACTTAGCACTGTGCTTATCACTTACGATTTACAATGACATTGATTTGGTTTAAAGAAAACCGTAGTACGTCAAAGTACACTTTCAAAAATTATGGAAACGGCAACTAAAACTATTAATTATCGTGTGACACAGTTTTTACGAGCAGCATTTGTGGCATCTCTGAAGGTTAAACAGTGCAAGCTGAAAAACAATAAAAAGTCGTTACCAAAAAATAAATTAAAAACAAGTAACAGTAAGAGGGAGTGAGCGATGAATTCGTTAGCGTTAGCGAAGCGGTGATGTATAATCGGTCCGAATGCGGCCATTAGTCTCCTGTCGAGATTGTCGGCGGAATAACGCAACCAAAATACCCGAGACGAGACGCAGCTCAGATGCCCATCTCGGTTACGATGCCTACTGGAATATCTGAGATGCTTCACTCAATAAAGACTGAATATAAAGGGCTATGAAGTGTGGGTACTTAGCATACATGATGTACGCGGCGCTGGCGGAAGGCGACATAAAAAGCTTGGCAAAGCCCACGGAAGGAGGGTGCAATATCGCCGATTGCACGCTTCCGCCACTCTTTGCGACGTCCTCGCCTGCATTGCATCGGTACGCACAAGCTTTCGCGCCTTTTTTGAATTTTAACACCAATCCTCTCAAGTGACATATACTGAATAGATTTATTTTTTAAAATGTAAATGCTCATGAAGTTATTACTATAATAACTGTTGTATAATTTCAGTTTCAAATTAATATATTAAGACAAATTGAATTGAGTCTGTCTCTTTTTTAGTTACCAAACTAATTTTTTAATGCACACATTACCCGTAAAGATGTATCATTTCCTTGGAAAACATTTGACCCAGATCTATAATACGGGGATTGTCTACAACGGAAAGAAAATGTTGTTTTCCGCGGATAAATACCGGTTGTCCTTCTGAAGGCGAATGCGGCGTGAGGAGTGGGGGGTCGGCACGTGCTGTGCATGCAACACCGGGAAATGAAGACGCGTTATTTACTCGAGTGACCCTCCTCCCTCGCCGCTACCCGCAACACTCCTCCCCTATCTTCAGTCGCCGAAAAGAAACCTTGCTCAGGATTTCGCTTCTGATCCTTGAATTTTAAACAACTCGCCAAACGCCAAGCTTTTACTGATTTTGGGGACCAAATATCTTTGAAGAATACGTAATGCGTTGTGTGCTCACATGGTGAGGGTGGACGGGACGAGCGAGACCTGCATAGTGGTGACTCTTAAGCAAACTTGTATCGGCATTCAAGTTTGTTGTTTAAGTATTCAGAATTCCTCTTATTTTACAGAAATGCGCCCATATATAATTAAATCATTATATATACTTTAACTAAACTATCTAACTCTCTGCTGTATTCCCGAGTGCATAATAACCCGAATCCAATCAAGTCGCGAGCGAATAAGGTTCCTCTGGGCAACCTCGTTCCATCATCGCGGCTAAATTGAGGTCAAGAATAAGCTCATTGACCAAAAAACTTCCTTTCAAGTTATTTAATCTGCATTTTAAATCATAACAGATAGTAAAATATTGTAATCTTTAATTTGTCTGTTCAGTTTGTCATCAAATCATTTGACATAAAGGTACACTTGTAAATGCATGGCCCTATTAAAGTCGTTTCCATTCATACTCCAGCTGGTAATTATCTCACTGTATTGTATTCCACTGCGGTTTAAGACAAAGACCATTTCTACCCGGTTACCGTTAAAATTTATTTACTGAACACAAAACAGTATTGTATAATTGTGCTGCTGACAGTTAAGTGAAGGCTTACACGGTTGTATTCGACATTAGGCAGTAAAGAAAGCCAATGGTCCTCTGTGGTGTAATAGTATTGTCTGCATGTGTCACGGTTGTAACAGTTCTACCGAAGAAGAGGCTCAATGGTGTCGTAGTCGTCATTGTGGATGGTGTTGACGGAATGACTGAAGTAACGGCAATAGGCCGGACGACGCGTGCTTGCGAATAACCAAACTTCCAGTTATGCTAATTGCTCTTTATGGAAGTGCGTCTTCAATGCTCAGCGCACGTGCGATGTACAACAATGATACTTTGTAATTTAGAAAGTTGTATGAAAATAGTTTTTGAGGTTATGGTACTACTTTTATAATTTAAAAGGTTTCTTATCAAAAAGGTGCCATCAGGGCCCTATTAATAAGCCTACATCAGTCCTCGGTGCACGTGGCTAACTTGCTTTTGGTCAGTTTATTCTCGAAAAAGCCCTGTTGGGTTGGCGTATATCATGAGGTGTTGTGTCGCGGTTACGACTCACTGCATCCCACGGCTCGTGTGCTTTTGCGTTTTGTTCGACAACCCGATGACCGTCATTAAGTTTATACGACCCCTCATAAAACGGTCCACGAAATGCCCATAGTTGACAATTTATGTCGCATTTTTTGTTTCAGAAGAGGAAAATTGGAGAGAAAATGGTCTTGACCGCCGCGAGTTGTAAACTTTATGTTATGTTAATGTAAACATTAGATGGGAAGTTCGTTAATGAAACGATTAAATTATGCTATTTCGAGAAATAAAATGTGTAGACTGAGAAACTGTGAGCCGTTAGACAATAGGTGAAGAGAGAGTAACGTGGGCGCTAGTGTACAGTCAAGAGCACATCAAGTTTAATGCACTGGACTTTGTATTATGCTTATTTTGGCCATCGTAGAGACAAAAGTTGCACTGCGAATGTCAAGCTTGACTTGACCTGCTCTTGATTGTACAGTCATGAAACTTGACACTTCTAGCGCAAATCTAGCACGATGTTCATTTATAATAATGAAATTCCCAAGTTCAAACTGTCAACATTGATGTGTTTTTACTGTAGAAGTGAGTTAGTAGGTGAGTCAGCTATCACCGGGAACAACGCGCGTGCGCCGTGCGGGCGTGATAGCTTGCGGCGAGACGTGCAGCGTGGGCCTCAACTTCTCACACACTGACGGACAAACTTTGACGGCCTTATTGGGTAATGCAACGAAAGATAGATCGTAAAAAAGTTTCAATTCAAAATAACAAGAGAAAAACCACACGTTACTATCACGATTACTATCAAATATCCACTTGGTTGTCTGCCTTACACGCCAGTGTTCACGTTGATAGACACCGGACGCTATGCACAATTTAGATGCAATACTCTATCTGCCATCTCGACAATGTAAGCATATGCTTATAGTTGTAAGCATGGTGCACCGTGCAAGTGGGATAATAGAATGCTCGGCTCATGTCGCGCGCGAGTGAACATGTTGCCGCTTCTTGTTGCTCGCACACTAATCCTAACTTTAATCTCAATTTACTACTAAATTAATGGTAAGTCTTAAGTCGTTGGTCGATACTACTATGTTATAAAGCTAGCTGGCAGCATACTAATTAGATCATAAGCCAGTTGTTAAATATTCATTGGTTATACACATTTAGCAATAATACTTTAAAGGCTGTAATTCAGTTATATTAGTGTCATGAAATTGCTACAAAATAAGCTGCCTATATTGAACAAGTTACGCATTTAACATCAGATCTAGACTGCAAGAATACATTGCCAGCATTTAATAAACTCGAGCGAGTTGTGGTCGGTGGAACGCATCACATTGGTCGTGGTCATTTGGTTTTACGGCCGCGACGCTCGCCGCGCTGGCTGGCATGTTTAAGACGACAAAAGCTCCAAAGTTCCATTATTATAGGCCATTACGCGAAATGTCGCCTTGTTTTGTCTGACAAAATGCCACAGAGTGCTACAAATCATTTGTTTTTACTGCTCAGCTCAAGCGCTAATTAGAATGGTGAAATCAAATTGTCTGTCAGGGGTTCAAGGGAGGCATTTTGTTTGCTTTGTGAGCTTCTATTGTTTCAGAGTAAAAGGTTGTCTGCATTGCAAGGTGTCCATATGGACAGGAGGGCCAGTACTTACTGCAGGCAGACGGTAAAACAATTAGCAGCGCCGGCGCCGCGCTAACCGAGTTACCCCGACACTCGACTCGACACACTCGACACTCGCAATCACATCTCGACATGGCTCCAACACACGCACACTCTGTATTACATCAGGAACCACTGCCATTCATGTCGGTCGCTCTTAATAGCCCACTTTATTACAGGTGTCACTACTATGGTTTCTACTTAAGATACCTTTAGTAGAAGTACTAGCTCTAGCCTCATAACTGTGAATAATGGTTGTTCAAGTTCCTATATTTTACTCGGCTTGATATTGTATCTTTCAGTAGCGGACTCTCTTTGTGAAACAAATTCCTAGGTAAGGGTTTTAGCATACAATACAGTGTTAATAAAATGTATTATAACTATGCGGTGTGATCCTCCTTTTGTAAGGCTGAATGGAGTCGTGACGCCGGGCCCTATTACCCGGCGCGCGACTATTCACACGGCGCTTATTAAGAACTCGCGCGATGTATCTCGCTCGCAAGAAGCGGGTCTTTGGTAGGTCAAGCACGAAGAAAATCTACATTTACTTTTAATTATAAGTGGTGATATACTTCGTATGTGATGATGGATTTTAAAAATAACCGACCAAGTGCGTGTCGGGCCACGCGCAATGTAGGGTTCCGTAGTTGCCTCAGTAATCATTATTGTTAAACAAGTTTTGATTTTTTCAAAAACATTTTCCCCCTTCACCAACAGTGAGGTCTAGGCAGCGCCTGATTGCAATTTCTATTATTTTCAGTATTTTAAATAGTCGTGTTGTCTACTTAGCTGTGATAGTTTCCTTTTAAAATTTAAATTCAGCATAGTATGAAAAGTACTACCACTGTGATTTTTTTTACGTTTCCAATCTCAACCGTTCACTTTGAAACATCTCTTATAATGCGCACGGGTAAAGAGTGGAATTTACTGCCTGCGTCTGTGTTCCCGAGTTCATACAACCCGAATCTATTCAAGTCGCGAGTGAATAGGCTTCTTCTGGGTAAGCTCGTTCCATCGTCAACCTCATCTCTGTCTTCAAGACTAGATCGAGGTCAAGAGTAAGCCCATTTTCAATAAAAAAAAAACTTTACTCTAACTAAATATTTAATTTTTTTTTACACTAACGTGAAAATTGGTATGTTTATAGTGCTTAAGCTATAAAATAACAATAAATAATAAAATCTGGTCAAGCGCGTGTCGGGCTCAAAAAATCTAGCACAGTATCTTACTGCAATTTCAAATAATACAATTATGATTATGTGGTGGTACAGAACCTTCGGAGTCCGACTCGCACTTGGCCGGTTTTTAAAAATATTTTATTTACTCTCTGAGCTATGCCGCAGAAATACAGACAGACGGACATGACGAAACTATAAGGGTTGTTGACTACGGAACCCTAAAAAAACCGGCCAAGTGAGAGTCTGTGTCGTGCACTGAGGGTTCCGTACCACCACATTATATTAATTAAATTAGCTGATTTGAGTTGATTGAATGAAAGGATTTATGACGTACTTATTAAAAAAAATTACTAACTAGATCTCGTTCAAACTAATTTTTGGTGAAAGTTTGCATGATAATTTACATCATATATTTTTTTTATTTTTATCATTCTCTTATTTTAGAAGTTACAGGGGGACCCACACATTTTACCACTTTGGAAGTGTCTCTCGCGCAAACTATTCAGTTTAGAAAAAAATATATTAGAAATCTCAATATCATTATTGAAGACCTATCCATAAATACCCCACACGTATGACTTTGATGAAAAAAAAAATTTTTGAGTTTCAGTTCTATGTATGGGGAACCCTAAAATTTATAGTTTTTTTTTTCTATTTGTGTGTGAAAATCTTAATTTGGTTCACAGAATACATCTACTTATTAAGTTTCAACAGTATAGTTCTTATAGTTTCGGAAAAAAGTGGCTGTGACATACGGACGAACAGACAGACAGACATGACGAATCTATAAGGGTTCCATTTTTGCCATTCATCCCTTGGGGGTATTATAACTTTAAGTTTATCAAAGTTATAAGTTTGTGTCATGACATCTGAAGGCATTGCCATGATAGGGAGTTTGGTGAGGCTGTTGAACAGATTTCCCAAGGTTTTTGATGTCCAATTCATCTTGCCTGCTTCTATGGCCCGTAGCATCGATGTTCGTGCTTCTTTTTGGACATGTAAGTGCAGTGCACGTGATCATAAGACAAGCTAGTCTTTGTAGGCTGTTTAGGGTCTTGATGGTTGTCACCTGTTCTACCTTTTTGTGCCAGGCTATACAGCCGTAGGTAACAATGGGTCTCACTATTGCTGTGTATAGCCAGAGTGAATGCTTAGGCTTCAGGCCCCATCTGGAGCCGGCAAACCTATTACAGATACTAAGTGCTGTCTTGGCCTTTTTTATTACTTGATCAATATGTTTGTTCCATACGAGTCTGTGGTCTAAGTACACCCCCAGGTATTTAACTTCGTATGAGAATTCGATAGTCTTGCCGAAGAGAGTAGGAGGTCTTATGCCTCTCAGGTTTCTTCTCTTCGTGAATGGGACTACTACGGTTTTGCTGGCGTTTACAGAGAGCATGTTCTTTCTACACCAGCATTCAATTTTCTTAAGAGCATTTTGCATAAGACTTGAAACCGTTGAAGGGCTGTTGCCAACTATACTGATTACTAAGTCGTCGGCGTAGCCTTGGGTGGGTAGACTAGCCGAGTTGAGCTCTACGAGCAGACAGTCAACTACAATAGACCACAGCAGAGGGGATAGGACTCCACCTTCAAAGGACGCTAGGTCGGCCATTTTGTATTGTCGTTTGGAGATTGACAGTTTGCAGTTGCCGCGTTTGTAGAACGTTTTAACTTTTCTTTCTAATGAATTATCTAACAAGTTTTGTTTAGATGTGTGTTGGTGTAGAAAGTGGTGTTTTCCATGGCTGCCAATGGGCTGCGACTTCGCATGGATCTGAGAGCTAAGTGTATACAGCTGTTTAATTTATTTCAATTTATGAGATTAGAGGCAAAATAGAAATAATAGATGATATGCTTTTAATGGTAATATTCATTTATAGTCTGGGGTAAAGACGGTGCACCGACCTTACAAAATCACGTTTAAGAAATGACAATAAAAACCTTGGGAAATCTGTACAACAGCCTCACCAAACTCCCTATCATGGTAATGCCTTCAGATGTCAAAACTTATAACTTTGATAAACTATACGAAGTTATAATACCCCCAAGGGATGAATGGTTCTACTTTGCACATATAATAATACACCTTATGACTTTCACTCCAACCACAACCCTGTCTCTCTTCTGTAGTACAATTAATTCAAAATAATAGAACAAAAATAAATTCGTATAGGAACAATAAGGTAAGTTTTGCTTGAACCGCAGTTGCAGTAAGTAGCAGCGCGCGTCGTGGAGATAGCATCGGCTTACACTTTACGAAGGGAGGCGCTAATCCCCGCACACAGCTCTTTAATATCGCCACTGCAGTCTGCAGCCCTCTCCATAAACACACTTCATTGTGATTAGCTCACTGAGGTTCCGAGTAATGAGACGTTGCTCAAAGGGCACTGCGTTATGCAGGAAGATAGACGGAAAGTCATTTGAAATTACTCTGAGCGGCGGCGATGGAATGCCAATTGCAGCAATTATAGCGATTGTCTGGTCGGTCGATATGGATATCCTCCGCCCACCACCCGTCGTCTAGTCATTTAGGTCGTAGGCCACTGGTCTGAACCTAGAATTGTCTAATTGACAATACAGTCACCTAGCCTAGCCTCTACCATTATAACTACGTGTAGAGTAGTTTGTTGATAGTTTGATACGAACCGTTGAGATAAATGCTATGTAATGGTCTATTTACGTGTGCTATGATGAATATAATATTGTTTGTTTAAAAAAACATAGAAAATACTGTAATAACTAATTTGAATAAAATTTTGAGAAAACATAATATGCATACAGAAAGCAGGAGAGAAGAGAATAATTCGCATTGTGTGCTTCTCTCTTCCTATTGTTTGTTTCTACTGGTATAGGTATGTTTATAATGCGTAGAGTTACGAGTAATGTCAACACCAACAGACATCGCTCCGCCACTCGCTGATTGAATGAATGATTGATTAACGGTTTATTAGTTAATCTGATAGTTCCTTCAAAATTGAACGTTATAAGGATCACTTTGTTATGCGTCTGTCTGTCTGTCAAGGCCCCTTTAACCCCTATCGGGTAAGGGTTGAAATTAATATTAAGTAATCAAATTTATTGACCTTTGAAGCTGGCAAAAAACCAAGCTTCTACAACAAGACAAACAAAAGATTCGACCATTTATGTCTTCATCTCCGTACCGTACACACATTTATGAACTAAACTAAAATCTATTTATCGGTCCTGTAGGGCACTTCCCGTTAACTTGGAATTATGAAATTGGGCAGAAAGGAAGGTCACACTCATAGCACAATAAAAGGGAAAATTCTGAAATAATTAAATATTACACATTTTGAAACTGCTTTTCACATAACTGTAACACCACAACATTACCCACCGTTAGATGGCGCCACTTAGCTTCTGAAAAGATCTATTGACTTGTTATGTGGTTAGTACTGCGTTACTCGTAGTATAAATAAGTCTTATCAAAAACCAAAAAAGTGAGCCCCCGTTTCAAGTACATTCATATAAAAGAGAGGTCAGGTTCAAAATCAAAGGTCAAAAGCAAAAGGTACAGAACCCTTCAAGTGCGAGTGCAACTCGCACTTAACCTGTTTTTTACATTAACAGATTTCAAATATGCTTATATTTTCTTTATATATTCTTTATTGCACACATAAAGTTGTCAAATGAAAATTGTTCAAGAAGGCGAGCTTATCTCTTTAAGAGATCTCTTCCAGCCGACCTATCAGGTGTGAAAGAATGTCATTAAAACGGGCACATGGATGTGCGTTAATAATCGTGATAAGAAATTTTAAAATACAATTTTAAATTAAAATAAAAGTTTAAAATACAGTGTAATAAAAAATAGGGATAAACCTCCCCGATAAACCTACTTAAACTACACACGAATATACTTATATACCTAATCACAGTATATTAAGGCATACATAATTTATAAACTTACTTATGAAATACATAAAAATAATACATAGATATAATACGTAAAATAAATACATTACTCAAGATGATGACGATAAGTAGTGCTCTCTTAATCGCATCTTAAACGATGTTACCGAAGGACTGCTTTGTATAGCCTTTGGAAGTTTGTTCCATAGTCGCACAGCATGGGAAAAAAAGGAGTTAAAAAAGAATTTGCGCTTATGTTTACGCAAATGTCTAAAATTCCTCGCAGATGATGTATGCAGTTTTGTAAACACGGCCGTACGTCAGTGGAAACACGTCGATTTTGAGCAGGCAGTTCAACTTATTCTTTATTTGTTTCTTCTTCCTTGCTGCCATACGTACTTAAATTTTTAATCTACGAGTGAAATGAAGAAGCTCTTCACCCCCGTCTTTAACATCCTTGTAGTCTCATATACAGGGTGTTAATTTAATTGCGTGCCATAGCTTAGGGGGTGTTTCAGTAACGATAAAGGAACACAAAAAAAAAATATTTAAAAAATCCTACTTAAAAAAAAAAAACTCCATTGAAACTAAACTAACGCGGAAGGCCACCGCGCTATCACCGAGGCAGCGCGAGAGTATCAAGAAATCCTTTCTTTTTTTGTGTGTGACTCCAATTTTCCGTTCATACTTTAACGGGCTTAGGACCGTCAAAACCCGATAAATTATAAAAAAAAAAATCTTTGATGATAAAAAAAAATTAAGTAGGATTTTTTAAAATATTTTTTTGTGTTCCTTCATCGTTACTGAAACACCCCCTAAGCTATGGCACGCAATTAAATTAACACCCTGTATACCTGTGACACCGAAAGCTGCGTCCCTTTATGAAATAATCAGATATTGTCTTTAAATAAAAAGGATATCCAAGCTAAGTTCTATAATTAAATATAAGTGGCTTGAGCATAATTTGATTATAATAATTATGTAGCAAGTTAGCAGCGGCTATCATCGCCCCATCCCTAGCCTGCAGGTAGACATTAAATACAGTAGTTGCTTTGGTTTGAAGACGGTTGAGAGAAGCATGGCCTCGGGCGAGGCGTGTGATCAGATCAGACGGAAATTACTGCGTCATCTGTTCCTACGAGTCGAGTGGATGCTGTGCTTCTACTGCCCCCGAGACAATATTGCTTGCGGCGTCGGCTTTTAGTCTGTTACTCTTATTCGTAATACAAAGATCTTTTCGACTTTGAATAACAGAATAAATTCTTAAACGACTCCTAAAACAACAGGTGCTACTATTATTAGGGGCATTATTTATTTTTAATTTGGTACCTTGGGTCTATCTAATCCCTTAAGTAAGAAAAAGGATTAACGAAATGAGTGCAATTTTAAGAACTGAAGCTCAAAATGCATATTTTCTTTTGTGGTGCGCCGGTTATGAATATAATCTGAGCGTGTGTCGAAGTTGTTTGAAGTTGGTGAGTAG
This sequence comes from Athrips mouffetella, assembly GCA_947532105.1. NCBI lineage: Eukaryota > Metazoa > Arthropoda > Insecta > Lepidoptera > Gelechiidae > Athrips > Athrips mouffetella. The sequence goes on from OX383964.1 coordinate 183,101, forward strand.
TAGTTGGTCTTGGCAAGTTGGTGCAGGTGTGTATAGTACGGGAGTTGAGTGTGGGTTCCCGGCGGGTAATTGGCCACGAGTTGATCAACTTCCCGGTTCCGACCCTCGCCTTGCCTCGCCTCGCGCACTTCGCACAAGTTTGCTGTAACTGAAACTGCGTCTTGCACTAGAACCAGTACGAAAGTGAATTTCGAAATTAAAGCAAATGTACGAAATACGAGTTATAAAATAGATTTTGAACTTGTTCCAACTTGGTTTATATGCTGTCGATCAAATCCAATTTTATTTTAGAAAGAGTATTATGTATATGCATGTTAATTCAACAGTTTTCAATAATTAAATCATGTTTGTATTCTTACGATAAAGCTTGCACAATCCTCAAATCTTTACTCAGCTATATCCTTTGGACTAATAAGAAACTTACGACTTGGAATGACTGCGCTCTATCGCGTTACGGTAATAAAGCGAGTTAGTAGTCGGTGGTCCCAGGTACAGATGGGGTGACGAAGTCCGGATAGACCTGGATGCCCTCCAAAGAGCCGATTGGCAAGAACAGGCACAGAACACAGAACTGGGAAGAATGGAGAAAACTTGTGTTGGAGGCCAAGATTCTCTTAAGGTGGCTGAGCCAGCGTATAATAGTTAAAGTAAGCCCATTGACATAAAAAAAGTAAGTAAGTAGTATCTTGCATTTTTCCTTGATGTTAATACGAGTATGAATGTTATTATTTTTTGAGCTCCAATAATAGTATTTGGGTACGTAATATTACACAATGTTTTAACATTATGGAGTGGCAATTGAAGCGGTATGAAGAGGTTTCGCAAATTATTTGACTGAATGATGTTGTAATTACAGAGCTTTATTGATAAAGTTGAGGCTACTAGACCCTCTTCCTCCCCCCGCCCACACTAACCCCTTCAACGCCATACAGTAATCATTAACGTGAATACTTACAAAAGAACTAATTTAAACTGAGTGAGTATCCTTTTGATTGATGTTTTCAAAAGAATGACATTAACGTACAGCTGGATGACAAATTGTTATCGAAAGGAAAAAGATAATAAGTCGATTATAAGTAACCTATTAATATATCCAAGTTTAAAAAAGAAAATCTGATACTTCTTTAACTAAGTACCACTTCCTCTTTAAAACTTTTGAGGTTTTTTAACTAATTTTACTCTGAGACACGAAAACCTCTCATGGAGAAGCGGCAACGCAAAGGTCTTGTTTCTTAAAAAACAAATATAATTATGAGTCTGCACAATACAGAGTTGAGTACGAAGCATCACTAAGATGGATTGTAATTTGCGAGGGATTGGACGTAAGCGATGGTGTAACAACTTGAAACGACTTCCGAAATAAAGCTAGCGGAGGAATGACCCTTGCTAGCAATTATTGTCCCCATCGCGACATTAGGAACCGGAGCACGAGTCTTGCCTCGGGGGACGCTGCTGCGTAGCTCGCGGCGAGGCGGGCTCGGGGCGAGGCAGGGTTCGCGTACCGTGTGGCGCCTGTCTCTCATCTGTCACTTTACATTAGATTATCTCATCCTTTTCACGCGTCCTGTCACTTATCTACACAATCAAACTCATAGTTGCATTTAATACGGTATAGTAGAAGTTTTGGTGCAATTATTATGTTAGTTAGATACATTTTTATAGATACTTTTTACCATTATAATTATGACATAAAGCACTGGAGGAATCGATGAAGAAATCTCAGGATGTATGTATGTAATTACGGTTGTGCCTCATCGATCACACCAAGGGGCGCCGCATACGACGTAGCCGGGGGCGCTGCGGGCGCTATCGCTCCGGGTGCTTTGACCCTGGCTCCCCACAGAGTAGGACCACTCCATCCGGCCTCTAGCAATGCAGATACCACCAACTGCTGACCACCTTTGCTAATGCCCTGTATCGTGGGACTACCGGATGGAAGAACTCTTCAAAGTTCTTTTCACTGTCACTGATTATAACTTCTATAATGTTCGGCCATCTTCCAAAAGTATTTTTAAAATTTTCGTGGCCTAGCTTTCATTCGCCAAGACTCGAAAGTAACATGTGGGCAATAGAGACAAGCGGCTTTCTACTATCACAAACGCTAATAGAATAGTTTATAGAACACAAAGTTGCGTGACAGCCAATGTCAATCCCATACATTTTCATTCTATTCTACTAGCGTTTGCGATAGAAGAAAGCCGCTTGTCTCAGGGCCCTTGTAAGAAAACTCGGTCCAAAATGTATACGAAGAGTTTATACTCGTATGTATACTGTGTTACCTACGTCGTGAAAATACATGAAAGCTCTTTGAGGGCTTATTAGATTGAGAGTTTAAACACACAGGCAGTTTATTATATTTGAGAAGCAATATTGACCCTTTTCGTTGAAAATTCATAGCACCATTTGTTTCAGCTGATGGGATTCCGAGTGCAGCGAGTGAACGCGTCTGCAGCATTCTCTGCGTGATGGATCGGCCCACGCCGGGACAGCGGGGCATACGGGGGTTAGAGGGGGGGACCATTTTTATTACAAAAAGCTAACAAATTTGCCGATCGAAGGTCTGCGCTCGCTCACACGTGATTTATCTGCTTTCTTCCCGACTCTCTCCGCGATTAAATCATAAATTTCAATTATTTCGTCTTCAACTCGCGTTTTGTCAACACTTTTCTGTTTTTTACAAATTGCTGAAATTCCAATAATGTAAAGTGGTTTGCTGAATTCTGTTTCCTTTCAAAAGAGATTTAGGTCAGTAAGATAGAACCAACAATGTGCTTTAATTTAACCAAATTGTGCCAAATCTTTGCATTGACTCAAAAATATTCTAATGATTTGTGATTTATTTGGAATTGAGTAGAAAATTGCTTATGCTTACCAATTATTGATCGGATGATCGGTATATTTATTATGGAATTAGACATTTTTTTCGATGATCCAAGCGTTGTCTCTCTGTAGAATATAGTAGTGTCTGTCACTTACAAGATGATGACTTTACGTACCTGAAACAAAAAGACATTTTCATTAGAAGTACTCAGTAAATAAGTAGTGGGTGCTTTTAGAATAGGTCCAAAACATAATATATGATCAAACGAACTTCTTGAATGAAGTTCGATCAATATTATATGAGTAAGCTTCATTCGAAGATATAATTAACCACGTAGTCCTAATCCTAGCCCGCGGCAACTAATCGCACATATTTTAGAGATTTTTTAAAGGTTTTGAACCAGTTTTGTTCATATCGTTTGAAAAAAGCGCGCCAACACAAAACACCACCTGGCAACCCGGGCGGTACTTTTACTCATTATTTAGAGATTGTAGAGCTTTCGAAACTTCCTATTCCGGGGATGGGAAGGGTGGGGTGGGACCTTATATCTTCGAATGAAGCTTACTCATATAATATTGATCGAACTTCATTCAAGAAGTTCATTTGATCATATATTATATTTCGTAAGCTTCATTCGAAGATATAATTAACCACGTAGATGTTTAGAACAGGAAGTTTCGTACTCTATTACACATTAAATACTTTTACACCTTTTTAAAAGTATAACACAATACATTATCAAATATTTAAGTGCTAAAATATCAAAAATTTTAATTTCAAATTGGTTAAATTTATCTTAAGGTTCACAAAAGGATGCATATAATTGCTGTGAGCCAGTGTAAGCTGATTATATAGACAGTTAAAATTATAAAGCAACTACAAAACATTTTAGAAGGAAGTCAATTCGTTTTGAATGTTTTTGTCCGGCTTACTGTTGTTTGAATTGTGCCGATGACTAGTGTTTCTTGTCACGAGAGTATAAGTTAGGTAACTTGTACCAAGAATCAAATTATATATCCAGATCAAATATATCCAGAGCTGATATGAATTGATTATGAACTTTTACAAAGTCAGAGCAAAATCTTATTTCTCTTGAGTATAACTCAGTTACATTAGTGTGTGAAATCTAGAAGAGTAATTGGGAAAATCATCAGATCAAGGGCTTTGGCCGAGGTCTGTCGGTGTCCCTAACGTCTGCGATAGAAATCTTTGCTCTGCACTGCCCTGATAATTAATATCATTTAATTTCTCTAGATAAAGAGCATTCATTTGATATTTATTATGAAATACCGTTTTTATTCTCAGAGACACAATGTTGTAAAATTGTGCTTGGTTTGGCACATTTCTTGATGATTGTTGTTTATAACTTTGGATAAGTACCAAATGCAAACTTAAGTTTCGGAGAACCCTTCTGGTAGAAAACCGAATGTATCTGGTCCCTACTTAAGTGTCTTTTCTGCCTACTTAAAGAAGGGAGAATAGGTAATGAACAGTAACTGCTGTTTATGAGAGTATTAAAACAGATAATATGTAACAAGAACAGAGGCACATAAGACCTAAATTTTATTGTTTTTACATAAAATCGATGACGCTTTCGACTTCGTAGAAATTTAAAACAATCTATGTCACACGAGACTTATAGTCTCGTCAAACCCAGCGGGAAATTTTGACAATTCTATCATGTACTATTGTATCTTACAATGAAATAATAAGTTTTATTTTTATTTATAACAAATATCTCCTATTGCGGACGCTGGGACCGAAAAGGGTAAACTTAAGTGTATGAAATAAATGTTTAATCATCGTTAAGTGATTTGTTGCTATTAATGTTCCTTTTAAACCAGTACAACCTGGAAAGTGGCATCGCTGCCAGGGTATAACACTACAAGAAGAAGGATATTATGACCTTTCAGTTTACTTACCACAACATAACAAAAGTTTACTTACAACTTCCGTTGAATTTACAATCAAGGGAAATTAGGTCTGCTCTGCCACGGTCAGGACAGAAATTCCAAAGCAGCTAAAGCTTGGCTGCAAATAACTATATTTTATGAATAAAGCTTTTGTTCAGGGTTATGGGAATAAGAAAAAAAATACGATGAAATCTACTAACTTCGAATTTAGATGGAATCATCGATTGCGTATACGTAACGTAGGTACTACTCGTACTACACATCAGATAATAGTAAACTGACACTTACGTGCACGTACCTTCAGTATTGGTGTGAGAGACAAGAGGGCTTTTGTAGTACTCATAGGAGTATCAGCAAAAACTTAGGATTAAAACTTTGCTAGTTACTCATATCTTTTTAACCGATTAAAAAGCTAAACCAATTCTCATTGTACCGATTCCGCATTGTCTTGGTCAAGTCATTCTATTGAATGAATTTTATATTTCTGTTATTATCCGATTATATAACCTGTTGATGGCCATAAAATGGACAATGCGCAACAATGAATCACTCTTAATTTTAAGAGAAAAAAGGCTATAAATTCAGTTTTTTTCAAGGCTTTACATACAGCGAAATGAAGCCTAAAAATCGGTATGGTTGTTTAGGTCGTACAACGTTTTTCTTCGCTAGTTTGTTTCTAAAAGTTTTTCTCGCGCTAAAAGATCGTATCGCGATTAACTATGATGAAGTATGAGATGCGCAGATGCGCGAATAAAAGAGCATGCCAAAGCACAAAAATAAATAAAAAAATATTAATCACATAAGTTACGAAGGTACGGTTACCTAGTAGTAGTATTATACAGCCCAGATATTTGACGTGAATGTGAAGTCAGCAGCAAGCGTGATTTAAGGCTTATCGGTTAGTGAAATATTTGCGGCTTCTCAAAGGTCGTACACACCACAGCAGGGAAGTTGAAACAAAACCAGCTTAAGCTGAAGTAGCGCCACGCTCGCTACAAACACCTAAAGCAGATATTTGCACAAGGTCCAAGTGTTTCCACTGACGTGCAGTCGAGTGTACACCATGACAATAAAATAATATAATAATTTATGTTAACTACCCCAAGTCATCATACTATTATTACACTTTTAATGAAGAGAACACGTTAACTTCTTAGATTGAAGTCGTGTGCGATCATAAAACAGTCTTAAGCTATCGAATTAGTAGTCGCTCGATAGCCTTCCATTTGCGCAAGTTTTGAATTGACTTGCTCCCACTAAGGTATTGGCTTGCCACAGCAAAAATTTCATAGAAAGCAATCCTTAGCTATAGGATTATTACGGGGTAGTTTGCGACAGATAGCACTTAGCTGGCAGTCAAAATGAAGGTAATGAACCAAATTAGAGCTACTCAATACTCATGGTTCATTGCTATATCTGGATCAGTCTTTATTTTCATTTAATATGTACAATAATGTACGTTTGTTTAATGTATACATTTATGCATAGAATAAATAGAGGAGGGCCAGCAGAACAGGATCAGGTCGTCTATGGGACAAGTCACGAGCTCAGTCGCCATAGAGTCGATGCATACGCGACTTGAAAGGATTCTGGTTTTTGATCTTATGAACTCCTCCGTTGCTCACGAAGGGGGCCCTGTGAGCTTCCCCCCCCTTTCTTTTCAGATATTGGTGAAATTGAGGGGAGGCTGTCCAGACTTCCCTGGTAGCAAGATTACGTCATTTTTAGGAACGGTGATGTAGAAATATTTTATGAAGAAAATTCTTTTTACGCTGCAAGTAGAACCTCTCTTTTACTGCATCATTCATTACATATGAAAGGTAGTCATTTTTTTTTTACCATATTAAACAAGTAAAACACTTAGAAACGACTTCTCAAAGACTGGCCTTAATGTTTATTGATATTAAATAAAGATTTTAAAAGATTCAGTTTCTTCTAACAGGTAAATTTATTTATCCAGCAAGTAAGATGGATATGTCAATGGCCGTATAGAAATACGAACGTTGTTGTAGAACGTCAATTTTATAATAACACGTCCACGTGCCAACACGCGGTTAGCCTCCAGACTATTGAAGTTTTTATTTCGAAATCGATAACATCAGCCATATTTTGGCTTGAATTTGTCAGTGCCCTGATAAATTTATAATATTTTCAAAGTTATTATGTTTTTACGGACTTTGATGCGTAATAGGTATCTTATTTAAGCTATGAGAGCTAAGAACTTGTGTGTTTACATATTTTTGGCATAAGTAGGTGCACCAGTAAAAATTCAAAAGTAATTATTTACTAATTTATTTCCCTTCGAACGACTTCTGAAGTATGTTATGAGTCTATTTGGCTTGCCCAGTTTCGTATTTGGTTACGGAACACATATATCTGTTTAATAGTAAATTAAATCAAACATTTTCAAAGGGTCACTGACTGAAACAATCGTAAACCAATTGGCCAGTACACATCGCTCGTCATTAAGCTGTTTTAAATTATTTCGGAATGAAATCTGTTTTTCTTTTTGTGGGTAGAACTTGACGAATGATGAAATGAGTCTGTACAATTTTATTATTGTGTGGGTAGGTAATTGTCTAGTTTATACATAGTTTATAAGCAAACTCTCGGCTACGAACTAAAATTCCGTTAAGTCCCTGTGATAACACACGGTTACCCTCCGGACCCTGTAATTGTATGATTATTACGTATCTACGGTCGTGTTGGCTCATGTCCAACCTTACGAATTGCACATTTTATAAGAATCACCATAGTACCATTTTGGGGTAGAATAAAATTGTTCCAGACGGATTGTGGTTATTTATTATTGTTTTTCAAAATGAGGATAACCTTTTAAAAAAATATATAAATAAGACAGGTTTAACTTGAGTATGTATGTGTACCTACGTACAATCGATCACTAACCTGCATAACTCAATACAATTTATAGGTCTGTGCTAACACACGGTTTGCCTCAAGACCGAATTTGTCGTCGTGTCAACACGCGGTTGGCCTCCAGACTGAATTTGTCTTCGTGATAACACACGGTTACCCTCCAGACGGAATTTTCGTTCGTTTTGGACTACATCCAACCTCCCATATAGAACAATTACTGCCTTTCTGAACCACACTAAATCCGTACTAACACTTTGAATTATATGAAAAGAAAGTAGTAGCTTTGACCCACCTGAATTATGTGCTGAAGATCCCAGCACTCCAAAATTTGGAGGCTAGCCACGTGCTTTTCACTCTCCTTACATCATTGTATGCTTTTTTCGATTGCTTTTTTTTCACTAAATTGCACTTCTTTCCACACTAAATTTACACGAATTTAAACTTGATTTAAGTATATAATAATTAAAATAAAACTTGTATTAAATATTGAAAATTGAGAGCGCGTTATGTGCTTTCGTTGCCACGCACAGAAAAAGAATGAGTGAAAGTACCGCCCGGGTTGCCAGGTGGCGTTTTGTGTTGGCGCGCTTTTTTCAAACGATATGAACAAAACTGGTTCAAAACCTTTAAAAAATCTCTAAAATATGTGCGATTAGCTGCCGCGGGCTAGGATTAGGACTACGTGGTTAATTATATTTTCGAATGAAGCTTACGAAATATAATCTTTGTTAAACGGCGATTAAATGCCTATGTGAGAAAGTTATCAAAAATGTGCTTAAAACGGATGCAATTAGCGAGATAAAGCAGGTACTTACACCTAATGCATTTCATTCATTACGACGCGACGACAAGGACTCTCGAGAAGGATAGTCGTATTGTTACAGAATAGATAAAAGTACTAGTGTTAGTCGCCCTCCCCCTCCTTCCCGCAACTTTGTCAGATTTGCCTGTGTGTATTTCCGCTCAACAAGTGCTGCTCAAATCAGAATTATTCTATTAAAGTATATTTTTAATTCGAGTGTATTTTGCAAACTATAGCAACCTTCTAACCACTATCTTCTCACTTCTCAATAACTTTTTACAGTAATCATTTTATTTATTTCTTGTTAGATGTTATTAATTAAAAAACTTAGAGAAAGAGGTTACTCGTCGAATCCGACTCGGGTGGGCAGCGTTCGGGAAGCTCCGCAATATCTTCACGTCTAAAATACCGCACTGTCTCAAGACGAAAGTCATTGACCAGTTTTGTCAGGAAGCTCAAAGTCACCCAAAGGGCTATGGAAAGGGCTATGCTCGAAGTCTCTCTGCGCAATCGAATCAGAAATGAGGAGATCCACCGAAGAACTAAAGTAACTGACATAGCCCTGCGAATCAATGGCCGATGGGGCGTAAGGGTTCTAGAGTAGCGACCATGTACCGGAAGAGGAAGCGTTGGCAGGCCCCCCACAAGGTGGACCGACGATCTGGTCAAGGTCGCGGGAAGCTGCTGGATGCGAGCAGCGCAGGACCGGTCGTCATGGAGATCTTTAGGGGAGGCCTATATCCAGCAGTAGACGTCTTTCGGCTGATAGGTATGATGATGATGATGATAATGAGATGTTAATAGTACCTATATTGTTTGTTTTTAAATATTGGTATTATAAAATGGCGCATCGCTTAAATAGTTTAGTTTCAAGGATTAGTAGTAAGTATGAACTGTACCTTTCCAACAAAAAAATAAAGCTAATCATACCTTAATTAAAGGGAAAATATCAACCTACTTCAAATAATTACAAACGATAAAGTTAAAAGGGAGTTTTGATGAAAATTTGTTAATGTAAAAACAAACACGGCTTAACATAAAAGAAACTCTACTCTTTTACGACGAAAATTGTAAAAACATTTTCCGGCTGACAAAAGCCCGTGTAATAGAAACATTAAATCCTTTGAAATCTCTTTTCCTGCTTTGTCGTGGGTCCTAATTGCGCCGGCAAAAAGCGCCTCAGTCTAGATTAAAACGATGCTGCTGACACTCGACTTCGAGCTCTAATTACTGACAGGAAAGAACGAAATTTGCGCTGATGGTTTCTTGGTCGAGATGGCTTCTTAATGCTGCCAGCTTCTAGGAGTAATTAAATAGAAGGAGGTCATACCGAGATATTAAAAACGTACAAAGCCACGAACGCTACGGCTACGGAGAGCCTGCGCAGGGCGCACCACCGCACCGCTCAGAATCCTAATGGACACTCTACGCGGGTATTGTTGTTTCATCTACTAGAAAATGTGCTTCAAATAAATCATACTCTCATGTTTTGTCTGCAGTAATTTATTGTGTCGCTTTATGAGCGTATCATTGTATGGAAATGGCGACAGAGTTAGTCTCGGGTTTTATGATGGGTCGCAAAACCACAGCAGGAATTATGATGTGGTGCAATTTTGTTTGTGTCTCGTAGCGTAGTTACTTATTTATTATGAGCGAGAATTTTATTACTGCATGCGCGGACCTTGTAAAAATGATACACAAAGAATATATTAAGATCTACTTCTATAGATCAAGTTTATGTCGCCGTAACTTTCATAAATTTTAACAATACTAGTGGAACCCTATTCATAATAGTGTTCCACTTATATGGGCGGTTGTCACATTAAACGGTCTTAAAATTAGTCGGGTTGGTACTAATAAGGAGTCAGTTTGGAGGATGGAGCGTTATGAGTCGCTAAGCCGATAAATCCTGCGCAGTCATAACACTCATAATCATACATTATAATAACACAGCGCCGCAACCGGGTACATTGACATCGAGATATATCACACTCACTTTGTTAGAATACAAAAATAGAAACCAACAGGAAATGACAAAAATGATTTTCATTGATCTCTGGTCTCTAGATAGAAAAAAAGAATAGATTATTTAATTTAACTGCAGTTCTTCACTCTTCAATTTCTTATCTTGTGGTTGTGACTATCTGAGAAAATTTTTGTAACTATTAATAAAATTGTTGTGTACACTATATGGATTGTACTGAAGTTCTTTATCTGCTTTAATTTTTTATTTCTTCAATAATTTTAATACAAAAATCTTGTTGTGTATCTAATAAATAAAATAAAATTGTAATCGTTTTATACATGGCGCTTCTCTGCCTTTCCACAAAACAAATGTTTGACCTTTTAAAGAAAACATACAATCATCTGCAGTTAGCTGTATTAACAATACTCGTATCAATAAATTATGTAATTGCAAAAAAATAAAAGTGGTCTTTTTTATATTGAGTTTAGAACACAAACAGTCTTCATAGAATTAATGTTACAAAAATGTAGGTTTACAAGAGACCTGGAGGTTCATAAAAAAGACAAAAAGAAACAAGGTTAAACGCGGCTTGAAAACCTGAATTGAAAACTTGAATAACTTTTATAGTTTGAATATCTTTTTCATAATAAATTCGTTCATTTAGCGCAATGAAACGCAAGGAAACGCTCCTTGCTTCGCTCGGAAAAGAAACCGTGCTAAAAATATTACTATGGGATGACATCTGCTAACACGTCCAAAATTGCAATGTCACATCATCATCGACCGTTGAAATGAAATATGTGTAAACCTAACAAATTTTTAACTTGGTCGTTCCATTGAACGTCGCCTTCACTACCTTGGGACGAATTATTTACTTAATCTGCCTTCTAGTATCCTTATTATTCTGTGATGTAACGTAACCTCAGGGCTCTTTACCTCCCCTACCATGGGTACGTTGCCATCGCGTCAGGCTGTGTGTAGTCGGGCCCTAGCTAGTTAATTTCACGCGGCTCTGCCTGCGCCCGACTACCGTCACCCGACGCCCGACGCCGGCGACCGGCAGCACCCAAATAATCCTGAGATTACTGTTATTTATTGCCATTGAGAGCTAGTTAGCGCTGTTTGTCCCCACGCCTCTCCTCCCGTCTCTCTGTAACAATTATACAATTTTAACGAAGGATTACTGCGGGCGGGACCCGCTTGTTATTTTATTAAACACAGACAAGACCAAGTTCCCAACTCCAAGCATGTTTCAGTTCATATTGTTGATATAATGGTTGGATCAAACAGAACAAAACATACGCAACATGAAGATATTAACGCAATTGTTCACACAAAACAGACGGTTGTTCGGTCTCCTTAGAGAAATATGACAGCTATTAGGATAAGTAGGATTTGGTGTTGGCATTAACGGATGTCTGAGCATTAGGAGTGGCTTTCATCGCCGCTCAGACTCAGCCAAAGACGACACAATCGGAGATTTACCTCTAACATTAACCGACACATTCACAAAATTTATCATTATTTACCACCACAAAGCCTCAACTAAAACTAAATTACACTTTTTACAAGACTTTCAAAGAAGTAAATGAACTTTAACGTCTCTTAAGTACCTGCAAACTTTTCCACTACTCAGTGCTCTTAATGTTGAAGAAAGTTACATCATTTTCTTCCGAGTTTATCCTCAGTGCTTCAACTGGAGCTTTAAATTGAAACTCAAGTTACCGACATTGTTGCTAAAACAATAAGACAATTTTAAGTCGAATATCATTAACATTTCAAAACTATGTTTCGTCGTTAAGAGTTCGGTAGTTCGTTTCAGACGATGGTCGGACTCATAAATAATTTGATGGACTGCGATTTGTGCAGCTCTCATGGTCGTAAAGACTCTGTTTGAATCAACCGTTAGATATTACGAGGCCTTCACTTCACCCTACGTCAAGCACGGACCTAGATCTTACATTTTACGGTTACCGTCTCCCATACTGAGATCTCTGCTATTTCCATTTAATATGTTCTGTCTGTGATAGCAAGTCAAACCCAATCAAATTTTCTCTCCCGACTATTCATTTAGAAGGCTCTCGCTCGATCCACCTCTCAACGGTTATTGGTTTCAGGATCGACTGACAATTTACCTGCAGTTTAATGTTGATTTAGAGTAGTAATCAAATCTTTACCTATTACTCTGTTTACCACTTGATTTTATATTCCTTTGGAAATGGTAAAAAAAAGCCTGAGTATCATCAAATTAATCGGAATCATTCAATATTTTATCAACCAATCAAAATTTTCACGACTACATTGTAGGTGTTTAATAAAGTAGTTGCTCCATTAAAATCTTGCATAATTTGTTATTTATTTATGTACATAACTAATACAAAACTAACAGCCCTAAGGATTATGAGCTGCAATTCCCTCAGGCCGCAGCAGCTTCCATTACCTTTCTTTTTCAGTCTACGTTCTCTGCTTCATTGCTGTGAAAACTGCCATTTGATGATAACCAGCAATGGCCAAAAGCGCGCTTCCCGTCAACGTCAATTATGACTTGCGGCAGTTGCGTGCGACTATGCATCGTGTGGCGTCTGTGTCGGGGCGTACATTCACATTAATCTAACGTAAAGACAAATGCACTGGAAGCCACATGTGTCGGGAGACTTCACACAAAAACAGCTCTTACATTAATTACGTGTGTCAAGCTCAAAAAACTTGGTATGCTTTTAGTGGTGGCTAAAAAATATTTTTCAAGCTCTAGTAAGTAAAAAATTAAAGGGTAACATCGGTAATATATTTGATATAAATTATTATATTCTGCTGGTTTTTCAAAATAGTTGCGAAAAATTTTAATTTTCTAAAACTCAAGATCTTCTTCGCGTCACTCTCGGAATAAAAGCGTGCTTAAAATCAAAGCACGAGAACTTGAGAGTCATCCAAGCAAATTCGATTGTGAATTGTTCAACTAAATTTATAATTAATCAACAACGGAGATGCCTCCGTAGCGAGCTGCGAGAACCATTCTTGCGTATTCTGTTGAAGCATCCCTTCTCAAGGGCCTTTCAACTGATTCCCTATTTCACAAATTAATGGCGGTTGACTTTTATTACAAAATTTATACAAAGCGACGTGAAATTGGGGTAATTTCTATTCGTGCACGTATCCGCATGCAAATTAATGTCAGTTTGATAACACCGACATTACAAGACTGAAATGAAATCCGCTGAACGTGTCTGAAATCTAAATCGGAAATTAGTTGCATTTCATTTTATAATAAAGCTTTTATAAAATTACAGACTTTTTATCCAGTAGATTTTATTTCATCCTCGGTTTTGGGGTGGTAGGAGCCTACCTCCTAGCGGTCCACCCCGGGCAACGGCGCCGCGGGACACTATGTTCTGTGGCGGCGGCTGAAGGTCCCTCACAGCGGTGGTAGGCTTTGGCCGCCTGGCTCGCGACCACCCTCCCGCCGGAGCCCGACGCCAAACAGCTTAGCTGTGTTCCGTCGTAGTGCGGGAGTGCCAGTGCCATTGGGGGATGGGAGGTGGTCAGTAGCGCGGCTCTGATTCGGTCTTGGTCTCTAAGCAAGTTTGTACCGGGTAACTCATACTGGAGGGTAGCGGGATCCGAGGCACGGTCCCTGCCGTTGGCCAACCGCAGGTAGTAGGGGGCCCAAGTACCACGAAAGCCGACGTGGGAAAGGCTGCCCCGCCAACTAGCGAAAAATCCCGAAATGCTCCATCGTGCCAGCTGGCGACTGGACGGGAGGATCCGATGGACCCATTTCGGGGAGGCTCGGGCGTCCCCGCAGTCTCCAGATGAGTTCCCCACAGGTCAAATGAGCTGAAGCGTCCAATTGGAAAAAGGAGTAGCGTCTCGACCATTCTTCCATTTCCCCACCACACACTCCTCAAAATGAAAAAAAGTAAGAAAAGAAATAAGATTACCAAACGGCGGCACTTCCTCCCGCTTAAAGTGCACCTTACAAACATCAGGGGGTTGCACTCAAATATCGACCCGGTCCACCATCATCTCGAGACCGAGAAGCCGCACTTATTTTTTTAACGGAGACGCAAATAGGAACACCGTCGGACGCGGCGTACCTCAACTACCCAGGATACTCGTTGGAACACAAGTTAAAAAACGAGCTGGGGTCTGTGTGTACGTCCGCGATGACATTAGCTATCGGCGTCTCCGTTGCTTTGAGGATTCCGGGTTTTCTACAATCTGGCTACTGGTGGACACCGGGGTCGAGAAATCTCTCTACGCCGGTGTCTATCGGTCGCACAGCAGTGACGAGGAGACATCCAGGCTCTTTGAACAGCTCATGGAGAAGGCGGATTGTGCCCAACAACGGTACCTAACAGCGCAGCTTCATTTTCTAGGGGACTTTAATGCCCACCACAGCGAGCGGTTGTTCCCATACCAGAAAACTGACCATGCTGGGAGAGAAGCGCGCAAACTAGCACTGTCGCTAGATCTCACCCAGCTGGTGAATGTTGCTACGCGGGTGCCAGACGTTGACGGACACACGCCCAATTGCTTGGACTTGCTGCTGACCACAGATCCGGACAGGCACTCCGTGTCGGTATCAGCCCCGCTGGGAACATCCGACCACTGTCTGGTGAAGTCCGTGTCGATTATCTCTCCTCCGGATGATAGCCCAAGAGGCACGAGGCGAGTTTGGCGATACGAGTCAGCAGACTGGGATGAGATGCGGCACTTCTTTGCGTCCTACCCATGGCAGCCAGTGTGTTTTTCTTCGGGCGACCCCACCTGTTCAGCTGAAGCGGTTGCAGATGTGATACGGCAGGGAATGGAATACTACATTCCATTCTCCGATATACCGCTCGGTCACAAAGCCCGACCTTGGTTCAATGCAGACTGCGCTCGCGCTGAGGCTCGAATGCAGTCTGCATACCAAGCCTGGGTTCAAGCCCGTGACCGCAAAGTTCGAGCTCGGCGGGTTCGCGCGAAGAAAAGAGCATTTAATGCTGCTGCAAAGTCCTGCAAGCGGGTGATCCGGAAGGCCACCACGTCAGTCGCCAATAGGGACCAAACTTGCATCCTACCCCTCTGGTAGTAAACAATTTTGGTCCCTTTCCAAGTCAGTCGAAAACAACTTCTGCCGTCCTACATTACCTCCCCTGCTGAAACCAGACGGGTCACTAGCCCACTCCGCAACAGAGAAAGCAAATTTATTTGCATCTCTATTTGCGAGCAATTCTCGCCTAGATACAGACTCTAATCAGCCACCGACGATTCCTCGCTGTGATTCTTCGATGTCGGAGATCACAATACACTCAAAAGAGGTTCGTAGAGTACTTCGAAATCTAGACGTGAACAAAGCTAGCGGTCCTGATGGAATACCAGCAAGAGTCTTGAGGAACTGTGCGCCTGAGTTGTCTCCTGTGCTGACGCGTTTGTACCGCCTCTCTCTTAAAACAAGGACGGTGCCTAAACCTTGGAAGGTTGCCAATGTACAGCCGGTACCCAAGAAGGGTAGTCGTGCCGACCCCACCAACTATCGTCCGATCGCCATCACCTCCATACTCTGCAAAGTTATGGAAAGGGTACTAAATGGAAAATTGCTGACTTACCTAGAAACTAACGACCTACTCAGTGATCGTCAGTATGGCTTCCGCCGGGGACGATAAACTGGGGATCTTCTAGTGTATGTTACGCATTTCTGGGGCGAGGCCATCGAGAAACACGGCGAAGCCCTTGCCGTATCACTGGACATCTCGAAGGCCTTTGATAGGGTATGGCACGCAAGTCTGCTGAGCAAACTTCCTGCATACGGCATTCCCGCTGACTTTTGCTCTTGGATTTCTGACTTCCTGAGTGAACGGTCGATCCGAGTAGTCCTTGATGGCTGCTCCTCTGACCCCATGGCTATTGACGCCGGGGTTCCTCAGGGGTCTGTTCTCTCTGCGACTCTTTTCCTGCTGCACATCAACGACCTACTTGGTCCTAATATTGTTGGGTACGCAGATGACAGTACTGTCGTCGAGAGATATATGTCAAGCGCAAAAGCCAGCAGTGACGAAATACGTTCTTTGAGAGAGTCCACGGTAGAGCGTATAAACTCAACCTTAAGTCTTGTCTCCGACTGGGGTGACAAAAATCTGGTGAGTTTCAACGCCACCACAACACAAGCGTGTCTATTCACTGCCAAAAGGAGTCCATTCAATCTGGCTCCTACTTTTCGAGGTACATCTGTACCGGTCACCGACAGCCTCGAGCTTCTTGGCATGAAGCTGTGTGCAAACCTGAACTTCGGCGCCAACATTGAGTCAAAAGCTCAAACTGCGGCCAAAAAGTTGGGTATCCTCAATAAGGTTAAGCGGTATTTCTCTCCTGGACAGTTCCTAGTTTTATACAAAGCACAAGTCCGATCTTGCATGGAGAATTGCTGCCACCTTTGGGATGGCTCAGCCAAATACCAACTAGCCGCTCTAGACTTGATCGATCGCAGAGCCAAGAAGCTCGTAGGTGATGAGATGCTAGTGAAAACGAAGTTTCACAGCTTAGCCCACCGGCGCAAAATTGCATGTCTGTCGGTCTTTTACAGATTGTACTTCGGAGAGTGTGCCCAAGAGCTCCATGAGCTTATTCCGCCATCCCCCTTCTACCATCGGGAATCCAGACGCACCGCAGGATATCACCCATATCTGGTTGATATTCCACACATTCGCACAAAGTGCTTTGAAACATCCTTTATAATGCGCACAGCTAAGGAGTGGAATTCTCTGCCTGCGTCTGTGTTCCCGAGCTCTTATAACCCGAATCTATTTAAGTCGCGAGTGAATAGGCTTCTTCTGGGCAAGCTCGTTCCATCGTCGACCTCATCTCTGTCCTCAAGGCTAGATCGAGGTCAAGAGTAAGCCCATACATAATAATAATAAAAAAAAAGGTTTACGAGAGTTGAACCTTAACGTCATACCCGGCCATCTCGCCCTTTGAAGAGTCACCGCGTGTGATTCAGGCCCACTTCTTACTGAGAGGAAGTTTCAAGAATCTCGTCAACATTATTGACAATATTGTCAACAAAATCTTGGACTACTTTCAACTCTTTAAGGAGAAAGTTACTTTACTAACCCTAGCATCTTCAAGGAGTTTTATTGTTCTATGCAGAACCAAATTTTGAACCCTCGTTTCTTAGACAGAATAAAAAGTGTCTGCCGATTTACTCGACTATAACGAGCACGTGTCGACTGGTCGCATGCGGGATGGCGGGTTGCGTTCACGTTGGAATCGTAGCTTCGGTTGTGCTTCGGTTTTCGGCTCACGTAAGCCGATTAACATCAATATTGGAAAAGGGCGAGCATCGCGATCCCGCACCTCGCCGCGACGATATGCGACAAGTGTGAATTATGAACGAGTGCACAGCCAGATGGAAATTCTATTTTAGCTGGTGGCGAATCGATGACGTGACTAGTACTTGATTAGAAAAAGTTAAATATTAGAAAGGAAGTAAAATTTTACAGCTTCTTTATTTCGATGTTTAGATCAGACAGATTGACACATTTGATTTTTTCCATTACATGTATGTTTCCAGAGACAACATGACGGGTCGGATAAGACAGCAGATGCTTTATAGATTGTACAGCTCCATCTCCAAAAAATGAAATCTCGGAAAAAGGACGACATGGTTAAACCATTTTTGTAAGCTCGAAGGTACTTCAGTCATACGTCTCACTGGAACTGTAACGAGTACCGCCTATATTTTTCCATCAGTGATGATGCAGTGTACTAGGAGAGTGTGAATGAGTTATGAGAGGCGGCGGCGCGCGATGTGGCCGCTACTATAGGAGATGCGACCGACACCGCGCTGTCGCCGCGAGGCGCGATTTATAGCGATAGTTCGCGCACTGAATCCGAATCACATTCCACAACATTCGGCGGAAAGTTGTAAAACTTTATCGCACCAATTTGTCAAATCCACGACCTCACGTTTGAATATTTCCGTTTTTATCTCACAGGGAATAAATTTTATTACAATAAATTTTTTGAAATAATTTATCGCCGGGGATACGGAAGCCATTTATTTTTTATTCATCGGATAGCCTTATTTTATCCCGAAGTGGTGAGGAGGAAAATATTTCAGCTGTCACACACAAAATAAGGAATAATCCGAATATTAGACACATAATGTGTGAGTGAATGAATGCGGGCGGCACAATACAAAGGACAACCGAAACTCATTCAGTGGAACCTACCTCCGAGGAGAAGAGCTTATAAGAGAAATGAGACGATGAGACACAATGTTATCCTATTTTGCTCTTTCAACACATTAGGTGGTATTTTTACCTGCTTGCCAAAACACGTCTCTACCCTTTTATTTTGCACTTAATGCTTGATTGGTTATTCAGTGAATAGGTGCAGCTAGTATTTTGAATGATGTTCTATTATTGTTGGGAATTTCTACGCTTCAAAAGAATAAAGAAATACTAGTAGTATAACTTTGCAAACATCTCATTTTAACTGTTGAGGTTTGTGTAATAAAATATCGAGGTTATAAAACTGGATACGGTTGAACTGCAAATTTTACTACGCATGTTTGGTAAACTTTTTACCCTGAAATGGATGTGGGTTGAGTATTTACGAGGGCGACATGCAAATAGAGTGCACGTACCACCCGCACCCCCCTCATCTCCCCGGATCAAGATTTAATGTCAATAAAGTTTTACGCGGCCCGCGGACGGACGGATGGACGATCGTAAAATATTTTCATTCGTGCGACAACTACGGTCTCTGAGTCCAGGGTCCGGTTTACTTACTGCTTAGTGGAACTACGGAACAAACTAAATAGAAATATGTAAGATTCCATTTTTGTCACTTTACCTAGACCCTGCTACTTTTGGGACGAAATAAGTTTTTTCTATAAGCTTAGCAGTATCATTTTACTTGAGACTCTTTTTTGCGTCTTGTGATATTAGAAGTAATTAAACTTAACTTAAACTTAAAAAACGGAGGAGAATTGATTGCTCCTTGTTTTAAGATTGGCATCACACCAATGCGGAACATTAAAGTTTGAAGACTAATACAACTATTACTTTGCAAATAGAGGAAACGAAAATTATGACATCACTGCAGATGTCGCGTGCTCAACAGTTGATTTTGATTGGATCTGCTTCAAGATCTGAAAACCACAAACTCCAATAATCTTAAATTGGATGTACGGATATTGGATAAGGTGTTATTGCGAAATGTAATCTAAGCAATCGAATCCATCGCGCCGGCTGAGGTGGCCGGAAGGAGGATCAACCCAGGGTCATCAATTGGCGGTATTGCCGAACAGTGATCGCCGGAGCCAATGCGAACGGTATTGCTACCGAGCACTCAGGTACAAGCCACGAGTTGGTGCGGAAGATACAATTGGTAATGCAGAGGTCAATTTGGCGGAAGGCTAAAGAGTTCACTCAAATTATTCGTCCATGTTCAAACTTACCTACTGCCTTATTTGTGACGTAATTAAGACGGCAAAATTTGTTGTTAATTGAAAACTAAGACACAATTTTATTAAAGCCGGTAATTTCCCTTATTATAAACTTCAGGAAAATAGCACTGCGGTTTTTTTTACGGAAGACGTAAGCAAAGGGTGGTACTTCCAATGACGGACTTTGCCTAATAACTCTACCACCTGTGTCCTGTATTTGTTTAGCTCAAATTATTGACTAAAGTAGGTTAAAACAAAGATAATGTTTTAACCAAGTCTTAAGCTTGCGCCACGCGTTCAAAGAGCGATAGCGGTCGCATAACTCGACCGTATCGCGCTTCAGCCGTGAAATATAGCGCCAGCCGTCTAATTACACCGCTTATCGTAGCGGCTAGAAAAATCATCGCCTAGCTAGCCCTCGGCCTCCGGTACAGATACCGGCAGGAAATTGCTTCACAAGATAATCCGAGTAATTAACGCAATAGGTGATTCCTGAAAACTGGACAAGGTGTTTTCGGAAAAGGTGCGTCGTAAGCCGAGCGCTCCCTCGTTTGTTAAAGGCGGTCAGACGACACCGAATTTAATGGAGCTAAAAGCTTACAAAGGAAAGTAGATCGGTGCACGTGGCGCGGTTAGCTAACGTACATTGCAGCAACAAGCTATCGGATTACTTTCAACAACAGACTTGGGGCAGTTACTAGTTCAATGCAAGGTACGGAACCGGGGAACAGTAAGTACAGAGTGGAAGTACTCTCACTCTGCTAATAGGTAGCGAAAAATGTTGATTGTACGAGCCGAGGACCAGGGTTGCCGATGAATACTAATCACAACTGCATGAGTCAGCGCTCAGCACTCCGCATGCCAATACTTTCATTAACTCGTTCATTTGAACCGAACGCTGATTGGATTTTACCAATTTTAGTGCAAATGAATCTGGAAAATTCTAATTAAGCTTGTTCGAAATCACGTACACTTTTATCATCACGTCTGACCACAAAATGCAGAATACGTTTTATCAGAGGCTAGAGTTGATTGAACCATAGCTTGAATACCCAAATGATCACATGCCGAATACTCGAATTCAAGTTATTTTGTAGTGCATAAGGTTTTTATGTCTTGAAAAGGTAAAGGGCTAATACATACTATCAAAGTAATCACTTGTAAGTGCATTAGTGTATCATTAGCAATGCCTGTCTACTTTGTGTGTTCAGACAGTCGAGCAAACAATCGGGGCAAGTGGTGGTGCGTTCGCGAACTTCCTGCGCCAGTGTTCCGTTACCGAGAGTGTGTACTCTACTGATTGAATTGTCTGACAAACAGCCCCCTCCCCGCTACCCTTTTCCCCGGCACTGCCTTATATTCCTACATCAACTTCAGTAACACCTCTATATTAGGGCATTATACGAGTATTATAGGCTATCTCAGGTTTCATAGCTGTCAAAATAGTACCTAAACATACCTGCACAACTACCCGTACGTGGGTAAAAACTAATCTTCAACGTAACATGAGTCCGACAAGTTGTGACACGTGATCGGATCTTGCAATCAATCAAGCAGATGAAGGCGCAGATTGTCTGATTAACCCCCTCCCTCGTCGCTTCTCCCGCACCCCCGCGCTCGCCTGCGGCTGAGGGCACAGCGGGATCATTATCGCCAGCGCAAACTGCGGGAAAAATTTGAGGAAGCCAACCAAGAAACGGCGCGTTTCCGGACACATTTCCGGCTACTCTAGCATTTGCGTTGAGTAATCTGGCTTTTCCACAAATCTTACAACAGTAAAGTTAAAAGAACTCTAGATTATCTACTGGAATAACTTGTACAAAACAGTAAGGTACACTTCAGTGTGTACCGCTGGCAAAAACATGTTCCAACCCATAATAAAGCTGTAACGATGAATTATTGACCCTGCCATGTATAAACATAGAGTTCTAATATCTGCGTGCACCGGCGCAGGGTCGCGAGTGGCGCATAATCTCACACATCTTCCAGCAATTTACCTTCAGTGCTTATACTCCAGCTAGCAACAACCTGTGTGGCAGTTATTAAATTATTTTATACATTTGTTTATACTACTCCAATGAAGATTATAATTTAGCACATTGACTATTTTCCGCATTATTTGCTTGAGCAAGTTATAGTAATTAAAGTAATAGCCGTCAATCGGTAAACAAACCAAACTTGCGTTGAGGCAGTGCGTGCGACCCATAACTACCGCCGCAGGCCCCGCTCGGAATGGCAGGGGTTGGAGTATCTCTCCGCGACAAAGTCTCAATTAAGTTTTATCACCCAAACAATGCGCTCGAGCCCCGTGCTCCGAGCACCCGTCAGCCGCGGGGCGCAGATAATCGCCATTAATATTATGATGTTACCTGCGGCACCACAAGCCCGGACCGACATGTCATTTACCTATCAAATTGAGCGTGAACCTTAACCCCAACATCCTCTAAGATACATATATTGCCCTACAAACCTTTTGGGATTCGGGTTCAACTAACGAAAAAGGTTCGCCGTGCCCCGAGGCTTTTTATCGCGTGGGCTTGTCTTGATTTCGAAACATTACTACGTCTCTTTAGGTTGTGTATTATCCTGTGAACCGTGTGCAGAGGTGGGCAAACAAAGGTGAAAGCAACAATAAATACGTGTTGTAGTGACAGACCCAGGCGGGAGCCGTGGGCTCGAGCTAGGCAGGGAGGGGCAGGTGAGCTGTGTGTCAAATGATTTATGTGACAGATCTAGCAGGGGCGGGTACGAAACTCTTGCAATATACACGCACTACACAATTAAAGTGATTATGAAATAACCGTGAGACAAGATCTAGAAAAGCAAATAGCTGAGGATATGATAGTTACCTCGAGCGGTGTTGCACAGAAAATACGGAAAGATTTCACGCAAAACATTGTTATAGTTGAAAGTGAAGGTAGGATATATTCAATTCCCCGGGGAAGATATTTAAGCAACAATTTCGTTAAACCCACTCACGGTGAGGTCCTCAACCAATTAAAGGTACAATAGAGACTGTAATTTCACCGTCACTATAAATTAGCTTTCCGAAAGACAAAGGTGAAATTACTTGCATCTCTTTTGACATACACTGACGATAAAGATCCTAGTGAGCCGTTGTTAACATGTTAACAATAAGTAATGGATAATTTTCCTGTCATCGTAACGAGTGATTCTGACTTCGACAGACGTAAATTACAGGGTTTCATGTTTTTAAACGTTGATGAAAAGCAGTTCATGTTAATTAATAAGGAGTGATAGGGACTGATTAAATAAACACGCGGTGAGTGCGACAGATAGAACGACTGACGAGAACTCACAGTTGTATTTATTAACAAGCAGGATTAAGTTAAAAGCTGCATGAATCGTACAATTCATAAAATGGAATAAAACACTTGTTAAATTTACGATGGATGCGAATAGACTGGAAGGTCGTAAACTAAACAAATTATTATGTAACCTAAAAATATAGAGTAGGTGACAAAGCGCATTTCTAAATAAATAAAAGGTTCCAAAATATTTTATATAAAAAAACGTAATGGTCGAAAAATTATGCCAAAAAAAAGATAAAGATCATCAATATTATACCTTGCCTCATTTCAATAAAATATTAAGTTTGTGGCTTGTTCCTGTATACCTGAGTAGGTAATGTCTCGAGTGCCGGTGGCGGGTGTGTCTTCATCGTGGTATCGGAGCGGGCAGCCGCAGCCGACAATTATACCGCACTCGCAGTAAAACTCGCTTTAATTATATCCCCCGCTTCGATACAAACGTGTGCTTTAAACGGATGTCTCTTTTAGTCCATCCTATCAATTCCGTTTACTGCACTGTTTATCTATCCTATTAATTTATAAATAAGCAGGTTTTCATTCTAGATCTATTTATTTTTTATACATTTTTCAATATTATTTCTGTCGATGTAATTTCCTGCTCTTTTGATATTTCATTTCCTTTAAAAGAATAATCTTTCAGAATTGTAGCAATTTCGTTGAAAAGTTGATTTTAGCGTCCATTAATTGTTATTTATGTCAGTGAGAATGAGTAACTTGTGAAGATCATTAGATTTAGTACTAGGACCACATCGCCTCGCCAGCACTCGGCGGTAATCAGGTTATCTCGTGTTCGTGTCAGTAAATAGCGCACTACTTCCTCTCTGCATCGGATTTCGCGAGGATCTTATTACAATATCGCTGGAATCAATGGATTTGTATTCCATATCTATTAGAATCATACTGCTGTGCATCTATTTTTATATTCTGTAGCAATGCAAGCATTGGAGTTATTTTCGTTTGCAAAGAACCAAACAGTGTTCCTTTGTTCTTTTAGAAATTTGATCATTTTCCTCAAACCTTTTTAGTGGGTTCCTTTTCTGTTTGGTAGGTAGCAAGTAGGTAGGTATGTACCTGTAATTGGGAGGTGTTACTATAGTAACCGTTGTTGTCAGTCGACACCCTTTTCCCGTGACTGCGACCCTTGTATCCCTCTTGGATCACACATCTTTAGTTTCCTTTCAGGTAGCAGTAAGAGTATTGTTACGTTTAGACTTAACACTTGAATGTGAGCGCGAGCGACATTCTTTTTATCGATTGAAGAAAAGAATGAACAAAATCGTCACTAAAGATGAGGCAAGCAGTTATGGATCGAAAGCGTGATGCATTTTTTATTTCGAAATATATTTTTAAAAAAGCTTTTCAAAATTGTTATTTTATTTTCTTTGTGTTTTGCGAAAGTAGGAATAAATTTTCGAAATTTAAGTTGTAACAATTTAGGTTTAATGTTTTGGTAGACTTCACGCTCGTAATACGTTTACTTGAGACAAACTTTCCAGTTACTTACTCCAACTTCTTACACGTTGAATCCAACTCGAAGGGACACGTTTGAGGAGCTCGGCAGTATTTTGTCCACCAAATCAACAGTGCGTGGTATGTCCATATAAATATTTCTTTTTTAGAGTAAACGGATTTCTGGTTTGATATTTTTAGGCTACACAGAAAACATGCAGCGTATTATTTTAGCGTAGTGTATTATTTTAAGCCCAAAAAACCTACAGTATCAGTAATTCTATTGCCTTTGAAATTTCTGTAATGTTGTGATTTGGTTGCCGTAAAGATCTTAAAGGGAAGCTTTTGTCCAGCTGTGGACATATTATTCGGCAGATATGAAGTTGATAAATATTTTCAGAGATTGTATCGAAGTTCTCAGCTTCCCCGTCACCTCATATTTCGACTATAAAGGGCCAGCGAGGTCGGATCACCCTGAATTAGAGGCGAGTGGCTCGCAATATGTTTAGTTACCGCCCCCTTCCCCCGCTACCGCACATCTTCTCCCCCTTGCTCCTTATTGTCTGTGCCTTAAGCCCGTAATTGAATTTATAATGGGTTAGTTTAAGAGGTATTTAGTGTTTTCAGGAGCTCAAAGATACGAGGAGGAGGGACGGGGGTGCGGGGTGAGACACAACACAAACACAGGATGGTTTGTCCTGTCTGATTTTATTCCAGTCAGTCAATTTCAGTAGTTTGTTTGTAGTAAGTTGCGTAACATGAAAGAGCAATATTAATCAAAAATTTGATGATAAAATTTAATAAGACAAACACACTATCTTTTAATATACTAGCAAAATGAAGTTGGAAAATGAAATAACAGAAATTCATGTTCAAACAAGGAAGTAGCCGTAACATTAAGTTTGTCTGCGGCTGCAATATGCAAAGATATTCGTCTGCGCGAGGCAGAGGAGGATACTCGCGTAATTGTGTTAGCTACTCCTCCATTATCCTTATTGGTGATCGGCTGCTTCACTCTGTTGGCTTCTACTCTGGCCGACCAACAACCAACTCGGTTAAGAAAATACAGCATAAATAACATGCAGTCTGCTTTTTCTCAAAGTTTTCTTTGTAAATTCATAACAGGATAAAGATTAAGATGCAGGAAGTGATGCTATTTACTATATTACGAATTTTAACAATGATCGAACTTTTATTCATTAATATGGATGTTGTCGGAAGCTACCAAGCCTGCAATCTGGCTAATGGAGTGGGTCGTACCGTGTGCGTGGGCACGTGTGGGCCAAGCGCCGGTCACCGTCACTTGCTAAAACACACTGAGTAATAAAATTTCCTAATCCATAAAGTCTAACCCGGTAGCTGCAGCTCTAAATCAGGTGGGATATGGACACCTTATTTCTAATATTAATATTTTTAAGTTAAAGAAAATAAAAGTGTTTGACCATATTAACTAAACTGATACGATTAGTCCATTTTCAACTCTTAGAATTGTTTGCACATTACATAGAAGGTAAAACAAAACTTATGTTATCAAAACATAAACATAAAAACAAGAAACAATTTAGAACTTCAGCAAATTCCGTAAGTAGGGCACAGACTCAAAAAACTTTATCTCGAATCCTTTGGAATTCCGAACCCTTCTTATCCCTTAGGGCTTTAAAGGAATCTTAATCAAAATTACTATCCGGTCAATGGGAGGGGCATTACGATCCTAGTTAAATAACGAGCACAATTTACGCACCCTGAAATAGTCGAGATATTTATAAAGTGAATATTCAGAGGAGTAGATAAAATGTATTAGCAAGGGAGGAAGAGGTATTAGCATGATTGCTGAGCCGAATATGCCTGCACTCGCCACGCCGGTGACCGGGGGTTGGAGTGGCGGGCACGAGACGGGCTTAGCATAAGGAATAGCCCGAGAACGTGCGCTCGCGATACGAGTAATTAATTCACATGACACGGAATTAATGGAGAAGGATTCAAGTAGCACCCGTAATTGATGACGATAATTAGCGGTACACGTCTTAAACGCAACGCACTCACTTCCTCAAACGAGATAAATGTGCGGAGAGAAAGCCTCCCTCGAATCACAGAGCACTTAATGCGGGCGTTTTGATTTCAGAACTTCCGAGCAACAATACAACTTCAAACTTAGCGTTCTTACTAAATATTAATTCAGTAGAAGCGTTAAAAGTTGTTGGTTCGTATCTGAAAGATATTGTTGCAGTAGGTACTCCGTGCTCGAGGCGAGTTGAATAATTTATCGGACTTAACGAGCATTAATACGTCTTGGGAACGTTAAAATATCATCCCCTGGGCTAGCTCTGTACACACTACCCGATACGATAATACACAATGAGAGGTGGCTGAATGTAATCACATTCAAGAGTCAGCATTTTTCAAGTCTATAGATACATACAACGTTTTATTGAAAACGTGAAATGAATAGATATTAAACTAACATTTTATTATTATAAATGTGGATAAATTGGACATCAAATGAACTGTTCGATATTTATTTTATTGAATGCATAATAAAAGGCTCTTAAATTTTGAATGAAATGAATAAAAGGGCAAGGGCAAGGGTGAATGAATAATGAAATTATCTGTCAGTCTACTTTAGCGGGATGTAGTATAGAGACATATTGGTAGCCCTAGACTTAAGCCTGAACAAAAAAGGAAAGTGCATGACAAGGACCGATCGTGTGTAGTTTTGTCTCTAAATGAATCGTTGTTCAGCGCAAAACAGATCCAGCGGGAGGTACATCAAAGCAAACTTCTGTGATGGAATTATGGGGATTTGACTTATGACTTGCGATATGGGGTGAGTAGATTCTTAATGCATTATTAACTAGTGAAACCTCTTAACGAGGGTTCTAAGCAGTTTATACACTTCCATAATTAATGAACTCCGAAAAAATCTTCAGGATTTTACCAGACTTTCCCTTCTTTCTATAAACTAGACTCACTAGAGTTTTGATAAAACGATGTTAAATTAATAACTGAGGTAGCTCCAATGAGCATTGAGCGAAGTAGTGTTAATGACGAAGTTGTCAAATGGCAATCCAGGTTTAAAACGAAAGCACATCAGCGAGTACAGTTTGAAACGAAGCCTAGAACAGTGAGTTAGTTTTTACTAAATTTGTTAACTATAACGTTAAAATTTTGCCGTTAGTATTGAACTTATTAACAATAAATTATTTTTAAAATTACACATTAAACGTAAAATGGTTCGTTTTTTTGGATGTAAAAAAAAAAAATTAAATTAGAAATTTAGAAGCATAAAAGTGTGTAGGTCGAACAACAATGGACGGTGGTGATGGTGAGAAATGGCAGAGAGTAAGATTGCGGAAGCGGCTGGTGCGGTGCGGCTGCGCTGCGACACGTGACGTTATCGCAGCGTCCGGAGCCACGCCGCACCGCACTGCGCTGACACAGGAAACATTCACACTAAGTGCTCAGAAGGTCTCCTGATAACGTAAGAATTGCGCAGAAATTTCTAAGAAATTTATAAAAGAACGGAAACAAATCAACTTTCCAGCAAACTTAACACCAGAGATGAATCTTAACCCGGCTGTTACAGCAAAGACGAGGTTGAATTATCGTTTGAATTTTACAACTCCGGTACGTTGCAGACGAGCTAACATTAACCGCCTGGCTTCGCTTATAATGGGAAGTGAAGAGAAGAGAAAGCATAATGAATGAAGCTTTTTATTACCTCGCGTTTTAGTGCTGTTTATTACAGTAGTAACTGTTAAATTTATGCTTTTATGTTTTTACGTCGCTGTAAATTGAATAATTCTCATCTACGTTGTACTCAGTTGCGTACCTCAGCCGGTGATCAATTAGTTTTAACGATGACTTTATAGCAAGCTGTACTGTAGCTTATCGCTGATCTTATCATCATGTTACATAGTAAACTGTCAGCTTGCAGCAGCCAATGTATTAAGGGGACAGCTCCTAAAGTTCTCTAGTAGACGCTCGTAAAAGACCCGAGCGCAAAATAATGTCCAATTGCTATTTCTCACAAGAGTTTCCATTCATTCTATAATCGTAAATTTTACTACACAATTTATGACGACGCTTTCAAAGTATACACTGATCTCCAAACAGAACACCTTTGTCGCCAAGTATGGAACGTACAAACCTTTTGAGCTAATACCTGTGACGGCAAACATATGGGACGACTTTCATTGAAAAAGTCTCTTTTGTCATCTTTGTGTCGGCAAATATTGTGCTCTTCACGAGCCCTACCATATTTCATTGATTTGAAGTTATTTGAAAGGGAACGGTTGTTCGTACAGGTGTTATAGTATAAACATGTGTCTGTCGAGTGGTATTTGGTCGGTCTGTCTGTCTGTTGTTACTGTTGACAGAACGAAATAGTTGTCCGTGGGTTGTCTTTATCTGCTGTCACTTGTAACGTGATCTCTGTCATTGTTTAGTCTTGTCGTTTGTAAATCAAATACTTTTTGATTTACTATTTTGTTTTTTAAATAAACCTTGGACTTTTCAGCTCTACAATCTAACTAGATTCTTTATTCACCAAGATATCGCAATACTCAGGTGGATCCATTTTATTTTTAAAGACAATGTCACCGAAAGCTGCTCAGCGGCAGGCAGAGAGAGAAACTCTTCAGGCTGCAGGGGATCCAAAATGCAAACGTAAAGGGAAAACGAGTTTACTCGTATTATATCAAAGTGAGGTGAAGTGGGTTATTAAGAGACACCATGTATCTTTACAAGATCATACATAATCACGTGGACTCATCTTTTTTACTCGAAAAGGTAACTTTTACGAGTAAAATTCCTCCGCGTATTCCTCTACGCAGTAAACGAACATTTACATACAAGTCCTTTAGGACAAACTATAATAAGGATAGCTTTTTTCGACGTGGTTTATTCAATTATGATAATATTTTTTCCAATTGTGATATATTTAGGTTGTCTTTGAGTTGTTTTAAAAAACATATAAATAAGGTATTGTTGACATAGATAATATTGTTTTACACTGTTATTTAAATATATAAATAAGGTATTGTTATTGTATTATTACCTACTCTGTTACTTAGTTTAGAATAATTTAACTTTGTATTTATTATGCTTGCGATATGTATTACTTATGTACTATTATTAGATCTCGATCTCGCTTATTAGTATTTACCTCCTTCATGGAACTCTAGGTCTTTTAGTTATAATTTCGTCTTTGCCTATTCTTTGTATATGACTGTATGTTTGTAAATAAATAATAAAAAAAAAGTAACTACAAATATAAGGCGGTGGTCGTGCTGCGCGCGGGCACGTCCGAGCACCCAAAATGCAAACGTAAAGGGAAAACGAGTTTATTGTATCAATGTAACTACAAATGTAAGGCGGTGGTCGTGCTGCGCGCGGGCACGTCCGAGCACGACCAGAATCAAAGGTAAACTGACTGTTTTTGACACGAATGAAACCGAAAGACAGAGATAGAAGACATTTGAAATAGGAATTTGGAATTTCGGGCCAGGACGATAGAGCCAGGATCACGAAAGGAGGTAGCATGCGAGGCATGCAGCCCCGCTCCGTGACAACTATTCAATCATCAAAACCCGAATCGTAATTGAACGATTCCTTGAAATATTCAAACCGATTGAATGGGTTATAAAACATGGCGAATGTGTGAAGGAAAGCGCATGGCGCGGGACGTATCGACGCGAATTGCGCGTTACGATCGGCCCAGATGCGTGAAGAGCGAATAAAATTTTACGGTGGCCGCTTGTCCCAGCCTCCGGTCATACCCGCCGGGACGCTGACTCGGGGATACGAATAACTCACACTTGAAGGGAGTGTTTGGTAGAGAGGACCTCTTGAGGATAGTGGAGAGGAACTTGAAAGGATATCTCATAAGGAAGGAGGAGGAATAGAAAATGATCTTTTGGCTGATAGAGATAAAGATGTTCTAGCGATATTTTTTTCTACGGGGATAATTGATTAGAAGTACGATATCTTAAGTTGTTTTATCGTAAAAATCCAAATTGTGAAGAGTAATATTCAATAAGTCAGAATTTTTAGTGAACTTACTTACATTAACTCACATATTATTCTAACGTGTACTAAGGACTCATTTTAAAATAGATGCAAGAAAATAATGTAAATAAAGTACAATTATAAAGACATTCAAACGAACCTTAAGCAATAGAAGAAATTGACAGCCAAGTGGGCATAAATGCTCAAGGGCTAATTCATAGGAAGCTGGTATAAAAGGGCGTGATATTCCGTTCCAAAGGTCTTTCTGCTGGTTAAGCGAAACGCGACGGCTAGGCGGCTGAGTTGTTTGTCTACTAACTAAAGTATGACTCTATTCACGCGTCCTAAGCAAATAACTGAACAGAACACTGCACTGGAATCTTACTTTAGTTGACATCTGCTGATTTATAGCCCTTTCTTTCAGCTGTAACTTCAAACTAATATTTGAAATAAAATTCCATTCATATTTTACCACTCTTGAATATAAACTGTGAAAGGAATGTGGGCACTTCATGAAAGGCGGCGTCCTGGGAATATTGAGAGTGAACAGGTGTGTATTCTTGAAATCCGATCAGTGGCGATAGGTTTGCGCTCGGGTGCGGAGTCTGCAAGATTTTCCTAAAATGCAAATAGCATGAGATTTTTGCTGGAGGGTTGGACAATTCTTTTCAAGTTCTTGTTTTGTTTAAAACTCAAGTTCCCAACCAGAAATTTAAACACTGTTAATGTTTAGGTCTTTGAACTAAAAACGGATTCCTTATGAAGTGACTTCGTCTGTCTGTCTATCACACCTGTTTACCTCAACAACAACTTACGCTATCGACTTGAATTTTGGAACAGTTTGAGAATATGCTTACCCAACGTTATTTATTATAAGCATATCAATAAAAAAAAAAAATTGTTATTATTGTAAAGGGGGCCTGAACAGGGGCAGAATTTTATATTGTCGTTACTAGGTCAAATGGGATATCATATGAATGGCCTGTACTTTAACATTTCAAAATAGGTTTTTGTAAAAATTATGGTAAAAAATGTACAAAAAGTACCATTCCTTTGCCAAAAAAAATCTGAATTAAATTTAGTCGATAGGCTTTTATGTAAGTATTACAGCAAAAATAAATCTGCAAATAACTTTTATATATATATATACTTAGATTTGCGGTCCTAAAAATTGACCTTATTGCTTCTAAAAATACTTCAGTTATACCAGTCAGTGTCAGTTGTTACTCGGCGCGTGAGTCCGATTCGCACTTGGCTGGTTCTTTTACAGTGGAATTTATCTTTGAAACCGTCGGATATATCCAGTGACAGTTCAGGGGCAATCGGAAATGTATTCCGTTCCAAAAATACACGCGTAAGATCGGTGAGTGTCGTAAATTAGCGCGACAGATTGACACGACGACGCGCGACGCGACACTGACACCAGCTGTCGCGTGCGACGATGTGGTTTATGGACACAACACAATATATTATGATATAATTGTTGTGTTTTTAGGAAAAATTTGTTAAAGAGAACTCTATTTTAGAAAGAAATCTTGTTGCCTGCTATCTATTTATTTAGTTTGAACTTTAGGAAGACTAATAATTATAATAACAAAATAGTCTTACAAGTAGTAACGTGGATATCAACGACGTAACTACTTACTGCAGATCAAAAATAAAAATATTTGAAATAATTAATTGTTAAAAATGTTTACTTAATGTGGTCAATAGTGTGTTAAAGGAACACGGTGCTGGAATTCATGACAAGGTTCAGCGGCGGCATGTCTCTGTTTATTTGAGTCTCGTGTCACGCTTGCTCTCCATCTCCGCGAAATATTCCACGTTCCATAAATGCATGCTGGCTTCTGAACATGAACTCCATTTTCTAGCTTCTGAAAGACTCGCCATACCTGACACGTAACCAGTATGTGAAATGTAATTCAATAAGGTCTCACTAACAGAAAACTGAAGTTTACTTTAACAATTCAAAGTCTGAGCTCATCTTAGCGTGAAAGTGTGAATTTATTGTTTCTGAAATGCACTCCAACTGAATGTTTATTTGCACTCAACGCTACATACATCTGTCAAGGTGTGTTTATAAATAGCCGCGCGACATGGTACAAGATGCAGGGACGATCGGGACCCGCTCCTTTGGGAACACTTTCAATCGCGCCATTGAACACGATGACGGCTGCGACTGCAGATTTAAACTTACAAAAAAAACTTGACAAAAACGTAAGTGCAAAGTGTCGATGAGGCTCGTTGTGACGCCTGGAGTAACACGCTCGGGGGAGATCGTATCAGCGCCGCGTTTGATGCAGGTAATAATGCATTTTTGAGGGGCGTCGCTTTAGAAATCGGCGGAAGTGTAAAATTAAACTCCACCTATTGAACTAAACGCTTCACTTACACGACAGCTGTGAGAAAATAGGGCCGGCATCTTTTCTTTAATTTTATTGCTGCTCAGAAACATAATGTTATTTTGAGTAATTTGGGTTAATATAGCCCTTTTACTTGCTTTATTTCTGAAGTTATTGTACTCTAGTTTTCAAAAATAGATAGGCATTTGATATTACGATTGCGATATAGTCACAAGTCACGTTAACAGTGACAGTTGTCGTGGTGTCGTTCGAGTTCCACAAACCCGTTTCCCACCGATCCCTCTCGTCCCGCCTCCTCATCTCTCCGCACCCGCTCTCTCCTGTGATTGGCATTTATTTGTTTCTGCTCACAGCTTCGGTCGTTTTATTGCTATCGACACCGGTAAAGTTAGTTCGGTTCGGAAAACCTATTAAACCCAGCGGTTACATATCACGACATTCGGATGCCGTAACTCCTACGCCCAGACTCGCCTTTTGCTAATTTACACATAAATAATCGTAAACGTCTATAAAGATCATAAACGTCACCTGTTTTGATATAACTTTATCATAAATTTATTTAAAAATATTTAAATTAAATCTACGTTTTTGATAACTTGAAGAACGGCGCCATCCATCTCACGACTGTATAAGGTTGTTTTTAACAATTTTAACACATTACATGCATTTAGATAGGTTTTGATTTGGGCATTAACATTTAAACGAGTGTTAAATAAACATGAAACTAAAAGAGGCATGTTATATGCATCATAAACTGAGAACTTGCGTTTAATACCATGCTAATGGTACGGTGCGGGTGACAGTTGCATTGCATGACAGTGACAGGATCACGGGACAGTGATGGTGACAGTGACCACACATACAGTGCTGCTACATCAATGTAGCTGAGTGAGGTCATTAATGAGGTACGTACGCTGGTGGTCCAATAAAATCTATTCATAAAAGTAGGTTTGATTGAACTTCTTAGAGAAAATATGGATTTTCTTATTGAAGTAACAGATTTTTGATATAGAGAAAAGGTGTTAAATCGAGTTAAATCAAATTAAAGTTATCCTTTTGAGAGCACATTGGAAGCTTCGTATGTTCATACGAGTATGATTGAAAGGCATTTGTAAGGCAAAACAGCTACTGGGTATATCATTAAGGATGATCCCACTATCAATTGCAAACAGGTTAAAACTCTATTGCTGAGTATGGTACAGAATCAACTACTGGGTGATTGCGTGGTTCGTTCTGCAGTTAATTACATAGAATGGCTTGCTAACTGAGCTATATGGAGCAAAATTGTACCCTTCGGGAATATCGTGCCCCCATGCCGTGTTAGATTAATGCCAATTTCATCACTGCGCTTTGCTTCTTTTGGTTGTTTTGTGTGCGTGCAGTTTTCTGCATGCACTTAGCCATTTTCGTGAGCTGACCTATCTTGCCTAACTTCTTTAGACCTATACAGGATAGATGATTGTAGTAGTAAGCTCCATCCTTTTCTCTGTATTCGTGATTAGTATTTGGTGTGGTCGGTAGTGAGTCTGCCTCACACGCCGTGGGTCGCGGGTGTGATCCCCGCCCAGGACAAATATTTGTGTGATGAACACAAGTGTTTGTTCTGTGTCTGGGTGTTATTTATCTATTTATGTATGTATATCAGTCTCTGATTGTCATAATACAGGCTTTGCCTAGTTTGGGATCAGATGACCTTGTGTGAAATGTCCCCCAATTTTTTTTTTTTTTAATATTTATGTTTCTATTAACATCGAAGCCTATTTCAAGTTTATAATGTTTTTGCGGTCGTGTTTACGAAGGCGCGGTATTTCGCTGGTAATTGATTCAATAACATCGCTATTACAGCCCGTGACTATTAACTCCGGCGATCATAATTCATCAAAGAGGCGTTTTATTTAATACGTACTCGAGTCGCATGGAATTTAATGTAAAATTCATGGACCGTAGCTTCTGAGGCGTCTCATAACATTATAAGCTTCGACGCGTACCTTTTTGTTTTTTAAGTCTTTTTTAAGTGTAATAAGTCGGGCGTCACTGTTGAATCTTTCATGTGCATAATAATGTAGAGGATGGACGGCTCCTTAAGGTAACTTGGCAGCTGTGTGTCACTCAGGGCAAGGCCCCGTGCGACAAGCGAATCCCTCGTGTTCAAAGTGAAACAGATTTAAAGAGACCTGGTGCGCTTCCTAAGCCAAATTGGACAGTCACTAAGCGTTTGTGTAAGAAAATTGAAACAAGAGCGGGATGATGTTATGATTGCAATACGGTCAGAGAATATTTCTGATGTTCAAAGAAGATAATGTTGCCGAGACCAATATTAAGCTCAAAGAGACAAGTGTAGCAAATCTTGTGTACGATGAGGAAAGATCGCGTCCGACTGAGCATCCCTCCCTCCCGCAGCAATCCGCCCCCCGCTGATCGTGACCAAAATTTTACAACACCATGTTTTGATCCCACGTGTACTGACCACGAAAAAGTTTTCGCTGATGTTGAGCAATCACCCATTTATTGATCTCTACCAACGCGATAACACAAATGAAATTCCTAAAATGCAAGTCATTAAGTTAAGACATTTATATTTTTTTCCTAAAGATTTATTTGAATGATGTTTCTTCAGAATAACTAATGAGTTTTCCCTCCAATGAATGGGGTGAAACTAATTAATTAATCTAATTTGATGCATGTTCGTTTGTGACAGACGGACGCACGGACTAACGGAGAGATTTGGCGACTTAAAAATGTCGTCTTGATTTATGACAAGAGGAACGTCAGCTGCAAGCTCCAAAACACTTCGAGATAGAACGTCGCGGGTGGACGTTTATTTTACGAGGAAAATGTGCCCCTCGGGGGTGCGATATGGACTTTCTTGCTAACTGTACTTCGGGTAACGGCAATTCAGAGTGTTATAAAAAGTTTTCTTTGTTTTATTCTCTGTTCGGGAGGCCTCCTTTTGTTGAGGATTTCGTCTGGACTCCAAATCGTTTTCCGATAGTATTTTATGTGTAATGGACAATAATACATGTTAGAAGTGTTCAGCTTGCGTGTGTGAGCCGGCGAATGGGATAATTTTGAGAAAGAACGGGGTGTCGGGCTGAATCGTTTACGATTTCAGAATTTTATGATACGTTTGGTGTAATATAAAAAAAAGGAAAGCAATTTCATATTTTTTTTATAATAGCTTCGTTAACTTTGACTAACAAACTGCGTTTCTTTGAGTTCAAACCAGTTCATAAAACGTCAAAATTATGAGTTCCGTAGCATGATAGAGTGGCAAGCTAAAAGCGTTGAAATAGTAACAGCAGCGCTGGCTAGCGTGGTACTTCCTGTATGGGCGCACATTGTGGAATCCTTCCGGAGGCTATTATGAACGTTATACGACGGTGGAGGGAATTAGTGTCCGTCCGTC
The DNA here is from genome assembly GCA_947532105.1 of Athrips mouffetella. NCBI lineage: Eukaryota > Metazoa > Arthropoda > Insecta > Lepidoptera > Gelechiidae > Athrips > Athrips mouffetella. Next base: position 219,469 of record OX383964.1, read on the forward strand.
TGTCCGTTCTGCAATATGACGGGCCATCGCTTATTTATACACCAAGTTGCACCGCACGAACATACATTACAATGTTATTCTTTCATTTGCAGCTAAAATTAGTTTCCTTGCAGACACACGAGCCGCAAAACGAAAATTAACCAGGCATGAAAAACAGTTGGAAGATGTCGCGTTGTCAAGGGCTGTGTACTTGCTAAGCAAACCACTTTAAATGATAATAAGAGACGTAAAGATTTCAATACAATAAATAAAGATGATGTTCGACTTCAACCCACAAAACAATAAACAAAAGACTCTCTGTACTCAGAAAAGCTTCGTTGACAGGTTTATGATGAATTTGAAAACACAATATCAGAAGTAGTGTGCTGCACTCCCGGTGCACTGTGAGTGCAGGAGTGACATTAACTGCTCGAGGGAATGGATGGGTTGAAGGGTGATGGCGAGTTAACTGTCATTCCCCCTTACCCCGCGGATACCCGACGGTGGAATTTCCAATCGGTGGCTGACGTTTATTGCCGCACTATAAACATCACTGTCTTTACGTGCATTTGCTTTGTAGTTTGTTTCCCGAGAGCCACCGATCGTAGCTACTGTTCACGATCTGTGTTTTATGGCTCAACGTATTTGCAAAGCTGCTACAAGATGTCTTTTATGCGGAAGTAAACATGTGTTTCTTTTTACGGTTGCTACAAAATTGTCCTTACGAAGCTTTTGACAAATGTATTCATGAAATTTAGCATCAAATGTAGGTATTTATTCTCTTTCATGTTCTCTTCAATTTATTTATGTTTTCTCTGTGACATTGTTATCGTATCTGGCAAATTGTGAGTTTGGAGGTTGGCCACGTGCCGCGGCTTACGAGTGGAATTGGGATCACTGTATCGCCTATAAATTTCGTGGTGACTGTTTTTTATCTCGCCCGCCTGCTGAAAGTTGTTTCCGATCCGCACCGTAACATTTCGCTCAACGAGCGCCCTTTGTCTGTTGCAACCGTAAACCGATTCCATGAACGATTTGTTAAAGTCAAGCCAAAAAGAAAAACGGCTAATTTTAAATCGAGATCCACGGCAACTTGAATGGTATCGTTTCCGTATCGTTGATTTCATTGAAAATTGCCATTTGGATTCTTAATGTGAATACGTTTGAAAAATTTACAAACGGATGGTTGAACAGATTGATTTCTTCTCTAAATAATTTGATGTGTTCACATTAAATCATTACTAAAATACGAAGACGAAGAACTTACATGACGTTTATAACGATAAGTGGTTTTCAAAGAAACCCATTCGTAAAGCGATTCCCATGCAATGATCCAATCAAGCTGTTAGACACTTAGCACTTCTATAATTTGAGCGAGAAATAAAGCTGAGAGTTGTAAAACTCGTAATGAAGTCGAGAGAGGAGTAACTGGTGAAGTGCGGGGAGGGGGGCCAAGGTGCTGAGGCTTTATGACATCGAATACGTATATAAACCTACCTTACACATGTTAAAGCCAGCCAGGTTAAGCCTAGTTGAAGATGAACTATTGATATATTAAGGTTAAATAAAAGGAAACCAAATAAACTACTCCAATACTAAACTTCAAATTGAGGGAGGAGCTCAAGATGTATTATGAACTTTGATAATACGTCCGCCAGCATTTAAAGCAGGTTGTAGTTCACTGGAAGTTTGAAGCTAATGAAAAGAAAACAAGAATGTTACGAGACGAAACTTTAATAAAGTTTGTTCTTTAAAGAGAAAAGTAAGTGAGGAAAGAAAACCGTTTATAGACAAAGTTTAGCGGAGCCCACAAAGAGAGCGGGCGTCGACACAAAGAGGCGTATTTACCCTCCCGGAGACATATTCACAAATATTGATTCGAATGCCATCCGACCGTTACAGACGCACAAAAGCCTCACACAATAGAATAACTACCTATTATACGTCCAATATCAGTTTTGTCATTATACCCAAATATCTGTCTATGAACGTTTCGGTAGCAATAGGAGAATTATTGACGCTTGATGTCGATAGAGGCGTTATCGAGAGGTGGCAGGGTAATGAGCGGCAGGAAATTCCCGTTTTGGTTGGTTTTGGTGGTGTTTCGCGTGTGATAAGAAGCGAACGCGCGGCTCGCGTGCGTGTGCCTCCTTACCGGCTGGATCGCTGGACAGCACGCCGGACGGCAGCGCACAACTGAAATTAAATTACTTTTCAATACATTTGCTCGAAAAACGTACTTACAAGGACGTAAACATTGCTCGTAAGTAGTTACTTACCGAACTAGTGCGGTAAGTAAAAGAAGTATAATACTAAGGAGTTTTTACACTCTGATCATAAAATTATTTTGTAAAAATACTAAAGTGGTGACTTTTTACTTGGGTGACGACTGCCTACCTATATAAAAATAAAATGGAGAGTACCAGGAGAACATAAATCGACAAGAGGCTGACAGTACCCATGGTTGGTTCCTTTACCATGTGTATTACTTTTCAATACATTTTCACGAAAAACGTACTTACAAGGACGTAAACATTGCTCGTAAGTAGTTACTTACCGAACAAGTGCGGTAAGTAAAAAAAGTATAATACCAAGGAGTTTTTACACTCTGATCATAAAATTATTTTGTAAAAATACTACAGTGGTGACTTTTTACTTGGGTGACGACTGCCTATACCTATATTTAAAATAAAATAGAGAGTACCAGGAGAACATAAATCGACAAGAGGCTGACAGTTCCCAATTTTGGTTCCTTTACCAAGTGTACTCGTATTACTTATACCTGTTTTCTCACAAATGTATTGAAAAACGTAAGATACACGTCCGTAAGGGTTATGACAAACTCGTGCCGATGGTAAACCCTCGACTTCGTCTCGGGCTTACAAAACGTCAACTCGTTTGTAATAACCCTACTTACGGAACTTGTATCTTAAACTACTATTCTCACACGACCGCACTGTATCTCAACCTCATAAGACCGTAATTTAGTTCTTTTCGAAAATGAAAAGACTGAAAACACTATTAAGAATCCTTCAAATTTGACCTTTTGCGAAGGAGCGAGTAAAGGCAGTTAATTTAAAGTCATTTGTGATATTAAACAATTTAAGGAAAAAAAGCTTAATTTAATAACGAAATTGTGTCGCATCAGAGTCATATTCATAAATGTTTATGTTGAACGTTATAATAAACCCGCGAGATGATACGAGCTCCATAAATTATTATGCAGACATTCTAGATTATGTGCCTCTGGGAGAAAAAGAAATTTGTCATTCCGCGAATTCTTACGACGTCGCGACGTTTTACTTACGGAGATATATAGGCCTGTAATTTCTAAGCGAGTAAAGACTTCCACTTGGAATTCCTGAGCACTCGAGGAAAGTTGCTCTTCGGAGCTCAAATATCTTTAAGCTCGAGTCAAACGCCGCAAGTTTAGGCTCATCATTAGCCTAAAAGTTTTGGTCGTGAAGTTTGGAGCGTCGTCGCAACGGTAACATTATTAATTTATTATCGTCGTGTCAAGTGGTTGCTCAACAGCAAGCCCAACAACTTTCAATGTTCAATTGACGATAACATTAATATTAAAGCTAGAAGATTTTGTTTTTAGAATAAAAATTCTGCTATGTGTGAAGAGCGTGGGTTGTCCTTATTACAAGCAATAACTTTGCGACGAAGTTAACCTTTCTGAGAGCAAACTTGTCACCCCCAGCCATGTTTATTAGACGCCGTACTGCTTTCTCGAATTCACATCTAACTTGGCATAAAGTGTTGTTAATTTACTTAACAGTTGCAAACTGAAATAACATTGTTTAGTAGCCCTAAACAACCAAAGTTTTAAATGAACACCTGCTAATAAACGAGAAGTTACCTGGAAAAAACAATTTATAACATTCTTGCTTGTAACTCTTGAGCACGTTCACTATAGAAATTTATTACAAACAAACCGCTTTATTTATCAGCCTTTTGAAAAACCTCCGAAACCAACTTATTTACAGAAATATTCAAAAACAGCCTCAAGTACTCGTAAGAGCTTTACTCATAAATTCAAGTGGCGTTTACAAACTTTACGAAAAGAAATTGTCTCTACAGCGTCTATGTAAATAAAATTCCAGCTGCTGTACACGAAATTTGTTTTGTGAAATGACACGTCATTTGCTGAGACTCCTCGCCAGTGCTTTACTACCTGAACCTAGAGGTGAAAGTCGTTCGTCATAATATTCACCGACATTTCGTGGCCAGTGTTGCCAGTATTACAGGAGGCGTAAAAGTTTTACAACAGGTTGTTGGCTTAATGCTGCTTTGTACGAGTTTACTGCGGGGAAACGCGTAAAACCGCAGATTTACCTGCGCACGTCGGCGGTCAGGCCGTAAACACGAGGAATTATTTCGTTGGTGTCAATAGTTCCTGAAGGCTAGAAGGAAACTCTACGAGAACTAACAAGAACTCTCGACTTAACTTGGCTTTTATTAATCACGGAACTTGGCGCGAATACTTTTGCTAATCCGTCAGAGCGAATACTTAATTAGCGAAGGTCAGGAGGTGGTGAATTTCATGCAAGGTCGCGGTATCGAATACAACCAGCAGGGGTCACTCACCCCTCGCGGAACCCGAGTGGTTATTTCCGAGCGAAGCTCTGCAGTGGCCGTGCTCAAAGTTTATGGGTCGGAAACCGTAACATCCAAAGCGACTTTGTATTCGCCTACTGACACTGTTCCGTTTTGCGATGCAACTATGAACGCGACAGTCTTTCAGTTCCGAGAACTGCGCAATTATGTACGGATGTCTTTGTTCTGGTTAAGTGTAACAAATATAACAATAATCTTTGTCACAAGTAAGTAACTATATGTAACATGGTGCCTTAAAGGTGAAATTTATCTTGGAATCAATTTACTCGATAACGAGTTGGGTCAGATCGGCGTGTCGGTGGTTTTATCGACGACAAGTTGTCCGACAAGTCGTTCGATAAGTCGTGTTGTACCGATATGATACCAAACTGTTTCGATACAAGCACATCTATAAAACATGTCCCAATCAAGAACGTTAGCGTTTTAAACTCGCTATAATATTACTCCGCGATAAAGTTCAATATTTCTTCCTGTGTAACTTTGTATAATTTGTAACTTGTCACCTTTGTATTGAATGGGAACAACTAGTCGCTGTCAATGACATACATAAAGATAAGTTATTGTATCAAATAAATTTACTTAACGACATACCTTAGCTCGTAGTGACTTAGTAAGGGTTACAAAACACGTACCTGCGGAAGAAGAAAATGTTGTTAGTGGAGAGATACATGAGTAAAATATTAACCATGTACAAAGCAACTTATAAAAACTTAATATTTAAACAGAATATTGAATATTAATATTGAAAGCCAGCAGTAATTTTTTCATAGGCAATAACTCTTGCCTACCCCGTCATGAAAGAGACGTGATGTATAGGCATGTGTATAGATAATACTTCTGTGAAGAAAAAGACAAGTTTTAAAGTAATTTAGCAAGTCCATTTAAAAGATTGTAGCGCGTAGGTGTGCTAGTTAACATCGAACATCAATCAGAGGATCGTGCGTCGGAGAGCACGCGACACTCCTTGACACCTCTTCCGAGATTGACGCGGTCTCGTGAATTATTCAACCGCAAGTTTATCTCGAGTGCCTCGCGCTCACCGACAACTCTCCAGGAACCATCGAGTCGGTAGGTGGAGGCAAGTACGAGCCGACGAAACTGACAAAGCACAGTATTTACCGGAGATTTATTTCGCATAAATTTTAACAGCCCCTTGAATATCGATGAGGGAACAAATGAGGTCTTCCGAGGCTACAACCAGACGCAGACAAAGTACAGAATTTATATCGAATTAATTTTCAGTAGAGCTAGTATTCTCCTTCATTTGCTTGGATGGTATCGTAACGAGAATACATAGTCTGGAGAGTGAGTACGGCAGCTGATGGTGGCTATAATTCTTCGTTTGGCGTATAAACGCGGACGATGAGCATGTTAAACCCGGCGCTAATCTTACTTAACCTTTTTAAAGGGCCCCGCGAGGTTGACACAAGATTGATGCCCGCGGCGCCGCCCGCCCGAATTATTCATGCCGCGACGACATCATCCATCTCGTCATTTTATCACTCGCTTCCACTGCCGAGGTATCTACGCACAGAGTAAAAAAGACTGCGACCAAAGATACGATAGATCGACTCGGATCGTTTATCTCGGACCCGATGAACCTTGAATGTTTGTGGGAAAACTGAAATAGCGAGTGCCTTTTCAGAGCTAGGACAATTGCGGTTTCAGGACTGCGTGTTCAACTAAATCATGTATTATTTGCTAACCGACAGAATGGCTGCGGTTACATTAATTCAATTTAACCCTCATCAAATGCGTTAAACGCTAGAGGAAACATTTATTCATTCCCGGTCGACTGAGAGGTTGGGAGTAGCGAAGTGAACTCTCGGCAACCGGCAACCCTGTCACTCGACGGCACATTAGAGACTTTCATGGCCACGCGTTCCATGCGAGTAACGCACGATACAAATAAAATAAATAAATATGGAGTAGATTCGCCGGCTGATCCCACGTGATTGATGCAGTGTCTGAAAATACTCGTACTCCACGAGCGCGCTTGCTCGGCTTGCTGCAACGCTTGGCGATACGTACGAGTAATTTTGAGACTTCTTTTTTAAGACTTCTTCTCAACCACAAAGGCGGTATCAATCAAAAAACTTACTGCCAGAAAATTTATTCAAAAAAAGCTTCTACTTAACTCTAATGTGTATTATGTATGATTATGTGTAATACTTGAGTGCAGGATCAAATATCAACTGATACTACATCGTATTACGTTCCAATAATTTCGTATCGATACGCTCGGGACTGACGCAAATCCGTTTGACTTTGACGAAGGTACAGACATCGGATCCTCACGCAAATCAAATTTAACTCGATCGAGTCGATTCTCTAACAAGTATTGGTACCTTCATCAGGAAAGCAAACAGAGAGAAATAAACTGTTGCGGAGTAACGCGGTGGAAGCACGCACGGCGTGATGAGGGGGGGCAATTAACTAATTGTGACTATTTGTGACCGAGTTACTCGTATACGTAGTGCGGTAATTGGTCTTGACATGTCCGCAGCTCCTACCACGGTATCAAAGGTGTGACAGGAAAGTTATTCACTCGACTGCGTACGAACAGTGTCGCACGCAGCTGACAGCTCCCGACACGATTGCTGTGGGAACTTTATTTTGGTAACGTTCGACTTCCTTTTTACCACTATAAAGATTTATTTTTATAACACAATCTGACACATACTCGTACTTTATTTAGATGGTGTTCCACTTTGATGCTCATCGTAATATTTTATTTCCTGTATTTGTCGACGCGAGATTTTTAAAATAAAATATTTGTGAATAAAGCATAAGAGGTTTCTGTGGTTAGGCTACCAAAATATCTTCTTTACGTAGCCTTATTTCGTTTTTACGGAGTCACATTAAAGCACTGGTTTTACACAGAGCAACTGTCTTCAGAATTTTGTAACTAAGAGGCCGGCAATCAAAGTTTTCAGATCGCTGTGTGGCCTCTTACGATTGTTATGTCTGAGAGGAGCCTTTCAAGACGTATAAAGCGCTCGAGTTGTTATGCTACTAGCGGTCACCTATGCGAGTTCTGATAACGGTCGATAATGTTGGTTAATGTTCATCAATTGGCCACGAGCGCTTTAACTATCAAAATATGATAATATTGAAAAGGAAGTAAAATATGTTGATGATCTTTTCTGATAGTAGGGGTGGTTCTATTAATTGCACTTGACACAGGCTGAACTGTGACTCGAGAACTATGCCATCGCATCGTGTCATAACTACTGGATCAACAAGGGCCTATCTTAATATCAGAGATACAAACAGATATCGACGTTTTGTCTCACAAATAGAGTTCAAAGTCAATTTTAAACCAACGATAATGAATAATATTTTCTAATGAAGTTGTAGCCGCAATGTAAGTACAGTGTTTGTATGGATTGCTTTGTGAGCAAATATATTGCGACAAACAAGCTGTACAGTGAAGCGTTATTCTGTGAATGGTTCATTCAAATTAGCAGGACATGTGTCAGTTATAGATTCACAATTTACAAAGATAAGAATTTATGAAGTGATGCAATCTACTTTGAAATTCCGTGCTTCAAAAACATTAAAATTTAATCTTCTCTAAAGTAAACATTGCCAAACAAGAAGACTGACAGACGTATCTGCCTTAAGAGAAGTCTGCGACTTGAATGACTGACAAGTTAATTGCTCTTAGTCAGAATCGCTGTACGGTGGTGCAGTGTCAAGAATTCTCCGAAGCGATAAGTTTAGAGAATGTGGACAAAAATATTGTGTGAATATTGCTTTTGTTAAGGTCCTGCCTGATGTGCAAGTACGTGGGGAGTGGGACCCCCTGGTGGTATCAACGCGGACCACCGACGTCGCTACATGGAGCCGGGTCGAGGTGGAGCGGCGCGGCGCAAGACCCGCTTACAATGTGGAAAGGGAATAAATGGAGCAAGAGAATAACGCGACGGAGGCACTTGAAGAGGCAAATAAAGTCAAAATAACGGGCTCAGCGGCAATCACATTTATCATGTTTCTTATAAAGCGCTTAAGAAGCTGGGAACATAATTTATCGCTTATATCTCGATTTATTAAAGAAAACCCCGATTATAACAGGACAATGCGAGTGCTCTCCAAAGAACTTGTTCACAGTTTAAGTTATTGTATGAGTCGTTCAGAATAATGAAATGCCGTCTCCATGGAGTGTTCCTGTAACGAGTCTCACGGTTCGACAATCGAGATGGTATCGGCGCATTGTCTCGGGTAGTGTGATCCTGCGTTTGATACCGGCTTGCGTGTGAGCATGCCCGCCGCTGCCGCCTCACTCACATAAAACCGAACTAAGCAGCTATGTTGATCAATATTCTTTCATTGATATTATCTTCTATTCCAATCCTGTTCTCTTGTACCACCCTGACTTCCTACACTATCAGATTATTTAGCTAGTTGCTTCAGTCGGTGGTCGTTCAAAGAAAACTTAACAATATAAATTCGTGATCTCTTAACCACACTTTATCTTCCTCAATAGATAACTCTATAGCTTCTCAGAAACTGGGTGTTTCCAGTCCACCAGCCGGGTGATTTATAACGTTTTTTGCGTAAAGTTCCGGAGCATTGAATGCTGTTTCTATTAGGCTACGTGTTGTGACAACCCTGACACCGCAAAAAATCTATTGTGTTGTTGTGATCTATTGTAAACATTGTATACAATCTCTATCTGACGGGGACTATTTTAAAAGTGTATAATTTCTCGCTTAGCTTTGTAACCCTGTTTAAGGCGTTTCGACTCAACACGACTACGTTTTATCCGGAAGACATTAATTTCTTCAATTATCTTCATCAAATAGAGTATGTTTGTCTATAAAGTTCTCTAACAGAGAATAAAGATTTTATTTAGATAAGAACAATATGGAAACATTTTTTTACAATGATCATGTGTGGGTTTTAGATCTGTATCGTATCAGCAAAAGAGTGAACCGGTGTTTGTACACCACATCCGATAAGACTGTTGTACGGCGACCGACAAAAACTAACAAAAAATAAGTGATTTGTTAGTCGATGAAGACCTCAGTTTTTGTTCATTTTAAAACGGACTCCTTTTTATGGAGATGTAACAAACATGCAGTTTCATTTCCAGCGGTTTTAAAATTTATAACTTCGATAGATTTTTTTTATTGCAGACCACACGCCGCTGTTGGCCTTCAATTTATGTAGATTAAAACCTTAATGAACTTGGGCAGAAAACGGTAGCGCGTGGGCCGAGAAATGGGTCAACATTAAGGGTAAAATAAACATATATAACGGGTCAGCTAACAGTGAATAGGTAAGTTGAAGGGAAAATTATGTCGCTAGAAATATAATCCTATAACCTATGACTAGAAAAAAAAAATAATGGTTTTATAGTATGTATAATTTAAATCGCTGATGAGTTTGTGCACTTGGCGGTTGGGGGGCGATGATGGTGTGAGCGTTACTACAAATGAAGATTAATCACCTCGCGCTCATATCCGTGCGGCAATTAACAGAAATATTCCACGTTTTGGTCCTACGTGGATCATGAGGAAATTAAGACGTCATAACAATTGAATTATGCCAAATAATACATTTAATTAATACCTACCTATATTTACACGCCTTAATTGGCAGAATATAGTTAAGTGCATGCTAAATTTTAAGACCCTTTTGTAAAAACCTTTATTCGTGAATAAATTATCTGAATCTGAACAAAATAGTCGCAAAGTACAGGTTTTTTCTGACGGCAAAGAGTCCCAGACTGCGCATAAATTATGTTCTCTAAAACGGACTTGAGAAGTTCCTTAGACCAGTAAATTTTCTGGCAATGACACGCTTTCAACAAGTCCCGGGCTGGAGGCTTTCACCATCTTGATAACCTTTAAAATTTTATAAATTCCGGAAAAGTTGGCATAACTTTTGGCCACGTAGGAAAGCTGAGTCGTGATCGTAAAAACGTGTTTGCTATGTTGTCGAAATTTTAATAAGTTAAGCAGACCAAGCCGCATTTCGTTTATAAGTTTATACCATTGTGATTGTAGTTCACAATTAACAGTTTTTAGATTTCATTTTTAATAAAAATGCTAGTTAAAAAGAATATATGAAGAGCCAAGATGAAAAAAAGCAACATAACAAACTATGAACTATGAAGCAGTATCACGATGAGGTTACTGAGATATTGACGGCAGATAATGAACACTGCGTGTGGTCTGCGAATCTCGATCGAACGATTGAATGAACAAGCGAGCCAGACCGCCGCCTCAGCCAGCCGTGGGATCTTGTCGGATATGACCCACCACATCAGGTGAAAAATTGCCCCCAATTACTACGAGTATAATACCCGCTATTATATAACAGATATTTTCAGGAAACTCCGACAAATAAGTAATTACATTGAATAAATTGGAGTTTCTACGCACCTTAAATTAATTCTAATAATTTTGATTACAAGCGATCATAAAAATGGATTTAGGAAAAGAAAAAGGATATTATTTTGTTAATAGAAGGCAGCTACTCACTTTCTCAAAAATCTTTTGATGATCGCTTTATTACTAAAATACATGTTATTAAAGGTAATTTTTAAACAAAAAATAAACTGTACTATAATTACTTCAAAACGTTTTGGATAAGAACCTTTGTGTAAAATTGAGAAATAAATTATAGTTTTTGTTGAAGATATAATTATTTTATAATAAGCGTTAATAAATAATACCGAAACAGGTGTAACAGCTGACACTAAAACGATATTAATAGGTGTCGTTGAACCGAAATAAATACTCGATATGAAGAGTTATATTCAATTACAGGTGGTAATAAAACAGCGCGGAGTAATCCAGCCGAAGGAGGAGCATTAGACGTTGAATTATTCATAGCACGGGACTATTGAGAACTATTAACATTTTAATTATCAGAGCTTCGCCTTGTACACACTATTTTACTTCTAGTTGCAGTTAAGAGCGAACTTGGATCCAGGTTGATTGGAAATGCCACTGATCTCATAACTCTTGTCTCTTTAGTGTGCAAGTTTGTTAGCAAACTGGACAAGGCGACGCAAATGTAGTGTTAAACAGATATTCTGTTGGTGAGTTAGAGAACTTTAGAGCAAACTTGACCATAACACAGTTGGACGGAGAACTTTAAACTTCCGTGTTCGGATAACCACACGCCTGCAAGTTTGAAAAGGACAATTCTTTGAATTGGAACAACTTTTGAGCAATCAATAATATATTTTCATTTGAATTGCTGTATGTAGTGTCCCTATAGAGTTCATCGGACAGACTTTCACAACTCGCACAATTTACTACGTATTGAAATCTATTCGAATTCAAACACATGAAATCTAATCTGCGGAGCCGTTAGACGGTTAGACAAAGAACGTGACTGAGCAAAACTTTCGATCTAATATGTAGATACTGGAATACCAGCTCGAGCTGAGAATGACAGCTGTCGATAGGAAACCTCAACATTTCCAAGCTCACTTCCACAGACATCTTGTCGCAAACCGTCTTCTACCTACAACTTAACAAATGGAACGTCACTGTCGCCAACATTGAATTCGAAACGATGTCACATCGGTTTGATTAAATGTCAGTTAAAGGTTGAAACAGAATCGAAGTTATTTGAATTATTTATGGACATACCGCTAGCCTGCGTCTTTGAAAATAAAGTACCTCTAAATCTATATCAGTTACCTTCTTTCTCGTTACAACAGAAAGTGACATAAATAGATTTAAAAGAGCTTTAACTTTAAAAAACATTTCAAGCAACAAAGCAGTCAATAAAAAAATACAATGACTGTACAGAGAAGGATATTAAAAAGCACATTTTGTGATTGTATTCACAAGTAATATCGTTAAAGACCCGTCTCGTAATTCCACAAAATGCTTATGAAAACGTTTCCGATTCAATAATTGTTCAAAATGCAGAAGCAAGCCAACACATAACAGTGAAGCGCTTATCATAAATAGAATATGACCGTAGAGCAATGATATAAATACTGGTAGTTTCGATTTGATATAAACCATAAGAACTCGTCGACTCAATTAGTTTATTATGCAAATTATTGTTGTGAGACGTGGTGTAAATTTTCCACTAATGCCATTCCTGAAGCACCACATCATTGTGTCTAAATTTTATATTTTTAGGGTTCCGTACCTCAAAAGAAAAAAACGGAACCCTTATAGGATCACTTTGTTGTCCGTCTGTCTGTCTGTCTGTCTGTCTGTCTGTCTGTCAAGACCCTTTATCTCACGAACGGGTAAAGGTATCAGGTTGAAATTAATACCATATATTAGGATCCATGAACCACACAAGATCTGAAAATTTCAATTTTTTACAACGACGCAATCAAAAGATATGGCATTTTATGTCCTCATCTCCATACATTTATTCAAAAATGAAAAACCTACAGGGTACTTCCCGTTGACCTAAAATTATGAAATTTGGCAAGACGCTAGGTCTTACAGTACAAATAATGGGAAAAGTCTGAAATCTTTAAATATTACAACTTTTCTCACAACTAAAAGTAACCAATTGTGGTGAGCTCCCGTTTCAAGAACATTCATATAAGAGAGGGGTCAAGTTGGATGGTCGTTGAGGCGATTTTTGTTTTAGTTCTGTTTAAAAACGGGAACACTTACAAACTTGGAAATTGGTATGTTTATAGTGCATAAGCTATAGAATAACAACAAATAATAAAATTTGGTCAAGCGCGTGTCGGACTCAAAAAATCTAGTACATTAACTTACTGTAATTTCAACTAATACAATCATGTTTATGTGGTGGTACGGAACCCTCAGTGCGCGAGTCCGACTCGCACTTGACCGGTTTTTTAATATTGCCATCTAAACTCCGCAACTCAGAGGGCACACCAGACTCAATCCAACCTGGCTGTCAAAGATTTCAAGCCGCAAAGATGTTAAAATGACATCTGACTTAACGACTACTAAAATTGAGAGTATAGACGGGACCAAATGATAATGATGATGACCATCGGCTTAGCGTGCCTGTCGAATCAGGAAAATGATTTGATTGAGCCACTGGTGGTCACTCATCTAGGTTTTGACCACAACCAACGCTGAGAAAGACCAACCAAAGAAAGAGCAACTACCATACCACTAGACCACGGGCGCTCTCTACTAGCTACGAATATGAAAAAATCGATTGACTATCCATAGAATTCTACAATGTAATGCATTGTAACAAAAGGTAGTAATATGAGAATGCATTGCCATTTCAATATTGCGCAGCGCGTGGGCGAGTCTGCGATGCGTCTAGCGAGCGACTCTAGCGCGACGAAATCAGCGCGTTGTTGGCTTCCAGCCAGCCACCAGCAGCGCAGCGCGGTCCTCGCAAGCCAGCCGCGCGCAATATCCGACGACATTATCGCGCGTTCAGCATTATGAAAATGAGATCTGAACATCGCTTCCGTCAATAAAGACGCCTTCTTAACTGCTTTCTACGCAATTTCACACCATAACCTTTTAGAATACGCTATACGGCTATACATTCACTAAAGTTTAAACAATGTGATCCTTTAAGACCGTTTTAAAGAGATAGGATATTAAACTGCGTGATAAAGTTGAAACACTGTATTAAAGTTGGTGTAAAGTATGAAGCAGCTACTGGAAACTCAAAGGCTACACTTGTTTATGAGTGTAATGAGGTGTTGCTAAAGTGAGACGTGAAAATTAAAACGTTAGGAACTAGCGTTAAGAGTAATGTGTACAATTTAGTGCGCCGAGGGAGGTGTTAAATCTATTACGGAGGTGTCGGCTGCGCTCTGCAGTCTCTATACTAGGGTCAGGGTTAGAAAACTTGTTAAGTAAATCTGATATTTCACAAGTTACGTATTATAAAATTACGAATGTGATGTACTAGGTGATGGTGAACCAATCACATCGTATGGGTTGAAAGATGGATTACCGATATCAAAGACCATTTATAAGAATCGTCAAGCCACTGCATGTCTCTGAAAGTACTGTTTAACGTGTCTTTCGAAAAACCGAATCATCTCCCTTTCGGCTGATTAGATGATTCAACCTGGAATGCCCTAACCAAACCAGGAAGTTCATTTTTATTTGAGAATATCTCCACCGAGAATCAAATTCTTATTTTGTTTCACATGTTATTTTATGATCACTGCTTAAGTAAATTATCTCACTTAGACCACAAAACTGAACAACCTCAACTAATATTTCTTGGCTTATGAGAACCTTGCGCCGTCAAAAAAGGGTTTTATATGAAATAACCATTTTCTCTTCTTTTTCTTTTTTCTCATCTTAAAAATGGTCAAATTGTATAATTTTATTAACGTTCTCAAAACTCTCGTCTGCAAAACTGCAGTGATTGAAAACAAACCAGTATAAGAAAAATAGAAAAACATTTGTTGAATTTGATCGTTTTGATTTACTTTGGAATCGCTATTTCCATTAAAGTTTGACGATTTTATATCTTTTTACATGCCTGTTTGTAGGTTCACAACTCCTGACCTAGCTTTACCTGCGTAGCGGCTAAGTCTAGACTAGAAGGGCTTAACGGTGAATAGTTCGCTGCGCTGGAAAAAGTGCAGGAATTACGGAATGTATTGCGACTTTTATACTCAGGTGCGACGTTGAGACGGAGCCAAAGTGGGCTCGGAGAGAAGTCATTAGGAAAACGTAATAAAAGTTAAATCAGCTTTCATTTGGTTATGTCGACCCAAATTGTACTTTAAAAAGATTTTGTCATAAAAATATAAATACAAGGTGCAAGAGACAGGTAGGCTTTAACTAAAACTGGGAACGAAAAGTAATTGATCACTTTATACATAAAAACACTCCGATCAAGTTTATAGTGTAGTTTTTATACGGGGTGACTTTTAATTAGTTCTTGATAGCAAAAGATATGCATGTACTCATGATACTGAACAACTTTTCGCAAGGAACATAGGTCAAAATACGAAAAACCAAATTTGAGCTCCCATACAAAATGCGCTATCAGCTGATGCAGTTTCTATGGGAAGTCAAAACTTGATTTTCGTATTTCTTTTCGACGTATGTTCCTTGGGGAAAGTTGTTCAGTATGTTGAGTACATGCATACCTTTTTCTATCAAGAACTAAAAGGTCACCCTGTATTTAGCTTAAGATTTAGGTATTTCTATTTCCGGTGATATATTCTTCGGTGAAAGTTACATTTTTTCGTTAAACAATAATAAGGTTTCGGCAACGTACAGCTCGACAAATTGTAAACATTAGAGTTACACGACAGTATCAATCACCAGAGCCAAAGCTAAGCAAATTGTTCGCACACGTGAAGCTAACTGAAGTCTAAATGGTGTCCTCCAGCGCCGCTCGGCACAGAGTTGTATAGATAGGGTTACTGTGGCCGTCTCAAAATTATAAAGTCCGGAAAAACCCATCCATTAAAAATTTTTCTACATTCATTAAAAAACGAAGTAATCCATCTGACATAAATATTAATGTTTTATTACATAATTTACAAAATACATAATTTTTTTTAAAGTAGCCCTTAATGTCCCACTGCAGGGCAAAGGCCTCCACTTTTTCTTTCCAAAGATCGCGATCATCGGCCATGGTTTGCCAATCGGCTTCGAAAGCATCTAGGTCGTCACGCCATCGTTTCCTAGGCCTTCCTCTTCCTCGACGGCTATCGACGGGAACCAATTCAGTAGAGGCTCTGGCCCATCTGGTCAACAACTACCCTATGCTTCGTGCTGTTAGTCATTATTTTGGTCTATCTGGATTGTCCAAATGTAATGTCAAAAGTACGCACATGCCCGGACGAATTCAAGATAAACCTAGACGCGGAGGAGTCGGAACCTCGGAGCGTCACGGAGCCGGACGGCACGTGGCGACAAATTGCATCAAAGACTCACACCTGCATTTGCATTCCCTGGAACATTCGCCTCGCACGTCCACTGATTAATGGAATCAAGAGGAGCTTTTGGCTAGGTATTGGTACACTCGACAGCACATCAGTAGAAAGGTCCTTAGGTCCAAACTTTTGGACCTTATGGCGTGGTAATAGAGTTGAAAAAGTTTCTACCGACAAGCGGTTGAACGTACAGTCAAAAACAGGTCAAGCGACTCTAGTCCCAATGGTGACTGAAATAAGAACGGTACTCAGTCTAATCTCACAGACAAATTAAATTATGAATGTTATAAACTTGTAAGCAGTATCATTTTTATTTCAGTCACCGTTGTGACTGAAATAAGAACGGTACCAGTCTAATCTCACAGACATATTCAATTGTGAACGTTGTAAACTTGTAACCAGTCCTGGATTATCCACACCGGAAAATGTAGGAACTGCCTATAAGTCCCGCTCTGCCTTTGGGCTCCGCAATACCCGGTACCACACTGCCTGTGAGAATATTAATTTTAATTAGTTTTTATTGGGAAATACATACTTTTCTCTACATTACAATCGCTCCAGTCTCCGTTACTTACACTGTCGTACATATAAGAAATCAAATGCCTGCTTTTAAACTGCGGTTGGTTAAAAACGAAAACTGTACAATCACAGAGCTCTGAAGTCCATGCGTCTTGCTCTGCATCTAAAGACGAATTCTTTATTTCAGTCAATACAAATCAGTGTCACCATTTACTAAAACTAACACGCTTTCCGTAGCCACACTACTAGCGTCATTTGAGTGCGGTAAACATAGTACCATTATTGCGAGAGAGTAAGATGCAAAAAACCAGTGACAGCGTCTAGGGCAACGAATGTGTTTATGATGTGCATTCAAAATAAGCTCTTATATAAATTGGATAGTATACCTAGTCAATAAAAAACCAATTTTTTTTACTCTCTTCGCTTATATGGGGGGGTGCGCGCGCAGGCGTAGTGGCCCTATCGTTGTTCTGTATGTACAATAAACTGTTGACCAAGCGTCAAAACTGGACGCAATAATGCTTTAAAACGTCTCTACTAAACGAAAAGCGTCCTTTTAGCCTCTTCGTGGTTTGGTTCATTTCTTAGCCACACTCCTTTCTACACAGGGTTACATTGTAGCCTATATATCTTTAACCACAGGTATTTTACAAATTTTTAAAGAAGAATCTGCATTCCTCACCAACTTTAAGGTAGCAATAAAGTTCAAAGAGAAAGAACAAACGATACAAGCATTGTAAGAGGCGTGGGCGGGGGTGAAGTATATTCCAAGAACAAACGGGGGTGATGAAGACACCAGAAATGTATTCAGGCGAAGCAGAAAGTTTGTAGCTTGGCGAGGCGTGCGTGAACAGATGCCGAGTCTTTGGCGGTTCGATAGCCACACTCCAAACCGCCCTTACAAAAAGTTAAGACATTTAGATTTACGGCTGATTCTACTTCAATACTTATAAACTTATAAGATACTTCGTAAGTCGAACCCAAAGTACAAGAAAAGTTGTAAATTCGAATCACCTGCTAAGAGTCCGAAAACAGAAAGTTCGCTTAGAAATTAACAGTTAAAACACTTTGGAGCCAATAAAGTTAATTTGGACGTACTTAGTGAAGTGATCGGGATTGTAACGGAAATGAGTACATTAGAATAAATGTCAAAATTTCCCCCTGACAGGTGAGTGGTGGCGGAAATGAGCGCGCTGTTATCGGCGCCGAAATTAACCGCCACCGGGAACCGAACCCTCGACAAGCCGAAATTAATAAATTACTGAACCGCCACCGTATCACAACATAACATGTAGTGCACTTGTTACTGAAAATATTACAAGCTGTCACATGACTGTAATTGCAGGGAGGGGAACAACAAGTAGGTTTGCATTTATTTTTCATACCAAATATTTATTTTGATGTTTGCTAAAACAAATAATAACTTTGAAGTAAAGCTAAGACTTTCCAATAAAGAATAAAACTCAAGCCAGTAGATGAATATTTTGCAGCAATCAATTAAATAGAAATACCAGACACCTTTTCTCCACAACAGGAATCCAGTTCGCTCTCTCCGGCGACTGACATCTGATCTCCGATGATTGGATCGCAGCCATCGAGCAGGCCACTGGGTGAAGGCTTTTAATTCCCATGTCTGCAACCTCGTCGCTACCGAGAGGGCCTCTACTGGCACCGGCTGTCAATGGGAGATTGGAGATTGTTATCACCGCCGCGACCGACAGAGCTTACTAACTCGATCGCGGCGACAAATTCACCCAAGATAAAACCGATGCCGACGCAATGGATATTGAAATTTTACGAGTGAAGCTTTAAAAGATATTTTGGGAGTTCCCTGTCGCTTTGTGTGTACTTTTGAACATTTTAGTTTTGAGTTATTGGTGTGACAGTTATGTATATAAATAGTTCTTGAAAACTATTTCAGGTGCAAAGGTTTGACAGACAGCAAAGTTGTTTAACCCTTAAGCCGTTTAAATATACATGCGGATATGTATGATACAATGTCTTCTTGGCAAACGAAACAGAAGAAAACTTGCGATGAATGTTGATCCTTAGCTTTAAGCCTGATACAAAATTCAGAGCGTGAGGCACCTATTAATATTTAGTTGGAGCAAACAAAAGGCGTGTTGCCTGAAAAAGCGATTATCTCCACATGCTCCAGAAGGGTTCCGTATAGTACTACGCCTGAGATACGGAACCGTAAACATGTCGCTATGCACCCCCACCCCCGCTCTTTCCTTCCCTTTTCTCCCCCGCTGACACCCACGCTCGTGTGCGTGTTGAATTAAAACGCGCTTATCTGCCTAATGCTGTTTACTTTTTCCATACATTTTCCCGAGGTATCATAGCGCCACAGATTGCAAAACGTAGCTTATTTCTTTTCTCTTTACTTTCCGCTCCCGAGAGTAATCGCGAAACAATGATTTCGTATGTTTATTCTCTTTGGATATTGCAAGGGTTTTCTTTATGTTATATGTTCTTTTCTTTATGTTTATGTTATCTTTATCACAGTAAATATTTCTTCACATACATGACTCAGAAATGAGACAATAAAGATTATTGACATGTATATTACATTATTCATGATTATCATAAAAAGATAACCAATATGTACAATTCACGCCGCTAAACAGTCATTCGCATACAAATGGTCGAATAACCGTCAACTTTGCTGTTGGTTATAACTTTTGGCAAACACAAAGTGAGCGAGACAGCATCGGATAGCAATAAGGGGGATTTAATTTGGTTACCGGCTTCATGAAGCGAAAGCATCATAACCTCATTACCGTCTGCGCTTACTTCAAATTAGTTTCAGCCGACTACGCCCTTCACTTGACGCATAAATACAGAAAACTACGCACAGTTTATAGGCTGTAAATTATCCGTTTTAACTGGCAGTAAAATCCATCAGCTCAGCCAGCTTTCGGATTAAATTAAAAATGACACGACTGAGGTGCATCACCTCACTGAAGCCTCGAGGGGAACCGTTTAAAACATTCAATGGCAGTGATTGACTGTTCCTCATATTAATGTCAGTCGTCTTGTTGTAAGTTATGAGCGGTTATAGGGCTGGAAGACAAAGAAAAGAAAAATATATAAGTATGAATGAATAAAGAATGCAATGTCTGTACCACGTGTCAAAGTCAATACAAAATCTTTAAATCAAATATTAAAATTGAAATATCTTATCGAAGTGAAAATGTTGTCTGTTTTAATAACAAACTGTGGAAGTAAAAGTCCCAGCGAGTATTGAAAGCAAACATCTGTCGCGAAACTTGAGACAAAATTACACCCGGTATAGTAGAGCTTATTAATGTATACAAGAGACAGTTTGTCCCGTTTGTCCGCTCGCAATGTCCCCTCGACAAACGCGAAACGAGATTTTAACACTATTAAAGAGGGGACAAAAATTAGAAGAGCATTTGATTTTGATTGTCGGTCTTTGAGCGAGAGCGGATATTAGAATGACAAAGAAATTAAAAGGAAAACGTGCTGGAACGAAATTATTTGCATTCAGTCTTGAAAATGATATTTTGTTAGGAATGATTGAGGAGTTGTAGGTATTTGTTGTTATAATGGCTCACTTTCATGTTTAATGCGCTTTAAAGTCCTGAATCATTTATTCTGTCGATTTATCCTGTTTATGAATTTAAGATAACGCCGCCATTATGATCTCGTCCTCCCTAATGCCCGCACTTTCAAATTTGATAAAGTTTAAAAGGGTTGATGTTTAGATACTGTTTTCCAAATTGATGACTATGTTTCGGAACTTTGTTGTTCCAAAACTAATGAATCACGTTAGTCTAAACACGTAATAACGTAATGTGAAAGTTCATGAGAAGTAAATGAATTTTCTGTGTTGTCCAGTAGGCAGTAAGTATGTGGAATAAGAAAATCCGACAGTAAGCCTCTCCCTTTGTGTTGCGGTCGAGGAATACAAAAACCGTCGGGCAGGCATTGTGTCAGATAATAAAGTGGCCGGCGGCGGCGGCTGGCAGGCAGCGACCGAGCGGCCGCATGCGGCCAACATACAGCCGCAACCAGACAATGCTCGCCCCGCACTCGCTAATGTGCTCTCGACGATTGTTCGCGCTGAATGCATCGCGCTAGTTCGCCAACTAAAACCGCTTATTTATACTCAAATAAACATTAGCTTTTATGTCCTATAGAAACAACTGAATATTACTCCGGTCCGGGTGGCTGCGAGATAAAGTCTCGCTTTATTGCTTATTCTTCTCTAGCTTTATTATATTAGCGAGACCCGTTGCGTCACTAACTTATATTAACGATATTATCTAGCAATATTGTTAAAATGAGACTTATAATGCTGTCCTCTAGAACGAGAGAAAGTAAATGGTTGTCCTTCGTGAGGAAATTGTATGGAATGTTTATTTACTCTATTAGGTTCCGGATGACTGAACGGTGATCACAATAGAAACAAAAAGACCAATTAGTGACGGAGCGACGTGACGTGTGGCGTGGCGTGACGCAATCTCACGTCACAGTCATGGACCATGCCACGTCACAAAGTGTGAATGAACCGGATAATCAAAGGCTATTCCCAGTTTTGTTTTGTACTCGATTTTACGCTTTTCAGCTGAATCAATTTGAGCTGTACAATTTAAAAAGTCAGATAGGAAACATATTTTAGCAAAAAGACTTCATGAATAGTAAAAGTAAAAGAAATAAATAACAAATGATCAACTTATTTCAACGGTATTAATTAAGTCATAAGCGACAAACATTTACGAGTAGCCTGCGGCACGCTCGCGATGCCTCATTGACCACATTTGCGGAACAGAAGCATTCGTCACACGAGCCCGTGAAATATTACGCGTATTACCGTATTACTCGAGCGAACGACAAAATACAACCCTCCATCCACGACATTACCACCACCATTTCTATTATTAACCCATAAGCCAATAGTACTACTCCACAAAGTTTGATTAATGATACACTTAAAAGCTATTTGCAAGTCACAATCCCGACTGAACTTTACGAATGAGGGTTTACATAAAGTACGCTATAAATCTCGGCAATAAAAATAAGCATTGACATTTAAATATAGACGCAGATTTATTGATATAAGATAAACTAGTTCAGAATTTAGAGAGGATTACTTTAAGAGTATTTATATACTTAACGACGGCAGCTATTGTTACGAATATCGATGTCATTCACACGAGACGCACAAAAATACTCGCAAAGAGTTTTAATATTTGTTCGCTAAAAGCAGCAACAAAATGTAAGAGCAAACGTTGGTGTAGGTTGCAGGCACCACGCAGGCACAATGAATGGGTACATTCGTTTTATGATGTAAATTGAAAACAGTCATTGTGTTGACACTAAACGCTACAATAAAGCAGCTGCAGCGCAAGTTGTGCAATGACCCGAGACGACTCGACTCGTGCTCAATATTTACCCTTTAATTCAGATACACATTGTAACCAAGCATAATCCTTCTAACTAGAGATGTTTTATACCACTGATCGGCTGCATTGTATGTAACACAACTAGATTATCTGCTACAGCGTTTCTCACGGGAATATTTTGTAAAATCACTTCGTAAACATGTACGTGTCCATTGACAGCGATATATCTTTTGAACGTGTTGTGGAGGATGTTTGAGAAGACTGAAATAAAATGTTTAACAAAATCGAACTCTATTTTAAAATGAGTAACAAAGTTAAAAAGGTCAAGCCAGTTAATATAGCTTAAGGTAAAGTTGAGAATTTACTGCTGACATTGCAAGTTTCAAGTTCAAACCAAACTCCGGTAGCAGGTAATGACTTCTCCAGGAACTATCTTGAATGGGAATTTGCAACTCATTTAAAAGTAGTTAGAATGGATACGTAAATGGGATAAAAGACGGTAACAGAGAGAGAGAGTTTATGAGGTAATTTCACTGCAAAGTGGTGTATTTTACAGCTATGAGGCAATTTTATAATCAAAAGCAAACATGGAGAGAATACAAAGGGTTGTTGTCCTGCAGGGTGTCAGAGGGGTGAGGGGAGGGACACCCTAACGTTGAACGATTTTTTGGGGCGTGATTTTGCGCTCCCCAAGTTGTGGGTCCCACACAGCACACTGTTGTCGATACTGACCAAATAAAACACAAACATAATACAACTACAATACTATTATGACTATGCAATCCTTACAGGTTTATTCCAGGTTGAAACTTAGTTGAAAGTGTTTTATTTAATACGTCATTTGTCAGCATTGATTTATAATTCTAAATATCTGCGTAAGAGAATTATTATATGTAATTATAGGTAGCTTGATTCAAGATAAGTCTGAATCGACTTGAGCAATATTAACAAACTTGTTTTCTTTGTATCTAATTTGTTTTATTCTATTGAATATGCTTTTTTTGTCTGATCTTTTGTTTTTATTACAGCACTGTCTAGACTTAACTAAAAGTTTTATATTCTGGGATCTAATAATTAAAATAATACTGACTGAATAAACTCTTCTTACTATATAAGTAATTTTTTATAGTTTGTGGATATATTTAGAGGCCAAAAGTCAATGATTCAATTATCACATTTACTTAAAGTAAATCCGGGGTAATAAAGTGAGTCGTAAAAGTAAAAGCAGTACCATTACGGGCGCATCGCTCCTCTATAGTTAGGATCCCTTCAAGATCGGTCTCTTAGCTATACGTCCGCTTTTTTCTCATTTACCTGCTTAGATTTTATTACTTATCAAGTCTTATTCTTTTTTCTTGAAAAAAATTTCGAGTCTCTCTGCGATTGTTGATAAAGTAAATGACAGAGAAATACGTTGATATTAACATTACTTGTTTTCTATGGGCACAGTGTTAAAATAAAAACCGGTCAAGTGCGAGTCGGACTCGCGCGCCGAGGGTTCCGATATACCTATAGTATTTTTGGAAGCAATAAAGTCCATTTTCAGGACCGCAAAACTAAATTTGTTTGTAAAGGTTTTTTGCAGATTTCTGAAAAACTGTGCAACTTAGAAAGATCGTTTTATTTTTGCTGTAAAGTTTATATAAACTTCTGTCAACTGTAATTAATTCAGATTTTTCCTTACTCAAACTTCGGAGATAAGGGGGGGGGAATGGTATTTTTCTTGACATTTTTCATCATAACTTTAAAACTAAGAAATTTAAAAAAATACAAAAATATATTTTAAAATGTACAAGTAAAGCCCTTTCATATGATACCCCACTCGACCTAGTAGCGACAATTTGAAATTTGGCCCCCCCTATTTTGGCCCCCTTTATATTAATAATCATACTTTTTTCAAAATTTTTTCTTGTGCAATTAAGTTGGGCAACTATATTCTAAAACTATTCCAAATTTCAGGTTGATAGCATAAGTGGTTGCTGAGATATAGAGGTGTGACAGACAGACGGACAGACAGACAGAGCGGCACCATAAGGGTTCCTTTTTTTACCATTTTGGTATCGGAACCCTAAAAACTATAAAGACACGAAGACACTACTACGAAGATATTTTATTTTAACAAAAGTGGATTTTTCGTTACTTTCAAAAGCTAAAGGAGTTAGACTCTATGATCCCAATGGACAATGCAATCTTTATTGCAGTTGAGATTTTTACATACTTACATTCCTGTCCTGCAGTGGACATTTTGTGGGATGCCATGATGATGCCGAATCAGTAAATTTACTCTTTGATTTTAAAATAATCATTGATAAAAGTTAATTTAAACGAATAAACTTAGATTTTGATTCTAAAGCGACTAAAGAGGTTCCTTAACTGGCAAAATAAAAAGAGGTAATGTTTAATAGTAGCGGTACTAACCATGTTGCTAAATAGAAGAGCCAAGTAAATTTACAGAACCTCCAAATGCCAGAGATGATATTGGAAGACTAAACACGAACACGCGTTAAATGTACATTTAAACAGTAGAATCAACAGGATTCCACTTAGAGCCCTCATAAGTCAACGAGAGAGGCAACTAATGACTCTATCAACTACACAGCTTCACCCAAAATTATAAACTTCGATTACTACCACGCCTTAATGAATGTTAATGAAGTTATTCTATAAAAGCTCTTTGTAATTACATTGTAAAACAAGCTTTTAAGAAATGTTTTGAATATTTAGTGCTGGAATTATATTAAAATCGTGTTTTGTTAAGACAATGTAATCAATGATTGTACTTTACAGAAACTCATTTATTATGCTGAATAAAAGAGATGTCTCGTATAATTCAAGACATTAAATTAAAGTGAAAGAACTCATAAAATAAAATCATTCTTTGTTCCAAGTTTCCTTTTCATTTTTTTTTATGAGAAAATGTTAAATTAAATTATTTACCTATAACATATTAAAACAAAGGTGTAAATTTCTTATCAATTTCATAAAAAAAATTGTCTTATGGCCATATGTAGGTACTTTGTTTTTGATCCAACTAGGAATGTGATCTAACTGAATTAAATAATTTAAGGATCTTTAATGACCTGAATACCCACAACAACATTCCTAATTAACAATCCATGAAGATAGTAGAAATTGTTCAATTAAGATCCACCCACGCTTGGCCCAGCCTCGCGCCTCCAAAACCCCAGGAATTGATTGAGTCAACATCGCCGTTGGGACTTTCTAATTGTTCAACTTATACCCCACAAATGTTTGTTCTTAAAGCTCTCCACTCAAGCACCAACGAGAATTTTATTGCTGCCATTGAACTAGTAATAGATACTTCAGATCGATCGGTTTAAAAACATATCGACACTTTGATTTGTAATTTAGATAAACTGAGTATTTATAAATAAACATTTTGATAACGTTAGCTTGGAATAAAATTTTAAAATATCGAAGTTGATGAAGAGAATATCATTTTAATGACCAAGCATACAAAGTTATGGACGATAGGCTGAATACCACAAAAAATAATTTTAAGAATAACTAAATACAACTACATAACCCAAAGTACGTAAAATTAAAGGCATAATTTCTTTGTCTTCTTATTTTATGTATTGCTCAATTTTAATGTACTATTTCTTAGTCCTTCCTTCCTCTATTTTCTACAGGACTTAGCTCAGCTTGGGCATGAACTATGAGCACAAAGCAGTAAAGATGATGAAAGTAGCAACTGAATAGATTCTATTTAATTGCTGCCATCATCATCTATTCAATAGACTAATATGTAAGAATACTTATGCACTAGGTACTACCTAAGTAACTAGAGATACAATCAGCAGGGGAATGGGAAGCGGGAGGAATACGGGAGTAGAGAGCGGAGGCAGAGGTGAGGATTTCCATTAGTTCTCGCAGGAGTTTAGAGGAATCAATTAGCCGCCACTGCCACCATTTACCACGCCACAAGATTCGACGGTCGCTGGTCTAAACTATAAAATGTCAATTGTCATTGTCTTTTTTACTTATTTTACTGCATGGAACAACAAGCTATTAAAAAGTTTTTTTAAATAAACTGATACCAATTAAAGTCACATTATTTTCTATCGCTTTTATAATTTTATGCAATAGTGGGTCATCATCATCATCATATCATCCCATGAAATGTCCATTGCAGGACAGGGCAAAAACACTAGCATTTAGCATTTAACACTAGCAAAAACACTAGCATTTAGGAGGGGATCCACCATAGTCACCACGCTTGTAAGCGTTGCGGCTTGCGACTAGTTTTTTGGCGACCGCAGTTTGTAAGATGGTGCGATACGCAGAAAGATGCCGCTGCCCATCGGTATATAATCCCTTAGTCGCCTTTTACAAGACCCATGGGTAGAGATTGGTTAGTAGGTATTATTCTACGCCGGCACCACACGGGCAATAGTGGGTGAAGGTAAAAACTTTTAATATTTACACATGTGTTTATCTTTGAAGCGAAACATAAGATCCTTGAGCAGGAAAATTGCAGTTTTGGTTCTGAACTTCTTCAAAAGTATTTCCGCCTTGCTCTTACATCTTACTTTCTCAACCGCAGACCCGCAGCAGGCATAACTTAGAGCAAACGGCGCGCGAGATTCCTTCGGGATTCGACTCGGGTTCGATTCTGAGACCGTAGCACGCGCCGCGACGCGACGACGTGCGTCTAATGAATCGTCTTCATTTGTTCTGTCGACGCCCAGCCACGGCCCATTGCCACTGATTGAGTTTCACCCGATACCACCATCACTGGAAGCTATTCTCGAACCAAAACTATTGATAGCACGAACGCTTACCGTGAAATCGAAACTCTATTCGAGAATTATTCTCTGTTGTGAAGTATAAAAGTAAACAAAAACGATTGAAGAATAAAAATTAAAAAGGAAATTCTTCAATTAATGTCACTGAACGGGATTGTAGCAGCGGTTTTCTTTAACGTGCTTCAATTATACTCAAAAGGGAGGTTTACCGAAAAAACGGTTCACAATTTACTCAATCTCCCTTCTTACAGATTTTTCTTTTTGAAAGCATTTGATTCTTTTCTTTATTCTTTGTTAAATAAGTGTTGATTTCCTCTGATTGAAGTTGAATTTGCATGCAAATCGCGAGTTGCGTTTCCGTGGAGGCAAACATTCAATTAGAGTCGACACCTTTGAAGGCTTCACTAATAACACAAAGGACAAACATTCTGCTTTACGGCACAAATATTTAAATACAAGCTTTTTTTTACCGAAAACATAATTCAATTTAAGTTCGGTGAGATCCACGACAATCATGAAAGTCTATCGAAATTCTATTTTCAAATCTAACCCTAAAAATAAAAACCCTAAACAATATCATGACAAATCTACGGACTTTGAACAAACATTTTCGCGAAAGTGGTATTAACCTTTTTAAAATTTCGTTCTCACTTACCTCAAAACTTTCAAGGTCAACAAGTTGCAAATTCGAGGAAATGAATAAGTGATTCGAGGGAATGAATTACAATTTTATTAAACTTAGTTTTGATGCAAAATAATAGCAGGCAATTTGCCACTGGGCCACCGCGTCAAAAAGGTCTTCTGTTTCCATCCACCCCCGTAGTTTTGATTAAACATCCGCACTGTTTGGTCTCACCATTAGTTTCGGCCTCGTGCTCTGAGGAAACTGAAATAAGCTTTCAACAAACACGATTCTACTTTGCAAATACTTGTTTAGGCTGTGGCTTTAACAACTTCATTTGAGATCGTGCCGAGGCATACTCTTACCGGAGTTATCGGCTATTTCCAAATTTGGGCCTTTAATTGAATTGCTCCTTAAGAGTTAAGCCTTATCAAACCTACAAACCCAAATACAGAGCTCGGGAGTTTTCCTTTAGCATCATTATTTTGTTGATAATGAGATTCTCGCTAGTTCCATATGTTCCATATGCCCTGCTCCGCCGAGGAAGTTGTAACAATGGGCGAAGGAGCTAAAAGGATTAGACGAGAAACTCTCGCGAGGACAAAAACCCCGGTAATTAGAGTGAAGCTCACATCCTGCTGAACCCAGTTCGACCTTTGTCTAGACGGACCCTAATTTATCAACAACTTACCAACAATTGTTGCCGCTGTGATTTATAGATTGTCGCAACAGTTTGGTCCTTGTAACTTACATTGAAACTGTAGAGGTCAAAACTTTATAGTATACTCAACAAAAAGTAAGCGACAGACAACGCGTGTCAAAGACAGGCAAACAAATAAAATAAATATTGCTGTAAATCTGAGTAAATCCTATAAGCGCATTAGTCGTATTACGGTGACATTACATGAAGTGGGCTGACTGCACCACGCCTACGAAATAATGAGGCAAACCCATTGGGAGTCGTGAATTGCCGGTGCCACAGATTTAGCTTCCGTGGCCAACGCTGACCGCTCAACCATTTGAACCATTGAACTGAGTGGGTCACACAAACGATTGGCACAGTCTTAGGTATAAATACCACAGCTGATATGTTTGATATAGACTTTAAATGCATTATGGAAAAACCATTTAAAACGATTTATTCAAAGCTTACACGATATATAGCACGATCCAAATCGGCGTAGACTCGTTCTATTTGCATTGTATTCTGCATGACATTCAATAAGTATTCTGTAAAGAATCTACATTGAATAAAATTATCTGAATCTGAACCTTACGGAAGATAAAACTGGTTGGTATAAACTTAGTCATAACTAAATAATTTTAACAGAAAGTATCTGTCTAATACCATTATTGGTCTATCCTGCCCAAGTGCCCAAAGGCAATAGTCCCCGCTGTCGCATGCACGCGTCACTTTTATCGCCGGTCACCCGCCGCGCCCGTCCGTATATACATTTGTCTCCTATTGATTCCTCCATTCCCACATTCGTTTATTCTATCGATTACCTATTTAACTGTCCTGCTGGTACCTATTTGTTGGGGTTGCACAGAAAGTCATGGTAACTGATTCATTGATTAGTAGGCTTAGCAAAACATTTTATATGTCCCAAGAGAAACTTCTGCATTCAATTGTAATGACGCGAGTTTCGACGACGATAGTAATAACAGGGCTTTCAAACTGTTTGGAATAAAGCTTTAGGAAAGCCAGTGGAGTAAGCTATTCTCGTTAACCGCGAGTAACTCGAACCCTTAAATAAAAGTGTCACCCTCGGTGCGTATTTGCGCCATCCGTCGTTTATAATTTTTTCGATCAGCGATGTTCCCCTCCCCTCTTGCCCGCAGATGACTACGGGGTTAGTTGACAGCTTTCAACTTGGGATTAACTTCGTATTGCGGCCGTGGAGCGAGAAAAAATTTAATAGCTTTTTTGAAGAGATCGGCCTATGGGACTGCTTTGATATTGTAGTGGTAGTTAGAAAGCATCTTTTGAACACTCACAAAAAAATCTTTTTAATGAAAACAAATACAAATAAAAGTCCTAATTTGAATGTTGATCAATTATTAAACAGCGATATCAAACACACAATGCACAATGAAAGAAATACATGTAATTTACACCATACAAATTACAGCATGACATGAATTTATACATGGGCTCACGAGCTTAGGTATGTGTCGCCGAGCAAGCTTTTATATGAATAGAATAATTTATGATCTGAATTATTTTGAGCTCGAACTGTGAAATTGGCCAATAGGAATTTCATTTTGCCGTTAATAAAATGGACGATACCAAACAATGTGATATTAAACTCAGTAAACACCAAAAATCATCAGTTGATCAAACATTTGGGAATTAAGGTGGATAATATTGGGCTGCAATGGATGAATGCATGTCAAAACATGGGAGTTCTGTTGAAACGGCGACGAAATCGAAATGTTTTCATTCGGCCGCTGGACAAATATTGATAAAAGTCGATCAGTTTAATATTGACAGCGGTACAGATGAAGCAAACACTGCAGCCGAGACTGTTTGTCCGGCAATCGAATCTATTTTTTTGCTGAAATAATATGGATCGAACGAAACATTTCCGCCTACACTCGAGGTTTATTATTTTAATGCGATGTTACCTATGTTATGAAAGTGCTCATAAGTGATCATAGTTATAAACACACAACAAAGCAAGGTGTTGAAATAAAATAAGGCAATAATGATAAATAACTGTTTATTACCTGATGGACAGATGCAGTCTCCATAATCTCTGATGCTTCTCCTCGACCTCCAGTAGCTGGGCGGCGGTCGCGCGAGCACCTCCCGGCGCAGCCTCTCCACCAGCGGCTGCTGCGGCTCCAGCACCGCACTCCGCAGCGCCAGGTGCTGCTCCTCCAGCAGCGACAGCCGGTCCTGCAGACCCTGCTGCTTGTACAGGCTGTACCCGCTCGAGATCAGACTCATGGCACACGCACACCACAACACTGCACAGTACACCCACGGGTCTCCCGGGCATCTGTCCTCACAACCATCCCATTCTTTGCATCTTTGTTTATCTGTCTTTCTTAACTCTTTTCTTTCCTCTTTCTTCGTCTCTTTCTCCGGGGGCGACTTTGCACCCGGCGGAGCCTTACCCCCCATTTTTAAAATCATGCCGATGATCCTCATGACTTTAATTCTCGAAACGTTGTCACCATCGTCCCCATGTTAAAATATAGGTTTGTTTTGTCAAGCTAACCTCGTATGTATAGGGCAATACATTGTAATCACAATAAAGCGTCCGGTCGACGCTTTTCACGGTAAACCTACCGATGATAAAATTTTCGGGAATGTTGAAAAGAGAGCCAGATTTCACATTTACACACAAAAGCTAACATTTATGTTGAAAAGCAATGTAATTTATTTTGAAATTAATTTGCGGAGTGTTATTGTTTGGTTTGTCGGTGTCGGGATCGTGTTTGAGCTCGCGTGGTCGGCAGTCGCGCGGCGTTACGGCGTAGCGTCCTGCTCGATCGGAAGGCGGCGCGCCACTGACGTCTGTTGGTTGGTTTGCAACCTGCGGGATACTCCACTCCACCGCACTGTCGGTTCCAGTCGACTCTCTTTGCTACTCGCCACTCGCTACGCACTGGGATTTGGACAAGCGAGTGCGGGATGAAAATGAGCTTCAGTAAAATGCAGTTTTATTTATTTTTGTATTGGGTGTAGAGTCGCTGGTGTAGAGGTTTTGCACTTTAGTGTTCAATCAAAAATTTTTCGGAAAACGTTAAAAAAGATAATTCTTCTAAAAACAATTGACTTTAAGAAAATTAGGGACTCAAATCAATTAAAATGTGAAGAAACCGATGCTACTCGTATATTAAAAAAAGAAACAAGTAAATATTGCAAAGCTTGAATAGACAAGACGGCATGTGTGTTGGCGGCAGGCGGCGCTCGTTTCCCGAATTAAGGGGATGCGTACAAAAACCTGCAGACCGGAGGAGGCTAAATTGAGCATTGGAGGGGGGGGGGGCAACTAGTGCGGCGCGGGGAGGGGAGGACACCACAGGCAACGCTCTGTAATTTAAACTAAACGAAGTGAACACACCGCGATCGATAGATCTGCGGGATGCCGAAGGTTTAAACCTTTTACCGATTGATGGGAGAAAGAAAACTGATAAATTGAATTTTGAAATCGCAAAGGTTTGACACTAGTTTGTGGCTTTCCATTGCAGTCTCAGAAAGCTATTTCGATATATTTTGAATAGCGTATTAAACTAAGTAACGATAACAAAAGAAAAACAACAAATAAATACAACGATTCTGATATGGCCCTACATAACTTAACTGACCGTAGCTCATAGATGTGTATCGGCAATAATTAAATTTGTACGGCATGAAAAAAGAAAATGTTTTTAAAAGATAAAGCCTATTAATCTCTTTAATAGAGTCATTAAAAACGAAGTGGCAGCCGCAAGCGCCGCGCCACAAAAAACTTACGCCACTTGATCACTTCCCCCCCTCGCCTCTTCACACACCCCCCACACACCACCCCTCGACGATGCACCGAATCGTAATAAACCACTCATAATAAAATTAAAAGATAACTCTGATAAGTAGCCATCACACGCATACCAACGTTAATACGGCTCTGGTCTCGTTATCAATATCATAATGGTCATTTGAAAATTTTATTTCGGTTATTTACGAGCAACAGTCAAGTTAACGTTACGACTTTGTAATTGGTATTCATAAAAGTTTAAACACCACTAAATACTAAATATTTACAAGATTCGTAAAGATTAAGTGTAGTTGTGAGTTTAACGAGGAGACGCTCCCTGCAGCGAGCGCAGCCTTCATTAATATGTTAAAACCTCCCGAAAATGGTTCATCGGCGACGCAATCCGCACTCGCCTGGCGCTCCGACCGACCAGACAAATGGCTGCAATTAAAACTAGATTGTCGTTATTTAGCAGCGGAGGAGCTCGCCTTGCAGCCGACTGCACAAGGGACGCGACGTGTTGCGCGATCCATCTCCTCTCACTTGTTTAAATTTAATTTAAACTTTTGTACTTCGTCAACTGCACGTTTCCACGCGCTGACAGTTCTGTTTTTTAATTTAATCCAGACCATACTTTTAAATAATTGAGCGACTCCCCCTCGCAAACTTTTCTTCTAAAACTAGAAGTTTGTATAATGATTATGAAGCTCGACGAGTGTCGAGGGAAATCTGCGGCGCCGGATCACCATTACACTCTTGTATTCTCAACTTCGACGGCGACTTAAACAAACGTAAAACTTCGCTCACACCTCCGGGGGAAATATTAAAGTGTTTCCGAATTTGGGAATGTACGAAAACAACGAAATAAACAAAGTTTCCCCGCAACAGTGAATGTAAATAGCGGGTGTGCGGCGAAAGTGAAATATTCCTGAGTCGGGCTAAATTGGAGCAGTTTCGTTATCGAATCGTCAGGCTCGTGTACTGTTGGCAGCGCTCGGTGCGGCGGGCGGCGGGCGGCGGCGCGAGGTTGCTGCTTGCGGGGAAACTTGCGGGGTGTAAATGGAGCCACTTCCTCTATTTTATGAATTGTCGCCTCCTGCCCCTGCCCGGTATTGGGTTCAAGTGGTTTAGGATGCTCATAAATTTTAAAAAGTTTGCAAAAATTTCCGCACTTGCCGCGCCGTCCACAGTGATGAAGTATTCTTGAGGTTTCTTGGGTGTTCCTTATTATTTTAATAGATACAGCGAGAGATTTATATAGAAGTCACTATCGTGCATAACATTCCGTTAAGAATCCATTGCTGGTACTTATAATTTCACAGCAACGAACATACCTTTGTCAACACGCTTGTAAGAGGTACGTTGCGGTCTAAGGTCTCTCTTGGTCTTGAATCTCTCAACATACATATTGTACTATTTGAAATTCAATAAAATGACCCCAGGACATAAATTGTAGTAGTTGATTTATAAATCAGCATCAGTATGCGAAGCGGCGGTCGGGAGCAATTAGAAGGACGTTGTCATCTGAATTACAAATGTTCGGACGAGCACGCCGAATTACTCGACCCTGAAATTGGTAAAAGCATGGTAGAGACCATTACTTATATAATGGTTAATAAATAGTTCCAGTTTTGAAACAATTAATGTTAAAAGGTAGAGCTTCTTCAACTTTCGCTATGCTCTGAACTTTGAGAGTATCTCCTGATCATCGCTTTTTAACAAAACAATAAACTAAGACCACAAACATTACGATGGTTAATAAAGAGTCTTTGTTTCTGTTTTAGAAAACAGCATTCTTTGTTACAGTTCCTGCGGGGAAAAGAAAAATTATTTAAGTTAACGTTCAACGCCCTCCAAAGCTCAACAATTCCTGTAGTATTTCTAAAAAAATTCTCAAGATCAATCAACTCTACCACAATAAAGCAATAAAAGAAAGGTACCAATTACACGAGTAAGGTACTAATTTTACAATCGGCCGGCGCCTAAACACGAGTTTAGGATGAAAACAATCGACTAGCCGGTAATAAAGATATACGTAGCCGCGGGCGAGGCCGACTGGAGAGGTGTAAATCACCACCGAATGAGTACCTACGTTCCTACTAACAATCCACTGAACTTCTATTTACTTTCTACCTACGAAAACCCAGCCTCCATCACCGAATATATAATTTTATGTTTTTACTTGTGTAAAAGAATTTCGCTTAGTTTTTGTCGTAAAAAGAAACTTGACTCATAACTAGGGTTGTGCATTAGAAACCCAAAAATTTTGTGTCAATCGGTTTTGCCTGTTTAACACCATTATAATGTGGATGATCAAAAGAAGGGAAACAACAGCCACACCCTCAGCAAAAGAAAAGTATGTCCAATATTACGAGTATTAAAACTCATCCTAAAACAAAAAAAAAATAAGAAAAACAAGAGTATTTGTTATCTGTTGCATCAAGACGACTTAAAAAAACGGAGTACAAAAGGAACTCCCATAAAAAAACTTAAATTTCATGACTCTTATGGGATATCTGGGTATCGTGACTTGGTTGTCTGGAGGAGAATAGAATAGAATAGAATAGAAACGTTTATTTGCAGAGATACTTACAAAATACAAATTCCAGATCTTATAGAAAAATAGTCTTAGTATCTAGTCTGCGAAACAGGCATGCAAATATTTATATAAATGAGCAATAGTCGTGCCTATCACTAATTATTCGTGGCCTCATACTCTCTATACTCCTTTAGGCTATAAAAACAATGTTCCATTAACCATTTAGTCACTCGTGTCTTAAACATGTTTCCATCTAATTGTTTTATTTCATCTGGTAGTTTATTATATATCTCTATACACATATTGAAAACATTTTTCGTATAAATATATTTATTACATGCTGGCTTATGTAGTAAGTTTAAATATTGAGTTCTTTTTGGCCTAGTATGTATATCATGATATTTACTAAAGTGGTGAGGATGATCTTTTACAAAACAACATGCACTTTTTATGTATGCGCAGGGGAGGGGCAGGATATTTAGACTTATAAAAAGTGGTTTACACGATTCAAGATAATCGGCCTGGCAAATTGCTCTGATACACTTTTTTTGAAGTCTAAATAGTCTGTCTACCTCCACGCAGTTTCCCCACAAAACAAGACCATAATTTAATGTTGAGGATACATAACCATGATATGCCGTCAAAGCTGCTTCTTTTGAGACTGTTTGCGATAACCGTTTCAAAGCAAATACAAATTTGTTTAACTTTTGGCAAACCTCACTCACATGCGCTTTCCAGTTTAGATGTTTGTCAACCGTTAACCCTAAAAATTTTGTTAGTTGTAGTGTAATACGCGTAGCACTACTGTGGTATTACCACGTGTTTATTCCAGGTTTCACCGTGTCGAGCGCTCTCTAATGCGATAGTCGTGCACATAGTACAGTCGTCTGCCTTTTTGTTCCTCCTAATGACTTAATTCCTGACACCGCTTCATGCACGCTTGGAAAGGTCGCAATCGAAAACAGTGTGGTAGAATACTAGAGAGAAAACAGCTTTATTAGCAGCAGTATACAAGATGTAACAGTAAGGGTATATCGAACCTGAAGGATGTGATTCTGCCCATTAAACTGAACACGAAAAAAAAGTTGACCTTCCATAGAAAACTGAATCACCAGATAGCGCATGTTGTTGTGTGGGAGGTGAAAAATTCTGTTTTCATATTTCGTCCTACCTATGTTCTTTAGCGAAAGTCGTTCAGTTTCATGGTCAGAATCACATCCTTCAGGTTTGATGAACCCGATATATTTCACCTTGTAGATAGACATGCAAGCAGTCTGTTATGAAATTTCAACTAGAGTCAGACAAGGCAAAACAATCTTAAAAAAAAAAACAGATAGTAGTAGCTTTGGAGTTGCTTTTGCTTCAAATCATTGTCAGACTCTACATATAAGTTTGCCATCGATATTCAATACCCAAGTAGAAAGTGAATAGGCGTCTTTTGGTTCTATCTTTTACCTTTTTATTTTTAGGGCTAGACCGGATTTTAGTCAAGAGTAAGGACATTTTTTTCAAAAAGTTTTTAGTCTTTCCTAAAATTCTTTATTTAGGTGTTCGTGCCTTCGCTTGAACCATATTTGAGATTACACTCCCGTATCTCAGCCCGTTTCACTCAGATTTCATATCTTGCAGCGCCCTCTGGCAACTGTTTTGGTTACTAAGGTCCCCTCCCCACGCCCGTCACAAGCGCCCGTCTGTTCTTTGATCAGTACGCTTTTGTATCTCAGCCGAGTAACACGTGCCTAGTGAAATAAATTTTTTTTTTTAGTTTTTCTGTTGTGAATTCCGCTCGGACTCTTAGCCCAGCGACGAGACGCAGCTGCCTCTATTAGGCACCGTCATTACCGAAGTAATTGTAAAATGATTTTTCGTGCAACACTGTAAATTCCGCTCGGACTTTTGGGTCCAGTGACGAGACGCAGCTGCCTCTCTAGGCACCGTCATAACCGTCGTCTCATTGATCGACGTATGATGCCACATACGGCTGCCTCCCTTAAGCACCGTTATTGTAAATGCCATGCTTTCGTGATACGACGGGTGTCGCTTCACGAGACAACGTGTCGCTTTACAAGACAACGTGTTGCCTCACGAGACGTCATGTCGCCTCACGAGACGTCGTATGTCGCCTCATTCATCGACGTCGTCTCACGAGACAACGCGTGTCGCTTCATTGGCCTGCGTCGTTTCACGAGACGACGCGGGTCCGGCGTCGTCTCACGAGACGACGCGTGTTAGCTCATGTCAGGACAAGGAACAGTGGCCAGTTTTGAAACTAATCTTACAAGCCGATCATCATCATTGCCCTAGCTTTGTTCTAGGCGACCTATCCTAGGGGATTTGACAAGAGCACTGGTATTCTCAAAGAGCGACTGCTATCAGACCTCTGCAACCCAGAGGGAAGATAAACCAAATCAAAACATAGACAAGGTTGTATAAGACTAATGGCCAGCCTGGATGTCAGAGCCCCAAGCCGTCAAATGGCCTCTGACTTGGCTAAATTACTATCATTGATAGGCCGGGATCAACGGCTTAACGAGCCACCCAAAGCACGGAAACGCTCTAGTTGTTGTGCCACAATAGTCTAGCTATAGCGATCTCCCGTCCGGGTTCTGACCATGGCCCACATTGCTTAACTTTCTTGATCAGAACGAAAGAGTAACTACCACTCGACCACAAGCGATTCTCTTACACGTTAATTACAGAACATGGCAAGTACTTCCACAGTAATTATGGACGGTCTGCAGTCTAAGTGGCCTATGCATGTTGCCTCAATCAATGATCTTTGTCGCCTAACACAAAAACTTGTTGTCAGCTAATGGTCATCCTTTAATTTTGAGATTTATAATCAAAACAGACCAGGGCAAGCTAGCTTATCTCCGCTAGAAGCTATTCTCTCTTCAAACAAAATCATTTGTTTTGATGACTTGGACTTGTGAGAGGTCAGATAACCCGGTGTTTTTAAACTTGAGAGAACTTTATGTAGTTAATAGCATCAGACGTTACCTTTCGAAATTCCATTATTACAATTTATGGAAAATATGTAGCAACCTCCAAAATAGATGCCGTGCACTCACTTTTTACCGCTTGCTTCTCCGCAAATAAATGTGTAGGCAACAAACAAACAACAACACGACAAGGGAGGTAATTTATTATTAAAAAGTCACTTCGTAACCTCAAAATTAAGAAGATATTTTGTTGCCTCAAAGGACGTTGTATCCAGAGTAGCACAGTGTGGCGCTTCAAAGCCGACACGGTTCATACTTAAACCACACACTTTTTATCCATATGAGAGACGAAAAACAAAATATTCTTAGCCACTTGCGCCGAAGTAATTGTAACGTATCCTCCCTTCATTCCTTTGTTCTTACAGACAAGCGAAAATTGAATGTCTTATACGTGGCTTACAGAACGATTCCTCGACAAGTTGGGACATAAGTACTAATAAGAAAATATGAATTTCCTTATCCCCCCACAAAATTATATCTTTGCTTGCATGGTCATAATGATTGATGTTAATATTTTGTGAATAATAATAACACAGCACACCTACCTTGGGAAGTACGTTCCCACTCTCTTCTGGTAGATAGAATGAGAGGGGGGGGGGGGGCAATAAAAACTACCAGTCCAACAAGGACAGCCTCACTTTCAGCGAGGGGAAGAAACGGTTTCACCTATCTGCTCCCCGTCTAAGTGAATTTCTGTAAAGTAAAACTTACAATTTTATTTACAGCTGCAGCCTGCTGACAATAGCTACACAAAATACTTATTCATTATTCACGTCAAATTTATTTTAAAACTACTTCTAAATGTTTCTTTCTTTATTGTCCACAAACGCTTACATACAAACAAAGAGTAAGAGGTTATTACAGCGCGTTCAGGAAAAGTCTGTCTATGACGGTTATTTTCTGCGTATGGGTGACAGGCGGAGAGCCAATGAACGATCCGCTCGCCCCTGGGGGGAGCCGCGCTCACCCCCGCGACTCTTGACTTCTGCCCATTAACGGTCACAGACGGAGTTATTTTGCACGCAGTATACAAAGACGAGTTTAGCTAATAAATCTGAGTTCCTGCCAGCTTTCCTAAGCTTGCTTGTTGCGTGATGGCCAGTAAGCGTATCAACACTTTCTAGTCAAAGCAGGACAACCCTGACATCAAAAGATTTTGGCCTTTGAGATGATTAAGTCTCCACTAACCAAGAAGACAACTGCGACCTTCCGAAGCACAAAAAACGCTATAGCCGCCGCAGTTAACCATACCCAGAACTTATGTTGCGTAACTTTCTTTATTTGTAAGGAAAATTCATCTAAGCTATAACCGTTTCTGTGAATATGATGCTATTATTCACGAGTCGCAAGATTAAATAATATTGCACTTAAAGACTAAGACAAGTACACGCAACTTTAGCTTCTCTTGTCAAAAAACTTCTTAACCATCGTTTTGTGCTTACAAAAACAGTATTAAATTATCCGATGCCAGGATCTAGTAGGTACTTTCTTCACCAAATTTTGGGCATTTGACGAAGGCTTTTTCCAGCAAGTAAATAATGAACATACAACTAAAATGTGTTGTTCTTTCGAGCCGATTCCGGCGTGATACGTTTAGGCATACTTTATTGAGCAAACAAAATACTCCACCACACATGACAGGCAGCCAGCACATTGGTGGTATTGTAAAGGTCATCGTGTAAGAAAAAGTAGGTAACTTTCGCCAATATAGACCTTTTGGACCTTATTAACTAAGCTACAGGCTTTAGATAGGTAACCAACATGTTTCACCTGGATTTGTGATACCCTTAATTGCATATTACCTATAGTAATGTTTATTTTGTTCCGGGTCTTAGCCCGATAATAGTTATGCAAAATAAATTACTTTATTATTCCCGACGTTTCGGCTGCGTTGCAACAGCCGTTGTCACGGGTAGACTGAAGAGAGGTGAACTACGTAGATATTATTGTGAGGGTAAACTAAAATTGTTATTGTCTCGCACAGGAAAAGTGCGAAAGTCTAAAACAAACCTTACCTATAGTAAGCTAAGCGTCAAATCATTGCTATTGAGTAAGCAGATGCAATCAAGTAGGCAGCAGTAACTATTTACTTCTTGCTTGTATGAGTTTTCAGATCCAAAAGATGACGTCGTAGATCGAGGATCTCTTGCAGATGCCTCAGTCAACCTTACCCAGACTTATGTATTTGCTAACATTAATCAATAGCTATATTTCCCAGATGATGCTCACATCCTAAGTGCAACCGTACAAAGGGGAAACACCCATGCTAATAATAATATCAGCACTATCTGATAGCTATCACGACTCGCTAAAAGTATTTGAATTCGGCCTGTTAGAATTGACAAATTATTGTTAAATCTGCAATAATGTTCATATTTAATTTAAACTTTGCTTCGGTTGCTCTGGAGTTTAGTTGTTCTGTAGTTTTGTAGTTGAGTAGCCTCAAAAATGCACTTTTTCAGTTTGATTGTTTTTCCGCTGTAAAGTAAAAAGATTTCTTGAACAGTCCAAAAAATTCTTTATTCCGCTACAGAGTTAGTTTCGAAAAACAATTTTTGATCGGTTTGCTTTCTTATAACAGCAACAGCTTGTTCTGATGAACTTGTGGTAAGATCAAGGATACCCGTATTTTGTTGGTATCCCAAAAATCCCAATACTCTACTTCCAACTTGTATGCACCAACAATGAAGACTTCGACACCTTTTGCATTAAGGCCTTTGTTGTAAATTTTAAAAAACCATAATAGTTTAACATAAATAACTTTTCACTATATTTTTATCGTGGTTTGATGGTTTTTACAAAAATCCTTGTTACCTTTAAGCATTCTAGAATACTTTTGTAAGTACAATGACATAGTAAAGTAGAAGTTTTTGATCCCTAACTATCTCAACTCTCGACGAATCTTCTTTGCTCTTTTAGCATGATAAGACTATTAAAACAAGAAGTCACTTCGGTAAATTGAAATTGTTTTGTTGTTATATTCTGCATATGGACTAGACCAGCCAGTTTTCAACATCGCTATAACACCTGGTTGCCTCGCCACAGAATTGGTTGTAACCTTACAAAATAAAAATTCAAAATCCAAATACTTAATTAAAATAAATCGAATTGATCGATCGATCATTTTGTTCAGCCGTTTTGTCCCTTCTCATATTAACTTGAGATCAACACGAAATCACTTGTGATTTTCATTCATTTTGTAAGTGGACCTCACCTTGTTTATACTCAGTATTTGCTGAGTACCCAGAAGAGCGTCATTCTACAGGTTTTTTTTTTGGAAGGGAGAATTAGTTGTTGAATTAGACAATTAGAATATTCACACGGCTCCCACTGCAGACTACTTCAATTTATGGATATAGACCCAAATTTTTATTTAATAATAATCTGACGCATACCGTCTAGAGCACTTACCACCGCAAACAAGTCGGTTGCTCAGACTGGTTGTAATCTGCTAGCGATACCTAAGTAACTTTTACAAGTTGTGAGTCCAAAAGTTTAATTTTCCAAAAAATAAACAATCAAAGAGCTGTCGTAAGAGAAATTACATATACTGCATATTTACATACTAAGCTGTAATATACTATTTTTCAATCACTCATTGTAGGTAATAAGATAAACGAGCCCTACTCATCGTCGCAAAGCGTCTGGTGTAGTGACAGATTACTGAACGCAGGAAAAACTTTGAGCATTGATGAGAGTCTCAACTCCTTCCAAGAAAGATTTGACAGGTCAACAGATTTATTTGTTAGCATCATCTCAAATTGCCTGCAGTTTTTCAATATTTGGTGTTTGTAATCTTACAATTATTCAAAATTATCGATACAATTCATTATTATTAGTATTAAAAATTTAAAATAAAGTATTGCTACCGTGTGCAACGCTAGAAAATCTAAACAAGAAAATGAAATATTTAGATTTTCTTTTACTAATTTGTTTCGTGAGTCCTATTTATTATGAAGAAAGTTTCGACAAGACTGTTTGATTAAATTTAAAAATACCAATTTAAATTTCTTAAATTAACTCTGTTATAAATTACGCATTAAAGACAAATTTTACTAAATGAGACAGGTCACAGTACGCCCGCCAAAGCGCCGTCAGAAGTTAAACACGTCTCAAATATGGTTCAAGCGAAGGCACGAACACCTAAATAGAACCGTTTTTCCCCCGAAGGGTAAAAAACGGATATTTAGGTTTCTGCCGAAGCTTGAACCATACCTGAAGGCCTTGCCGGCTTAATTTAAAGGTACTGATCAAAGAACAGACGGGCGCTTGTGACGGGCGTGGGGAGGGGACCTTAGTAACCAAAACAGTTGCCAGAGGGCG
Organism: Athrips mouffetella; assembly: GCA_947532105.1. Taxonomy (NCBI): domain Eukaryota; kingdom Metazoa; phylum Arthropoda; class Insecta; order Lepidoptera; family Gelechiidae; genus Athrips; species Athrips mouffetella. Next base: position 261,534 of record OX383964.1, read on the forward strand.
CTGCAAGATATGAAATCTGAGTGAAACGGGCTGAGATACGGGAGTGTAATCTCAAATATGGTTCAAGCTTCGGCAGAAACCTAAATATCCGTTTTTTACCCTTCGGGGGAAAAACGGTTCTATTTTATAAAACTATAATAAAGAGATGTACTCTTGATTAAAACTCAATTCCTAACTCAATCATACTTAAGAAAACGTTACGTGTATTATCCGTTGATGATGCTGAGCCGTAGTTGGTAAAGAAAACCTTCTACAATAACGTTAAACTTGAGTCACCATCCGGCCTAAGTCTTTGCACAAATCTTTGCCGCCCTTGATCAGGGCTGATAACTTTGCCCACTTTGTGTAATGAAACAAGACAGTTGGCGACGTGACGGGGGCGGGTCGAAAGTTACGAGTTTGGACGATTACGGACCGCGCATGTGTTTCGGGTGAAAGGCAGGACAGGAACCGGTGGGATAATATAGTTTCCAACAACACGAATTAAAGCGTAAAGCCCGAATTTGTGTTGCTCGAAAGATACGACGAGAGACTGTCAAAATTAACAGACAATTTAAGTAGGTGCGCACGGTAGTAATGAAGTGGAAACAAAACCAGTATAAGCTGAACTTGCACTACGCTACAAACGCCTGAAACCAGAGACCTGCTCAAGGCTGAAGTGTTTCTACAGACTTGCAACCATGTGAACTTACTACATACTGTGACATTTCTTGATTACGTACAATTCTTCAATCCTAGGCACACACCTAATACATGCGCGCGCATTCTATTGGTGCACAGGCCACTTAATACTTTGCATACATGTAGCTCGTGCCTGTTTGAGTGAACCGATTGCAATGAAACAAAGCTTAGGTGTTGCATAGAAATAGACTTAACACATTATTTAAGATTTGTAACCTACAAACTCAATTTATGTAGAAAATCTTATAAAACAACTTCCTGGAAATTACTTTGTTTAGTTTTCAACAACCTAATTGTAGCATGGTAAAGCTTCTAGTAGCGCTTTATCGCTCGTAACAGTTACAACCCTCGGTCCACCCCCTTTCCAAAATAGAGAAGGGTGTAACTTCACAACTTAAACTGTTTAACTCGTCTTCACACATAATTTTAACAGTTCCAGACAGTAAGCGCTGTGACCCGAATATTTACGTGAACACGCGCTCCTTTATAATCTGGAGTTTGTCTTTGTTTGACTCCAAAGTGAAATCGCCTTAAATCGTTAAACAAGTAACGATACTCTCAACGCAGATTAATAATAATCTCCTGCGGGGAGGAGGATCTGTTTTGCTAAATTAATCTTGTAACAGAATACAGCTGAACCAATTTATAAGATTATTGGATCTATAAACTGTCGTTACAGTCCCGAAGCTACTAAATTAACCTTATTTAGTGCTTCTGCTATTGAATTAACGATCGGGTGGAATATTATCCGCAAATTAATAATTAAGAACAAAGAAGGCCGCGCAGATCCGGCGGTACCTTTGCGTCCCTTCAACAGGTAGGAAGGGTTTTGAAACCATTCATTGCGAATGAAGGGAGTCGTTTCATACGAGTAACATGAAAGGTTGTAATATGCTCGGGCTTGTGTGGACGTGTATTAAAAAGAAAATTAATCAAGATAAGACCGGCGGCCACTCGCGCCCGCGCCCGCCGCCGGTCCGGTATCGCCGCTACACTTTGTTCGCACTCATTGAGCTGTGTAAAGAGATACAGCTCCCTCGTTTCATTTATATCACCCTGTTTATGTTTCTCTGTATCCTCTTCTTCCGCCACATAAATTGTTTTTCATTTGCCAACTTGTTTTCTTTAACTCTCATCTCATATTCAACAAGTTAAATATCGAGTGAACGGCTGGTCAAAGACAATAATATCGGGAAGTGGGTATTCGACATTGATGGATAAAGCTGCGAAGGTAGCAAATAGCGATTGTCATAGGAAGATGGCAAATCCGAGGCGGATAGTGGAAGATGCGATTTAGCGAACGATTTCGCCGCGCCGCCAGGGGTGCCGCTTGCAACCATTTATTTTCCCTCGTTTGATCTCAGAGGAATTTCTTTTATCAGCTCCCTCATTCATGTGAGACTAAGGCTTTGCTTGCCGATGCTCGCTCCACAATTTATTATGAAGTTTTAAATGGAAAAAAAGATGATTCGAACCGTTTTATTGATGGTGCAGCTCATTCGAAGCGGGCGATCGCTTATTGCTTTTGTGGCAGGTTCCTTTATACGAATACAGACTGTGCAATACCTTCAACTCTGCGCATTATCGATACCCGTTACTTTGATTTATTCAAAGAGGATCCACTATGAATTTCAATCCAGTCTGTGGAAGGGGCAGGTTGGTTTACAGTCTGAAACAAGCCCTTCTGCATTTGAATATGGTTTTTGCTGGGGGAACAAAGACGTGACGTGACTTTCGACACATGTTTGTTATTTTGAAAGCACTTTGTTAGTGTGTCGCGTGATCGTAAACTTGGTGGCGACCAGCAAGGACCGCAATTCCCGTATATCTCCCTTTCACATAAATCTATCGACGCCGGCCAGACACCGCCCGAACTAAATTACTACCATCAGTGCGTCCTATGACAAATTATAGGGACGAACTAATAAACTCGACGACATCCGACGCATCTGGCGCAAAACAGCAGAGATGTGTCCCGGGATGTGTCCTCATAACTCAGTTCATGTGCGGGACACGGTAATGTCTCGCAAACACACCCCGGACTCCTCGTTCTCGGACACGGAACAATGTAAATTAATCTCAAAAGCGTCGCGGACGGATGAACTAGTTTCCAAGTCGCGTGTTGCATTGTTAGAATGAACTTATGGATCCGGAGCGGGCGGAATTGAATTGATTCAAATTTGAATGAAACCCTCGGCTTAATCGTATGCAGAATAGGATACTATTAATCTTCTATTTAAACACACGAAGGCTCTTGTTTGATCAACATTCGGTTTCAGCTGAACGAGTTTCGGTGTGGATGTTCCGAGCGCGCTCCCCAACAACGCGCTACATAAACACCGATCCGGGGGAAATTGAGACGTTTGTCTTTGAATCTACTTGAATCTACTTCGCAAACATTATGCACACTTCACATGCTGCGTGTTTACGTAGCTCAATACACTCACTCTAATAACCACTCAACAATCATCAATATCGTGATATTCATTGAAGAAATGTTGTTAACATTCTATTGTTAGTATGACTTGTGAACAATGCGATTGCAATATTGATACTAAGTAACTGAATAAGAATATTTAGTTGAGCAATTATATCTCGATGGTAGAGCATAGCAAGATGCTAATGTAACTTCATAGGAGTCAAATTCTAAATTAAATACGAAGCCATGTAAATGCAATAGTCTAAGGGTAAGCATATTTAAAAAAACTAAAAAAGTACAAACTCTAAGTGTAAGTGATTAATCACTTTGTTTGAAGTATTTATCTCTTGTGTTTCAAAGTGCTTGGTTTCACAAGCCCAAAGAAAGGTTTCATACACCTTTATTTGGGGACTTTATAGCTTTTTGGTATAAATTTCTCGACAATCTGCTTATCTATGCACTTTGTTGTTTTCAAGACAAATATAGCAATTTACTAATATCAAACCGGTAATACTTTCTGCATAAATTCAATCAATTTTTAATGTTTTAAAACTCAATTGCAGATTGGAACAAGGTTGAAATAAGAATGTCTAAAACAAGATATGAATCTACAAAACAAACAGATAAAAACAGACCCACAAAAAGATATAACAATGAGTTGGTATTTCTCGGGGCGGACATACGGCGAGGCAGCGATGTGATGTGGCTGATAGGGCACGCATTGCGATCGTTCCCAGCGAGTCCAAACAAAACGGAACAAGACGTTCTACGATCACCAATTTGAATATTGAACACCCGAAGCTGTACCGTTTGAGCCAAATAATTACTCATTAAGACTATTTATTCTGAAAGAGCACTTACAAAGGCTTCAATGGACTTCACTTTTGGATAGTTAATTAAGGAGCCAGTATTTTGCAAACAACTTTTAATTAACCAGCGCGCCCTTACAACAACACTCAAAATATCATTATTTGGGTACGTGAGTACCTACTTGTGAAATTTTCCAATATTGTCAGTGCTCAAACATTTTCTATTAAAGCAGAAAATAAAGCTATGTTTTTGCGAATATACGCGAGCGTAATGAAATTTTGTTGAATTTGTTAAAGTTGTTATCCCAACAAATTACAGAATTTGTTTGCGTAAATAGAGAGCTAGGTAGATAACTCAATTTAGAGAATAGATAAACTGAGCTAATGTTTGTAAAAACTTCGCTAACAAATATAAAATAATGTCTACTTATAAAGAGAACTTCAAATTACGATTACCCTCTTCGAAAAGTCATGTCTGCTTTTTTTGTCTTCATAGACTGAAATTGAGTCAAACTCCTGTTTTTATGCAACAAGTAAGCAAGCGAGCTTGTGGTAACCGCATACCTAGCAAAAGCGCGCTAACGCTTAGTGGTAACTGTCTTATGAGTGGATTAATTGACACTAATAAGACAGCAAATCGCGTTGCATATCTTGAGAACTAAGATGGTGTATCTCATGTGTCAGTAATTTCACTGGCTCCCTTGCCCTTCAAACCCTTCACTGCTGCTTTACGGCAGAAAAAAACAAGGGGGAGTACTTCCCCAGACAAGAGCTTCAAAAACACGTCCTCCCTACTCCTTCTCACTCCTTGAAAAAAAATAATCCTATTACAACTAATTTACAGGGTGTGAATTAATCAATACCAACTTATTTTCGTAGTTGCTAGGGTTTTTGCGTTGCTGTTAGTATTATTAATTAGGATCATCTCTTTTGTATGGGGCTTAATTAATGGTTGATCAATGTAAAATATAAATATATTTTTTACCTATGTGTATCATGTATTTATTTTTAAGATTAAATCCTCAACAACAAACATTGTAATAGCGTCAATAATTTCATAACTATGTCTGATGTCACCAGTTGTATATTGTTATTGGCTTATGGTAAATATATGTCGCCGTCAGCTATGTCGATGGTATCAGCTGGAACCTCAATATCCGCGGCAGTCGACAAATTGTCGTCCACTAACGAGACGAGCTTATCGCACATCGACAATTGGAAATAAATTTATGTGCCTCTTGATAATATGGACAATCAACGCGAAAAGTGACCCAGATCATTATCATTCAGCAGAGTTAATAGTAACATATCTGATGTTGATATCATCATTTCTTCTTTTTTTAAAGGATTAAATGCAAGTTGAAAACAATCTCAAAGCTTTTGTGAAATCCAGAAAAATGTTTCAATATTGAGTCAGCAACAGCAGCTACGATCAAAGTTTTGCAATTCACAAACTTTACACCTTTCTGCAATCGCCTTCAAACTATTTCCCTCAAACGTGACAGCACTTTTCTCTGGCAAGGTACAGTCTCCCTCGAAGTGACACCCGCATCCAAAACTCTCGATCACGAACAGTTTGATTCTTATCGCTGATTGTTCCTGAGTGTTCTTTGTCAGCTGACAACGCGCCGCGCATACATCGCGACACAACAATAGCATTATTCTACGTGTTAAATCAAAACCGCACTCCCAACGAATACGATATCGACTTATTTGATTGGAACTTATCTCGTTAACTCGAGACATAAAAACTTTCTAATCTGAATCCGGAGGGGTTACGATTGAAGAACAAAAGTTACGTGAAATGAAATTAGGACTCAGAGAAGTTTGAAATCTAATAGAGACTCAATTCGAACCGTAGATTCTATTTCCTGAACAAGTTGGATGAACTTTGGTTCCTTGAGCAGCATAGTTTTTTGTAATTCAAAATTTAAAAAATTCGTTCTTACTTAAAACCATACTGTTTAATAAACAATGGTAGCAAAACCGCACTTTGTTTGTTTTGAGACTTTCTAAACTTGTCTGGTGAATGGTGATATTTGATCCGGTGCCAAATCAAAGCTTGTTTCGGTTAAACAATATCTAGGAATTATCGCCTATGACCTGGAATGAGCGAGCGGAGCGGGGTGTCGCGATGTGTACGGCGGTGTTTGGCACACGCCCCGCAAACCCGCGGTTTACGGCCACCCCGAGTCGCTTCGTCTTCATTTAAACCATAAAGCGGATATAACTGCTTTATTGTTCCAAGTACTTAAACAAACATCGCAGTGGCTCATGGATTAAACTGCAAACATAAACCTGCTAAACTTAGAAGCTTTCTACCGTTTATATGAAAATATTGTTAGTTGTAATGCTTGGAGAAGCGCAGCTATTTATCTTATGTAACCTACTTTGTGGCGTTAAGCCACAAACCGAATCTATCTGCGCGAGGATTCCATTAATACGTCTCGCGTGCTGGATACGGTTAATGCTCATATAAATAGTGTGATTTCCGACACTATCGGGCGCGCATGCATAGCGGATCTCGAACACGGCGCGCTTCAGTGATGGGATCAATTTGTATCGCTCCCGTCCGAACGTCAGAACACCCCTTCAGCACACGAATTACAACTCTAAGTGCTGTACTTAAAGCTAGATTCACCTCATAAAGTGGTGATGGCCAGCTAAAGTCACAATAAACCGGTAGATGGGGATAGGAAGTAGCCGGCGTATCTTGATCTGCTGGCGGGTTCCGGTCCGTCCCTAGGCTGCCCGGAGCCGGTCCTGATAGACGCGGAGGCAGAGGTCAGCGTAGGCTGGTATGGACGTAGTAAAGCTGTAATTGTTCGTAATTTGTGTGCATGGGATGCGGTGCCAAGGCCTGCTCGGACCGCGCGGAATGCACGCGCTATATTGCTCCTATATAACTTCTGGGCGGAATTAACTGTAAACCTACAGACAATGACACCAAATATATCGCACGCTTATTTGTACAGGAAGTTATATTCCTCCATAAACATGCTACTCGTCTGAAAATAAAATACATGAGACAATTCCAAGGCAGTATTACGAAGTTTCCGAGCGCATAAACATTTCAGACTCCTCTGGGACGACTCCATCCTTTGTGTTTTTATCTCCACGTGACCTAGGTTCTTGAAATATTGTTCCAGATAAGTTTCCTCTTGTTTACATGATAGCGCCCTACAGCACAAGCGGGAATTCAATCATGGCATCGACATCAGTTCATATTTCGACACATTTGATTGTTCACTGCTGGTTGTTTGGTCGTAAAATTAAACGTTCATTTTAGCTTTAATTCCTGGTATTGAAGCGAATCGTCGCGAGTGCCATAAATTAAACCCGCCCTAAGCCCAAAGAATGAAGTCCTTGACGTTTTCTCGAGTGTCCTCCAAATACCCTTCATAATGAAATTAATGCAATCGCAACAAAGGAGTGACGTCACAGGAGCCCTCGAAGCCAGGGCTGTCTCCGCGCCGAACTTCTATTAGCGTGGCTTTATCTTCGGCCCGTGACTTTTGCAAATTAAGCTCATTAAGGCGCGCCCCTTAGAGAGTTGGTCTGCATTCTTCTACGACTTATTTCCTAGTTGGGTCGCCCGGGAACTTGCCCGCACTTGGGGAAACTATTCTTTTAACTTTCGGAGAAGTTACTCAGAATTTTAATGAGGGTATGGAAAAATCTAAGAAATTTGATTTGAAAATAATAATTAGTAGAAGCTGCCGGAACTTTTTCGGAAGTTTTTTATTCATTACGACTTAGCTTGTAATAAAAACGTGACCAAGTCGTGTCGTAAGTATGAAGATTGAAAAGCGTCCGAAACTTTTAGCTGGGACAGTAAACTTCACTTACCGGATTATTTCATTTTCTCGCCGTGACGGGATCCTGCGTAATGTCTCAGCGCCTCTAAATACTTTCGAAATGGCTTCCGATTAGCTATAAAACATTATAACTTTGCTCCCCAACTCCACCTGAACTCAGGGAGCGATGAATGGAACTTTATTCCAAGAGGGGGTAATGAAAAGTTGTACACGTCGAGATATGAAAGACGAAATCTGTTTAACGACAAATTCTTCACAAAGTAATGGATGCATATCACGGAATGCTAGGCGCAGTACATCTAATAATTAAGGAATATTATTATATTTATGAATACTGATGAAAATATTCTCAGAAATTCTAACTTTCTTCAAGATTTTATATATATTGTACAGGTAATAATACTCGATACCTGTGAAGTGTCTGAATAATTTATTGCGCGACCGGCGGAAACATTTCGTTTCTTTTCATTCGGAATAACGAAATTTTTTAAGTAGATTTCGCGCCATTCACAAATCACTCGACCTCCCGCCCTCACAAAGTACTCTGAGGAGAAAAGCGAATCGAATCAAAAGCGGGCGATTTCTTCGTCACACAGATTATAAAACGTGTTTTCGAGACGTCGTTTGGAATGAAAAGCTCCTAGCCGTATGTGAATGAATCAGATTTCTTCAGTCTTGGATTCTTTTCATACGCCGCAACGCGCGCCGCGAATATTTTTAAAACAGTTTTATTTTCCTTGGCGTTGCTCTTTGAATTTATACGAGTAAAAGTTTTAAAATTTATGGAAATCTCGTTTCTCAGACGTATTCAAGACTCGCAAGCGCCATTTGATATCGAAAAATAAATTACTGGTGATATTGTTATGTCTCTTTAAGTTATTGCTCCTCATTTGGGTAATCTCATGGAGTCTATTAAAAGAAGTTGGTCGTTAAAGGTCATTAAACGAGTCGAAGTGAAGCGTTTTGATAGTTTCGAGGGAGTAGCGACGGTGAGTGTGACGGCGTGTGGTGTCGTTGTCACGTCATATTAATACCGGCACGTCATTACCAGCCCTCGTGTCGTTATTACCTTGCGTGAGCGCCGTATGTATGACTTAAACACCTAACGCAATCCTTTTATCATTTATCTGACGCCTCTACAATAAATTTCAAAAATAATGATTTTGATAGGTTTTATGAACTTCAAATACTGACATGATAGCCGCAAAATAGAAGAGGCCTATGCCTAGCAGTCGACGTATGTAAGCTAATTAGATAACCAAATAAAAAAAAAAAATTGTCACTATTTTAGCTACTTAGACCACGGCACTGAACAACTTTCACTGGGTAACGTATTTCTGTTAGTTAAATTTCCTGCTCCTAAAGGTTTCCTAGAATAAATTTCTATTGAGCAAATAGACCCGTGTCCCGTGTGGTGCCGGCAAAGAATAGTACCAACCCATACATACCCGTGAGTGTCGTAAGAGGCGACTAATGGTTAACTGGAGGATGGGCAGCAGCATCCTCGTCTGTATCTTACATCTTACTAACTGCGGTCACCTACAACCGCGGTCCATAGTGCCAGCCGTAACGCTAACAAGCGAGGTGACTATGGTACTTCCCCTCCACATATTTCCAGCAAAAGCTAGAATTCTGGAGGGAGCTCCCTGTCCTGTAGTGGACGTTTCATGGGATGTTATGATGAAATAGACCACCTTGTTGTACACCTGATTTTAAAATTTGTATTTCTTACAACATTATTAATGTGTGTGCAATAAAGATTATTGTATCATCATACGAGTAACAGCCCATGAAACGTCCACTACAGGACAGGGAGCTCCCTCCAGAATTCCAGCCCCTGCTGGAAAAATGTGGAGAGGAAGTACCATAGTCACCTCGCTTGTTAGCGTTACGGCTGGCACCATGGACCGCGGTTGTAGGTGACCGCAGTAAGTAAGATGTAAGATACAAAAGAGGATGCTGCTGACCATTCTTCAAGTCACCCTTAGTCGCCTCTTACGACACCCACGGGTATATATGGGTTGGTACTATTCTTTGCCGGCACCACACGGGACAAAATTATTGTATAGATAGGGAAGGTCGAAAAACTATTATTTTTACTTCCATACAAAACGCGCAATCAGGTTGTGCAGTTTCTAAAAAAGTTAAACTGTAACTACTCGTAGCTAAAATAGTGCTTACAAATTTTTTGCACCCTGTATAGAACATAAAGAAGTAGTGAAGCAGTCGAAATTTAAATAATTATGAGATTATTATAGTTTAGTAAAGTTAAGTTTAAAAAACGGTTGTCTGTAAAGTCGGTTTACTGACGATAGTTGAACGTGACAACGTCATAAGAAAATACTGATGGATTGGTTGCATTTTTCATTTTTTTTGTACCCGCACCCGTACCCGTACCCGTACCCGATTGTGCCTCTTTGTCGCTCGATCCGCGCTCTCGCTTGCACTTCAAGCCTTAAATGGAACGCCTCAAAGCGAGGTAACGCCGCATTCTTTCGTGCGTGCAGCTGGCTCCATCGAATAGGTATATAGCGTGCTTACTTTTACTTGCAGGGTGTTTCTGTATTATTATGTTTTCATTATCTTTAAATAAATTTAAAAATGTTTTTTTTTTCATGTAACAATTATTAATATGTAACAGTAGTATAACATTGGGAGCCAATTTCTGCCAACAAACTGTTATACAGTTTGGCGGAATTTGTAATAATAATAACTGTAGATTTTTTTAGGAATAAAGTTTTGAATTTTTTTTTTATTATAAAACGTTGTCACGTCAAAAAATAAATAAGGAATTAAGAAAGCAAAATTTACCGCAGCCGAACTTTTTAGCTTAAAACTAACGGGCAGAACACTGTTCTTGTCTTTCAAAACTTTAAAATAAATTTAGTCTTAGATGATGTTATGCGTAACAAAAATGATTTATTGAAAATTTTTAGTATTTCGGAGGTGAAATTTTTAAAAGGATTGCCATTGATGTTCGAGTTTACCAAACGACCCTTCATCTGACTCGTTACCGCCCGCGGCAGTACGCACGAGATTTTATGTCTTCATTAGTTTTATCTAACTGTAGGACACTATTTATTATCATTTTACGGTCCAACATTATTTATGTTATGACTGCAGCGGGTTAACTGCATAAACAGTCATTTTAAAATAGTAATACTTATTTGTGTGCTATCCAGGAATATATTAGATTGAAAACGGTTTTGTAACATAATCCAAAAAATATTGACGATTCGAGGAGTCTGTAACTACAAAGAAAATTTCAAAGTAGAAGTTGACAAAGAGCCGAAAATACATCAAAAGAAAGATTTCACAAAAATAGAAACATCTACGGACAAAATGGCTAACAAACTGCCGACTATACAACACAAACGACAAATAAATTGAAATAAATCTAATGCACAAAATTCATAGCCAATGAATGAATTCCAAATGTCTAAAGATACCAATGAGTTTAAAATAGAAAATGCGATTTTAACTAAAGAATAACATTTCTACCGTAGGTGTGTCATATCATATCATACGTCGTTGTGGGCGTCTCAATACAAAATGAAGATAACTTTGACATTCTCAAGCTGTATTATGTAAATGTCAGCTGTATCATAAAAGCAATGCTAATGACGACCCCTGCTGAGATGATTCGTTATTAGTCGTGATTATGTTCAGTTATTTTATGACTCTTTTCTTTATCTATTCAATCAAAATACCTTTCAGGTTCTTTAGTGCAATTACTTGAATATCTACACTAATATATATTATATATATAAAAAGAGGAAAAATTTGATTGTTTATTTGTTTGCATCGAATAGGCTCTGAAACTACTGGACCGATTTGAAAAATTCTTTCACCATTAGAAACCTACATTATCCGTGATGAACATAGGCTATAAAATATTTTCAAAAATGTTAGGGTTCCGTATGAAAACTTCGATAATGTAACCCAAGGTGTGAAAAAAATACCAAATAGCATCCTTATATCGCGTACGCTGCCGAAACTCTGAACAATAGAGCAAAGTGATGTACTACAGGTTTATAGAAGACATAAATATCTACAAAAAAGTCCGCGATACCATATCTCTAACTATTGCAGTTATGTCACAATAACTATTTTTTATATATAAATATGCATTAGTAACGCCGGTACAGACTATTTAGGCCAAATTATTCGTTAATAGGTACGAATAATTTGGCCTAAATAGTCTCCTTATCCAAGTATCCTTATCCAAATAAATGACTTCGTATTCAAGGCTATATCAGTAACTGTAAATTCCTTTTTGAATTATTCAAATCGGACATACCATTCAAAAGTTATCATGAGTGTAATCATTATCAAAATTGAAATTAAAGAAACAGCGCTCTAAGTGACTGTAATGGTTTTATCTACAACAGAGAATAGAGTTAGGCTGATATTTCCTGTATGTGTAATTGAGTGTAATCTCACGCCTATATCACTTCCTCACGGGGTAGGCAGGCAGAGCATCAAAAAGTGTATGGGATGATGAGAAATCTAGCTTTGACTATTACCTACTTAAGTACCTAAACATTTTATTCAAAATAATATCCAAATTTTCTTTAATATGCACTCTTTTTAGGGTTCCGTACCCAACAGGTGAAAAACCGGACCCTGTTAATATGCCTCCGATGTCTGTCTGTCTGTCAGCGGGCTGTATCTCATGAACCGTAATAGGTAGACAGTTGAAATTTTCACAGATTATCTATTTCTGTTGCCACTATAACAACAAATACTAAAAACGAAATATAAATAGGGAGCCCCCCTACAAAAAAAGTGTTTTTCTAAGCGATTTTAGCTCGAGTTTTGATTTAGCTCTATATCGTAAAAAGAGAAACATTTACAAGCGAGAAAATTGGTATGTTATAGTGCATAAGCTATACAATAACAACAAATAATAAAAACTGGTCAAGTGCGTTTCGTTCCGTGTGGTAGCGGCAAAGAATAGTACTGACCCATCTCTACCTGTGGGTGTCGTAAGATGCGACTAAGGGCTTACAAACCGGAAGATGGGCAGCAGCATGTTTCCGTGTATCGCACCATCTTACATACTGCGGTCCATCCAACAACCGCGGTCCATGGTGCCAGCCGTAACGCTAAAAAGCGTGGTGATTAAGGTACTTCCCCTCCATATTCTTCTAGCAAGAGCTGGAATTCTGGAGGGAGCTCCCTGTCCTGTAGTGGACGTATTATGGGATGCTATGATGGTTATGTGAAGTGCGTCTCGGCTCGAGCGAATTTAATGCACCTCTGCGTGACTAAGACGATATGACTGGCCATAACTAGGGCGGTATTTTTACTTTAGTTGTACGGAACCCTCGGTGCGAGTCCGACTTGCGCTTTGCCGGTTTTTTTAGTAGCCCCGACGCAACAAAAACCTATATCTACCCATGCGAAGCCAGGGCGGACCGCTAGTAATAATATAAATTAAATGAATTAGTATTCATAGGCAGTGACATTTAGAAGAAAGGTAGCCTGTTGGCACAGTTAGTAATGATCCTGCCTTCGGTACTGTTTTGGTCGTAAGATCTCCATCCACAACATTTGTGTGATGAAAATAGATATAATTTGTTGTCTCTGGTCTCTTTGCGGTCTGGGTGCTATTTTTCATTAATGTATTTATGTATATGTACCTAGTGAAACTAGGCTTCGGCTAGTTTGGGATCAGATGACTTTTTGTGAAATATCCTTAGATTTGTTTTAATATATTGTTTTTTGATATTTTATGTATTTTTTTATGTGAAATATATATATAAAAATAATGATATTATAAATATTTATTTTTATTTATTGCATACTTACAACTACCATTACAGGATAACCTATTGCAGTAGAGTAGTGAATATTACTAATAACAGAAATCAATCAGTCAATGTAAACTAACAATAACAGAAATCAATCAATGTCAAAACAGACCATAATATTAATACAATCACAAATAACATAAAACATACAAAGCAACTTTTTGAAATTCATTCAGACTGCAAGTAAAGATGTCCGTCCTATTTGCTATCTCATTGAGCGTGTGTAGTGCTCGCGTCAAGGGCGCTTTGCCCAGTAAGTTGGTTCTCCCGGGCTGCACGGCCAGCAGTCGTGGGGTCCGCCTTCTCTCCACGTAGTGGTCCACTACACAGAAGCTTAACTTTTGTAATATACTTGGATTTGTTATTTTTCCCCGAAGTACTTTAAATAAATAAGATACCAACGCTAGGTCCCTTCGCACCTCCAGTTTATTGTATCCAACCATGCCCAGTACAAACAGGGTTGGATACATTAAAGGGTAGAAAGGGTATAAACCGTACAGTTTCAAATAAAGGTACCTAGTAAATTTATTTTGAACCCTTTCCATCATAAGATTGTATTTTGTCTCGTGTGGAGCCCATACCATAGCGTTATTTTCTAACTGGCTTCTAACCAGTGCATTGTAAAGAATAATTAATGCTTTGACGTTCGTAAAGTCTTTAGCTTGCCGCATTATGAACCCTAGATTTCTATATGCTTTTTTGCAGATCTTTAAAATGTAAGTGGAAAAGGATAAGTCGGAGCTCATATCCACGCCCAGATCACGTACCGTGTGCACTCGTTTAATCATTTCGCCATTTATTCCATAGCAGTGCTGTATTGGAGCTCTCATCCGCCCAAAAGACATCACTGAACATTTTGAAATGTTAAAGTCCAACTTGTTTTGCCTACTCCACTCTACAACTCGATTAATGTCTTTCTGGAATTTTTCTCAGTCGTTATTGTCATGAACTGCCAAAAACAACTTAAGATCGTCTGCGTACAACAGGCATTCAGCATCAGTAACCACTTCGGGTAGATCATTAATCATGAGAACAAACTCCAGTGGTCCTAAATTACTACCTTGACTTATTCCAGATCTGGTATAATACTCCTCAGATTGAAAACCTGCACAATCCACATACTGCCTTCTGTCCTTCATATAACTTCCGAAGAACTGAAGTAGCTTGGGAGTGCAGCCGAATGTTGCCAGCTTCCTTAATAACACATCATTATCGACCAAATCAAATGCTTTTTTGAAGTCGAAGTAAGCAACGTCCACCTGCACTCCTGCGTCAACTTTGGGTACTACATACGTCATAAAATTTAGTAAATTACTGGTTGTACTTCTTCCCGGACGGAAGCCGTGCTGCGCGTCCGCTAGCTGACACTGAACCTGGTCATATATACACTTATGAAGAACAGATTCAAAGACTTTTGCCACTGTGGACAATATTGCCACCGGTCTGTGATTAGACACCTCTGACCCTACATTACTTTTAGGCACTGGCACTACACGAGTTATTTTCCATTTCTCTGGAAAGTAATTATTTTGCAGACACACATTATACATAAACAATAATGGTTCTGCTAAAACTGCACGACAATCTTTTATTATGTAAGCGGGAATACCGTCTGGACCTGCAGAACGTTTTGGTTTTAATCTAATAAGCGCGGCCTTGACTTGGTTTAACGTCACTCGATCAACTTCTATACGAGAACTGTTGACTTTATTTCCGCTCTCCGCTACGGCGGTTTCTACGTCTAACTTTGCACAATCCCTAGCGTATACTGACTCAAAGTAATTTGCAAATTCGGTTGCACTTTCATTTTCAGTCAATACCCTGCCGTCTATTGTTACTTTCTTACGATACCCCGTTCCTGTTTTTGCTCTCGCATAATCCCAAAAAGATTTTGGATCTTCTATAACGTGACATTGAACTCGGTCCCGATACTGATCGTGCACAAAAGTGATCATTTCCTTTAATTTCGCCCTACACTCTGAAAATAATTTGTAGTCACTTTTTAATGTAGTAACTTTATACTGCCTGTGAAGATCCGCCTTTATCTTAATAATCTGAATAATTTCAGGTGTGTACCACTCGGGATAAGATTGCGTGTAAAACTTGCGGCGTTTACTTTTTCTCGGCACACATGTATCAAAAATATTAGCCAGGATGTGATAGAAACAGTTTATAGCTAGCTCTGGATTTCGAATCTCATAAAGAGAACTCCAGTCAGTCGACCATATTAATTGATACAGTGACAAAAAATCAGCTTTAGCAAAATTCCACTGAGGAAATAATTCATTTTCATCATATGGTAGCCTATTCTGTGGAGCGGTGGCGGTATCGGGGAGCGGGGAGGTGGAGCAGCGCGCGCGCGCCCCCCCCACGGCACGGCCACGCGGAGGGGCGGGTGCTGCGGGTCCACCGGCTCCGCCAGCAACTCGTCCGCTTGGCTAACACTCGCCGCAAACGCCACACTCAATGAGCATAGCACTAAATCCAACACACGTGAATTACTATTAACGACTTGGTTTTTCTGAATAAATTCGCAAAAAGTCACAAAATAATTGAAATAATTACGTACATTATCATTACAAGAATATAAATTAAAATCACCTAGCACAACAATTTTTTTATACTTTGTACACATTTGTTCTAATAATTTAAACAAGATCATATATTCCGAAAATGATTTTATTTTAACACTTCCTGTGTTCGGATAAATCTACAAAGTAGAAAATCGCAAAATTTCACAACCACAGGCAGGATTCGAACCTGCGTCTTCTGCGTAAGTACCGCAGACGCTTTACCAACTAGGCTACTGTGGTCC
The DNA here is from genome assembly GCA_947532105.1 of Athrips mouffetella. Taxonomy (NCBI): domain Eukaryota; kingdom Metazoa; phylum Arthropoda; class Insecta; order Lepidoptera; family Gelechiidae; genus Athrips; species Athrips mouffetella. Next base: position 277,892 of record OX383964.1, read on the forward strand.
TGCCCGATGTTGTGAAATTTAGCGACCTCTATACGCATTCCAACGTTGCGTTTGTGCTGCCACCTAGCAAGCATTTTTGCTGTACTAGCTCAACTAGTCCATCATTGCAGACAGATTTCGAGTTGAAAATTGGTAACACTACGTATAATTGAAAATGATTTTATTTTAACACTTCCTGTGTTCGGATAAATCTACAAAGTAGAAAATCGCAAAGATTTATCCGAACACAGGAAGTGTTAAAATAAAATCATTTTCAATTATACGTAGTGTTACCAATTTTCAACTCGAAATCTGTCTGCAATGATGGACTAGTTGAGCTAGTACAGCAAAAATGCTTGCTAGGTGGCAGCACAAACGCAACGTTGGAATTTATTTTATTTTATTTATTTTATTTTATTTTTATTCAGAGTACCAACAGCTACTTAAATCTAATTATAAACATAGGTGAATTAGTACACAGCCATTTATAGGTACCCGCAGATTTAAATCTAACTAAATAACTGAAGAAGCCAAGAATATCACTGGAGTATAAACCAAGTAGTTAAATTAAACTTAAGGAAAATGAGGATTACAGAAATTAACTAATGCTAAAATTAAATTAGGTAAGAATAGTTACGAACTTATGTTAGGCTTAAAGAACATCTTGTTATAAATACGCCTTATATCTGAATGACTTGAGCAAAATAGTTCCAAGTCGCTGTGTCCCTTGCTTAAACTATTAAATAACTTAGCAGCCCTTAAGAAGAAGGAATTTCGCCGGTAATTGGTTTTTGCACTAATTGTTGCTAAGGGCTGGTTGTGTCTAATGCGTATAGAGGTCGCTAAATTTCACAACATCGGGCAGGACCACAGTAGCCTAGTTGGTAAAGCGTCTGCGGTACTTACGCAGAAGACGCAGGTTCGAATCCTGCCTGTGGTTGTGAAATTTTGCGATTTTCTACTTTGTAGATTTATCCGAACACAGGAAGTGTTAAAATAAAATCATTTTCAATTATACGTAGTGTTACCAATTTTCAACTCGAAATCTGTCTGCAATGATGGACTAGTTGAGCTAGTACAGCAAAAATGCTTGCTAGGTGGCAGCACAAACGCAACGTTGGAATGCGTATAGAGGTCGCTAAATTTCACAACATCGGGCAGGACCACAGTAGCCTAGTTGGTAAAGCGTCTGCGGTACTTACGCAGAAGACGCAGGTTCGAATCCTGCCTGTGGTTGTGAAATTTTGCGATTTTCTACTTTGTAGATTTATCCGAACACAGGAAGTGTTAAAATAAAATCATTTTCAATTATACGTAGTGTTACCAATTTTCAACTCGAAATCTGTCTGCAATGATGGACTAGTTGAGCTAGTACAGCAAAAATGCTTGCTAGGTGGCAGCACAAACGCAACGTTGGAATGCGTATAGAGGTCGCTAAATTTTACAACATCGGGCAGGACCACAGTAGCCTAGTTGGTAAAGCGTCTGCGGTACTTACGCAGAAGACGCAGGTTCGAATCCTGCCTGTGGTTGTGAAATTTTGCGATTTTCTACTTTGTAGATCATATATTCCGTTTCACTACTACCAGGCGGAATGTAAACAACGCAACATAGAAACAAAAATCTACCGCGCAAATGTACTGTCGCGCAGACTAGCTCGAATACCTGCTTATCGACATTCACGTACCCGCTCACCGTCACTTGATGAAGCTCGAACCGGTGTGTGGCCACTAAAAACGCTCCGCCTTGTTTACGTCCATCCGTTCGGTCACAACGAATTATCTGATAACCCGGAGGTACAATTTCATTATCGTGTATAGATTCATTACATCCTGTTTCCGTAATATATATATATATATATATATATATATATATATATATATATATATATATATATACATAATAAATGTATATTATTTTATGATGTGATATATCCTTAGATTTGTTTTAATATATTGTTATTTGATATTTTATAAGAACAACTCTTTAATAGCAAAATTTTAATGACGAAAGCTCATTTTAAGTACTTTGGTAGTTTTAAGGGCCGACCAAGAGTTCCGGTTCAGTAGATGCCGTAAGGATCATTATTGCTAAGCAGGTTTTGATCTTTTCATAATCTATTTCCCTCCTAAGCGAGGTCCAGCGCCTGATTGTGTTCCTATTTCTATAATTTTAAGTTTTTAACTTAAACTCGGTAAAATTTATAGCCTCCTTAGCTGTGATAGTTTACTTTCTATTGTGATTTTTGACACATTTCCGATACCAACTAGCTGGCAGAGCGGAGGTCACTTGACTCTAACGAAAAATTGCGATTTAGCTGAATATTTCGCAAACCGATCGCTAAATCAATATTGTTCTGAAAATGCGCATACTATTTTTAAAAGACCTATCTTAGGACACACCACATTATGGGGAGAAATAGAGAAAAACATTAAGAAAAGGTTTGTTTTTGAACAAATTATTTTTGGATTCACGATATGAGCGTAGATGAAGTTAAGTGTACGAAACTCCACATAATTAGGTTAAACCACTCCTGTCATCTATTATGAAACTTGGCTCGCTACGCTCGCCTGCGTTCCAAAAGCTGACTTTCGAATTTTATACACCTCATTATGTACCGTTGCATGAAAAACTATTAGGCATATCGAGTTACGGTTATTACTAATATTCCTTCTCTATTAATTGTAATATCTTAATGAAATATGATCTTTTTCATTTAAGCAAAAACTATAAAAAGTAGCAAAGTTGAAAACTCCCGAGGCTTACCAACAATAGCTGTCAGGATCACAATACAATGTGTAACTTTATCCGAAGGCTTTCATATCGTAGAGCCTTCTATTGAGGGCGATTCTGTACAATGAGAAACCACAATACCTCGCATGGGCGTGTCAGAGTGTGCATTAATCATCTCGCCGGGCGGGCGGTGGCCGAGCTCAGCGTTTTTATGACCACTGTGGAGGCTCCCGGGATCTGGGAATAGGATCAGCCCTCGCCGGAGATAACTTGTGGGAATTGGATGATTTAGTGGAGGGCTGCTGTGCTTACAAGTTGTTTCAGGATGCAGGTCTATCGAGGCTGCAGAGACTTAATATTGGACAACGCTTTTTGATAAATGTTGGCTAAGATCTTAAGAAATGAAAGGGTAAGAAACAAATAGCTACCCAAAACTATAAATGGGTTTTGACTTTGGTACTAGACGAATGCGTAATTCAACGAATTAAATACTATTGTTTTTAAAATTTGTTTTAAAAAGTTGTATATTTGTTCTGCTGCCGAAAAGCTGCCACCAGGTCACGATCTTCCTTGGTCCATATGGAAGTCACTAAACAGACTGCGGTCGGGCGTTGGCAGGTGCGGGGGAACTCATCAAGAGGTGGGGCTTCTCTGATAACGACAAGTGTGTATGCGGTATTTTGCAAACCATGACACACTTGCTGCCGTGCCCTACTTCTCCAGTTTCCTGCACTCGGAGGGACCTTTTTGAAGGCAACCAAAAGGCTATTGATGAGGCTACTTTTTGGTCTAAGCGTTTATAGTCAGTTTTGCCATTGACTCGAAAAGAAGAAGAAGACCTTGTGGTAGGTAAGTAAGTAACAATAGGGTCGAAAATATAACATGCTTACCTAGATAATGCCTGTACACTCTAACCTAGAAAAGATCCAGATTATATTGTTCGGGGGAAAGATCGGCAGGGAGGGAAATGCACTTCTTGGATGTGCGCATTTTGGCGACATTTCGCGACATATCCATCAGAGTAAGTCAAAAAAAATTCCAAGAGATGTGGTTGAGGAGGATAAAATCATAGTCCGTCGCCTCGTGTCAGCTTCTCCCGGCCTCAGGGGTACACGCACTAATTACATAATTTTCCTCATAAAACAATACATCTTCCTGTAGGAAAATCCTGACTACATTTTGCAAGTAAGATATTTTCAAAAACTGTTCACATCAAGTCAGTCGGTTCAGTTCGGTGTCAAGTTATGACGCTAATAAGAGTAATAAAACAGCGGGTTCTATGGGCTCTATGGGTGGTGGTGACCACTTTCCATCAGCTGGCCTGCTCTTTTGCTCACTTGTAACATAAAAAAAAAAACATTATACTATACTATAAAACGAGCAATATTTGTTTATATATACATAAACGAATAAGATAGCCACGACACAGGCATTGCCTAGTGTGGTTATCACTGTTAATGTCTAGTTTATAATACTATTTTGTGCAAATAAATAAATTATTAATTATATATGTATATACAGGGTTTAAGGCACGATGTACCGAAAACTGAAAGGGCGCGCTCAGGCAACGAAACTAAACAACTTTCCCAAAGAAACATTTTTGTGAAAAGAAATTTCCTCTCCATAGTCTCCATACAAACTGTTCTACGAGTATCAGGGTGAGCAATTTTTATGGAGAGCTCAAAAATTTCTCATTTTCCAAAAAAAATTTCTTCGGGAAAGTTGTTCAGCACGGCCTTTCAGTTTTCGGTACACCCTCACTTAAACCCTTAATCGGTTTCTCGATAACGGCTCTAACGATTTTGAATATTCAGGGGTATTCGGGATCAAAAATCGATCCATGTACGAGTAGGTCTCATGTCTGGGATAATTCGATTTCTCCGTTTGAGCAATTCTTGAAAATAGCGCGTTTTAGAAACCCAGCGCCATCTGTTAGTGGACTTAGGTTTAGATTATACAGAGCACAGCTTGGTAGCCCAGATACTTATACAAACTATTGTCAGTATGTACTTTTTAGTATGAAAGGTCGTAATACTTGTAAGATTGGGATATTATTATTAAAAGTCTGACTTGTTACTTACTTTGCAAAGTATCGAGTGTTCCTTGAGAGGTGATTACTTCCATAAACGAAGCTCTAAGAGTCGCTTAAGCCAAATTGCGTGGCCGACGATACGACTCCATTTGCAAATTAGACAATAGAATTACTACCGCGATGGAATATTCCACGCAAATGTGTTTCTGTTTGCTTTTAATGTCAATTTCAATAAATCTTTTTAATAAACTTTATTTAGAGATAAATGTTGGGTTGCTATTGTTAATTACTTATTAAGTTTTTAATTAAGACATATCGCTTTAAACCTTTCGGAAATACAACTCTACAAAATGCTTTTTGTTTTTTGCAAAAAAGATCACATTTTTGATCCTATCTAAACCAACAAGTAATAAATTGAATGAAAATCCTCTGTCTATTGTCAAACATCGAGCGTCCATATCCCGTCAGCGTTAGAGCTAATTGATAGATAATGAACAAAAGGGGCATTAGACACGATCATTCATACATGATGCTCGGAGCGAAGCGGATGATCTCTGGCCCGCGACCGATCAATCAGCCTGATCCGGTGGACACGCAACATGACGGGGAAAGCGGTAGGCATAATGGACTCGTCAGCTCATTTGCAAATTCAGTTTTTAATTTGTTCGGAATTCAAACAAATTTATTATTGTCGATAAGGAAGTTTCTTGCATCTTTATAAATCCGATAATAATACAAGAGTTCCTATTAGCTTTCTGTATTAACTAGGAGTGCCTTTTGTAAAACCACTTTATTAAACATAAATAATTTTTATTGTTAGCTCCATGACATTGAAACATTTGAAGATATTATTTAAATCGTGATAATTATCACAAACATGTAAACGCCGCTTTTCCATCAAAGTTCACTAAGCTAACAGTCAAGTTTGAGCTTTATGTCAATCACGATAAAGGTTTTACTTCAGCTTCAGGCATGGACACATTTAGTTTCCGCAGTGACGTGATTAATGAATCAGATCGAGTGGACACGGGAAGTGTCTAATCGGTACATTGATGTATTAGTGGAAATAATAGGCACACGTACCCGCATACAATAGAGTCTGTTGAATAGACTGAGAAAAAACGTTTGTCTAATGAAGAGATGGCACACGGGCCGGAAGAAATGAAAGAGCAGCTTAATCCTCCGAACAGGATAATAAATCTAAGTAATGCGGTATAATGTAGGGAGGCAATGAGGAAAGTGCAAAATAAAAATTCCATTACTTCATTCTGACAAAGAGAACGCTTAATAGAATCTGCTACAAAGGAACGTCAATCCGATAAGATTCCTCCTCATGAAACAAAGAATTCCAATCCATGAGACGCGACAAACCATTCGAGCGTCTTGATTGATGACCGCGACCCGCGATCGACAGCGCAACTATTTAGCGTCTTCTTATCAACAAACAAAAACATCTCCGCGATTTGCCGAGGCATTAACAGGAGAAGTGGAATTTGCATAAATTTGCGTTAAGTAAATGGGGTCCCTTGACAAGTTTAATCTTGTCTTTAGAATTTATTGCCTCCAACTGGCGGCTGCAACCTCCTAGCCTTTGCATTGACTGAATAAATATTTGGCTTTAGAGTAAAGCTTGAGAAGTCGCAACAATTTTCTCCAAAGCGTTTCCGAATGCTCCCTAGCTTGTAATGGTGTGAATGGGGGACATTTGCGTCCTCATTTGAATGATAAAACTTTGGATTTCAATCTCTAACGAAGCATACTGTTTCTTGAAATATTGGGTAATGTTGAAAACTGTCTTGGCTCCGCCTACGTTCGTTTGTGACTGCTTGTAATTGTATCTACAGACGTGATCCATCTTGACAAGACCGCGACAAGTACACGGCTTGTCTGTGAGCATAATGAGGGTAAATGTGTGCTAGTAAGGTATCCTACGCGTTTCCTGCTAGCACTGCTCGTGTTATTACAACTAGAGAGACTCCGGGTCAATCGGCTGTTAACGTTAACCGAATAAACTGTCACTTCCACTTAACACTACATTATATTCTACTGCAGTTAAATAGTTTGCTACTACAATGCGGATGTTTTGATATGACTTGTCAGAAATACAGAATAACGTTCACACCATTTCAGCATGATAAAATTTGACATTATTTTCCTACTTTTGTGAAAATCTCCCAGAAAATAGCTTCATAATTATGCTATAGCTTCATAATTACATCACGAACGTGTTTTTGCTAGAAATTAATTAATATTATTTTATGAATTTTAATTTGTTGTATTTATTTCATATTTATTTATTACTTGCTATCATATGGTTTTATAAGATGTTAAAAATAAGAAAAAGTATCACATATTCCATATTTATTTCTTTGGCAAATGTTTCAAAACCAAATCAGAACGTTCTTAATAAAGGTCAGATTAAAAGTACCCTACACTGTCGACGAACTGGTTGATAAAAGTGGAGGAAGCGGGGGATGTATGTCAAGTTCGTAGCGGGCGAAGGGCTGCGGTCTCTACCCAGATGGTAGGAAAGAGGCGTGATGTTTGTTATGAATTTAATTATGTAGTTATATTATGGTGATTTGAAGATCAGGCGATACTAAAAGATCAGTGTAAACCTTTTCTATTGGCGCTCTCAGGTGGAAAGTAGGGCAGACCCTTTGGAGGTTTAGGATACGAGAGTAATGGACATACTGCGTCGCCCTTCTAGCTAACCATTATATCTCGCAAACCGTTATATCTGCACTAACAATGACATTAGATTGGTCTTATCATTATGCACAAGTTCTCTTTAATCGTCATTTCTGTATCGTTGACCGTTTCAAAGTTATATCGTGTTTTCAGTTTGCAATATCTGCACAGGTGGTCATTTATGTTCTTGCTATTTGTCGTATGAACATGGACCAGTTAGCAAGATCTTTTCCATTAACAAAACAAGAGGCTGAAATTAAGAAAATTGCTGTCTTATGTACATAGAGCACTTAGCGAGAATATATTAATGCAATGTTTACATTAATATTTACACTCAGAACTCTCTCTAGAGGAAACTCTACGCTTGAAATATTATGAGACTGCATTTATACTTAGTTGTATTATAGTTGCCTGAAACATTACTTAAAATATTTACAAAGCTAAATAAAAGTATCTAAAAAAATGTTGATTATAAACCCAAATGTTAGAAACTTAATGTTGTATTTTAATAAGACGTTCACAAGCAATCGTTTAATTATTTTAAATGAATGAAAACAACGGTATAAGGTAGTTTTATTTATATGTTTAGACGAATAATAAAAAATATCAACGGGACATCTGACTTTCTTACCCGAACACTAAAACAAAGTTCTCGCAGAGTGTCATATCTGCTTAGAATAAGTATAAATAAATAAATAGAGACGTTAGAGCTATCCGGCTTATATTAACTTAAAGAACTAGCTAAGAGTTGTTATAATGCATTATTAAGTAATGCATAGTATAAAAATAACGTAATTATAGCAGCATGATTGTAACGCGAAACCGAAAATGGGTTGCCCTGGAAAAGTAACAATTTCGAGTTGTAACGGTTAGCTAGAAGGGCGACGATAGTTGGACTTAGTGCTTCATGGCCAGCTTGTACACGTAGCCAAGTAAAGCAGAGTTGTACAAATTAAGCTCAAAGAAAGATCACTGAACTTTTGTGTTTTGGAACAAAGAGGCTTAAAAGTTTGTGGTTTTAATTACAATGTCTTCCAAGATAAGAATGCAAAGTACGGTTAGCGCCTCGACTCGGCTATAGTGCTGCCAACGACGACGCTGGACCAGAGATAAGGGACTTTATGGTTGGACGTACGTTTTGTCGATAAAGTAAGTTGTGCAGGCATAGTTTTAAATATGGCTAACCTAAGTCTATTATCAATCAGTCTTTTCAAGATACCGTACAGCATCTGACTTGGCATTACCACCGTTATTTTATATATTAGCTCGGACCAACGGCTTAACATTGATTCCGAAGCGCTCTTGTTTTTATACCCCTAGCGTTAATTATCCGGGTTCTGATCGGAACACGGCCAATGTTGCTCAATTTTCTTTATTGTAAAAAAAAATATAGTATTTGTGGCTGATGAATCATTAAGTTAATACACCATTTCATATAAACTTAATATTTGATTTTGTCACCGATAATAAAACTATTTTCGTATTTGATTACATTTGCTTTAACATGAAACGCGAACAAAGGCAGTTTGATAAGCCTAACTAATAATAGTTTGTTAAGTTGTTAATATTTATAGCAAATTCTAATATGATGGTAACACTAATTTATTTAATATTGATATTATCCCCTGAGGCACCCTGAAAATGATGACATAGAATGTCCTTGTTGGAGTTTTAAAATATATCGATAAGTATTATGGCATCCCTATCAAGCACGCAGCAGGGGCGGCTCGAATTAATATTATTTTAATGGTCCTTCCGCTCACATAAATTGCTCTTATCTTTTTTGCTCTCTCAAGTAAGATGTTGCCTATTATTTATGGCCGTTGAATTTTTAATATCATAACTAAGATAATTTTTAAATGATACTTTTAAACATCAAAAGATTATTTTCTATTTTTACTATTTATCATAGCCATTCATCAATTATTAAATACCGTCTTTTTCGTATAATATATTATGGCAGTTTATATTTATTTTCATGAGTGGTATGAATTTCTTTTTGCCGTGTAATTGAAAAATAAGAGCTCAGACGGTTTTAAGCTCCCGACTTCAATCTTCTAAAAGTTATTACTCCTATTACGTCTCTGCTGAGTCTGCTTCATTCATGTGGGACTTGATTAGAAGATTAAGCTTAAGAAAGGCATTACTCAATTCTTAATTTTAAATTACAAGAATAGATAGGAGAGAATCTTGTAGCTCGACTGTTTGACTAAATGGTACGACTGTACATTACGAGCGTGATAGAAATTGTTGGTAGGCTGTTCACGATCTTTATGATCAATGTGAATCATAAAACCTAAAAAACGAAAGAAAGGTCTAATTGAGTATTGATTGACAGATAGGTGTACAATTTATTACTCGCATTGTCATTGTTTTAACCGGAGTATTCTTATTAAATCCTGTACCGTTATTCGAAACCTATACATAAATACATGAGAGTAGCACTTCCGTTTTCCTCAAGTACCGCTAACTTCAGTGCGTTTCCCTATTGGTCGACCCTCCCTTCCACCGCCAGCAGGCGAACCGACCTGAACGTAGGCCGGGCTCGCTTCGAGCTCATTGGCGTCTGTTTTCCTCGACGCGAACGGTCGTCTTCAGAAGATCTGGCATTCTGTCCACAGTGACGAACAAATATATACGACGACCGTTAAAATTGTATCGCAAATTTTAAAAGTAAGGTTTTAAGAAATCTTCTTTTATCTAACTGTGGTAAGCACAACGATTTTTATCGTTCGTTTTTATTATTTTCTACCCTCGAGTTTTATTTTATTTTCGAGGTGATTGCGTTTTTTTTCCCAGTGATTCATTACAGTTTTATTGCAGTAATAATGAATAATTCAAATGACGATAACGACCCGAAGGAGAAAGATGATTCAAATGTACATAATAAAAAGGTGCGACGCAGAGATTCCAGCTCGAGTTCTAGTTCGAGTTCCAGTTCAAGCTCAAGTTCCGACTCGAATTCATCTTCAAGGAAGAATCGTCGACGTCGCCGTCGCCGCCAAAACCGTATGTTGAAAAAACTTTCTAAACAGTTTTCTGATTTGCGTGATCAAGTGCAAAATAATCAAATTCCGCCTTCAAGTACCCCTATGTGTAATTACGAAAATGATGTGCCTGTGTTTCTCGATCCCAATGTTAGCGGTTCTTTGTATCGCGACTGTCAGTATGACTCGCCCGTTTCTGACTCACAAGCTCAGTCAAAGGCTCAACCCCAACCGCAACCCGACCAATTTGATGCAAAATTCAAACTACAAATGGACACAAATGTGAAAGAACCTTCTGTTCCAATTACGCCAGAACCGTATTTACGTACGTTGAAAAGTATTCAAAGGTTTGAAGAACCTACCTGGTGTGAAATCCGTTATGCTGATACACAAAAAACGTACTGCCACTCGCCAGGCTTTGTTGAGCTCGAGGCGAACGAAGAGGTTAAGCAATATGAAACCTCTAAAAGTATGCTGTACGCCGAAAGATCATTCGCTGCGGTAACTTATACCCTATTAAAACAAAAAGAAGTACTTGAAGACGGACTCTCTAACCTTTTAAAATGGTTTCAAGAGTCTGAGAATGTTACAGTTTTAGATATGAAAAACAAGATCGAAGACATCTTTATTAAGGGCGATTTTCACAAGGTCTCGGTGGATGCCTTGCAGCTAGTGTGTGGCCATAGAGCAGACCTCATTCAACAAAGAAGGGAGGGAATTTTAAGACATGTGAAAGACCCTCTTGTTAAAACTACCCTCAGAAAAATTCCTCCATCTTTCTCAAACCTATTCGCAGCTGATCACTTCACTTCAAATTTGGAAAAAGCCGGAGGTGTTAGAAAGAACTTCTGGCCGCAAGCCAAGACAATGGAAACCTCGAGAAATCAAAGCCGCCCTGCGCAAGGGCCTCAAAACACATATCATAATTTGCCTGCGCAAGGCAATAATAACAATTATAATAAAAAACGAGCACCTGCGCAAGGTGCCCCTGATTTTCAACGGTATTACCTACCCGCGCAGGGTCATTACCACCAACAACACCAATGCTGTCCTGCGCAAGGACCAAGCAATATTGGGAATAAAAGAGGGGGTTACTCGCGCAACAGTGCCCCGTTTCGGGCAAGACACGGTACGTCATCTTACCCAGAACAAAGAAGTGGCACTAAGCGATCATCTTCTCCCAGCTACAAGAACAAGTCCAATAAACGTCGCAAATATTGACTCGCGGATTTTCCGGGCAGGGCAACTTCAAAACTTTGTACATGTGTGGCAAAATATGAAAGCACCGCCATTCATACTAAAGATCATTCAAGGTTATCGAATACCCTTTCAAAAGAAACCGCCCCTTGTAAGACCCGGACAAAAGTTTGCAGTTCCAACATCACCCGAAATGACAGAAGTAATTCAATCCATGAAAAAACAAAAGATCTTGGAACCAGCTCAAATAAGCGCCAGCTTTTTGTCAAGCCTGTTTCTTGTAGCCAAGACCGACGGCTCGCAAAGACCGATTTTCAACTTGAAGGCACTAAACAAGTTTGTTCACACAGACAAGTTCCAGCTGATAAATGTACTCAAGGTTCCGGATTTTCTGCAAACCAGGGATTGGCTTACAAAAATAGACTTGTCACAGGCCTATTTCCACCTACCCATCGCACGGTCGCACAGGCGTTTCCTAAGACTGGTATACGAAAACGAACTACTACAGATGACTTGTCTGCCATTTGGCTTAAGTTCGGCGCCAAGAGTTTTTGCCTCAGTGACAAACTGGATGGCGCAAAAATTTCGAGACCAGGGCATAAGGATACTCGTGTATTTAGACGATTTTCTTATCGCTCACCAAGACCATCACACCCTGGTCTTGCAAACAAAACTCGTCGTCAAGACTTTGTTTCAATTGGGCTGGCAAATCAACTGCCAGAAATCCGTATTCGAGCCCCAAACTTCTATCGAATACCTAGGAATCCTCTGGGATCCATGGCACGACGAGAAGCTTCTTCCCGAAAAGAAAATTATGAAAATTGGACATCTGGTACAGAAAGCGAGAGATCAAACAAAGCTGAATCTTGTAGAGACTCAGACGCTTCTGGGGGTTCTGAATTTTGCCAGTATCGTGGTGCCTCGCGGGCGACTGAACCAGCGAATGCTACAACGCTTCCAGAACTCGATCCTCAGAAGTCATCCAAAGAAACGCTGGTTTTTGCCACCAATGGCCACTCAAGAACTTCAATGGTGGGCACAAAACTGCCAGAACTCGTCGCCCTTAAAAATACCGCCTCCCTCGCATTTTCTAACAACCGATGCATCGGACTTGGCTTGGGGAGCAAGATTGAACAATCTGAACCTGTCGGGAACATGGACAGAAACAGAAAAACATCTCCATTGCAATCAGAAAGAGTTGTTAGCAGTGTTGAAGGTCCTCGAACAAGCCCGAACTTTAGGTATTCACAAAGCGTCAATCTTGCTACAGAGCGACAGTCGTACTGTCGTGGCCTACTTAAGAAACGAAGGCGGTACTCATTCGGAACCCTTAATGAATTTGACTTACAGAGTCTACCAGTTACTGGACCTCCACGAGATACACCTCAGGGTCTATCATTTACCCGGAATATTCAATTGCGAAGCAGACCGTTTATCGAGATTACAACCGCCGCCAGAGTGGCACCTGTTACCCAGAGCGACAAAGATAATCTTTGCAAAATGGGGGCAGCCGGAAATAGATTTGTTTGCCTCTCAAACCGCTCATGTAGTACCGACTTATTCAACCCTAGATCAACGAGATCCCCGGGCAGCGTTTTACGATGCTCTGAGCAGAGACTGGACATTCAAGATAGCCTGGGTGTTCCCTCCACCTTGTCTAATTCCGAAAGTACTATTTCACTTGAACCAGGCAAAGGGAGTTTACCTGATAACCGCTCCGAGGTGGGAGAGAGTTTATTGGCGGGCCGACCTGAAGGCCAGATCATTAGCCCCTCCTCACACGATTTGGAACTTAGAGCAGGTACTTCTGGACACAACAACTCAAGAACCTCCCCCGAATGCGACGAAAATGACCCTAGAAGTTTGGAAGTGTGCTGGTGGACTAGGGATCTGACGAATTGGTCCCCAGATCAAAGACGTTTGTTGTTATCAAGTTGGCGAGAGTCTACATTAAAGACCTACAAGGTTGCTTGGAATCGTTGGTGTAAGTGGGCACAATCAAGTAATGTAGACAATACCGGTCCTAGCGGCTCAGATTTAGCCAGGTTCCTGTCGGACCTTCACCAAAAAGAGGGTCTAGCGTACAGTACCATATTACTCCACAAGTCTGTTGTAGCTACCTTCACCAGAACTGACGTGTCTGGATCATTATCTAGCCATAAGTTAGTGCAACAAGTTTTAAAGGCAATCGCGCTAAAGCGTCCCAAAGATCCGAAGCCCCCAATATGGGATGTCTCAGTCCTGACATCTTTTTTACAGGCAAGGCAAACGTTAGATGACAATCTGTTCGAAGTTTCAAGACACACTGCGATTTTGCTTCTCCTCTGCTCCGGCAGAAGGATCCATGACCTAACTCTACTGTGCGTTGACTCACAGCACATGACCGAATCAGATGACAGTATCACCCTATGGCCAACCTTCGGCTCAAAGACGGACTCTGCAGACAACAGACAGTCAGGTTGGAGGTTACTTAATTCTGGTCAGCCTTTGTCTACAAATCCGTATCACTGGGTGAAACAACTTATCACTATCGGCGAGCATCGTCGAACCGTTGGCAAAAGTACAAGGCTGTTTATTACCGTAAGAGGCGAACCTCGTCCAGCCAGTCGCACTATTTTAGCAGGATGGGTAAAATCCCTTTTACGAGACGCAGGTATTAAGGCCTCTCCTGGGAGTGTAAGAGCAGCCGTGGCTTCAAAAAATTGGATAGAAAACTTTCCTCTAGATCAGATCCTACAGCAAGGAAATTGGCGATCGGGAAATACCTTTCGACAATTTTATCGCAGAGAAATTTACCAGCCCAGCTCCGGGAGTTCTAAAAGTTTGAGTAATAACTTCCAATCAACGTGATATTCCTCAAATTACAAGGGTTATTTCGACAATTACATACTTATATAAAAGCCCTTAGTTACTGTGGTTGATTTGTTCTGTTATTGTTTCCTAAGTTGTAATAATTAAAACAACTTAAGATGACCTTTATGTTAAATTTAATTGCAACAATCTTGCCTATGTATCTTTTTAGTTTGTGTTAATTGGTTGATTCGTTCTGTTAATGTTTCCTACGTTGTAATAATTAAAAACATCTTAAGGTGTCCTTTCATGTTTTGATTGCAATATGGCCTATGTATCTTTCTTGTTTCTGTTCATTAATTATTCCTTAATTGGCCACAATGCTAACACTTATAGTCTAAAATATATGTGTAAGTGATAGGACTCCTCTTTAGTTGTTCTAACATAATATCATAATAAATATGCAAGTGAATAAATAAAAGTCTATTTTTAATTTAAATATAACCCTTTTAATATCTTAATATGATTATGTAATATAAAATACAAATCAAATTCCGGATTGCTTTGTTCATCCTCTATCATATACATAGGTACACACCTCTTAAATACATTGGCGTCTCTGTCTCATAGATGCTGAAAAACATATACCATCCACCGCCAGGCGATATCAAACACTTCTCATGTATTTATGTATAGGTTTCGAATAACGGTACAGGATTTAATAGAAGCGTTTTACCTCACAATAAAACGCATATTAAATACTTACCTTATTCGAAACCTATACAATAAGTCCTGCCTGGCAGACTTGCAGCCGCAATGAGCTCGAAGCGAGCCCGGCCTACGTTCAGGTCGGTTCGCCTGCTGGCGGTGGAAGGGAGGGTCGACCAATAGGGAAACGCACTGAAGTTAGCGGTACTTGAGGAAAACGGAAGTGCTACTCTCATGTATTTATGTATAGGTTTCGAATAAGGTAAGTATTTAATATGCGTTTTATTGTGAGGTAAAACGCTTCTATTTTTGTTTTTATTTAGTTAAACGTTACTTAAGCTAGCTAATGGATTGAATACCTACAAAATTACTACGACTATTTATAGTTAGCAAGTTTTTCCAAAACAGTGTTTAATGATCTTCCATATAAGCTTAACTACCACGATTATAGATTTGCGTGCAACATATGATCCTTTGATGTAACCGCGAGGCATGCACACAGTAATGCACTAGGCATGTCGCCTGGTCCCGCTAGAAACCATTTGCACAACTATATAATTAATGAAGTTGCATATTCAAGATCTCGCTTAGCGCTTAGCAGAGAATTAGCAGAGGTCATTAATTAAAAAGTTAGCAAAAGAAGACTTATCATCATTCATCATCAACACGCTAGTCAAATTACTTCTATTGACTTTTAAAACAAGTCCATATTAATAACCCATCACAATGAAGCATCACACGAAAACTACAAATTAGTTCCAAATTCAACTTTCAAAATCAAAGAATTCAAGTCGAAGAATTTATTTTCGTCCAAAATAAAAATTTCACCCTAATTAATCCTCTAAATCTCCTCCACAAAGAACGAAAGCGTCATCTATTTTTACTTGAAAAGGAAAAATCTCCAGGAATCTGTAAAAAAGTCAGAGATTAAGTGTTCCTTTTAAACTATTCCATCAATCTGGTGGATTCGGCCGTGTAACTAATGACGAATCAGCTCGAACGCCCTCCGGAGAGGAGTACAAATGCTTCAGTTAAATTATTCGGGATTATTGCAGTGCTCTCTCTTCCTTGTACTTGTTTGTCCGTTCTATCAACATCCGTTTTTCTATTGCACCACTTTGAGTTTTGATTTGTGTGGTTATGGGGTCCAGGATAACTGTGATCATATCTAACATTAATATTAATAGACTTGCGCCCCTTATTTCCATTTCTATTGTTTATGTAAATGCAACAATTTCTTTGTGTAATAAAATGTATTCGATGTTTTCTAACGTATAGTGTTTTATTTTATAAAAATTATAGTATTTCCCTCTTCGCTCTTACACAAGCCATAAAATTGTGGCTTCTCCAAATATGAGTAGAGTCGGGTTGAGCCATTGAGCTCGTCTATACAAGGTGTTAGGGTAGTGGTAGTGGATGCAAACGGAGTGTGTTCCGCAAACAACGGCAAGAGTCTGCAAATATTTGCCGGCGCATTACTGAACGGGCCCACTCCTTACACCTTCATATTTTCCAGTTTCTCTTGGAGGATTTTTTGTGACACTCCAACTTTTGATGCTTGCAATAAAAATCATATTTTTTATTTTGTTACAGTATAAGTTCATTATAAAACATGTGTGTGAAATCCTAAAAGATATGTGCTTAAAGACGAAATTCATAACAGTTAAATGCCTTGACTATCTTTAGATCAAACAATACCTGCTATATTACCCTCTGCAATGTTGAAGGCTACGCTGGTTGGAGCATTACTAGCAGCACTAGTACTCCTCTCATCGGGCGTGTTGTATGGTCCGGTATCGGATACTGGCCCGCTGGAATATCCTACAGCTACGACACGGAATAAGAATGACTAGATACAGTCTGTTTTATCCTTTAGTACTAAAAACATTTTTTATCTCACTCAGTTTCACATCAAATCTAATTTAAAACTTTGCATGATCTTACTATGAGTTCAATGTATGTCTCTTAGTATTTTCCACTCTTCTTTAATCACATAAATTAATATTCTGCCGCAACGCTATTAAGCTTGGTGACTATGGTACTTCCCCTCCAAATTGTAACATGCATTTTTTCTGGATTTCTGGAGAGAGCCCTGCAGTGGACGTTTCCTGGAATGTTATGGTAAACAAAAGGTGATTTCAACATTTACTGACCCATATTTTTTCCTTTGCCTGTTTTATTACTACGATATCAATACGAGTATGTCCAGTAGTCAGGATTTAGGAAGGGAGGCCACTGGGTAAAAAGGCATGAATTATTTGCCCTTCTGCTCAGTGTAAATACTTACGATCTAAGAATTCTAGAAAACTTAACGAAAGAAAAAAAATCAAAACACAACTGAAACACTGGTTATCTGGAACCCGATTGATGACTCATTTTCATTTTGATGCAAACTTACTCAAACCAACAAACATACGGATCGAACTGTACTAAACCGAAATAAGCAAACTCTATAGCCCACTTGGAAGGTTTGCGCCGATGATAATAAAATCGAAAATACTTTCCAAAACGTAAAGATAAAGTAGGATGAAATCCTACTTAATGAGTTACAAAAATAATATGTAGGTTTCAGAAACGATTTACAAAACATAAATATAAAAGCTCAAAATACACGGGTTTTGTGACGCAAACATAAAAGGCTACGCCTACGCCTGCGCTGCCTACCACACGAATTCCGCGCAAGCTATGTAATAAAAAAAAACATATTTTGAAAATAAAATACCAAGATATGTTTTGTTCATTTGGCATAGGAAATAGCTATTTTGTTAAAAATATAATGAGATATTTTTAGATCTTGCGTCTTCAATGACGTTGATTGCAAGGACACACGAAGACAAAGGAGAAGAACACTAGATACAGGAAAAAATAAGAATAGAACTATTTAATTTACCCATTGGTGTAAAAAACACCGCAGTGGTAGGTTACTTAGAATTGCATTTGTCTTCTATTACTTCGTTATTTCATTCACACCAGATTTAATTAAAACTTTATATGATTTTACTGCAGGTAAATACTATTTCCCTATGTACTTTGGTAACCTATTACTTGGTATTTTAATAGTTGCATACGTGCTTATACAACTTAATGCAACAACAAGATTTAATAATCTTGAAATTACAAACGGTGATACTGATAAACTATACTTTTGTCCTTGCCTTTTCTAGTAATACAACAACGATATCAATGTATCCAGTAGTCAGGATTCAGGAAGCGAGGCTACCGGACAAAAGGGCACGAATTACCGCTCAGCTGAAATACGATCGCGCGTCGGAAACTGGCTCATCCACCATCCACCACACCGCACCAGCGCGGCGGCTCGCAGCCAATTTGTATGACGATAGAACAGCCTGATTTACGACGAAACCCTATTGTAGGTTTATGAAGTTGGGGATTCATAATGGGGTAAAATGCTATGAGCGGTGATACATTGCTGATCGTTTGCGGAAGAGCGATGCAATTAAAATGGTCTCCAAAAGAATAGTAAAGCACTTTTTCTTTCAAGAAAAGTAATAAAGACATCAGGCAACGAAGATTTTACAGGATCACACACCCAAATAATATTATGATATATTCTGTACTCTCTATTTCAGATGGTAACATCGTTACAAATATAATTAAATGTGTTTCATTACCTTATACTAAAAACCCTAACAGTTAGAATGAATACTAAAAAAGAGCGTATGTAAGTAAATTACTTTCTTTGAAGTTAAAACAAAACAATCGGTAGGTTGGTAGGTTTATTCCAGAATAACAGCATTTTAGCCTCAATTAATAAAATGGACTGTTGGAAATCTCGAGCATCCTCATGTAAGGTAACCTACTAAAGTAAACGTGTCCATTGGAAGCAATTGACGGCGGTACCTCGCGACGCGGTAATGACTGCCTTCCTGTTCTCCAGGAAGGGATGTTCCCGTAGTTGCTTCACTATTTTTGTAATGGATTCTGCCCATTAAACGAGCAAGGCAATACGTGTACGTAGATGACTTCTTATTCTACCATTTAGAATGCGTGGGTAAGGATGAGGACAAATCGTTGGGTTCTTTGTCAACAGTTGATCTATGATTAAGGAAAAAGGACAGTTTTTATGTGGTGATTAATCGTTGATAGGCTCTACTGGATTTGCTTCTCTTGATTGATGATGTCTAGTAAATGGGATCCTTAAACTTTGGTTAATACGTCAAATTGATGAGTTGGCGATAAATAAAATGACGTTTTATGTGGGTAATTTTTCATTTGTTGATGATACGATAAGTAGATATTTTAGCTTCATTATAAGCCGAATTATTTTGTTGCAAAAAACAATAAGAATCATGATTTGTTTCGTAGTGAATTTTGCAAAGAATCAATCAACTTAGGAAGCATTACAAAGTGGCAACTATTTTATAAAATCGATAGGTATACAAACAGTTTACATTGAATTAACCCCTTTCGTCTGTCCTCAGCTATAAACTCAACCCTTTATTTCAAAATGAACAAGTGACTATTATAAAACAATTCCATTCGCCCCTCAAAGTGTAACGAGTGAAATCCTGTCACCCCTTTGAAGGATGAAAGACTTTAATGAAGGGTTAGGCCTTGGCGCAATTGCACCTTACTATTGAAAGTAGAATCCTTGCTTATGATATAAATACAAACGTGTGTAAGCTTATTAAAACATATTAATACAGAAAAGTTTAAGAAATGATTCGCTCAAAAAAGAATAAACGCTTTACAAAAACAATCTAAAGAAAAAAGAGATGCTGAAGGGAATCTGAGACAAGAAGTTTCTAGCGACCATAAAAGAGGGAAATAAAGAGTTGGTGTCAAGTTAAACACTAATAAAAAATTTATAATAATGAAATAGAGAAGTATAATGATTAAGAACAGATTCCTCAAACAAATTGAAAACCTGAGACCAAAATTACAGGATGTCTCAAAGCTTTGATTTATATTACAATAAACCAATTTCTTTAGAAGCTAAGCACAGGTAAAAGCTAGTTGTTAACAATTTTGCCTCTAAACTATCAACAAGGAAATTGATAACAGAAATCAAATAGAACGTAACACTAACAATGGCAGTTTGTTTATACAAACCCGAACGTTTCAATTAGAAAGCTGCTGTAAACGCCGTGTTGACGTTAATTCCCTTACCTGAAATAGAAACAAGAAATTAATTTAGTTTAATAATTATATTTAATATTGTTTAACTCTATCCACTACAAACATTGTTCCTACGATAACAAATTGTAGTTTGGCTGAATTGGCACATTTTATAGGCCATTAAAAATAAAAATGTTCTTTATTCATTGTAGGATATTAAATATCTCTTGACGACAGTTAATACGTCGCTTCACAATCAAAGTGACGCCATGTAGAAAAAAAAGAAGCGACAATATAAAACCCACGATATCTTTGATACATATTTTAATGACATAATTTTTCCTAAAACAAACCATTTGATATTTACTGAATTGACGAATTTAGTATTCAGAAATTCATAAACGCCGGCAAGAAATTGTGACGTCATAGTTCGCGATTTTTTTTTATAAAATCTATACAAGGTTTCTGTTTTGGTGTTCAGTAAAGAGTAACTCATTTAACTGGGTTCCAATCTGGTTAAATAGGAGCAAAGAACATAATACGAGTAAAAATACCTATACTCAATAGGAGGTTCAAAACAGGTGGACGTGAAAGACGTTTTTGGTCTATCAGTCGCATTTTTCATTATAGCAGTCGAACACGGAGGCACAGTCAAGAACACATCAAGCTTGACGCACTGGACTTTGCACCGTTCTTATTTCAATTATAATAGACGTACGGCTAGAGTTGTACTGCGAGTTTCAAGCTTGACCTGTCGTTGACTGTACTAGCGACTTGATTAGGTTCGATTTATATGAACTTCCTTATTGGTTGTTTCGTCTATGTACTCCAATGTATATATTTATTTACTTATCCGCATACACCAACAACACACAACACACAGGGCAGAAACACAACAACACGCCTTGTAGAATGGTGTCATGTCAGTGACACTTCTGGAAAAGATAGATATTTGACAGCGCGCGCAGTCTTTTCGCTTGAAAGAAAGGGATAAAAAGCGCAATCCGCAACGCATTAGATTGCGATAGATATAACTGTGCGTGGTACCAAAACTAAATGACGTAAGCGCCTGATATAAAATATCGACTTTTTGTAAAAAACTAAGTAATAAAATTGATTTTAGGTTGGGCAAACCCTAGCAACTACAAATACCTTTCTGTATACCTAATTTCACTACTTAAAACAGGCCTCGGATTCAACAAAAAAGGGAATAAATCAAAATTTAAGAGGCAACTTTGGATTTTTATTTTATCGAGTCGATTTTCACTAATCATGTTTTAGTCTTGGTGATTCCCTCACTTGAATGGTCAAGAAACACATACCTCAAAATCACGGCATGATACTGAGCAAATAAAAAGATATTTGTCTTCCAAATACCCAAAAAAACTTACATATCGCCTTAAATATATTTCCTGATGAAATCACCTTTAACAACATCTATACGGACTGAGGTAGTGTTATTCTTAGCTGGCCTGCAAATATACTGTACATACATACATACATAACATCACGCCTCTTTCCCGTTGGGGTAGGCAGAGACCACAGTCCTCCACCTGCTACGATCTTGACATACTTCCCTTGCTTCCTGTACTTTCATCAATCCTTTCATACATGCTCGTCGGTTTAGGGTACTTTTAACCTGGCCTTTATTCAGAACGTCCTGAATTTGGTCCTGGTACGTTCGCCTAGGCCTTCCCCTTCCAACGTTTCCATTCACTCTCGCCTGGTAGATCTCTTTCGTCAATCTTCGTTCATTCATCCTCTCTACATGACCAAACCATCTCAGCATCCCTTTCTCGATTTTGGTCACTACGTCTTCTTTTACGCCACACCGTTCTCTTATCACACTATTTCTAATCCTGTCACTCAATTTAATACCAATCATACTCCTTAGCGCTCTCATTTCCAGTGCATTAATTCTACTTTCATGCTTCTTCTGCCATACCCAGCTTTCACTGCCATACATCAGTGTTGGTACCAAAACACCCCTATGAACAGCCAAACGAGCCTTGTGAGACACCTTCTGACTCCTCATAAAGGCGTGTGTACTATATCTTTATTACTGTGTGTGTACTATATCTTTATTTATACAAAGCCAATGTTAGTTTAGCAGATAGTCTTAAATATTAGCTTGAAGTAAACGCACCCAAATAAGTAATAGTAGGGGTTCTTTGTATAATTCAGAGTGAAGTGCAAACAAAGGAAACTTCAAGCAGCGGCCCTCTCCCACGCAGTGATTATGTGTTTCTATTTCTGCTTTTCCAACCGTAGCTGCCTTACCTACTACAGAACACACACAAGGCCCATTATGAAGTGTAATCGTTAGTTTAATCATAGTTGAGCACTTATTGCGGAATCCAACACCTTTCACAATAGTTATGAAAATGGGGCTTTGTATCTTTTTGTTTAGTATATGTAAAAGTTTAAATTGTGTGTTAATTTGAAGGTTTTGATTTATGATGAAACTTTAGAAGAAGGATTTACTTGAATGAATTTCAAACACGTTTTTGTGTTTAATACTCTTTTTAGGGTTCCGTAGTCAACAAGGAACCCTTATAGTTTCGTTTCAGAGACTTATAGTACTAGAAAGTTGTTATTTGGTATGAATATTCAAATTAGTCAAGCCGACAAAGTGGTATATAAAATATTGAAATGAAAAATTTTTCATTTCATCTCATTTTATTTCATCTTATTTGATTCGGAAACTATCACAGCTATGTAGACTTCAAAATACTGAAAATAACAGGAGTAGCATTAGCAATCAGGCGATGGATCTCGCTAGGAGGCAAAATGTTTTTAGAAAACCAAAACTTTTTTTTTATTGAAAATGGGCTTACTCTTGACCTCGATCTAGTCTTAAAGACAGAGATGAGGTCGACGATGGAACGAGCTTACCCAGAAGAAGCCTGTTCACTCGCGACTTGAATTATATGAATTCGGGAACACAGACGCAGGCAGAGAATTCCACTCTTTAGCCATAATAACTTGCTTAACAATAACTACGAAACCCTACATTGCGCATGGCCCGACACGCACTTAGCCGGTTTTTTTACATTACAAGTGATTAAGCGAGCAGGTGGGCCACCTGGTGGTAAGTGGTCATCACCACGCATAGCAATTACTGTTTTATCCATGTTTTATCTATCAGAATTTGACACTAATAAGGCAGCAAATTCCGTTGCCGCCCTTTGAGAACTAAGACGATATATTTCATGTGCCGGTAATTTAACTAGCTTATACCCTTCAAACCTTAACATAGCAGTGGAAAGACTAATGCTTTTTGCCAGAAATAGGCAAGAGGTTGTATTTCTCCAGACGGACTTTGCACAAAGGCCCTGCCCCCTTCAAATACTTTACAGGTTCCAAGTTTTGCACAGTAATGAAACAAATATAATTTGATGCTTAGTGGATAATCCATGTCTCAGTTCTCAGTGTGCCCCGTATAGCGAATCATAAATAGTTTGGTTTGTTTATAACAGTCAGTTTTGCGATAGCAACAGACACTTCGACGAAACCTTAGTTGGTAGCTTGTCTATCATATAATACGGGTACCAGTACGTATATTTATAGGAAATGAAAGCGACAGCGTGGGCGTGTCGCGCCTTATTTGAATGTCAAAATAATATAGGTTTCGATACCAAAATATATTTTCACTCTGGTATTATGTTGAGAATATAAGTAATAATAAGGTCTACTGAGAATTAAACGATTGATATAAAAAAAATCATTACTGCAACAATGCTAACAAAATTTTAATTAACAATTTTGCTTCTAAGTAACGTTGTATAAAAAAAATATATGTTTTTAAAGCTTTTCCATTGTATTTTGATTAACAGGGTTACATTCTAAATTGTCCTGTGTATCATTTCTTTTAATCGATTTTTTATTGCCCAAAACTTTTTCTTCAGGGAAGTTGTTCAGTTTTGTTGACTGTTTCAGTTTTAGGTACACCGTCTTTTAAACCTTTTGTATTGATATGTCCTGAACTTAGTAAAGCAAGCTCATGAAATTAAATAAAATCTGTTAATTCCTATCAAACAAGCACTTCTACACAGACGACAAGGCAGGACAAGCAGCTGCAAACGTTACATTACAGCGGACGATAATCGCTTAGCACACGATACGAGTATACGGGCTGTAAACACCGTCTTTATTATAGCTCAGTGGAGTGCAAGTTATAAGAGATGGAAAGGCTATTGCAGAGAGGAGGTGAATTACTATTGGCTATAGTTGCATAATAAAGCTGGAGAATACGACTGAACCCATTTTACATATAGAGCAGAACACTTGAACTAAGGAGAACCCAAGCATGTATGAATGTAGTGGTGTTTATTTGTATGTCTTTACACAAACAACCTAGTTATCCTATCTTAGGGGAGACATAAAAAACCATTTTACATCTCTCATATTCGGTAAGTAGGTCCTAATTACCCCCAAATGGGGCTTGTAGGTGACCAATTAGCGCTCTAGGGTAATAATGTAGCTAGAAAAGCCCTTGGGCGGTAAGTAATTGTAAGCACCTCCACCTTCACGCGCGGCTCCGCCTTGATGGCCGCCTCCAGCAGCGGGGCGGCGGGCGTTTTAATTACCCACCGCCTTAGGGCTTTTCTAGCTACATTATTACCCTATAGCGCTAATTGGTCACCTACAATTTGGTGGTAATAAGGACCTACTTACCTCACAATCGAGATGTAAAGCAGAGTAGTTAGCTCGGGTGTAAGCATCAAATGCACCCTCGAACTATAGGCGCCCTCGCTGCGCTCGTGCGCCTAAATGTCTCGGGCTGCAATTGATGCCTTACAGCCCTTGGCTACTAATCTACTATAAATTACACCAAACACAATTATGATACCTGTTGCAAAAACAAGCTGTTTTTTTTTTATCGTAGGAAACATAAAGACTCAAAAACATAATAGGTAACGATTCAGAATACGTAGAGCTGAAACATTTTAGCGTAGGAAACAAAAAGACACAAAATGTAATTAAAACAGTAAATGTTTTCTAAAATGTTATAAGCAAAAGAGAATATTTTGCAAACTCTAAACTGGATCCTTGTACCAATCAAGTAACTCGATTTGTGAAACTACGCCGATCGCGTATCCGGCGTTCAGCATTCAGGGAGAGTTTTGTTGAGTCGCTAAATAGAGTAACGGTACACTAACAAGCTCTTACCTACTTATTACACCCTGGTAATGTTACGCGTCTATATGTCGCAGGCAAATCGTATAATTCGCCGTTTACAAATGGCGGGCAAATTGTAAACGGTCAGAAAATTGAAAAACGTCGCCGGCACGACCACAAGGAAACCGAAAACGAATTACGCGCCGTTGTGTGAACAATATGTAAAATGATGAATTAAAAATTTCTCGGCACTACAAAGTTTTTAGAATGCCAAGGCATAATGTAAAACGACGAATTATAAAATTTTCTTGTGATAATAATTATGTATACGCATTCTAATGCACACATTGAAAAGTCGTGTTAGTACATTTAATCCAAATAAAGCTTTGTTAGTTGCAACATTTACCGCAAACTTACCGATATCACTAGACTATTTACTATTAATTGCCACAAAACCGTGACCAACTAATACTATCAATTAGTTCAAATATACAGCAGCTAAAGTTACTTTGAAACAGATAATTTCAAGGATTTTAATGCATTCAGAGTTACTCTAATTACTAAGTTTGCTCTGTTCAGAAAGTCGTCAAGGCTATTTTGCTCGTAAGTTGTTTATGAAAGTAAGGACCTCATTAAAACAAAGAACGTTTTGCGGAAAGAAAGCCCTCTTTAATATCGCAATGGCATTTTCATGTTCCGAAGTAAAGCGAATACAATGAGAGGAATATAATAACAATGGTAAGCAGTGCCCCCTTAACGGGCAATTCTATAAAAGCTTTAAGCAATCAAAACCGTATTTTAAAGCATAAACATTTCTGCAGGTAATCTACATACAGACAAGTCACTTCATAAATTTGTTTACATTGTTTTCGACCTACGCTTCTTTACTTCTTTCGGTTCTTTTTCTTAAACCTGTTACACTTTTTAATCCTATTACAAATTCCAAGGTACAAGTACTATTCAAAAACAAAAAATCCTTCAACAGTGAAAAAATAGTAGTTCAATCTAATTTAGACTTAACGACAAAGTGAATGAAGGTGATGGTGCTATGTCAAATGTAGAAGAGTAAAATAATGTTATTTGAAATAGTGTAGCGATTGGAGTGCAGTGTAAATTTGCCGAGTCCTCCTGTGGCGCGCTCATTTATCCTCCACTCCAAACACACGGCGCTTCGTGATTTGTTTCATCGATATTGTCTCATCCTTTCTTCCTCCTCAATATCCCCTAGATATTGAAAGTGCATTAAGTCATATTTTATGACCCTTTTAGCTGCTACCGGAAGAAAAGGTTTCACATAAAACTTTATCGCGGCGGCGGTCGATAACCTTAGCTTTGAAAACGTTTCCTTTGATATTGGTAATGGAAAACAAATATTCAGCAATATTCAAAATACGACAAATGATGATGTAGAGAACAACAAAGCAATAAGAGAAACCAAACAAGTTTGTGTAAAAGTAATCAGTAAGCAGCGCAACACGTAAACAAGTGGAGTGGGACAGACAGAGAGACTCACATAATGCGTATTGTATTAGAAGCAGAAGTTTGAGCTTTCCTTGGAAATGAGAATTCGTGAGGACACGCGCCTTTATTCCGGTCGCGACTACAATTTCCACAGACAACTTCTGAAGTCTTAAAAGTTCGGAATTAAGCTTTAGCTACGCCAAAATCCAAATCGCTAATGGAATTTGTTTTAGTAATGAATGACGTCAAAGATTTTATTTTTCGGCAAAGCCTACTTAAGTAGCTTAGACATTCCAGCATATAATTTTTTTCAGACGTTTTTATTTTAAATCTACGTACCTTTATTTTTATGAATGCCAAGGAAATAGAAGTCATTTAGTAATGAGTTACAGCAAAAATATCTTAGTACCCATCCGTATATTGATTTTTTCGCAATCGTATTTTGGATCAAGGTTATTTTATAATAATGATTTATTAGATTAATAATTAATTTTATTTTATTTATTTATTTATTTAACATATTTCATCTTCTTACATTTTATGTCGTCGTCATTAGACGTGTGGGTTGCAGTGTCGATGGCCTTTATTTTATGTGTAATACTGCTTAAAGTTTAACTGTATTTTGTTATTATATTGGCTAAACTTTATTTTCTGCAAATATAATGATTATGTTGACGTACAATTTTTTTCTCTCAATTACCTTAATAATTTTAAGTATCTAAAAGATAATCGAGAAATTTCTTTTTATCTCTAACTAAATGATTTCTGATGACGTCATTCCTACTGCACGCGGAGGTTCTAAGAGCAGAACGATAAACAAACAGTCAGCAGCACCGTCATAGCAAGACAAGATGCGTCAAGTGATTGTTATTTATCTGAACCGTCGGGATTCGAACCTCGTACTCAGTAATTAGAGTAGTGGGCGGGGAGTTACTGCACCTTTGGGGACTCTGCGCTTTGGGCGGGAAGGATCTTACAGACTTCATTATAGCTGAATAGTTGGGGCAAGTATTAGGAATGGGGTGTAATTGTTTTACTCCCAAGAGATGTAGAGTCTATTTTCTTTCCTGATGAAACTAATTGAAACTTGAAAAGAAATTTTGTATACTTTTGGTTTTATACAGGTTTTATAAAAGGTCCTAATGAATTAGTGAACATTAGTTTAGTTTAGTATGTTACTCAGACCAATAAACTGAACAACTGTCCCCAAAGGAACACAGGTTGCAGCTGATTGAGTATTTTATATGGGTGGTCAAATTAAATTCTTCGAATTTCGACCAAATAATGTTTTTTGGGGAAATTTGTTCAGTTTCATGGTCTAAGTAACGTGCTAAAATTATGTTCACTTTTTCAATAAGGCAAAAACATAGTAGTCAATAAACCTGACGTAGTTATTCATCATCATCATCAATTATCATAACGTCCCATAAAATGTCCACTACAGGACAGGGAGCTCCCTCCAGAATTCTAGGTTTTGCTGGGAAAATGTGGAGGGGAAGTACCATAGTCACCTCGCTTGTCAGCGTTACGGCTGGCACCATAGACCGCGGTTGTCAGTGACCGCAGTAAGTAAGATTTTATGATACACAGGAGGATGCTGCTGCCCATCCTGCAGTTTATAACCCTTAGTCGCCTCATACGATACCCACGGGTATGTATTTCATATTATTTTTTCCCTCCATCTTATCAAACTATCCTATTAAAATTTACTATAATAAATTAAAGCAGTTTTATCCGAATTTAAGATGCAGATATACTCACAGCAGTCGGTGTAACAAAGCATGATACGTGGATGATATGATACGAGTGCACGCATTGTCCAGATCGTGGGCGGACAGGCGCGCGTCCTGAATTAATTGATACAAAAAGAAACTCCAGCCGTGATTGATATGGAAATGTATCAAACGAGCTTACTTCGTAATCTGCTGTATTATTCATTAATCTGTCGTATTCTGATGAAGAGAACCTGTTAGCTAGTTTGATAGTCTCTTAGACGTCGTTTAGAATTTATAAACTGTTTACTGCTCTTGAGTTCGTCGTTTGCAAACGCACCCCGACAGAAAGCACCCAAGAACTTGTGCAATAAATAGTCGGCTTTCAACCCCTCAGTGGACTGCCCCAAGCATTAGCATTGATTTTCCGTCCACTTGACTGTCGCCGCACTATTTATAGATGAGACGTACGATACACTTCTTACGCCGTCCTGCCCATAGGTGCCTACTTGACTGGCTCGTGCACCATAATATGACATGCGCCAATCATACAAACTACCCTATTGGAAGTTCCTGTAATTTGTGACCACTCCGTTACACGCAAACATGAATGTGGTCTTCGACATTTCAAATCATTGAATTTTTAAACATCCTAAACATATTTTGTAGTAAGGTATACGAATGATAATAATAATAATAATGATGATAATGATATGTAGGAAGCAAGGGAAGTATGTCAAGATCGTAGCAGGTGGAGGACTGTGGTCTCTGCCTACCCCAACGGGAAAGAGGCGTGATGTTATGTATGTATGTATGTATACGAATGATATCAAAATTAAATAAATATTATTGAGGTTTTTGATCAGGTCAAACCTGTTTAGCACTTGTGTTAAAGAAAGTCTTTAGTTAAAATAACAAAACTCATGCATGAAACTTCAAATTGATGAAGTCTGTCTCCCAAGTTTATCAATTTCAAGTGGTCTAATACTCCGATGTCCTATCTATAGCATAAGCACTCATAAGTTAAATAATGAGATCTGTTTTCCCAGACTTTTACTAATAATGAGACTTTAGGGCAAATAATATAGGTACTCAAAACGCAGTTGGTAAGTTAGATGAAGGAAATGCATCATGTAAGATAAAATATAGATTTGATACTCGTAGCAGTACTGATAATACTTAATGCTTAGATTATTGATAGGTATCCGCGGGCTCCTAAGATCTTATGTTACTTTTTTTAAATTCATTTATTTCCAATCAAATCAAATGTCAAATACTACATACTAAACCTTATTACTATAAAAGTGTCAAATAAATAACCCGCCCCTCGACACTCCCGGTACAAAGGTGCCCATGACACTTGCCGCGTTACCACGTTGAATAGCCACAGACAGCCTTTGCACCAGGAATGCCCCGGAGCGAGAGTCACAGCCCTTGTCACGCATTCGACGCCCGATGTCCTGCACAAGGCACTTGGCTTCAGACCCCCAGCAGCCAGCTGTCTCCACCGCGAAGGGGATGAACTTATAACCACGCTTCAGTTCAGCGTATTTAGAATGTTTAAGGCGGGCCGCCTCCTCGGCGGCAGCACCTGCCAATCTTGTCGTTTGGGCCAAGTGAGATGGAGCGAAGGTGCTTACGCAGGTCGCGTCCCAGAGAAGACATCTACCCATCTCCCAGGGCACAAGCGTTAGGCCGTCAGGCCTCTTTCTGTCTGTCCTACTGAGGCCCGGGGGCTCGAGCATGCATGGGATGTTGGCTGATACGAGAGACCGGCGTATAATGTCATTCAGAGCGTGGTGACGTGGGAACCTACCTGAGCACCTACATGGCTTATGTTACTTAGTTGAAACATAAGAAAAATAAACATGTAGGTAACAATCATGTTCTCTCAGTATTCTGAAATCAAGACATATACTAGCTTTTTTTTTCAGAATATAGCTACACCAGAAAGAGAACATGGTAAACACAAAGAGATAAATTTTCTAAGAACAAAAGTTCTCATAAAACAACGTGCAGAATCAAATTAAACAATGAAAACAAAATCTGATAACGATACACAGCTTCCATTGCTGGGCAATCGCAGGGTGGATAGGAACCACTCTATACCGACGCAGCAATGGTTCACTTAACAGGCAAGTAATTGGTTTGTGATTTGTACCTCATATGTTGTTGCAAGGGTTTGGTGTAAGTCACGAAAGAAACACCATGATAACTACATACTTTTATCACATGAAGGTTAAGGTATTATGTATAAATATAAATAAATAAACAATAAGGAAGTATGTCAAGATTTTAGCAGGTGGAGGGCTGTGGTCTCTGCCAACGCCGACGGGAAAGTGGCATGGTTTTATGTATGTACTAGCTGTTGCCCGCGGCTTCGCTCGCGTGGATTTCGTATTTAGGTTGTTACCAGTTTTAAGAAGCAATGAGATAATTTAGTCCAGGGAAATTATAATTTATCCCATTATTTCGGGGTAATGTTAAACTAAGGAAAAACAGGACTAACCCTGCGCAAATCAATGAGTATAATTCAAGATCCAGCTGAATTTTATATAATATACAGACGTTACTCATAAATTACTCAGAACAGAGAAACTTAGCAGCAGTATCCTAACAAATGTAAAGAGAGAGATGAGAGATACCTTTAAGTAATATTTTAAAACAGAGCCAATTTGCAGAAGTAATTTAGAAAAACTAAAAGCCACTCCCTCTCTCTCCCTCTCCCCCCTCCCTCTCCCCCTTCCCCTCCTTCTCCCTCTCCCTTTACTTTACCTGTACCTGTACCTCTACCTCTCTACGTCTCTACCTCTCTACCTCCACCTCTCCCTATCCTTGCCCCTATCCCTACCCGCCAATTTAACCGCTATCCCTAACATAGAAACGAAACCCATATTTATTTTTAGACATTTCAAACCTTTCGCACCCCAACCCCATCCCCAGGGGATGATGGTATTTCACGTCCACCACGTTGGATTTCAAAGTTGTTGTAGCTTTCGTGATCAGCGACCCGATAAACTATACAAACGACACCCATATATTTTTAGATATTTCAAACCTATCGCACCCCAACTCCATCTCCAGGGGGATGATGGTATTTCACGTCCACCACGTTGGATTTCAAAATTGTTGTAGTTTTCGTAATCAGCGACCCGATAAACCATACAAACGACACCCATATTCACATTTCAACCCTATCGCACCCCAACCCCATTCCAAGGGAATGATGGTATTTAACGTACACCACGTTGGA
Organism: Athrips mouffetella; assembly: GCA_947532105.1. NCBI lineage: Eukaryota > Metazoa > Arthropoda > Insecta > Lepidoptera > Gelechiidae > Athrips > Athrips mouffetella. Next base: position 309,635 of record OX383964.1, read on the forward strand.
TTTCAAAATTGTTGTAGTTTTCGTAATCAGCGACCCGATAAACCATACAAACGATACCCATATTGGTTTTTATACTTTTTCACCCCATTTCCCTTTTTTAGGGGTTTAATTTGGGGTGGAATTCCAATAACAGTGATGAACGTTGCATAGAATTACATAATTAATGCCAAAATAATAAATAATGTGGATTTTACTTAAAAAATAAAGAATTTTCAACTTCATCCCCCTTTTCACCCTTAAGGGTGTCGAATTTTCAAAAACCCTGAGACACATTAATATTAATTTTTAGTCGTCAGCCTAAATACAAATTTTAAAGATCCTAACTTTAAAACTGACGGACTTTCATAAAAACTTTCATCCCCTATTTTACCCCCTTAGGGGTGGAATTTTGTAAAATCCTTTCTTAGTGCACCCCTAGGCCTCATAAGGAACCTACATGCCAAATTTGGAATCTCTAGACCCAGCGGTTTGGGCTGTGCGTTGATATTTCAGTCAGTCAGTCAGTCACCTTCTTCTTTTATATATATAGATGTAAACAATAAAATTGTATGTCAGACAGTCATACTAGACGAATATAATAAATGAAAAGTTTAAAGGATAGAGCACACAAACGTTGCCTTACTTCACTGTACTAACAGTTCATGCTGCGCGATTATTACATTTTACTTGTTTTTTGAATGTTAAGGAAATGACATAGGTACTTGAATTTTTTCCATCAGAATGCTCTTGAAATGGCCCTCAGCAAATCGCACTGATTAATGAGCGCCCAACAGGCAATTATGCGCAACATGAAAATAATAAAGGACACTTGTGTCCTCGGACATTATCTCGCTTTATTTATGTCTCTGAATTACATAAACAACAGTTTCAGTAGCTCTTCGCGAACTTGTTTCATTATCTGCAACTGACGCTTCTGCTTTTATTAACTTCTTATTTTCTTTTATATTATTAATCGCAAGTTGTTTGTTCAGAACGACTTCTCTTATTGTATCTTATGGCTTTCGTTATTGACTTTTTGGTGATTCACTGTTGAAAGAAGTTTCTTTGTTGAATAAATGGTACTGATATATTGCGTCGTTGTTCTTGATAACAGGAATTATCTATATGTGCAATAATAATAATAAAAATATTACTACTTTTACAGTGACTGTCTTAAGACTCCAGCTTTATACAATACTAGCGGTTCGCCCCGGCTTCGCACGGGTAGATATAGGTTCTTGTTGCATCGGGGGTTACTAAAGAAACCAGCCAAGCGCAAGTTGGACTCCCACCGAGGGTTCCGTACCACTAAGGTAAAAATACTGTCCTAGTTATGGGCAGTCATACCATCTTAGTCACGCAGAAGTGCATTAAATTCGCTCGAGCCGACACGCACTTCATCAAAACCATCATAACATCCCATAATACGTCCACTACAGGACAGGGAGCTCCCTCCAGAATTCGAGCCCTTGCTAGAAGAATGTGGAGGGGAAGTATCTTAGTCACCACGCTTGTTAGCATTAAGGCTGGCACCATGGACCGCGGTTGTTGGTGACCGCAGTATGTAAGATGGTGCGATACACGGAAAGATGTCGCTGCCCATCTTCCGGTTTGTAAACCCTTAGTCGCCTCTTACGACACCTACAGGTTGAGATGGGTTGGCACTATTTTTTGCTGCTACCACACGGAACGACACGCACTTGACCAGTCAAATTTTTCGTGTCTATTCTCTGTTGTAGATAAAACCATTACAGTCACTTAGGGCGCTGTTTCTTTAATTTCAATTTTGATAACGATTACACTCATGATAACTTTTGAATGGTATGTCCGATTTGAATAATTCAAAAAATTATTTACAGGTACTGATATAGCCTTGAATACGAAATCATTTATTTGGATAAGGATTAATAGGTACGAATAATGTGGCCTATATAGTTTGTACCGGCGTTGCTATTACATATTTTAACATGAAAAAGTAGTTATTGTGACATAACTGTAATAGTTAGACATATGGTATTACGGACTTTTTTGTAGATATTGATGGCTTCTATAATTCTATAGTCCATTACTTTGCTCTATTGTTAATAGTTTCGGCAGCGTACTCGATATAAGGATGCTATTTAGTATTTTTTTCACACCTTGGGTTACATTATCGAAGTTTTCATACGGAACCCTAACTTTTTTTTTAAATATTTTATAGCCTATGTTCATCCCGGATAATGCAGGTTTCTAATGGTGAAAGAATTTTTCAAATCGGTCTAGTAGTTTCGGAGCCTATTCATTACAAACATACAAACATACAAAAATAGGTACAAATCTTTCCTCTTTATAATACTCGTATTAGTGTAGATGTAGATTATGTTCAATGTCTGTTAAGATCGGCCAGAGCCTTTAAATGTCTAAGACACCAGCACCTTTCCTGACATGACCCTAAAAATTGGACTTCATGTGTTATCTGTCCTGAACCGCGGCGATCCAATTTTTGTCAAAAGTTTTGAGTTCTTTTCTATTAGAGTTTTTTTATAATTTGCGGCATCTTCTTCCAACAGATTTATATAACTTTTTCAATGAAGCGGATTTTTTCTAGACAATCAATATCTTTGACGGCAGATCTTTCTAAAAACGCAGCTAATTTCACCGTCGAGTGCACATTTGGAGGGTGGCTCTGGTCAGTGAGGGACACTGAGTGTCCGAGTTACTAGAAGAGACGTTAGAGAGTACGAAGAGTCTGAAAACTGACTATATTTTGATAAATTCGTGTAACACATGTTAAATGCTTCTTCTAGTGACAGATTACTAATGTTTCTATACCTCAGGCTTTGGACAGGGAGGGACCAGTGTTAGGAAAAGATAGAAGCATTTGCTCAGCAACTACCAATAACATTTTTCCAGAAATTTCAGAAATTCTCGAAAAAAATATATTTTGTTACCAATGTCTTTTTTAAAAGGAAAAAGGTGCACTGCGCACGAAATTTATTTAAAATTTTATATATTGTATAATATAATTTTGTATGTTCTTTATAATGAGTGTTCATTCTTTTGGTCAATAATAGTTCAATGTTGTGGAGGACATTGTCGTAAGTCATGAATCTAGTGGCTAGTGTGGCTACTATCGACACAAACCCGCGACTAGTGCCCCCCCGGGAGCCACAGACCATAAATTCCATCTGGTAACGCCTCCCATAGCCTCACACGGTATACTTGATCGCCGATCTCTTCCAAGCGATTTGATATCAGAAGGTGACGGGTAAATTGACTATTGTTTATTGCGAGGAAAAAACAATATTGTAAAACAAACAAAGCTTATATTTACAAAAGTAACATTAGAAAAACAAACCAGTAGTTGTTAATGATAGTTTGTCATTTCAATTTTTAAACGCTTATCTTAACGGTCATTAGTCTAACTCTACGAACATTTTTCGATCTAATGACATTTCACTCTGGAGTGAACTTCAACACATCTGTCGAAAAGCTCATGGCCGAGTGATAGTTGCTCTTTCTTTCCGATCTAAAAGTAAAGTAACCTTGGGTGTGATTAGAACCCGGAGAAGCAACCACCAGTGATAAGATCCGAGCGTTTTTCATGCTTCGGAAGTCACTTCGAAACCAGCTACTGTCACTGATATTATACCACCACCTATTCCTATCACTGCTGATATAAGTCGCTAATCCAAATCATAGCCCATTTGGCGTCTTACGGGTAATAGATGAGCATTACACTCCGGTCTCATCCGGTGGAAAGTGACGATGGAGTCGAAAATGGGTCTAACCTAACCTAGCTTGAAAATTCTGCGAGTATAATCTAGGATGGTGCTCGAAGGGAATTTACTTTCTTTTAACTTGTCAGGTTATCTATTGTATAACTATCCAAAAGTTTTACAAAACATACTCAATCTGAAGCAATTTCTCTCATAATGGTGCAGTATCTCAAAGCAATGTCTGGAACAATCGATGTTTCATAGAGGCGGCGCGGGCGGCGGAAGCGATATCGCGGCTCATAAATCTGAGCTCCGACTTCGCACCAATGAATAAATTGTACTACTATTCAGAACAAGCATAAAGTTGCCCAAGTGAACTCTGGACGAAGGATCTTCGACTTTTTCAAAATAATTTAGTTTGTTTAACAGACACAAAAATTGCTAAGCAAGTTTTCCTCGTCGCTTTTTTCCGCCTATTGCGAAGTCACTATAGTTCAATCAAATTCATAAATTGATCAAGGATCTAATAAATAACTTGTTTATGCCAAATGTTTAAAGTGACATGTGCTATGTGAAATAAAAATAGCCTTATGGGCCTTTTTGTAGTTCGTTGTAGTTACAGCATCTGTTTGCAGTCATTTAAAAATTATGCTTTTAATTCTAAACTTTCAACGTGAATATTATGTGATGGATGAGCATTACAAAATATGAAATAATTCCTCTCAAAAACACCATTTCTTTCCGCAGTTCGGCCGGCGGCGACCGCGCGTGAAGAATGGTGTTTGAATATACGCTTGTAAAGGTCTCAATTTGGTACATTTATATTCTGCTGCCTTTTGACAACATCGCTTGTTCGAGTGAGCTATCTGGTGCAGTTCTTGCTTTATAAATATAGAGAATTTCAAATGTTGCCAAAGTTTCTTGGTTTTCAAAAGTTAGTTATGTTTTAGCCTTCTTTGGAATATTTTTGCCTGCCTTTGTTATATTTTGATTATTCTTCTTCTTACATTTCGATGTAAATTGTATATTTAGGTACTATTCAGTTCAACATATGCAATATCGCTGCATTATTTGTGTTACTTCAGCTGAGTTTAACAAATAGGAGCTATGTGTAGTAATATATGCATCATATAACTCTCTAAACTATTTGTCACAAATGTAACAGATCCCACAACAATTCTAAGAGCGTCAGCAAGTGAATCCACTTTCAACCTCTCAAAAAGCTATTATATCTTATTTTCTGATAGAAGTGTATGTATGCGTATATAGATTCTTTTTATTTGTTCGTATCTTGCAGAATTCAAGTCATCTACTAATTTAGTGTTGCTGTACTGTTATTTTCAGGAACAAATAAAGTACTTAGTTTAGTGTAATAGTATATGTCAAAAGTGTCTCTTTGTTGCTATTTTAAAGGCTAAGTTATTGTCTTTAACAATATAATGCTGGTTTTTTTGTACTGTCTGTACGTTTCGGAGCCGGTACGGGGGCGGTGCGGTATGAATGCATCCTACTAATGCATTTGCCGAACGCTATGCATATTTGATCTGCAGCGGTGCATCGCGCGCATACTACCGCCAACCGACCTATATTTTATAGATACCAACCGAATATTACTTTTATTTTTCAAATTAAACACATTTTTTTCCTCTAATTTTAAAAATATTAATCAAGAGAGCGTTCCAAAACAGTATATAACCGTAAAAACAGTATATAACCCATACAGCAAGATAGTTTTACATAACGTCTACATTGTGTGATTGAGAGAGACTCTCTTTAACTGATGCGGAATGGCCTAAATAAGTCGAAAAAAGAAGTGAAATTAGATATAGATTTTTATTATAAGTAATATAAAAGTTTCATAGTAAATAAAACAAAAATGAAAATCTACAATAAATAACATTTCAAAAAGCAAGCAAAGATAACAGTAACCGTCAAAGCAACTATAATTTAGTAGAGAGAGGCGCACTATAATACTCGTATTACAGCAGATAAGAAAATAACACAGCTCCGTATTACCGCACACTTGGCTCGTATATTCCTGATACGACTTCATTCTCACAGATTTATCCTCAAACCGAGTGTCGTTTTGAAAATGCAAAGGCTATTCGAATGGGTGGTGTTTCAGAAATATTAGCTTATCCGAGAACAGTGTGATACGAATAGTAATCGAGATAAAAAGGATACAGACGCAAGTGGAATCTCATGTTTTGTAGTCTTTTGTACGTTTTTGCTTCAATAATGCGATCTGTTTTCTCAGAATTACTTCATGTATCAACAATTTATAACTTAATTTTGTGAAAAAACAATTAAGAATACAGAATTTGTTAACTTTATCGCCTTCTTATAAAATATAAACAATTTCGTTGACTTCAATCTGATATCTTCCTTCCATAAAGTTGTACAGAAAGCGAAATGAGAGTAGATAAATGTAGAAGCATTGTGCCAAACAAACTGGCTGAAGAAACTTGTCCATTAACTAGATAAGCTTTGATACCAGCTACCAGGAGAACATGAATCATGGAAGATAGCCCGAGGCCACGAGATGGCTATTGTGGCTAGACTGCATGACGACCGCAGTTATTGTGTATAGTAAGCCCATCTCTTTACTGTGGTATAGTTGTTGTCTGACAAGAATAATATTAGCATAGTTCACATTATGTTAGATTCGTTGTTTTAAAAATAGTACATTTAGATGCAAGTGCGCTATTTTGCTCATTACACTCGAGGCTCAGGAATTGCAGCCCGAGCCACAGGCGTAATGGAGCCGAGAGTGTAATAACAGTAAATAAAAAGTCATTTTCGAGTAAAAATACAAAAATTTGCTAACCTTATGTCCACCGCACGTCCACTAAAACATTTGATAGGATGCATATGTTGGTGTTTTCCTTTGATTTTTACAACCTCAAAACTTGTATATCATGTCTAAGTATTTTAGATGATTTAGGAACTAAATTAACTACAGTACCTATTTTATTTGTTGAACTTTTAGAAATAATGTCAATACTTAACACCAGAAATATTTGTGAATACGGCGCGCACTATTTCTTTTTTAGCGGACACAGATTATATGCGTATGAGAGACACAGACGAAACTGCGAAACAGAACCTTCCTTGAACCTTGGAATAAATTATCAAAAAAATTATATTTTGTTGCATAAATAACAAATTATTGTTGATTAATTAATTAATAATATAAATAATTTCACGAAATGGATTTTCATTTATTATGTTTTCTCGAATACAGCTTAATTTCATGTAAATATTACTAACGTAGTAAGGTTAAAAACTTTTGCTCCTTGCCGAGATAAAATAACATAAATAAAACACTAGTGCGGTAATAGGATACCTATGATAAAAAAAAACTCGCTTGTTTAATAAGCTGGATTATAGAATTTAATACAGTACTGATACAACTGTTTTAAGAGCAAATGTGTTAAAAAATAATTTTGTTGATTCTGGTCTAGATTTGTCGCTTGAAATAGCAAATAGGAATTAGTTTAGATTTAACATTCAAAATTAACTTATAAGATGTTTGTTGTAGAGAGTATTCAGACTTTTAGTGACTAACAGAAAGTAAAAAAAAATATTTGAGTAGGTATTTCAAGTCACATAATAAGGGAAGCTAAATTCGCCTAGAATGATGTACCAGGCAGCTATAAATCATAGGAGGTTATCTCTCCGAGAAGGCCATTCTATTGTGGCGACGACGGCGACTCTATTGTGGCTGACTCTCGCAACGTGTGTTATAGTATCGTGGTCGATGTATCGTTCGGACTGCGCAATGAACGTGCTTGTTATTTACTGACTCGCATGATATGTTACTCTCACTCGCGGGTCGAGGTTTACAAAGTACTGAGCTACTGGAAGACGCAATTTTTTTTTAATCTGCCTTGATCAATGCCTGCTTCTTAACGCCAAAAAATATGTCTTTGGTCCGTCCAAAAGGTAGTTAAAAGTACATTAATTATAAGAAGTTAAAAATTGAAACGGAAACAATAAAAAAAAATGGTATAAAAAGACACATTTAGTCCTTGAAACGCTTATTTTATCTTTAGGCACATCTAGTTAACTTTGTTCTCAATATCTTTGACACAACAAAACATATCAAGTCCCGGGAACTTTACAAGCAAGACACGTAAAAAGGCCAAAGATCGACTTTAAATCTTACATGTCCCATCCAAACAACTAATAAAATATCTAGCTATGTATGTAATAAATATAAAAGATGATCTATAGAGAAAGAGTACAGAAAAATTGGTATCATTAAAAAATAAATGCCATAAATTGAATGTTGAATAATAAAGAGAAAAAATAAATTATTTCAAAAATACTGAACTAAAAGATTCGTGATAAAGAATCGTTAAAAATAAAGTTGTGAAGAAAGACTCATTTAAAATCCAATTAGTAATGGATACTAGGACAAGGGCTGAAGAGGGGGGAAGGAATTGCATAATTTGGAAAACGGCGCCTGGTGTCTCCTGATGCAAGAGTTTTAATACAATTAACCTGAATAGAGGAGAGGACTTGCTCGTGGCAGAGAATAATGATACCAAATGAAATAATGCAAAAATATAGCAGAGTTTCTGTGAAAGAGTTAAACAATTGTTTTTGTCAGGGCTTTACACTTTTTTAGAGTTGATGGCTTCCCGAGGGATTCTACTTTTTGTACTAGTAAAGCAACTTTATTCTGCCTACAAAACAAACAAAGAACTCTGTACATAAATGAAAAATTTTCAAAAGTTTGGATTGATATTTTTTTTACTCAAAAAAGTTCGTATGTGTTTGTAAAGCGATGTAGTTGAGTGACCTTAAGTATCTCTGCAATTGTAAAGGTGTAACTACATTTCATCCGTCCTCCGATTTTAGGTTAAGTTTACAAATGGCCGTGGAATGTTTTCATGCGTCCAGCCAACCGGAAGGTGGTTCGTCCGTTAATTTATCATGTTTGTCCTGTATGTATTCAGGGAGCCGTTGGAAATTATTACAAACAATTTTTACCCAGCGCGCCCGACAAGCCGGATATTATGTGTTCCTGTACGTTTGTTGAAGGAGTGGACTGTGCAAAACCAAAGGAGTGTTGACTTATATAGCTTTTGGAAGTATTGAAACGTAGCACGATCAAAGTAACCGCTATTCATTTCATTAATACACTTTTTCATTCCATTCCTTATTTCGGCAACAATATTTATACAGGGTGTAAGGGACGGTGTACCGAAAACTGAAAAGGCGTGCTCATTCAACGAAACTGAACAACTTTCCCAAAAAACATTTTAGGGAAAAGAATTTTTTTTTTACTTGCAAACTTTTCGATCAGAGTGATCAATTTGTGGAGATGTCGATTTTTTTTTTCATTTATAAAAAATCAGTTTCGTTGATTGAGCACGCCACGCCTGTTCAGTTTTTTGTACACCGTCCCTTACCCCCAGTAGAAAACTCAAAGTTCAGGAAAATAAACCTAGTTTTTTTGCTCTTAATGCATTACCTACCCGGAAAAATAAGCAGTCCAAGTGTTCTGCTTTGAGATTATTGAGTTGCACGTCTGATGGTGAGCTAAATTTATAATGAGTCTAAATGAATGCGCCATCATCAGTGAAAATATAGATTTAACAAGATACGGTGACCACTTTCACACATCACATGACCCATTGACATAAATATTCGCTTGGTTGCGTAATTACAATTAAATGAAAAATATGAGAGAAGAGCATCATAATCTTATTTTTTGGACAAGTTCTAGCATCCGTTTGTGTATTTTCAGCTAGAAGGGCGTCAACAGCTGCAAAAACTAGGATTTGCCGGTAAGAACCAAAACCTTTTAACAAAAGATTGATTAAGTTATACAGCGTGAATTTGTAGTGGTTTTGCACCCTGTTGCGTCCGGTAGGACGCACTGTTATTTATCGGGATGCATCTAGTAAAACTAGCTAATAATGGTACGTAGGACACAGACAGAACATCCCCGCTCGCCGGCTGGCTATGAAGTGATATTCTCCCCGAGTACCCACATTTATTATGTACGTCACATCTCTTCCTTTTTATATGATTTGAAATACTTTTATATATCATTCTTTACATAATACTTAATGGTCATCATAACATGCAGAATACAATTCAAATAGAGCGACTCGACTACCGTCTCGGATCGTGCTATGGCAGCGTAAAAGAGACGGCAAGAAACCACTGCAGCACGGCCTACTTTAAGAGTCGGCTTTATACAATGGGTTTCCTGTGTCGTGCTAGAATATCAAAGCACTATAAGTCTTACATTGAACCGATTTAGATACGATAGTATCATTATTAAAATTTACAACTTCGTTCATTAGGTAATTAAGTTTCTTCTAGGTACGGTCCACTTTTCTCCATTTTTCCTTTCATTTGTGGATGCTTCTTGCAACACTGAGAGTTCCAGTATTGTTGTTGTAGTCGCTGGCAGTCTAAAGTCATCTTTAAGCAGAAACTCCATCTGTGGACAATATTGCAGTATCTTTATTCTTATTAAGGTGCAATATTGCGCTTGCGCGCGATACTTAGGTAGTATTTACACTTATTTGTTAAAAGAACGCGTTTATTATAAAAGTCAGGGAGTGAGATTTCTGTTTTCTGATGAATTGTTAGGATATTTGATCCAAATTAATTAGAATTTGAATTATGTTTTTAAAATTTATCCAATACATTTTATAATATCGGTTTGTGAACCACCTCTTTACAAATAATACTTTTTTTTCTTAAAATAGCAATTCCACAGTTAGTTATCAAGATAATCAGGATGCTTTTGGCAGTTTTTTTTTTAATACTATTTTAACTCGAGCATGACAAAGCATTTGTTTAGTCTTGGTTCATAAGAAACTGAACTGTCACCCTATCTGTGTGTGTGATATTGGAGCCCAGTTTTTTTCTTTAAGTTGTACGAGTAGACATGTGTTGCTTTGCCATGGCATTAATGGCATCAAACGACCCATAGAAAATTTATGGTATTTATAATGTTTTTCAACTCTGGAAGATTTATGGCATCTTTCGACCCATGGAATATTTATGGCGTCGTTTGATCCATGCGTACACATTTGTGCATTTTTCGACCCATGGGTAATTGTGGCGTCTTTCGACCCATCGATTATTGTGGCGTCTTTCGATCCATGGATTATTGTGGCGTCATTCGACCCATAGATTTTTGTGGTGTCTTTCGACAGTTTCGACCCATAGATTATTGTGGCGTCTTTCGACAGTTTCGACCCATAGGTTATTGTGTTTTTTTTTTTTTTTCCATGGATTATTGTGGCGTCTTTAGACCCATAGATTTTTTTGGCGTCTTTCGACCCATAGATTATTGTGGTGTTTTTTGACCCATGGGCTATTGTGGTGTCTTTCGACTTGTGGCCAAATCATCACATGCCTCCCGACCACGCATATAAACCTTTATGGATATGAAAAGTCTTTCAAGACACGAGCAGGAATTGAACCCGCACCTTTGGACCGAACCAACTAGTATTTTTTGTATTTACATACACCAGACACCAGAAGCAGCACGATCCAATGCACTGACCACTGTGCTATCGCATCTAGACTCCCCCATTCACATGGTTCACATGCGTAGTTTTTCTCATATTAGTGATGCAACAAGTATAAAAATTTATTTTATTTTTGATTGGCTAAATAATAATGACGTATTTACGTCTTGAAATATCCAATATTCAGCATATAACAGTTTCCTTATAAATATTTAATCTCTTTTTTTTTTAGCTTTTAATTCCTTATCTGTACCGAAATATTATTATGGATTTAAAAATTTGAGACGCTGTTGTTAGGTATTTTTATTCATTTGTGGTATCATTAAGAACTTATTCGTTTTCACAGCTAATACATGGACGAACAAACTCTTGTGACAACTGTGTATATTTTAATCGAAACAAATTATACATTTCCTTATTTTTTTCTTTACTGTAAGTTTGGATCAATAAAAGAAGATGTCTATATGTGTTTGCAACTTTTAAGGTCTTACTTACACAATGGAAAAATACTAGCTTGATTTCGTTGCATCACCAATACAACTGAGGATTTCAATCCATTCGAGGATTATCGTTAAAACTAACATTTTCTTTGTTTTGTTTTCGTTAGTTTATTTTGTGGCTTTATAGAATATCAAGACTCTTTTATGATAAAAAGCAAACATACACACAAGGTGATATTTTGTTTTTACTCTTGGTAAGTTAAGTACCTATTACTTGTTATTTTCAATAGGGTGTTTTCCCGCACCTTGTGAAAGTTCAACTGGATGGCGCTGCTGAATATCGTCAGGAAAATGGCAACACTGATACTAAAGTATAGTGAAAACATGTTCGCATACGTTATACCTCGGTATGTCTATTTAAATCACATTGATTTGTCTCTTTCATTGATTTTTATTCTAATAATTTTTTTTTCTGTTTTAAGAAATATCTAGTAATAGTAAAATTGTTTAGCGCCTAAGTTTCAACATTTTTTTTTTAAGTAACCTCCACTCTGGTGCTGACTGAGAAACAGTGCCATAAGCATTTGAACTCAAGTACTTGTTAGTATCTCCTAGTTAGTCTGTGAGTACTTGTTGCAAATCTCAAATGTCTTTAGTATATTTTCTTCCAAAAAGATTTAATTTATTTTAAAAAGCCATAAAACAGAAATTACCACAGTGATGAGCGTGCCACCTAACGACAGTTAAAACCGTAGTTGAAAATATCATAGAAAATTGCCTATTATTGACATCAGTCCGTTATATTGGCCAATAATGATGCTATGCGTATTTTACAAAACATAAATATAGCTGTAAATTTTTATTTAATCACTAGTAAATCTTTAATAATTCGTAGTTAATGGATATCACCTATGTAATATTGCTCTAAATTATAATTCATTAAGAGATTGTAATATCTAACAATGAATAAACTATATTTGATTTGATTGCAAAACTAAAAATTTTTTATACACTTGTGAAGGAAAGTACTGCAGCACCACAAGCGCTTTATTTCGTCTTATGCGGCAAATTCTTTTTCATATGAAGTTTGTTTGACTTTCTTACTTATATACCTACTTTCATCTAGGGATTCTGTGCTGCCGCTGCTGGTCAGTCATCGTTGCATGTTTTCAATGTTAACCGGCACACAACTTTTTCTCGCAATGTCTCCTCTACTCTAGTGACAATACTCAATGTGCCCAACATACTATACTACTTATCAACGAGCAACATTTGCTTTGTATAAATAAAAGTATACTTGTAATCAAAAATTACTCGAGTTTCAATGAAATTTACTATTAGTGGTTTTCGGGCCGTAAATCGATCTATTCTCATGTGTACGAACCTTTTCGTTTTGCCCTTTTTTTTCAAAATTCAGGAAACCCCTGGTGCCATATCTTGGTCTGCTTCGAGTAAGATTATTCGGAGCAAGCTGAGTTGCCTAGCTGTACCTACTTGCATATTATACTTTGTAGGTAATATAGAAGTGTAATAATTATTAAGCCCATCTTGTTTACATATTTTTTTTAGGATTTCATCTAATAACACTGCATCCATTCCGTACCTACTTACCAAGATTTATAATTAATAATAAAAGTTAAAAAGTAGTCTTAAGGTGTTTGTTAATGATGTATTAAACAAAAATATTTGGTAGGTAGGTAATTATAGTTGGATCAATAGATATTTATAAGGAGTTAGCACAGTGAAATTTGTTCCACATCAAGAGTTGTTATTTACATACCTGGCTTATTTTTTATTCTGGTCTTGGTATTTTGGTCCTGTCTACCGAATGTCTACTTATTAATTATAAATTGTTTACAACACGATTAGCTGGTATTGCTTCATAAGCAAGTTATATACATAGTGCAGGTGATTCTGTTGGTAATCTTAAGTTGGTTGCCTATATTTTGTTAACGTCAAAACGTACTCGTCGTCGTACTCTAGTAAGTTGAGTGCATAGGGTAGGTACGGTACGACACATAGTAACGAGTTTTATTTACCATTACGTCGGTGTCATAATAAGCCCTTACGCAAGCATATAAGCACTTACGTAAAACCTCAAAAACCCTGGTGTCAGAGTTACTGATCTGCCTATAATAACTAGAACAACCGTTTAAGCCTGCATCCCGAAGCACGCATTTATATTATTTTAACGGTCAATCAAGTAGCTTTATTATGCAACGTTTTAACCACTTTTGTTTGACGTGTCTCCACGGGGATTCGATCCCAAAAATTATGGTTCGAGAACCGCAATTTCTAAGTTGGTACAGTCAAGAGCACATCAAGCCTGACACATTGAACTTTGTACCGTTGTTATTTCATTAGATGTACGGCTGGATTCGCACTACCAGTATCAAGCTTGACCCGTTGTTTACTGCACTATAGATTACCTTCAGAGGCTGATAAAAATATTTTGTTTACTTTGTTTTTGTATAAGTATTAGGTTATTTAAAGGAATTCACACACGTGTAACAATTTAGTTCTTGTGTAGGTATTAGCTACTACCTCGGTAACAGAAATAATGCATCATTAAAATACGGTCAGGCAGCCATCAGCGGAAACAATTGACGAAAGATATATTTGAAACGCATTTCCGTAATTTAATTTTTCTTGAGTATGAGAAATAAGGCACAGCAAGGGTTTAAAGTTATGCCACACACATGAGAGTCTAAGCGAAATTCTCTGTATATTTTTCGAAACCTACTAGAAACATTGTTTGGGATGGCGGTCGAACACTTGTAAACAAACGGTTCAATTTTATTGATCAATGCATAATTTAGCAAATACGTGAATGGAGACATTATTCAGGGTAGATATGTGTCTAATCCTCCTTTTTTCCATTGCTTGAGATGGCAAAGGTTTTTCTAGTTATTTTTTGCGGATAATTTGAAAATATTGTCAAAAATTGTTTTCCACTCACCACGCTTTCATCCCATCCTCGTCGCCACTGTTGCGTCCGGTAGGACGCACTGTTATTTATCGGGATGCATCTAGTAAAACTAGCTAATAATGGTACGTAGGACACAGACAGAACATCCCCGCTCGCCGGCTGGCTATGAAGTGATATTCTCCCCGAGTACCCACATTTATTATGTACGTCACACACCCGAAGCCCAATTTTTTTCGAGTAAAAAATTTTTTTCTTCGGGAAAGTTACTTGTTTTCATGAGCAGAATCACTGGGCTTCGGGTGCGAAACCACTACAAATTCACGCTGTATTATTGTAGGTGTTGCCTAAAATTTGCCACTGATTGGACATTAACAGTGATAAGTACTTAGGTATCAAAGCAAATACGAAATAACGTTAAAAACGGCATCCTATATGGTTTTCTATTAGCAATAGTTCCGTGGTTCAATGGTGCAGGAGTAACATGTGGGAAAAGCAGTTGGGTACTATACTCGTCTCGTATAAAACGGGACATTGCTTCGATTTCTCGCTCGAGTTGCAACCGGCGATCGCTCAACAAAAGTAAAGAGAAAACAAAACCAGCTGAGAAAAGCTTCAGCTTGATAAGAAAATAACAGTGACTGGAGGTCAAAGTCGAGTGGACGAAAAAAGGGAAGAATTGCGGAAGCGACAACAAGTTTCGGTGTAACAGTAATTACGTAGTATGATATTATTATCTTGAATGATAGTTACATTAATTGAAGCTAAACTATACGGCCATTAACACATTTATTAATCACCGGCCAGCATACAGGGTATAAGGAACTACTTATAAAAAAAAAACATATTTGAACGACGAAAAATATACCCTGAATCCTGATTGATTAACAAAAAAAGGTTGATGTTCATTTCTGACGATTTTTCACGCCATGCCATACTTTTTTGGCTTGATATAAAAAATCACTTTTCGTGTGCATCGGAATAAAAATCACAAACTACGCTATTCTACGCCTCGTATATGCAGCAAATAAATGATGCGAGAAAAAATATCAAGCGCCAATAAAAATGGTTCGTCGAGTGAATTCACGTCGATTTCCTCGCACACGATCAATTTAACTTTACGAAACGGTTCCAACAACGTTTCAGCCGATGGCTCCGATTATTCCACCTTAACACCGATTTCGATCACTTTCGTTATACGACATGTTTTTTTTTTGTCAAGACGCGTATTACGAGCAGAGTGGGAAGGGGATTGTGTTTAATTTGATCATGTTATTATTAGTCTTACCAAAAGAACGTCTTCTTTGAACACCACACTCAATTTGTAAGTATATGAATCATCTGACAAATAAAAAAAAAACCGGCCAAGTGCGAGTCGGACTCGCGCACTGAGGGTTCCGTACCACCACACAAACATAATTGTATTAGTTGAAATTTCAGTAAGTTAATGTGCTAGATTTTTTGAGTCCGACACGCGCTTGACAAAATTTTATTATTTGTTGTTATTTTATAGCCTATGCCCTATAAACATACCAATTTTCAAGTTTGTAAGTGTTCCCGTTTTTAAATAGAACTAAAACAAAAATCGCCTCAGCAACCATCCAACTTGACCCCTCTCTTATATGAATGTTCTTGAAACGGGAGCTCACCACAATTGGTTACCATTAGTTGTGAGAAAAGTTGTAATATTTAATGATTTCAGACTTTTCCCATTATTTGTACTATGAGACCTAGCTTCTTGCCAAATTTCATAATTTTAGGTCAACGGGAAGTACCCTGTAGGTTTTGCATTTTTGAATAAAAGTATGGAGATGAGGAAATAAAATACCATATCTTTTGATTGCGTCGTTGTAAAAAATTTAAATTTTCAGATCTTGTGTGGTTCATGGATCCTAATATATGGTATTAATTTCAACCTGATACCTTTACCCGTTCGTGAGATAAAGGGTCTTGACAGACAGACAGACAGACAGACAGACAGACAGACAGACAGACAGACGGACAACAAAGTGATCCTATAAGGGTTCCGTTTTTTTCTTTTGAGGTACGGAACCCTAAAAATATCTCATAAATAAATTAATAAATCGTTCTGATCTTTTTGGACCAAATATTACAGGTTTCTATTTATTTACTTTTTTATATCAAATGAACTTGTTATTGATCCGATATGAAGTCGATAAATAGAACAAGCTCAGAAAAAACCTGTTCATCCGTCATTTGAAATATTCAGGAACACGGACACCAAGTAAATTAGCTGCTTGCCTGTGCGCATTATAAAGGATGTTGCCCAAATGTAAAGAATATCAACCAACCTGATAGGCTGTGGTAGCGTGCTGTGCGTCTGGAATAAAGTGAAAGGGATTGCAATAGGTTGCAGTTAAATAAAGTCATACCGTTTTTTTATAAAGGTCAAAAACAACAAGTTAAAAGTTTCAGAGTTATTTTTCCTTTCAGGTGTAACAGAGTTTTTTTTATAAAAGAGTAACTTTAAGGCCAAAGGTTTTTGCAGGTGATGGGTATTGTGCCAAAGAGAAGTTCTACAAAAGAATCATGAAACTTAATGAAGTATTCAGCTGATTAAACCTGAAATGTATCTGTTAAGAAGTAAGTTATCGTTAAAAATGCTGGCGAAGCTGTCAAGGCTACATATTAACCTTGTATGTATTCAGAATTCTCAACACCTTGTATACGAATGTATTCGTGGACCAATCAGACGCCTTGTAAATCAATGGGTTTACAGTGGCGCGGCTAATTCAAGCTAAATGTCAATTACCACTGACTGTTAGCCCCGATCTAGCTAATTAACAATGCCGTACTGAGCTAAGTCAAGTAGATTTACACTTCGCTTTTACGAGCAATAATTTGGCTATAGATTTGGCGTTGGTTGTTCACACTTACATTTCGTGGTGACTATAAAGCTGTGGCCACATTCGCTAAGAGTCACTGCCCATGTACGCGACATTAATCACCCAAGCAATGTATGTATATCACTCAGGCAATATTAATCCCTTGCTCTTGCAACTGCAGATGCATCCTGCCATTGACCTATTATATCAGGACTGTTTACAGGAAGAATGCCATTATTTTCGCGAATTTTATCCATGACTCGGAGACCATAGATGGTTAGGTCACTGTTTTATCGCTTGCATGTAGAGATCTAAAATGGAAACGATTATTTGTAGCTTGTATGTATTCGACTATCGCCGTTATGGACATTGACTCTTTAGTCTTTGCTCAATGCAAAAGGGGGAACAAGCGTGATCTAAGCCTTTGAATGGCTCTTTGGAGACTTAAAGTACTTGAGTAAACTCATGATTAGTTAGGCTACCTAGATGGCCTGACGTGAAAATGTCCTTACAAGTACTTACTAATACGTAAAATTATTATTTTAGCTTTATCTATTAAATAGTTTGTTTTTATCAACTTGCGGCTTACCCTTCAACCATTTGAAAGAAAATTCTAATTATATCATCGGTAATAGTAATATTACCTACTTAAGAAACATAACAGATAAATTTTTTTTTTACATGTAATGTTTAACATTTTGGGGGTATAGGTGTTGGGCACCTAGCTCCCAACACTGCGAAATGTGTACGAGTATTGTAGCTCCCCTCGACCGCACCAACAGCTCCAAAGCAGATGACGATCTGCTTAGGGTTAAGGGTGCCATTCCACCAGATCTATGCTAGGTAGCTAAACTATGAGCTGAAAAAATTCAATCAAAAAGATTGCTCTATTTTCCAGCGCAAATCTAAGCTAGGACTCCTCCAATTTATCAGTGTTTAACAATACCTACCCTACCTTAACTAATAGCAAATGTTACTAAGAGGCAATCGAGTAATTACAGTATTGTTTGCATAATCAAATCAACAATAATACTAATTACGCCAGATTTGACTGATCCTAATCTACGTCAATACCGTGTAGTACCGGCAAAGCATAGTACCGACCCATTTCTACCTGTGAGTATCGTAAGAGGCGACTAAGGGTTAATAAACCGGAAGATGGGCAGCACCATCATTTCGTGTATCGTACCATCTTACATACTGCGGTCACCAACAACCACGGTCCATGGTGCCAGCCGTAACGCTAACAAGCATGGTGACAAAGGTTCTTCCTCTCCACACTCTTCTAGCAAGAGCTGGAATTATATGATGAATCTACGTCTCTACCTGCTACTTACCCGAACGATGTCAATCTGGGAAAACACTTACCTGGAAACATGAAAATATATAAGTAAGTTTTTATACTCTAGTCCTAAATAGTAATGAATATCAATTTCGATATAACCTCTACAAATCTCTCTTCTTCACGAGACTACTGTTGATTTTATTTTATCGGAGATTTTTAGAAATTCTTCGGGGAGTAGTTTGTCGACATAAATAAATGTCTCTTGGCTGATTATATGTCTTTTATGATGCTGTTCTCCAATTATTTTGTTATTTTTTAGGTTTTAAGCTATCTGCAGGTAAGTAAGAAAGTTAGGCTTATTGGGTTTATTGTTAACCTTACACGAAAAGAAGACTAAAGTACAGACCAAAAGTAGAATTTAAACTAGATGACGTATGTCTGAAACATTCGTACGCACTGCGAGCATAACAATGTGGAGTGAGCGATGGAGGAAATTCCATTTCAGCGGCGACTGCTGTGCCGAGTTCAATTTCCGCCCGAGCCGACCGTCCTTGCAACCCCGCACATTCGTCCTTGCGAGATGCCGTTTAAGTTATAGAATCACATTTTAGGCCCATCATGCGTTCTTTGTAGCTAATAAGAAGATATCAACAGAATGCTTACAAAGTTTTATAAAAATGTTATTATAGGATTTGTACGATTTTTTAAATTTTTAAAACTGATATTAGCGTCGACCTCATTTCTGTCCTCAGGGCTGAACTGAGTTTACGAGCAATACAAGCCCGTTGACGGTTAACGTGCTTTCTTTGTTCAAATGTTGTTTTTGATAGGGGTAATTTTTTTTAATATTTATTATTGAAATTTTTTCCGTTTCTATTCTAATGTTTCGTTTCTATTCTATTCGAATTAATGCAGTGGAAATGAGAGCGCTAAGGAGTATGATTGGTGTTAAATTGAGTGACAGGATTAGAAATAGTGTGATAAGAGAACGGTGTGGCGTAAAAGAAGACGTAGTGACCAAAATCGAGAAAGGGATGCTGAGATGGTTTGGTCATGTAGAGAGGATGAATGAACGAAGACTGATGAAAGAGATCTACCAGGCGGGAGTGAATGGAAACGTTGGAAGGGGAAGGCCTAGGCGAACGTACCAGGACCAAATTCAGGACGTTCTGAATAAAGGCCAGGTTAACAGTACCCTAAACCGACGAGCATGTATGAAAGGATTGATGAAAGTACAGGAAGCAAGGGAAGTATGTCAAGATCGTAGCAGGTGGAGGACTGTGGTCTCTGCCTACCCCGACGGGAAAGAGGCGTGATGTTATGTATGTATGTATGTATGTCTATTCTAAATATTTTTGTGGGTATGCGCGCTGGGGGCGGCGACGTGCCGTTCATGAGTGGTGAGGAGGGGAGGGAAAGTGGGCGTGGCGTGCACAGAGAGCACGGACTAGAACAACGATGAAACTAGAACTATGATGAAACTTTAAAATAGCTATATCTAGAAAAAACATGGTCTAAACGGATTTTTTTTTTCGGGAAAAGGTTTAACTTTTATTAAAAATCAGTTGGGGTGTATGAGGGTTTCGCTTATTCCATTAACACGTTGTAAAATTTAGGTACTATCTCAACTGTCATACTATAATTAATTGTAACATTTCCTAAGACTGCCGTACGGTCAACCGCACGTCAATGGTCACATTTTCAACTCTCTTGCCATGCCATAAAGTCCCAAGTCTTGTTACTGACGTGCTGTTGGGTGTACGTGAAAACATTGTCTTGTAGCTTACAAAAGTCAGACCTAGCACAAGCCTTGGCCATTTTGGGCTGCTATTACCCACACCTGCAAAATACTGGCGAATGTTTTTGTTTATTTTTGTTTCCTATACGACAAGTTGTAACATAGTTATTGTAATTATTTATAGTACCTGGTCGACCGAGCTTCGCTCTATAATAGCCGCCTCAACATTCAAATATCATCGGGTGAGCAAGCTATGCTACCCGCCAACAGATAGCGCTGTAGGTTTTTAAAAATGCTTAAAAACACAGGGAAAACGAATTTTCTCAGACATGAGACATAGCTAGATAGATTTTCGCCCCCAAAAACCCCCGTATGGTAAATTTCATCGAAATCGTTAGAGCAATAGAATATACAACGTGATTTTGTAATGCCTGACTCTTGAATATGGTACTTAGTACATGAAACTTTACAACTTTCCCCAAGAAACATAGGTTGAAAGATGAGATTTTTTTTTGGTCGTCGCATACAAATTCCAGT
The DNA here is from genome assembly GCA_947532105.1 of Athrips mouffetella. NCBI lineage: Eukaryota > Metazoa > Arthropoda > Insecta > Lepidoptera > Gelechiidae > Athrips > Athrips mouffetella. The sequence continues at coordinate 330,589 of OX383964.1, forward strand.
ATTGACAGCGCAAGGTTTGTATGGGAAAGCCAAATTTTTTTTTCGTTTTCCAACCTATGTTTCTTGGGGAAATTTGTTCCGTTTCATGTACACACGGCCGCACATCGGTAGAAACACTTTTGGACCTTATGGCGTGGTAATAGAGTTGAAAAAGTTTCTACCGACAAGCGGTTGACCGTACTAAGTACCATATTCAAGTATAGTCAGGCATTACAAAATCACGTTGTATATATAGATTGCTCGTTTAATAGTATAGGATAAGTAAGTAAAAAAATAAATGAATTGGTTTTCAAATATTTACTTCCATTCGCCGTTGCTGACTCTATTGTAAATCATCCTTTAGGCTTTAGGCCATGCGATAAATTGGAACATCATTACACCCTTAGCAATCCTACACGAGCGTGAATATTTTTGGGACTTATTACACCCATAATGAGGAGGAAAAGTAAGGAATTTATTAAGCTAATATAAGGCTAAGGTACAATTTGTTTGAAGTTATCATGAATATTTAACAAAAAGCTATTTTCTATTCCTATTCTTTATCACCATCATCATCATAACATCCCATGACACGTTCACTACATGACAGGGAACTCCCTCCAAAATTCCAGCTTTTGCTGTAACAATGTAAAGGGGAAGTACCACAGTCACCACGCTTTTTAACGTTACGGCTGGCACCATGGACCGCGGTTGTTGGTGACCGCAGAATGTAAGATGATACGATACAAAGAAGGATGCTGCTGAACATCCTCTGGTTTATTAACCCTTAGCCGCCTCTTACGACACCCACGAGTAGAGATGGGTCGGTACTATTCTTTGCCTGCACCGCACGGGGCTATTCTTTATACAAGGTTATTTTTTGGACCTAATATGAGCGATCATGCCCACCATATTACTCGTGAAGTCAAAAGCAATAACTTTTGTTCTACTATACGACTTTGCTAACAAAACCAAAAAAAATTGTCTTCCGATACAAACTGTGTTGGTCATTTACGTTACTTTGTATGGTAATTAAACAATTTTTTGTCCGTTGTTAACAAAATCGTAGAACAAAAGTTGTTGCTTATGCCCTCACTAATAAGGTGAGCATACGCATATCAGGTGAAAAAAAAACCGGCCAAGTGCGAGTCGGACTCGCACCCTAAGGGTTCCGTACCTATCTAACAATTATGATATACTAAAAGCTTTTGCTCTTTGATTTTAAAAACAACGTGACCATCCAACTTGACCCCTCTTTTATAGAAAAGTTCTTGAAACGGGAGCTCACCTTAATTGGTGACTATTAGTTGTAAGAAAAATTGGAATTTTTAATGATTTTAGACTTTTCCCTTTATTTGTACTGTGAGACCTAGCTTCTTGCCAAATTTCATAATTTTAGGTCAACGGGAAATACCCTGTAGGTTTTGCTTTTTTGCATAAATGTATGGAGATGAGGACATAAAAAGCCATATCTTTTGATTGCGTCGTTGTAAAAAATTTAATTTTTTAGATCTTGTGTGGTTTATGGACCTTAATATTCAATATAAATTTCAACCTGAGAAAAAGGGTCTAGACAGACAGACGGACAACAAAGTGATCCTATAAGGGATCCGTTTTTTTATTTTGAGGTACGGAACCCTAAAAATAACCTCTTATTTGAAAATAGAAGAGGGACGATGGTAGAACACCTGATAAGACATGACACTTTCATAAGGAATATTATTGAAGGAAAAGTAGAGGGCAGGAGAGGAAGAAGAAGACCAAGACGCACTTATTTTGACCAGATAAAAGAGAGGGTAAACGTCAAGTCTTATCAGGATGTCAAATCATTGGCAGAGGACAGAGAGAAATGGATATTGCTCCACCGACAAGAGCGCGGCTCTTAAATATGACAAGAAGAAGAGAAGATGAAAACTGAAATCATGTCATTGTTACTAATTTGGTACAGTATAATTATTCAGATGCATAAAACAATGCAATTTTTGTTAAAAGCACTACATCTCCCGGCGGAGTATTTTTGCAAGGTAAACAGCGACGCGACTGGCGACTGGGCAAGGAGGGATCGGGTTTCACAAATAATGCTCATGGACTATGGGCTCAAGAAAGGCAGCTTCTAGACACCATTTGACGTACATTGCTGGTAACAGTGTTCCGTTAGTTTCAGTCAGCAAAAACAAGGAAACATACTCCATAAGTTCAATGCTAATTGTATATCATCATAAAATTCCATAGTACGTCCACTACAGGACAGGCTCCCTCCATAATTCCAGCTCTTTCTGGAACAATGTGGAGGGGAAGTGCGTTACGGCTGGTATCATGAACTGCAGTTATTGGTGTTTCTGCTGCCCATCTTCCGGTTAATAAACCCTTAGTCGCCTCTTGCGACACCCACGGGTAGAGATGGCTAGGTATTATTCTTTGCCGGCACCACATGGAACATTGTATATTTATTTTGCATTAAGGATCTATTTCCGGTTAAACTATGTACAGTCAAGAGCAGGTAAAGCTTGACAGTCGTAGTGCGACTCTAGCCCCTACCGCAATTAATACAAGAGCGGTACAAAGTCCAAAGTGTCAAGCTTGATGTGCTCTTGACTGTACCTATTACAAAGACTTAATATTATAATCCTATACTATTTAACGAGCAATATTTGTATATATATTTGTAATCGGTTTCTCGAAAACGGCTCTAATGATTTTGATGAAATTTAGTATACAGGGGTTTTTGGGAGCAAAAAATCGATCTAGCCAGGTCTCATGTGTGGGAAAATTCGTTTTCACCGTCTTTTTTAATATTTCTTAGTGCGTTCAAGAAACTTACAGTACCATCTGTTGTTGAGTAGCATAGCTTGCTCACCCGATGATATTTTAATCATACAGAGCATAGCTCGGTCGCCCAGGTACTAAACATAATTTAGGATTAATGTAAGCAGCAATATTCGCAAATGTGGACTTGCCAAATATACAGTGTAGTGTAGAAACCACTGATGCACTTCAATCGAACGCATCGATCATAATAAGCAAAGACAAACCCTCGTAATGTGATGGACAATATTATACCTTTCAAACTGACCAGCACAATATTACTATAAGACGACATTTTAATCTCTGAGTGATAGATCGTTTTTGATCGATTCTTTTTAATGCACTCGCTGCTGGGCAACTTAAATATCTATGGGGCTTGCTATACTAAACTGAATAAAAATTTAGTCATAATGTTGAATTTTTGGCTCTCTGTATGAGATTATTAGCTGATATGAATATAAGATGCAAAATGTACTTGTAGTGAATTTTGAAAATTCGTTAGGCTTGTCTAAGCGCACGGCAGTTACACGAACCTTTTCGACCCACTTTTGAATCTCCTGTAGCTCAGTGCTTATTGCAAGTACAAAGATAAAACTGTACCTACATAATTACATACTAATACTGAAGCAATTTGCCAAATTTCATAGATATAGCTATAGTAGATCCTGAAATATGACCCCGTGAAAATAGCTACTTTTGGCACTTAATGACTGACTGACTCACTGACCGGTAATCAAAACTTATAGGCCACTTCCAATTGTCCTAGCGTTATGAAATTTGGCATTTAGGTAGTCGTTAGGATAAAAGTAATGGGAAAATTCAAAAATTAAAACTTGGTCAAGTGCGAGTCGGATTTTAGTCAAAATTATGTATAAAATGTTGGTAATACATCTCTATGACCTGAAAATCTGAAATTTGGCATGGGGATAGTCGTTAGCAATAAAAAAAGTATTGCAAAAATTTGAAAATTGGAAATTGGTCAAATGAGAGCCAGGATATAGTCATTACTATGCATAAAATTGTTGGTCATACTTCTGTGAGACCTACAAATCTGAAATTTGGCATCGGGGTAGTCGTTAGTATTAAAGTAAAGGAAAAATTTGGAAAATGGAAAATGGTCAAGTGCGAGTCAGACTAAAATTAATGTACGAAATATTAAAAAGGTAGTATTTCTAGAAGGTCAGACTTAGTAAACAAGTAGAAACAATGAAATAATTTTGAATTTCAACTTGGCAGGTTAATTTAATTATATAAATAATAAATATAATTACACAATTAATCAAGTGTTACTTACAGCACAAAAACCTGCCAAGTTCAAATTTAGAAGGATTTCATTTTATAGATATTATTTTCAACGTACCTGCGTATTTTCACAGCTATACCATATTTTAAGTTGGGTGTATGGTAAGGTGAATTTCGGCCAGATGAACCGTTGACGTGAATAAGGTGGCGGATAGTTGATGGATGCGGAAGGCGGAGGACTGGATGTGGTGGCGAGTCTTGGGAATGGCAAATGTTTACTAGTGGATCAGGCTGCTGATGAAGACATATATGATCGATATTAAAGTGCATCTAAACTTGGCATTGGATCGGATTTCATCCCTTTTTTAGGCAAACAATAAGCCGATAGGAACTTGGCCCCTTTTTAACAGTTATGTTTTTGGTGGGTTTTTCTTTTCAGCAAACGTTATAAATAATAGATAATGATGTTTCACAGTGTGGCAATGATTTGTTTCTAATACCATCGGGAATTTAATTAACAGTAAGGAGACTGGATGCGAGCAGCGCAGGCCCGTTTATCATAAAGATCTTTAGGGGAGGCCTATGTCCAGCATTGGACGTCTTTCGGCTGATATAATGAAGTAGTCTATAAAATTAAATATTGATATATGATGATGTATTCTTATGTGCATATTTCTTAACACTTTATATTCCTTATTTTAATTGGATTTATTTTAATCGGAAAGTGTACCATTATTTTAATTATTTCTTATCCAAATTCTAGTAAATTTTTCAAGAATTTCAACTTTTACTTGAAAGCGTCGATACAAATTTTTCAAACGTTGGTTCTGGTATTAAGTTACTTAAAACATCTTTCTAGTGTATTAACCTTGATATCGCTTAAATACATCGAGGCCTCGTCACAGGCTGCTAAGCTGGCTTAGTGTAGCGATCGGGTCGACTTGCCCCGACACGACTCGCCCCAATTACCGATAATGTGATCACCGGCTTAATGTCACTTGTGTGCACCATGACTACATCTGTAACGTTTAATACACAACTAATACTTGAATGAAAAGCTTGCTGGCTGAATCGATGGAAGAATAAATACTTGGTTATTGGTATTGGTGTTTTATTCACCAAATTACACAGTAAGAAAGAAAGAAAGTAAGTGGTATTAGTAAGAAATATTAAAACACATTTATATGAAGAAGATCATCATATCATCTCATCATCATCATCATATTGTGTGGGTCACAAAACCTGATAATTATCCCATCAAAAGTCCATTGGCAGACAAGGAGCTCCCTTGAGAATTTTACAGCTAAATACGTGATTGTACGAGTACGTGATGCATTTTGGAGAGGAAGTACCATAGTCACTACGCTTGAAAGCGGCACCATAGACCGCGTTTAATAGTGACCGCGTAGTATCACAGGCAGTATGTATGATGATTATGACGTACGTAGAGCTGCCCATCGTTTTGTTCAGATTCCTTCAGTCGCCTTTGACGACAATCATGATTGGTTGGTATTATTCTTTGCCGGAACTACCCAGATAGATAAGACTAGGATATCAGCCTATGATTTGATTAATTTATATCACCTTATTATCCAAGAAAAAGAAACTTTCTTCAAGCGTAACAGAGCCTTAAAATTTCCTTTGACAGGCTAAGTATTTATCGGGTCGAGTGCATGACGTTGCGGGGGTGAAGTAACCTCGGCGGGGGAAGAGGGATTGTCGTTGCCCACCAATTCAATTTGGATCATTCTAATGTAGCATTATCCCGACTTACGGTCTTTTCTGCGTCAATTTCGATCGCCTATTTTGCATAACACAAAAATCTTATCTGAAGTACTGAAATATTCTCGGTCGCAACGATTTTTTCGCATTTGAAAGCAACCTTTCTTAGAGTTTTAGAAAGGGGAAGGGGAGGTCCAAGTCGCATAGCGAAAATTACATTTGGTCCCAAAGTGTAGGTCAAGTGGCGGATTTAGATAAAATATCTTTTTTGTCCAGTAAAAAGGCTCGCAAAGGGTCTCCGTGTCTTGATACGCGAAAAGCAATTTATTTTGCAGTAAGTAGATTTCCCTTCATTTGAACTTTGAATAAATTCGTGCCATTTTGTGTTAAAATAAAATTGTAACTCTCTTTCTGCTTATCAAACAAGTAACTCGGTATTTTGCGGCACCAAAGCGTATACGTAAGAGACGTCGACACGTTGTTTGTCGCAGAAAGGAGCCAATACTTTGCAGATATTACATTATGTTCAGCCAGTGGAGCGAGAATAGGATACACGATATTTTAAACTCTTACACTATGTGGTTGTTTACATGTTGAGGTTGTAATTTATTGTATATAGAAGCTGTAGGAATGTTAACAATACGAAAGCAAACAGCAGCTACCATCTGACCTCCAGAACACAAACCAAAACCAAACCTAGATTAGAAAAGAATCATAGATGATTTTTTTATGTTACAAGTGAGCAAACAAGCAGGTGGGCCACCTGATGGTAAGTGATCTCCACCGCCCATAATAGCACCTACTGTCTTATTAGTGACATACTTTAACGCTAATAAGACAGCAAAGCGCGTTGCCCACCCTCAGAACTAAGATGTTACGTCTCATATGCCAGTTATTTCACTAGATCCCTTACCCTTCAAACAGGAACACAGCACTGCAAAAACTGCTGCTTTACGGCAGAAATAGGTAAGGGGTTGGTACTTCCCCAGACGGACTTGCAGGAAAATCAAGTGATAAATACATTGAATAAGTTCAATGTCATATGACATACGTAGAGGCCAAGTTCAGAGCACAAGTCAGATTTTAATCCGAACTTATTCAAATTATTGATAAACCTAGAGTCGCATTGCTAGTGTCAACCTTGTCGTGCTTTTGACTGTACGTACAGCAAACGCTCGCTCTATTTAACCTTACGAGCATCAAATAGATCGTTAACGCGCCAAACATGAAAAATAAAGGAAAAATATACGAAAAAGTAGGATTTTTAAGATGTTTTGAGGCGAACTCACGTCTTTATTTTCATATCTCGCGTTATTACACTCCGCTGAGCTGGTGGCACGGCGGCGATACGAACGTGCTCGTAAAAACGTGTTAGAACAATACTTACAGCGGGTAGAATAGTATGAAAATAAGTATTTTCGTGTAAAAAATAGAACAAAAATCAGAATTTTTGTTTCATTTTAAAACGTTACATGAAAGGTCATGGAGTGACTCAAAATCATACGTGTTAGAACAATACTTACAGCGGGTAGAATAGTATGAAGATAAGGATTTTCGTGTAAAAATAGAACGGATATAAGAATTTTGTTTGATTTTTATACGTTTCATGAAAGGTCATGGAGTGACTCAAAATCAGAACAAAGTAAAGAACTTCTCCAAAAAAATCATAGGCCAAAAAATTACATGCCTATTCCTCAGCATAAAGTAAAGCAAAGTTTTAGGGTTTTTCATTTATTTCAAGCGAAGTGAGAAAGGTATTGTCGTCGTACCCGAACAGCACGTCAGTAGAAACACTTTGGATTTTACGGCATCGGAATAGAGTTGAAAATATTTCTACTGACATGCATTTGACTGTACGTGAAATAAATATCCGTCCGTCGGTCACGCGTTGCTTAGCGGCTAAGACCAGTCCCATTGAAATCATGTATAAAATTTTCGAGTTGTATGTAAAGACAACGGTTGCCTATATAGGCAACCGTTGTCTTTACAAGTTAAGTGCAGTGCTGCTTTAAATTTTAGTACCTCAATCAGTTTTTTTTTATTTCTTTTACACCCTGTATAAGATGTGTTTAAGAACAAGCCGTCTGGTGGAAAACAGCTACAACAAGACACACAGACAACACTGTGGTAATTACAGTTTTTGTGTGTCTCCCGGATTTAGCCGGGTAATGATGATCGCTCGAGGCAATGAATAAGGATGCTCGTCGTTGAAGAAGCTTGTAATTATACGCCAGGGAGGGTGCTTCGCTAAGAAAGTATACCATTATTTATGTATAAGGAATTTGAAAGAGGCTAGCAAAATAATGTGTAGTTAAACGGAAAATTATCCCAGCCTTGAACTACTTTAAGTCCATTTTAGTCCAAGTCATTTTATTATTTATTTATTTATTTATTAATGTTATAATAATATTGCGCCTACAAAAGTTGTAAATTAAGTTTTTGGGAGAAAATAAACACAATTTTTATTTTCTTTTCGTCTCAAAAAAAACTTAAGGAACGACCTTTAGGCATCTACTTTTGGGAAACTTAAAACATTGGACTTTTTCGGGAGTTTACACTTAGAGGGAACAAAATGACATTATGTATTCCAGAATTACTTAGTACAAAACAAGTTTTATAGTCTGGTCCCTTATTAGTCTTATATCGCCAAATTCACCAAATTGCACCAAATTTTTTCGAAGTACTAGTTAAGTACATAGCTCTCAATTTTTGATAGGAGCCAATTCTTGAATTTTCTATTGAATTTTAACAAAAATACCAGAATTGGCTCCTATCAAAAATTGAAAGCTATGTACCTAAATAGTACCTGGAGAAAATTTGGTGAAATTGTCATTCGTGTCTACGTGAAACAGCTAACTGACCGCACTATTATGGTAAACAGGACAAAAGCTTCATTCATTAGCATTACCGGACTCATTTTATCCCTTGCTCTGCAACGGAAAATATTTAAAAGACATTGTCATCAACATCTTTAGTAAGTAAAAAAGAGTCCTTGAAAGCAAGACCATGTTTATACTACTTACCCACTAGTTTTAGTGTAATTTTTATGTTTTTTCAAGAATATTAAAAAGTTTTTCTTAACATCTCATACAAGGGAGTTTTATGAGGTAAACTTCCAAAATTTGCGTGGCACTGCTTTCTATTCTAAGTTACCCTTACACTCCTTATACTACACCCACGTTTGTACCAAATCCTAGGTGGTACATACATACATAACATCACGCCTTGTTCCCGTCGGGGTAGGCAGAGACCACAGTTCTCCACCTGCTACGATCTTGACATACTTCCCTTGCTTCCTGAACTTTCATCAATCCTTTCATACATGCTCGTCGCTTTAGGGTACTTTTAACCTGGCCTTTATTCAGAACGTCCTGAATTTGGTCCTGGTACGTTCGCCGAGGCCTTCCCCTTCCAACGTTTCCATTCACTCTCGCCTTGTAGATCTCTTTCGTCAATCTTCCTTCATTCATCCTCTCTACATGACCAAACCATCTCAGCATCCCTTTCTCAATTTTAGTCACTACGTCTTCTTTTACGCAACAACGTTCTCTTATCACACTATTTCTAATCCTGTCACTCAATTTCACACCAATTTCAATTTCAATTTTGTCACTCAATTTCCTAATCCTAGGTGGTATTACAGGGATTTCCATAAAAATCCCTTTCGTAGGTTACAGCTTTGTTATCTGTACTCTGAAGAGGTCAATAATAAAGTATACTCGGAATGCACCGCGCAGCACCGCGCTTATCTCAAAGCATTTCTGCTAATTATTGTCATAGATTACAAGATGCAGACGTATCCTGTCATTTCTTTTAAAATTCTAATAATCTTTGTAAGATTATGTCAAAGAAGAATAGAAGAAGACGTCCCAAAATTTACTTGAACTATTCAAGAAAAAAGAAAATTACAGATAAAATGTTGATTTTGATTATTTATTATCAAAAGAGATTTAATAATAAGAATCTTTTCACACGAAATTTTATTTTTATGTTATCCTTTATCATTCGCGATGGTGGGTGAGAATCGTCACCCAATGGATACCGCAGAATGGCCAACGCCGCAGGGGTAGACCACGAAAGAGATGGCGCGAGGCGCGACGATTTAGACTCGTACCGTCACGATTGGTCAGAATTCGCTATGGACCGTGAGAGTTGGACGACCGAAGGGGAGGCTTTTGCCCAGCAGTGGGACAGTATAGGCTAGCGAAAAAAAAATTGAATAAATAAAAATCTGTACTCAACAACAACTCAATGAGTTGTTGTTGAGTACAGATTACAACTCCTCCACAGAGTACAACTCCTCCACAATAAACAATAGAGTAAATGCTTTAATTCTCTACTAATGTGATTAAAAAAAACATTTAATATAGGAGCTGTATTTATGGTCGTAGCATTTGTAAATATTCCTTGTTTCGAGAATTTCCTTATTTTTTACACCCTGTACAAGATGTATTTAAGAACAAGCATTTGACTTTTCTTAGTAGTTTCCGTTAAGCGAAAGACATAAGAAATTGACAATATTTATTCCAAAATTATTTAGTACAGCTTTCCGAACCACCTTTCATTTTACGCCTTGCTTGAAGACGTTGCGTTGTATAAAAACGTTGTTCAGTGGTTTTGCAATCATGGTGCATATTAGTGCATACAAAAATACAAAAACGCTAATTGCATTAAAAAAACAAATATTTTAAAACCCACCTGTAAGTTTAAGTAAATATTTACTCTTTGGCAGCTATGCGATCCTCGTCGTTATCTATGCTAACGAAGTTTACCTTTACAAACAGAGGGTGAAGAGGGGAAGGGGTCGGGAGGAGGGGTGCAGGTAATTAAAGGCGTTTATCTGCTTCAGGTGCGACTCAGATACAAAACTACGTGGCGACTACTCTTGGACCCTTCCCGTTTCTACCGTTCAACAGCGTTCAATTTTGAAATAATACAATAACGGGCAAAGTCGAAAAGACTAAGTTAGAAAGCAAGAAAAACGTAAAGTTGAAGAAAATGCATATTACATTTATAATTTGTTGTTGATTTGTGCTGTATTCTTAAAAAACAATTTATCTATCTATCTCTGTGATCTATCTATATTACACGTCTGCGTAATCGTTAGTGAGTCTGCCTTCTACAAGCCTTCTACGCCGCCGTGGGTCGCGGATTCGGTACCCGGGCGGGCTGCTAGGGCTGACATTTGTGTGAAGACTGATTAATTAATTGTTTATTCTGTATCTGGGTATTAGTTATCTATTTGTGTTTGTATAGCAGTCTCTGATCTCTATAGTAATGGGTTTACCTAGTTTGGTTTGCATAACCTGGTGGATGATATGAAAAAAAAATTAAATTTGTGTCCTCTATTATTCTTTAATCTCGCAGATTCAGCTAATCAGCTGCATGTCTAAATGAATGGTAGTCAATTTTAATTACAGTGTATACAAACTTCTAAGTATTACAGAAATACGCAGTTTTTATTTTCGGAACAGGGAAAGCAGGAGACACCCAGCTTCACTGCGGCTGCGATGAGCTGCAGTCAACTGAATCGTCTTTAGTATAAAATTTTGTATTAAAGATTTCTGAGTGGTTGAAGATTTTGAAACCAAACTTACTTCTGTTGGTACTACAATGTTAACTATCAAAAGAAAGCCAAATTATGTTGTTATACAAATCAACGTGCTCAATAAACCGAATCTATTGTTTAAAGTAAACCAGATGATCAGCACAGTTCGTATAGAAAATGTTCTTCCTAATATTGACTAGTACTTTTCTACGTGAAGAGTAAAGTTGGTAAGTTCCATCGGCACAATCACAACCTTCAGTACTTTTATACTGTTTTTGTAACAAATTCAGTCAATAATATGACATTAGTTAGACAGAACATGACAGCAAGTTCAATCAACGAAGTTTGCAGGTGTCTGCTAGTTCCGAGGTGCCATGGCACGGCTCCAAAAATTCAGCTGCATGAGAAAATAAAATTTCAGTATAATCCTTTGCTTTAGTTAGAGCATTGCATCCAAAAATGTAGAGAATTTTTCATTAGAACCAGGGCCCTGAGTCAAGTGGCTTTCTATTGTCGCAAACGCTATAGAATAGAATAAAAGTGTATGTGAGTAACATTAGCTGTCACGCAACATTTCGTTAGCTAATGTCAATCCCATACATTTTCATTATATTCTACTAGCGTTTGCAATTGTAGAAAGTCACTTGAATCAGGGCCCAGGTGCTACGTTAAGTGCGCTAATTTGTGTGTAATTAAAATATCTCCAAAAATCTTAAACTGCAAATTGAAACCATGAAACCACCGTACATATTACGGTTGTTTCATGGTTTCAATCCGAAGTTTAAGATTTTTTAATAACAGCTTTTCCGTATGTTTCTTAGAAAAGTTGTTCAATTTCACGATTTTATTTACAATCAGTATCAAAACGCATTCTTGCATATTTGTAATTATGTCTCTGCGCTTCGATTTTCGTATTGTGTCTGTATAGGGTATATTTCCTCTCAAGGATGCGTAGGTCTGCGGCGTGTTTAATACGACATGCAGTCCATGCGGTCTTGTGACGTCACATGCGGGGAAGGCGTGTGAGGGTCTCCTCGTACTACCCGCATAATTCATATTTATTTTTCTGCGACGTGTTTATATTACTTGATCGCGTATACTCTCTCGATAATTATATCATCCACGGTTCATGTAATGGGATTATATTACCTTGTTCTGTACTTATGTACGTGTTTTTATGTTAAATAATAAGTACCCTGTAGAATAATTTGTTTCACATAAATAGAATGTAGAAAATAATTCTTATCCTATTTTTTATTCTTTTCCTTTTCTTTTCAGACTTGAAGTTCGAATAAATTAAGAATGTGTGTACAAGAACTTTTCAAATACAGATTTTGCCTCTTGCAAAAGTCGTGCCATTGATGGCACTCTCTTGACAAAAACATGCCCGCATCATGAAAATGCTGTCCTCACATCTCACATTGATTTACTTCAGGCAACCCTTCGCCCGTCAAACCCGGCGAGTTTTTATTTGAGCCCCATCCATCGTCTGCACTTGACATGGCACTGGTGGGAGTCACCATAATTGCCTCACACCCACGCAAAAAACCGGTCAGGTGCGAGTCGGACTCGCGCGCCAAGGGTTCCGATATACTTTTTGTATTTTAGGAAGCAATAAAGTCCATTTTTAGGACCGCAAAACTAAATTGTTTGTAAAACTTATTTGCAGATTTCTAAAAAACTGTTCAATTTAGAAAGATCGTTTTAGTTTTGCTGTAATGTTTACATAAACTTCTGTCAACGGTAATTAATTCAGATTTTTCCTTTCTCAAACTTCGGAGATAAGGAGGGGGAATGGTATTTTTTTTGACATTTTGCATCATAACTTGAAAACTAAGAAACGTAAAAAAATATTAAAATATACTTAAGAATCTACAAGTAAAGCCCTTTCATATGATACCCCATTTGATGTGATAGCGACATTTTGAAATTTGGCCCCCCTATTTTGGCCCCCTTTACATTAATAATCATATTTTTTTTCAAAATTCTTTTATGTGCAATTAAGTTGGGCAACTATATTCTAAAATCATTCCAAATTTCAAGTCGATAGGATGAGTGGTTGCTGAGATATACAGGTGTTGCAGACAAACAGACATACGGACAGACAGACAATGTCACACCATAAGGGTACTTTTTTTTACCATTTTTGTATCGGAACCCTAAATATGAAGTACAAATATCATCATTTGCAAAACGCCAACGGGTGACTTAAAAAAATTATGCTATGTATGCTTTGTTGAAAGTGTATTTTTGTCCTGGATAGACTGTCTTATAAATTTAAAGTTTCGTAGTCTTGTGACAACATCTTCGGAGAAAAAATATGAAATAAAAACGTGGGTTCAAGTTCTGACTGCAGTGGTTATTTTCGATCTATGCTCTTCAACATGTAGATAGTTAATATAAGTGGACAAAGCTTTATTCAGGTAGACAATAGTACAATGAATTCATTTACATGCAAGTTATGACCGTTAGATACTGAAATTTTAGTGTTTATCTGTATAAAAAAGAGGATTTATAATATGAACCTATACTTAGAAATTCACCTCTGCAATGTGACTGTTTACAGTAAATCTATCTGCGCTACTGTACAGTCAACGACAGGTCAAGCTTGCCACTCGAAGTGTGACTCTAGCCCATACATCTATTGAAATAAGGACAGTACAAAGTACAATGTGTCAAGCTTGATGTGCTCTTGGCTGTAGCAACCACCAAGTCTCAGTCGCACCTCATGCGTTATTCATACGGAACGTCGTGCGTTTGTGTCGCTCGTGAACCGACCACCGAGATTCGCCATTGTGCCTCTGACTTAAATTGCTTCCTGGATTGCCGTGCCGTGGCAGAAAAGTAGCGTGACCGACCTGGATATCTAGATTGCCTGTCGGGCAACAAGGTCAGCTGAACACCTGATCGATGGGCTGGAACTAGTTCAAGGCAAATAAAATTTAATAGAATTTAATGGTTTGAGTAAACTGCTGCCGTACTCCGAAGTGAAACTACGACAATATCGCGCCGATAATTCGTCTATGGTTCGGCCTTTGACAAAGAAATTCCCATTTCCGAACGTAATTGTTGTTGTCAATCTGATAATATCGGAGCTCCGATAAAACTTCGGAGTACGCAACCAGATGGTGGTGTTTTGTGTAGAGCATAGTATTTGGTCTCAAATTGATTACTCACAATAATTTATGTCCATAAACAAAAACTTTGATTGTTGTACAAAAATATATATAGATACAAAAAATATATGAACAGTAAAAAAATCTAAGTAAACCGGAGAACAAAAGTAAGCTCCATAGATAATGCATAGTTTACAAAGTAGAGCCTTTGCCCGTGCTTGACAAATTTTGCTACTTTCTACTTGTAGATTTATTCGAACACAAGAAGTTAGTGTTAAAATAAAATCAATTTTAATGCATTGTTTACCTGAAGACGTTAATAGTAGATTAGTAGCCAAGGGCTGTAAGGCATCAATTGCGCCTATAGTTCGAGGGTGCAATTGATGCTTACACCCGAGCTAACTACTCTGCTTTACATCTCGATTGTGAGGTAAGTATAGGTCCTTATTACCACCAAATTGTAGGTGACCAATTAGCGCTATAGGGTAATAATGTAGCTAGAAAAGCCTTAGGGTGGTAAGTAATTAAAACGCCCGCCACCCAGCTGCTGGAGGCGGCCATCAAGGCGGAGCCGCGCGTGGAGGTGGAGGTGCTGCCCAATTACTTACCGCCCTAGGGCTTTTCTAGCCACATTATTACCCTAGAGCGCTAATTGGTCACCTACAAGCCCCATTTGGGGGTAATTAGGACCTACTTACCGAATATGAGAGATGTAAAGTATTTTTCGTATTTCGAGTAATTTTTACATCTTTTATCGTTAGTGAGTTACAGAATATTTTTTTTTTTTTTAAGTTTATTTAAGCTTATTTTTCATTTAACAGTAACTTAGCCTAAACATTTGAAACATGTTTTTGAACTAAGTTGACACATTTTTTGGAACTAAGTTGTTATTACAAAGTCCCAATGACCATTGGTTCCATGACTGTCCTCCGCTCCTATACCACACTAGAAGTAAATCTGTATCGTGATAGGGACAGTTTCAGGCCTTAGTTAGTTAGTTAGTGGGCTCCTGTTTCCGCAAATAAACTCTTGTTTGGTCCTTTTTGCGTGCAGGTGAGACTGGTTATAAAAGCCAGCCCAGCTCCTTCCAGAAGCTCAGAAGTCTCCTGGGATATTCACAGGCTTCGCGGAGCGACCTCGTGTTGTCGAGGATTTTGGCCCGTTGGTCGGCCAGCACGTCGCAATCCAGGATGACGTGACTGACCGTTTCTTCTGCGTGTAGACAGCCCCTACACATAGGGCTATCCGTGGCGCCGATTGCGAATAGATGCTTGTTGAGCGGGATGTGTCCAGTAATGGTGCTCACAACTACGAGTATTCGGAGGTTCGATCGGCTGAGGAGCCGGCGGGTCAATTTGGGAGATAGTGTGTGTACTGCCTCCCTTGATTGCCTGCAGGTTGTAAGGTTAGCCCAACGGGCATTGTGTTGTTCTTGAGTAAAGTCGCGAAGCCATGAGCGGATCTGCCTGAAGGGCAGTGGCAAGAGTGGTTCAGGACCTAGCACTGTCGCCACGGATCCGCGTCTGGCCAATTCGTCTGCGGCATCGTTACGCAATGAGTTTCAGGCCTTAGAACCTAGTCTTTGGTTCTTTGTTTGTCAGTAGTACAAGTTAGGTACACGATGTTAGGCTAGATTATATGACAACCATATTCCCAAAGTATTAAAAACTGTTATTTGGGAATAAGTTTACAGGGTTGACCAAAAAAGTAGGTAAAGATATAAGGAAAAACACATAAAAGGGAGCATAAAAACTAGCAATCAAATTACTATTATCTAATGTGTATCGGTGTGTAAAAAAGTAGTAAGTATGTCTGTGTTGTGGTAGTAAGTATGTGTGAAGTGGGGTGTATGCTACGAGTATGTGAGTTGGGTTTGTCAAAAAATCAGTAATTTCTCCGTCTTCTCATAATTTAGTGTAAGTAACCAGTTTGTAAGCTTTTTCTTACATTCATACTTTGAAAGTGAATAGACTGAGAGCTTTTTATTAATATCGTTATATAGATGACTACTCAAAACAGGAAAATGACGTTGTGCTAAAGACGTTCTGTGTGGTATTGCCGTACAGACACGGTTAAGATCCTTTAGATCTATTGTTGACCCTTGAGTACCGTATGGTGACGGAAAGGGATAGTACCAACCCATCTGAGAGATCACAAAGGGCCATCCTCAAGGTTCTGTTCCGCAAGCCGTACAGATTCCCGACGAAGCAATTATATAGTGAATTGTCCTTTCTAACAGTAAGGCAATTATACATATTACGTTCCACCCTCCGTAAACATAGATCCGTCCCCTTACCAAATAGTGCCGATAAAACCACCCGGAGAAGACCTATACCTCCATGCCCGAAAATAGTTTGTAAAACTACTTTTGCGAGAAAGCAATTCAGACATCGTAGTGCAAGCATCTACAATGCTATCAATGAAAACCTACATATTAGCTCACTAAATAAGTATGATTGTAAAAATAAAATTAAAAAGTGGTTACTATCTTTAGATTATGATCAGACAGAATCCATCTTAACCTAAATTATACCTACTAACCTAATTTTACTCCTTCTTGCAAGCACTTACACATATACCGCTACACATCTCATACACACACCACAAACACACATACACTCATCACAATATAGACACAAAACCCACATTATATACTTACTTACTTACATAAATGATTCCTAGTTACATAATAACTTCTGTTCATTGTTTTTGGCAAGCAATCATTAGTAATAGAGACGACAGACCACTGACACTCATCACACAGGTTTTAACCTAGTTTGAGTTTCAGGGGACCGCCGTTCAATTAGTAAATTAATTAGCCTTTTAAGTTCCTTTTTGTTAAAACTCCAATTGTGTAACTGGCTCAAATAAATATTTTATTTTATTTTTATTTTATTTATTATCTCAACCCGTGGGTGTTGTAAGAGGCGACTAAGGGCTCATGAACCGGACGATGGGCCACAGCATCCTTGTGAGTATCGTGCCATCTTTAAACTGCGGTCACCAGCAACAGTGGTCGCCAGCCGCAACACTTACAAGCTTGGTGACTATGGTAAATCCCTTCCAAAGCCCCTCCAGGCGTCTTTGCTGGAGTTATGTATGGAGGGAGCTCCCTTGTCCTGCAGTGGACGATTCATGGGATGTTATGAATAATGTTGATGAAAATTATATCAGCTATAGATCTATTATGGGAACGTCAACTTAAAGCAAGCCTTCTGCAACCAACCAATAAGCGTCCTGTTTTTGTAAACTAAATTTAATTAATCTGACAACTATTTCACTAACGAACGATGTCTGTACATAAACCGTAGCCACAACACATGCCGCAACATATTTTATTCATATTCAACCAAATGATTTCCAGCCTTAGGGGCTGATATGACGCTACAGCTGGCTACACACACGATGGTGCAAAATCGTAGAGGAAGACTTCCTGTGAATTATGTCCCAGTCATACTAGTATAGTTTGGTACGAATGTCAGCAGTGTGACAGCATCACGGAGCGATACGTTAGACAAACGAGAGACGGAGCACGTATCTTTCTGTCTTCTCAAGTATAGTTTGTCCTGCTATCATTCTTATCAGGCAATATTATATTACATCAAAAATGATTTTTCCAAACATATCGTGGACTATTCGTTCCAAATTATAACCTGATAAGTCTATTGAAGTCTAATTATAATTCGAGTTATTTGGATATGAAATAAACGTTATTTTTATCACAGATACAAAATGGAAGCATGAAGCATGAATACACGCACATACCTACAAGGTGTAACAGAAAGGGTATAATTATGAACCCTAGAGGATGTGATTCTGCACATGAAACTGAACAACTTTTCTGAAGAGAAATAGGTCGAATAACAAATAAAAAAAAATTGACCTTCTATACAAAATACGCTATCTGCTGATTCAGTTTCTATGGGAGGTAACATTTTTTTTTTCGTATTTCAATCTATGTTCCTTAGGGAAAGTGGTTCAGTTTCATGGGCAGATTTACATCCTTCAGGGTTGGTATACCTTTTTTGTTACACCCTGTATAGTCAAATTTATGTGTTGTAATAAAATATTTTAAAAGTATAATTATTAGCAAGGCTTCCTGTACGCTAGCTTCGCCCGCAGTGTATTTGGATATTGTGTGTGTGATGTGAATCCACATCTGATTTCTCATTAATATTGTAGTGGGTTAGTGGTTTGGGGATAAACAGTCTGATATGGTAATGACTTGTTCCCAACCATCCTCATACACAGATCATAGCTAGCATAGTAACTAGCTCTGTGGTAACTAGTGTATTAAATATAATTATAAATAACATGTTATCCGTAATATTTGTCAATTTTGCAAACGTTCTACGTTCAGTCAAAGACGATAATATACGACGCGACGATAAAACCTTTGGTTCAGTTGTTGCAAGCGAAAGTAGCAAATCATCACAGCTCGTATAAGGCGTCCCTTAACCATTTCACAACATGAAGCCGTCATGTCGTCCGTGTGATGCCGGCAAAGAATAGTACCAACCTATCTCTACTCGTGGGTGTCGTTAGAGCCGACTAAGGGTTTAACCGGAAGATGGGCAACATCATCTTTCTGTGTATCGTACCATCTTACATACTGCGGTCACCAAAAACAGCAGTCGACAGCCGCAACGCTTACAAGCGTGGTGCCTATGGTATATCCCCTCCAAATTACCACGCGTTTTTGCAGGAGTTCTGGAGGTGGACGGTGGCGGTGGACGTTTCATAGGATGTTGCGCTTTTCCTATGTCACGTTGGCACTGTCGTTATTTGCGGCTACAGTTTGATGGTAGTACGAGTAATGACACAGGGGGATGTTGCTATTGTATATAGTCTATTGGTTCCTTTAGTAGCCGTTAAACACATTCACCAGATAAGAGGTAAATCACTACACGTTCATGGTAAGAGATGGGTTTGACAATATTATCTCTTTAAAAACGCGCTTATGAAGTTCAGATTTACGGGTTACGGGTGATACCGGGTTTTTTATTCATAATAAATTCAATTGAAAGTTCAAACGCGAAAGAAAATACTGTGTAAATAATCAAGTGATAGGGAGCACCAACTTCAAAGACGGGAACAAATTAGGCGAGGAATTAGGTTCGATCCCTTCAGCCGAGTCATAAAATCACCCCCTGGTCTTGTAAACATTAGCCGAGGCATAAAGGCACCTCAGCAATTAATGACTCCCCAACATTGCCCTTG
Source organism: Athrips mouffetella (assembly GCA_947532105.1). NCBI lineage: Eukaryota > Metazoa > Arthropoda > Insecta > Lepidoptera > Gelechiidae > Athrips > Athrips mouffetella. The sequence goes on from OX383964.1 coordinate 350,221, forward strand.
CAGTGGAAAAGTAAGGGCCAAAACACAAGGCTATGGCGCCACAACATTGTATCGTTTAAACCTTCGACATTTATCGTGAACGATGTCGCATATACTGTTAAGATGCAATTGAAAATTTTAATAAAACTTGGTTAACACTTTTACAACGATTTCGCTAAGTCAAGAACAAGTCAAGTGTGACTCAGTTTAGCTCCTATAACTATCGAAATAAGTTCGATGCCTTACCTACTTTGAACTGTATCCAGCTATACATCGGCGTGCTACAATAATTAGCGATTCTCGTTTAAAGCTTATTGCGTTGACAAAATCGTGATGTGGTCTTCGTACGAAGACAGCGATGAGCTGTCAACAATGCAGATAGTTTTTCACGACACGACAGTATAACCCGATGTCGCATCTAAACACGACACAACGTTCTGCTGCGTACATGTGTTTCGGGCTTTGGCCCTAAGGCACGGGGTGAGGGGGTGAACAGATTGACTCCTCTGTTTGCTAGAGATAATTGACTGAATGTTTGTAGGCAAGTGTAAACAAGTGATGTGATGTCTTCATTTCAAATTGTTTTCTTTGTCTAGCGCCGTCATTTTGAGCTCGTGAATTTTCCATGTCATGTTTCCTTTTCGGAAATTGAGAGAGTTCTGTTCAATGTTTATTTGCTTGTGGCAGGTAGACATGTAACTTTTAGAAAAACAAGTAATGAATTTTCTTCTTTACATGGACAGATTTTGATGATGAGTAACTTAAAATACGCAATTTAAATATAATACCTACGTACCCAGGTGTCAGAGTTTTTAAGCCATGTGCATTGATCTGAAGACAATTCTGAACAGAGAGCGAAACTTTCTCTTTGATCGGACTATAACCGAGTACTTTTCTTTTTTCATCATTATCATATCAGAGGAAAGATATCAACTGCTGGACATAGGCCTCCCCGAAGGTCTCCATCCAGCGGCTTTCCACGACCTTTACTAGATCGTCGGTCCAACATGTGGGGGGCCTACTCACATTACGTATTTCGGTTTGTGGTCGTCAATCTAAAGCCTTTACGCATCATCTGCCATCGGTACTTCTAACGATGTGCCGTGCAGTGGCCACTTCAGTTTAGCAATTCTCAAAGCTAGATCGGTTACTTTTGTTTTTCTGCGGATCTCCTCGTTTCTGATTCCATCCTGCAGAGAAACTACAAAAAAGCCCTTTCTGGCCCTTTGGGTGACTTTTATTTTTTAGTAGCTTTCATCATCATCATCATAACATCCCATGAAACGTCCACTACAGGACAGGGAGCTCCCTCCAGAATTCTAGCTTTTGCTGGAAAAATGTGGAGGGGAAGTACCATAGTCACCTCGCTTGTTAGCGTTACGGCTGGCACCATGGACCGCGGTTGTAGGTGACCGCAGTAAGTAAGATGTAAGATACAAAGGAGGATGCTGCTGCCCATCCCCCAGATAACCCTTAGTCGCCTCTTACGACACCCACGGGTATGTATGGGTTAGTACTATTCTTTGCCGGCACCACACGGGACCTTTAGTAGCTTTAATGTGTTCTAATTCTGAATAATATTAATTTATATCTCTCATATTCGGTAAGTAGGTCCTTATTACCCCCAAATGGAGCTTGTAGGTGACCAATTAGCGCTCTAGGGTAATAATGTAGCTAGAAAAGCCCTAGGGCGGTAAGTAATTGGGCAGCACCTCCTCCTCCACGCGCGGCTCCGCCTTGATGGCTGCCTCCAGTAGCGGGGCGGCGGGTGTTTTAATAACTTACCGCCCTAGGGCTTTTCTAGCTACATTATTACCCTATAGCGCTAATTGGTCACCAACAATTTGGTGGTAATAAGGACCTACTTACCTCACAATCGAGATGTAAAGCAGAGTAGTTAGCTCGGGTGTAAGCATCAATTGCACCCTCGAAATATAGGCGCCCTCACTGCGCTCGTGCGCCTAAATATCTCGGGCTGCAATTGATGCCGTAAGGCAGATAGTAGTATAGTAGATTAGTAGCCAAGGGCTGTAAAGCCCTTGGCTACTAATCTACTATTATAACAACTGAACTCTTTGTTGCATTCCATGCGTATCACCTTGGAGAAATAATGTAGATACATTACTTGACTCTTTTAGAATATTGTGATTATCAATCAAGCTTTCTCCAATACAGATAGCTGGAAGCACTTGCTCCTGAGGCGGTAATCAAGTGATTTTTCTCAGTCCATCTCGACATGACATCAGTTTAATGGTTTCCGGCGTAGATCTATTGCCGTAATGAAGATGTACGGCGGAGGAGCAATCTCGATGATGTGGCTAGGAAACTGTCGGATGATACTATTGACAAAGTTTTATAATTTTTAAAGTATTTGCTTTTGAAATTCATATTTTCTAAATAATAACTGTCATTATAGTAATTTTAGTCATAATATAATTATATCTATTATCTTTTATTGCTTCTTCTTCATATCTGCTTATCACTTCATAATTTATTGTTCGAATATTCGTGATATTTAAGAAAATGGGGAAGACCTTACTGTGCTTTCTGAAGCATGGAAATTCTCTAGTATTTTTTCGATCCATCTGTGTTCCCGAGTTAATATAACCTGAACCTGATCAAGTAAGAGTGAAAAAGCTATCAGACCTTATCTCTATCATCATCAGACCTAATTGATGTCAATAACAAGCCTTTTGAGAGAAAGAAAGTTGCTAATCCAAGTTTTTTGTTTCATCGACTGGTTTTCCAATCAGACTCGCTGCCTTCCTGACCTAATCTTATAGCCACCGCAGTCTTGCAACCGTTAATACATGACCATTAGCATTTTTAATTAAACCCATCTTACTTCGGCTTCACTCTAGAGACCATAAAACCTCTTCGATCTCTTCATTTACACGTGACATCGCAACGCCGACCGTTTGAGACATATTTTATGCATGAGAGCGTAAATAGCTTCTTATATTACTTATTTAAATCTTTTCTTATCAAGTGGGCCTGAGTTCCTAGTTATTGAACTTTACAGCAGTTCGACCCAATGAGATCTTTTGCGCTTTCCGTGCTTTAATGCCCTTGTGGTCTCCCTCTGTCTTCAAACATGCTCGATATGTGCTTCGATGTAGATTTCAGCGGTAGGATGGTGTTGGGTAAGTTTTGGCCTTATAGTCGTACACACAACGGCTCAACAGTGGAAACTCTTTTGGACTTTATGGCATGGTAATAGACTTGAAAAAGTTTCTACTGACGTGCGGTTGACTGTACCTAGCCTAAAGTATAATTTATCAATCACATTAAAGTGAAAGAGAGCAGTACCTAAGAAATGCAAAGTTAGAGCAATCATAATTATGTTGATTTTAACCTCTAATTGAATTGATTGAATTTTACACGACACCAAGGAAAGGCTTTTTTAAACATGACCCTTTTTTACACGAATCTGAGTTTTTATTCAAAGTCTTCCCAAGAAAAACACTATCACTAAAATTGAATATTTCCTTTTAATACGAACAATAGTAGAAGATAGATATCGACTGGCTGAATATCCAACTTTCAGTCCAGTAACTTTGAAAACTGTGTAACTACGTAAAAGTTCTGCAGCACTGCGGTTTATTAAAACTACTGCACTCATTGTAACTTATGCCGTTTTAAAATCAAGGCTTGTACCTTGCGAGGTCTCTGGAGCACTACATGTATCCCGTCCCTGAATAAGTAAAGAAGTTGAGCTCTCCCGCTCTTGTATTGTAAAGTTTTTACCATCGCTATTTAAATTTGCTGCACTTTGCTTTGTCTAGAACCTTCCTGAAAAACTTCGCCTGCATTTTCAAGCAGAACGTGAGAAAAAGTTTTCAAATTACGCTCTCATTAGAGCCCTCTATTTTGTTTGCAAGTCGCAGCGATCGTGTTACAGCGTAGTTACAAAGTCAGAAGGCGGAAGGTCCACCTCGTCCTAATAAGGAATCTCCTAAACTTCTGTTTAACTTGATAAGGACAGGGCAGTTTCCGCTACATAAACTTGAGTGGCGCTACTTGACTCACGAGGGATACGAGATAACGCGCCCGCTTTACATTATCCGCGCGCACTAACCCGAAAAAACCCGGACATGTCCGGCACGGAACCGGTTATTTCCGGGGTCCAGTAAAGATGGCGGCCGGCTGCTCCGTCGGTCTACCAAGTCGGTCTTGCTTGCTTGAAGACGTGTGAAGGAGTAGGACAAGAGATGTTTATTTGATAGATTCCGATACGTTTTCTGCAGGAAAAACGTCGGCTGCGGCGATCGCATCAACACTCGAGTCTGATTAAATGGCGGTCGGCGTCGTTAGGTGCGGTGCGGGAATTTGTTTGGGCGCCTCATCTCTGCTCGGGCCGCAAGTAAATAGTGTGGATTATATCCGCGCGGCGCGTTATCGAGCTCACTCCGGACACTCGATGTGGATGTAGGGGTGTTCTGTGCACAAAAGGACATCACACACTGAGCGGAGCTCAGGCTGTAGAAACAACCCTCTTTTAATCTGTTTTAGGTCTCCGCTGGTAACAATGGCTGGTATAATGAAGTTATACTAAAAAAGTTAATACGGATTTATTTTTACTCTTGGTCAAATTTCAGTGTCTAGAGTCTAGATACTGAAATTTGACCAAGAGAGATTTCTTCTAGACCAACCTTTTACTAACAAAATGGATAAAAAATTATGAAAAAGCGTCGGTCGTCCCATACTTTCACCATAACTAATCTAAAATGTGTAAGGAAAAAAAAAAACCGGTCAAGTGCGAGTCGGACTCGCGCGCCGAGGGTTCCGATATACCTATAGTATTTTTGGAAGCAATAAAGTCCATTTTCAGGACCGCAAAACTAAATTTGTTTGTAAAGGTTTTTTGCAGATTTCTGAAAAACTGTGCAACTTAGAAAGATCGTTTTATTTTTGCTGTAAAGTTTACATAAACCTCTGTCAACTGTAATTAATTCAGATTTTCCCTTACTCAAACTTCGGAGATAAGGGGGGGGGAATGGTATTTTTTTTGTCATTTTTCATCATAACTTGAAAACTAAGAAACTTAAAAAAATACAAAAATATATTTTAAAATGTACAAGTAAAGCCCTTTCATATGATACCCCACTCGACCTAGTAGCGACAATTTGAAATTTGGCCCCCCCTATTTTGGCCCCCTTTACATTAATAATCATACTTTTTTCAAAAAATTTTCATGTGCAATTAAGTTGGGCAACTATATTCTAAAACTATTCCAAATTTCAGCTCGATAGCGTAAGTGGTTGCTGAGATATAGAGGTGTGACAGACAGACGGACAGACAGACAGACAGACAGACAGAGCGGCACCATAAGGGTTCCTTTTTTTTACCATTTTGGTATCGGAACCCTAAAAAGAAACCTTGTTTTGCGATCCATATTCCTTTACGGAACGTTATTTGTGTACTGAGAATAATGTTAATTTTAATTTCAATTATAACTTGATTTTTGTATTTAATTTTAATTTAATTTTGTATTTTAATTTTTAATTTTTGACATTATTGTTTGTATAATTAATTATGGGTCACTGGCCTGAAATAAATGATTTTATTTATTATTTATTTATAAATTTTGATTGAGGCCCAAAAATAACCCGGTACCTATGTATATATTTAAAGTTTTATGGTTATATATAAGGGTTTAAATAGCTGTTCATCTTCATTTAAAGTGCATAGCATCATCAAAATATCCCATAAAACGTCCACTACAGGACAGGGAGCTCCCTCCAGAATTCTAGCTTTTGCTGGAAAAATGTGGAGGGGAACTACTATAGTCACCTCGCTTGTTAGCGTTACGGCTGGCACCATGGTTGGTTGTAGGTGACCGCAGTAACTAAGATGTAAGATATAAAGGAGGATGCTGCTGCCCATACTCCAGTTAACTCTTAGTTGCCTCTTACGACACCCACGGGTATGTATGGGTTGGTACTAATCTTTGCCGGCACCATACGGGACCAGGTGCTACGTTTAAAAGTGCGTTAAGTGCTACGTTTAAAAGTGCGTTAAGTGCATAGCACACTCCAGAAAATCAATGAATATATTTGCAAGATTTGAATAAAAGGATATAAAACCGGTAAAATCTGTCGATACGTATACCTGATTGAAAAAGAGGTGAGATTTTTGTTCGATGAAACATAAAATCGTCTGAGTAATAATTTCACCTTTCACCGGATCAGCAGAATATTGTATACGGGATAAAGCTAAAGTTATATCGCGGCGGAACGGGATCGGCGCTTCATATTTTGCAGATAAATCCGGGAAATATCGCGGGGCTGAAAGCGAAAGGATCGCGTCGACTTTTTATTGCTAATATCCGCGGGTATGCGCTCGGTGCGGCGATAAATCCTGTCGGGACGTTTGTAATGATTCAAATGCGTTTTGTTAATGTAATTAATATGACGTGTAATATTTGTACTCGTTAAAACGCGCACATATGTCTTCTCGCCTGTATTGGTCCCTGTTGATTAATAATTCACAGTGAACTTCCATATTGGTTAAAAAGCTTAAAAATAGTTTTAGTATCTGTTTCATATTTACGCATGTAAGTATTGCACGCCCTTGGTTTAGAAAAAAAAATCTCAAGTAAGTGTGCAATACCTGGTTTAGGAGAATGCGTAATTGTGTTGCTTTACTAGACGTTATTTTATATGCTTTAATAACATTAAGTGCCTCTAGACTACTACAAGTATCTATCTTAGAATTACCTATTAAAAAAAAACAAATTCTATACATACAAAACGTTATACATATTTCATCTACGGACTCACTTGAATAAAAAAATATCGTTGATGGTCGCCAGTCAGCCGACAATCGTCCGGCCACCGTCCGGGGATCGCTTATACCGTGTGAACCCAATAACATAAAATGTTTTCCTCATTTCATCACTTGATTTTAAATTTCCTGTCGTTTATTTTTGTCATTTTCATTTAAAATTTTGGTCAGGATGGCGAAAATTCAAGCGAATTAGTGATTTTGTATTTTTTTCTTTCTAAAAATAACGTATCATAAATGTTCATCATTATCAAGCGCTTGGCATGGTATGAATAAGGAGAGAGAGAGAAGATCAACATGATACAAATAGATTGATAAATATGAATGTATGTTTATTAAAAGCGCCATAAAAGCACAAGAAAAGATAGACGAAATGTGTCAAAGATGGTAAAGAAGTGAATGCTGAAATTACAGCCAGAAGAGAGAAATGGAAGGTATTAATATGCTTCGCCGACAAAGATAAACTGGTATAAGTGCAAGCGATTAACAAATTAAGTAAAAAAAAATACATACTCTACCCACCTGTCAAGTCAAGTACAAACAAGGCAAGTAAAACCAATGACCGGTAAGAGGGATGGTATAGTCGCTCTGTGTGAAACCAGGCTTAGTAGCTGACAGAATAAGGCTAGGACAAAGAAGAAACGTAGAAGAATTATTAAGTACTGGATCTAAGTACCCCTATTTAATTTCCAGCTCCACAAATTGGGTGTTCCGTTGCTTGAGACGGATTTATGGCTGCACCCTCTTTATTATCTGACATTAGCGAAGACAAAAAGAGGGTTATGTATTTAATTATGTGCATGTCAATTTCTCTATACTTATTTTTGTAACTCAAAAGTTTAACAACGTAATTAAGAGGTGTTTGTGGTAAGGAAGCAAGATTTAGATTCTTGTATTCTTTACAAAATACTGATATAAAGCCATTACTTGCAGAATAAAGTTCAAATATGCCAGTCTACCATTGCTTGGCCATAAAGTGGACAAGTAGTAACAGCTGCTCCTGACGAAGTGTAGGTCATTTCTGCCTTAAGATCTAAAATAGCGTTTTCCTCCTTTAAGAACTATATTTTTTGCTGGCACTTGAATTGGAACGCAGCAGTGAGAACACCACTGCTTTTTAGCAGAATAAGTAAAAAGGTTAGTACCTTCTTTTCCAAATGAACTCAATTATATATTTTCTTTCTCAAACATGAACATTGCGATTTGTTCTTTTTTCAAATATGAGGCGTATTAATAAATTCCTCTTATATGATTAGATTAGATTTATTTATTTCACATTATCAAATTCAGATTAACATAGATTGTTCAAATGTCAGAGTATAATATGATCGTCAAAACAATAATTAAAAAGTGTGAGGCTGCTCCCAAAAACCTCGATTCTTCTTTTGGTATACCTCTTGAGAGCAGTTTCATACTTGAGAGGAATGTATCTGTACACGCATACTCGTACACCTGCGTTGATCTATACATAGATGTTAAGCTAATGGTAACCAAAGGACACCCCCGATTGAAACAAAATCTTGCGAAGGCTAATGAGGATCAGAACAGCTTTCGTCGAGGGATGCCATGTATAGACACACAGATTCTGTCCACGGCTAATGAAGGGACGACGGCGGCGTCATGTTAACTTGTTATACACCGTGTTGTTCATAATTGGGTCGCAGTTAATAGGATTTTGATTTATACGCTGGCTCACAATGTTTTAAAAAAAGAAATTATTTTTAAGTAGGAACTAGCGAACAAACAGGTTTTCGTATAAAAATAGGATTCTTGAGGGCTAAACTAAGGTTTGGCTCAATTCAATGGCTTAAATGTATAAAAGCATTAAACAAGTGTGAAGCTGCTCTAATCCATGTAGCCATGTCAGCGGGCTTGGGCAGCTCAACAACTCTGACACCAGGGTTTCTGAAGTCGGTAATGGATCAAATAACCCACATGATAATAAATAATGAATGTTCATTATAATATCGCTGAATAGTTCGATAAGTTTACTCTATATTATGTATATTAAAAACAATAATAAATCAATGTCACTTAATTCTCAGTTCTTTAATTTTGGATTTTAATGAACAGACTCAAAAGCGATCGACCCTTGAAATAATCCAGCTGAGAATCCTCCCAAAAGCAGCTCTCCCTCGTGGCAACATTACTCATCTTCAGTGTATTTTTTTAAGCTGTGCGATATCGCGTGCCCCCGGGGCTCTCCTTCATATATTAAAACGCTGGCAAATCTCGCACGTGGACAGTGTTGCCAACTGGGCCACTAAATACACAATTTTATTAGTTAATTATACACTTGGCGTGCCAAATGAAATACAGTACAATATGCGTACGATAAATTTTTTTTCGTCTATTCAACGCATACCAACACATTTTGCAGCTGAGTCGAGAAAACAAGTTTGTAAAGCAATGTTTTTTTTGGACAAATATTCTCTGGTTTTGGTGTGTTGGTAACATAGAGTAACACGATTTTCGCGCGCAAAGAAACGGGCTTGCGCGGTTTGACGCGTTGCTCTAAGGTTGGTAAGCATTGGAATAAACAAAAAAAAATGGATTATACATTTGTATTTTTTGCTCAATATTTCGTAACCAGAAATATGTTTTTTTTTTTACTTTCAGCCTTTTGCAATAAAGCGTTAACAGAAAAGAAGGCGAGAAAGAGTGAGTTGTATGTGAAAAATAAATATGAAACAGGGTATAAAATAAAGTACGGTTATCCTTCGAAGGGGTGATTCTACATCACTATTAAGTTGTAAAAATAAAAAACAGAATATTTTTTAATGTTTCATTTTTCTTTTATTTTGGAGAATCATGAAATTTGAATTTCTTTCAACTCACATTACAGTAATTTATTGAAATTTATAGTTACTTTCTAGTGACTGGATATTACAACAAAAATATCTTTGTCTGCATCACCAACTGCTCATTGAGGTAATTTAACCCTCCAGGCACTTCACTTCTACTTGATCAAAATTACTTTTTTTTTTAAGTATATTTTTATACACCCTGTATATGGTTGATTATGTGACTATAATTTTTTTCATAATATTATTTGATCATTTAGTAGCAAAGCTATACTGAAAATATGAAATACAAGATAAGATAAAAAAAGATAAAAAGATATTTATTTGCCATATAAAAGTACAATTAGATTAGATTAGATTTTTTTGCCTTCCCATACAAACCATGTACCTTAACAGCACATCAGTAGAAACACTTTTAAACCTTATGGCGTGGTAATAGAGTTCAAAAAGTTTCTACTGACGAGCGGTTTACCGTACATACCAGCAATACTAATATTTGTATGGCACGACCAACATTTGCTCTTATTTTTCGAATCGTGTGCCTATTAAAAAGTTATTTGTAATCATGGGTACATGATGCGTAATAATGCGTATCCTTTGCTATCAAGAACTAATTAAAAGTACCCTTTAAAAGAACGAAGTGTGCTTTAAAATGTTAAATAGGCAACACTGCTCATGAAGGGAGAAGCTGAGGTATGTGAAGGGAAGAGGGAGGTCTACAAAATATAATATTTCCGCATTACGGCCCCTCGTAATCACAATACACTCGAGACCGACGAGCCACCAACATATTTTCTGATGCATGAATTTCACTATAATGTCGGGACCATAAAAATGCGAAGTTGGCTAAAGTGAGAGCTCGCTTCAAGCGACTTAATACCTAGCATCCGCGTGATGAACGACAATGTTCACAGCAAAAGGTCGTATACTACGATATACAGCGTTTTTAAATAAATATAAAAATATTTAACGATAACATAAAAGAGAAAATGAGTTCAGTCCTTTATTTTTTAGGGTTCTGTAACTGAAAAGCAAAAATATGGAACTCTTATGGGACCACAAATGTAACCAAATGTGACGGACTAGCACAACTGACAAGAGGATGTAAAGCAGACCTGTAATGTTGTGTACTTACATTTATGTGGCTTATATTTCTAAGAAAAGGTTTTACTCATCTATGGCGTAACAATGGTTATGAATAAAGAATCTGTATCTGTAACCACATTTCTTTCTGACTGTTCCGAACCTGCCAAGTTGCGCATTGGCAGACCAACGTTTTGTAGATCTAATAGGCCACTAGTCTATCATTGCAAGTCTATTGTTGCAAATTTCTTGTACTGGATGACCTAGGAAAATTTGCAGCGCCCTCACGGTCTATTCTTTAAGAAAGTTCATATTATATGCTCATATTTAGACATAACGGAAAATGATTGGCTGTACTAAACTGATTCGCACAATCAATAAAAAGGGATAGAGGGGGTATTGAGGAGATGACAACTTTTTCTCGTTTTAGACTCGTGTTTCATCGGTTAAAGTTGTTAAGTTATATGGCTTTATGATTTAATTTTTACGTACAGCTGTACGTACCTATTAAAATAAGCCGAAATACACACGAATAAATCTTACTAAAATAATGCATGAAAAAATGTGGTCTACAAACATACGTTCGGTTTACTAACCCCGCGTGCGCCGTCGATACCCTGCGGTCAGGTACGATACGGTACGGGACACGACTGGACACGGGACGGAACGCGGGACGTTTTCCCCCGGGACAAGAGACCGACCACTTTATTTGATTGCCTCTAATCACCTTTGTGATTTTGCTTCTATTGGGTCCTGTGGACTGCGGAAGTAATGAATTGTTTTTGTTTGTATGGATAAAATTTTGGGAAAAAATTATTTAATTTGCTTATTTTCCTAAAACCGCTACTTACAGTTATAGTATCTTTTCTTGATCAAAATCATTAGTATTCGGCGGGTGTTAAAAATTTGTTCTTAAAATATTCAAGTATTTTATAAAGGTTTTTTTTTTAAAGTTCGCTTACTACTCTCAAAATCTAAATTAAAAGTAGTTGGATACATATTTTTAAACAAACCAAATAATAAATGTTAATTTAAAAACTGAAGGAAGTTATAAAATCATAAATTTCACCTCGTTTGCAATCGCTGAAGGCTTACCCTTAGGGTGCATGGGTTTTTACGGGCTTTGGGCTTGTTTACTGGTTTACGACTAAATAACACGACTCTATTTCCTCGCAACAAAGCTTATTTTTAAATTTAAAAATATATCGAGTGGACATAGAGCGGTAGGTACAAAGGTTTGCATTCTGAAAGGGGTTTTTATTACTTTTTTCCGTTTACCTTGTAATTACCTTACCGAACATCTGGAATTTTACGGGACCTAGTGACATTAAATGGAAAATGGGCTTCTGAATTGAACAAATAATTAAACAAGGCTTTGGAATGGTAATTGATGAAAGCTTGTTCTTCTTATACATTTAAATGAAACGAAATGACAGAATTAGTGTACTAACTGTGGTTGCCTTAACGTTGTCTGAAATAAAGTAATTTTATTTGGGGCTTGTGTACCTTATTAATTAAGCTTTTATGGATTTTTTTATTTTGTTTCTCAATATTGATCATTATGATTTCATAATACTACGGACAGCAACTCTATTGCGTCAAATAAAAACAGAAACAAGATCAATAACTATTCTTTGACATGCAGTTGACTGTACTTTACAAGATATGCTGAAATACACAATAATTGCTTTTAAAATACTACAAGAAAAAAAAAATTGTACTGTGGTTTGAGATATCTGGTCTAAAATGTGTTTTCAAATGTGTTTTTGGTCTTGTGAAATAAATATAAAACTGTGTGTAAATCTAGCTGATACAACCACAAATAATTAGTTTGCATACAATTGCAGTACCAATAAAAGCCAAATTGACAACAATCAACTTTACGAGAATATATCCCGTTCGTGACTTGCGACAAAACGCAATAAAATATTTATTTACGGCTCTGTCCCGCGAATAAACTACTTCGGGGACAAGACTTCTAATTACAGATAACAGGTTGACAAATATTACGACTGCAATGGCGGATACTGAGTATGTAATTAAGTGGAAATTCTGTCTGGATTTATAATGGCGATATTTCATGTTGGTTATAAAGACACGGGTTAAAATGGAGCTGCGAGTGAGTAAGGCACAATACAACAATAGACTCTACTATTTGTGTCTCGGTAAAGTATGACTCGGTAACTCGACATTGTCATCAATATATAATGTTGAGATAAAGAAAATTTCCATGTACGTATTTCAAAAGTTTGCTCTGCAATAAAAGTACATAATGAAATAGGACTTGTGTGTCTCGCGTAAGCTGTAAAAGTATGTAATAATATTTGTAGAAAATGATTGAAGAAATTTTCTTTTTGTGTCGTTTTTGTTCCTCAATAATTATTTGTATTTTCATGTGTATCCAATAAATAATTAAGTATATTAAATAATCTAAATTTACTCGTATGAGTCGTCGAAATTTTTATTTTATCGCACCGAGATTGAAATATGAAATGCTCATAAAAAACGCTTCTAGCAGTGGTCGCAAAGCGCGGCTATATCTTGTGGCAGAAATAAAATTATCAGTGTGGAGGAGATAAATCTAGCGAACAAGTTAAGTTTTGATATCAGATTTCCGGCGCCACGGGAAACCGATACAATTGTCTGTATGAAGGCTTTATTCTGCTCATTTAAGCTGGGTATGAAATGCTGGTGGCCAAATGGACATTGCTGTTTTGTACGATCACAAAAGATAAGCAACGTTGAGCTTAGTTTAGTCAAGTATACGTATAATTTCGTAGTTGTAAATTGACCACAGTTTGCTAACAATCTCGTCTAATATAGTTTTGCTCCAATGAGTCTTGCTCTTATTTTAACGTGTAATCAAAACGCATGATGGCTGTTTTTTTATACAATTAAATGGCATTGTAGAGCAAAGATTAAAAAAAAGAGCACTACTACCTACTTGATTTATAGTAAAGTTGAAGGTTAGATACAAATTATAGATAGATACAAATTATAATAATATATTATAATATTATTATAATTATATTATTATACAGTGGTGTAATTTACAAATACAAACAAAAATACAAAATTATTTATTCAAATGTGCATAGAAGTTACAACATATTTTATAACATTGATTTCAAAACAAAACATTGCACACTTTTTGAGGACTATCTACTTTAAAAAGTAACAGGTTAAATCATGGTCTCCACACTAGGCAAGCCTGTATCGTGGACACCATACAAATCTTTACAAGTCCAGTCAAAGTTCCAGAATCAAAACATCGGAAGTTAAATTAAACATAGTTTACAAAAATGATATAATAATGATAACATAAATTTATTAAATATTTATACATTTATGGAAAGTATTACATATACATATAATACACACAATATATACCTAGATATACATATATTTATTTATTTACATTTATTTTTTTCTTTCTCTCCATTTCTTCCTTTCTCTCTTTTTTCAACCAAAGCACGTTAGTAGTATTAGTAGAGTCAGCAACCTCTATCAGGGCCCTGAGTCAAGTGGCATTCTATTATCGCAAACGCTATAGAATAGAATAAAAATGTATGGGATTGACATTAGCTGTCACGCAACATTTCGTTAGCTAATGTCAATCCCATATATTTTCATTCTATTCTACTAGCGTTTGCGATTGTAGAAAGCCACTTGACTCAGGGCCCAGGTGTCGATTATTAAACGCCACTCAATAATTTGAAACATTTCTGTGATAACTAGACCAGAGATAAGATTGAGTTGCGAGTGGTTTGGCAATAGCTGACTGTTAATTTAGTTATTAAGTTACTATCAAGTTACTACTGTCTCTCACGACTTCACTCATATTAAAGGTTTCATAATACATTTGGTTTTCCTGTAATGAAAATTATGCAATTTTCCACATTCGCTCCTTAGCTTAGAATGGCTTTATCAATAAGAATTTTGCAATTAGCTTTACCATTAATAAATATTTTCTTTTTATTATTTCTGTGTCAAGGTAGACATACTTACTAGATTCTTTATTTATGTTTATAGAAAAAAATTGCAGTAAAGGTTTGAATTAAATTTAATATAGTTATAAATTGCTCTTTTATAACATCAAATATATGTATGGCCAAACGAACCGACAAACAAACATTCGTTTCTTTTTAAAACTTATATGAGCTGTTTAGAATGACACTGGAAGAAAAATTGCAGCAATTATAGTTGCTATAGGTACAACCGGTTGTTCCTGATACAACTTACGTACGGAGTACGACTTCTTAATTAATAGAATTACATTTTATATTAAATTAATTAAATCAATGTCATAATTTAACAAACCACACCTGTTTTTCATGAACTCTATTGAAATAATTCTGTTTAATGAAATAGTAAGTTTATGATACATTTATTAACTTTGGAAATTAACTCGTACATAATTGAATTTTGTAACTCTTTCACATAGTTTTAGGTCAGATTTTGTAAAATTTTAGTAGATTTTTTCATATTCATCAGTGCCCTAGCCTTATTCCGTTTTTGCCAGTGGTTTTTACGGTATCGGCTACGTAATCTAGGGGATTTGACGAGGACACTGGTTTTTACACAGAGCGACTGTCATCTGACCTTCGCAACACAGAGGGCAACCCAGACCCACTCCTAGATTAGGCTTTGCCAGGTTAGTGGCCACAAACTGGCTGCCAGATTTTTCATCCAGCCAAATGGCCTCTGCTATCATTGACAGTAGCTCAAACCAACGGTTTAGCGTGCTTTCCGAAGCACGGAAACGCATTTAGTGTTGGAGTAGATTTTTTTCATATTTTTCAACACAATTGATTGCAATCTTAGTTTCAGTTTACGGTAGTTGTGTTTTTACAACTTGTATACAATATTCGTAACGTAACAGGCGGGTAGCCACTATGAACACTATTATTTCTATGGTAAAACACTAGAACCACGCAATATTATTGTACATAAGCACGTCTTCCTCCATTTTGCCAGTACTCGAATTCCCGCGGTGAGCTCGTAATATGGCGAGAAATTAATTAGATAAGTAATACCAGTAATGTGGTGTAAGTGGATTGACTTCCATCCACCATCGCGCTGCATCTTCTGCGACGACAACTTTAGACGGTTGAACGTCCATTGCGTGTTTAGAAATGAATGAGATAAGTAATACCAGTAATGTGGTGTAAGTGGATTGACTTCTATCCACCATCGCGCTGCATCTGCTGCGACGACAACTTTAGACGGTTGAACGTCCATTGCGTGTTCAGAATCTAAATATATAAAAGGCAAACCTGACTGACTGATCTATAAACGCACAGCCGAAACTACTAAACGGATTTTTTTTAAATTTGGCACACAGATAGTTTTAGTGACGTAGGCATCCGCTAAGAAAGGATTTTTGAAAATTCGCCCCCTGAAGGGGTGAAAAAGGGGTTAAAAGTTTGTATGGAAGTCCGTAATTTTTAGAGCTAGAAGCTTGAAACTTTGTTTTTAGGTTAATGATTAGAAATAAACAATTATGTGTCCTAGGGTTTTTGAAAATTCAACCCCTAAGGTGGTGAAAAAGGGGTTGAAATTTTGTATGGGGAAACAAGATAAGTTAAACTATTTTGTTCGAAACTTCACAGGAGTACTCCTATTAATAGATGAGTAAACACATGTTTAAGGTTTTTTCAGAATTCAACCCCTGAAAGGGGGAAACGGGGTGAAAAAGTCTAAAAACAAATATGGTATCGTTTGTATGGTATTTCGGGTCGCTGATTATGAAAGCTACAACAACTTTGAAATCCAACGTGGTGGACGTGAAATATCATCATCCCCTGGGGATGGGGTTGAGGTGCGATAGGGTTGGAATGTCTAAAAATCAATATGGGTGTCGTTTGTATGGTTTATCGGGTCGCTGATTACAAAAACTACATTTTTTTTTTAAATCCTACGAAGTGGACGTGAAATACCATCATCCTCTAGGGATGTGGTTGAGGTGCGATGTCTAAAAATCAATATGGTGTCGTTTGTATGTTTTATCGGGTCGCTGATTACGAAAACTACAAGATTTTGAAATCCAACGTGATGGACGTGAAATACCATCATCCCCTGCGGTTGGGGTTGGGGTGCGATAGGTTTGAAATGTCTAAAAATCAATATGGTTGTCATTTCTATGTTAATGATAGCGGTTTAATTGGTGTTAGGGGTAGGGAAGAGGTAGAGGTAGAGAGGTAGAGGTACAGGTAGAGGGAGAGGGAGGGGAAGAGGGAGGGGGAGAAGGAGGGGAAGGAGGAGAGGGAGGGAGAGAGGGAGGGGGCAGGGGGAGAAGGAGGGGAAGGGGGAGAGGGAGGGAGAGAGGGAGAGAGGGAGGTGGGCAGGGGGAGAAGGAAGGGAAGGGGAAGGCTGAAGGGGAGGGAGGGGAGAGGGAAAAGGAGAGGGAGAGGGAGGGGCAGGGGGAGAGGGAGGAGGGGGAGACGAAGGGGGGAGAGAGGGAGAGAGTTTTAGTTTTTCTCAATTACTTCTTGCGAATTGGCTCTGTTTTGAAAGATTACATAAAGGTGTCTCTCATCTCTCTTTCTACATTTGTTAGGTTAAGTGACAACTTTAAGGCATAATACTGCTGCTAAGTTCATCTGTTCTGAGTAATTTATGAGTAACTTCAGCTGGATCTTGAATTGTACTGATTGATTTGCGCAGGGGTTAGTCCCGTTTTTCCTTAGTTTAAAATTACCCCGAAATGACGGGAAAATATCTCATTGCTTCGGAAAACCGGTAACAACATAAATACAAAAACCACGCGAGCGAAGCCGCGGGCAACAGCTAGTTAATTAGATAAGTAATGCCAGTAATGTGGTGTAAGTGGATTGACTACCATCCACCATCGCGCTGCATCTTCTGCGACGACTACTTTAGACGTTTGAACGTCCATTGCGTGTTCAGAAACCCGAATACATGGGTATTTTTTAAATCTGACAACTGTTTGACCACTTATTAGTGAGGTCAAAAGTAACAAAATATCTTTGTTCTACGATTTTTTTTTATTTTTATTTATTGCATATAAAACTTACAGCCTACACTATATTACACAGTCATTAACTTAAGGTAAGGTAATTACCAGTTTTCGCCTTTAGTAACAACGCACAATTTTTTCAATCAATCGCTACATTTTTATACATCAACGACAAAGAAACAAACAAAATATGACAAACGGATGTTAGATACAAAAAATAACCCTGTATACCTCCAGTTGCAAGACTTCTTTTGGAGGAGGTCACATGTGGTCAAACAAACTTGAGGGCCACCTGATGGTAAGTGGTTCCCATCGCCCATAGTACATAATGGTCCACGACCTCATCTGCGTCGATGTTCGTGGATTAAAAGTAGATGAATTTCGCAAAATCATCCGCCACTTTATACTACAAGGAATCTCTGTGCGAAATTTCAAGTTTCTACACCAAAGAGTTTGAGATGTGCGCTGGAGTCAGTTTATTCTTTAAAATTGCAATAGATCTTCCCGTACCTACAGATTTTATGACACAAATAACATAGATACGGAACGTCTCTGTCTCGGTAATATCACTAGTTCCCAAACCCCTCAAACCACGCATTACTGCTTTAGACAGAAAAAAGTCACCCAACAAAGTAGTTTCACGTTGATACTTCTTGTAGGTAGGTACAGTCAAAAGCACAACAAGCTCCCACCCACGTCCTCTCACCCCTTCTCCCTCTACCTGCTGTAAAAGGTGACTAAATGTATATAAATCAGAGAATGCGCAGGAGCGTTCTTCAGAGAGTCATGACCACACCAGTTTACTGTTAGCTATTCAGTGACCACACTGCAGTCACCAGACGTAACTCAAATAACCATGGCAACTATGGTAAATCCTTTAAAATAAACGTTATGGTCACTGTCCACGTAAGCCGCACGATATCCGCACGATAGCGATACTAATCACTTGTTGGCAACTGCAGATGCATCCTGCCACTGATCAATTACATCAGGTCTGTTTACTAGAAGATAAAAGAATGACGTATGCCACTTTTTTCAAGAATTTTATCCGTGAACCGGAGTAAATATGTGTAGATTGTTAGGTCACTGTTTTATTGCTTGTATGTCGACTACATGGACATAACAAAAAATGCAAAAGATATGTGTAGCATGCACGCACTCGACAAATTTCGCCGCTGTGGAATTTGATTCTTCGGGACCTCGCGCACTAGCGGCCACGACCACGGCCAGTGGCCGCAATAACCAGATGTCATATGAACGGCCTCACACTTGGCCGCAACGGCCAACTTAGTAAATCTGGTCGT
This sequence comes from Athrips mouffetella, assembly GCA_947532105.1. NCBI lineage: Eukaryota > Metazoa > Arthropoda > Insecta > Lepidoptera > Gelechiidae > Athrips > Athrips mouffetella. The sequence goes on from OX383964.1 coordinate 369,156, forward strand.
TGAGGCCACTGGCCGTGGTCGTGGCCGGATACTGCGCGAGATCCCTTATATTTCATATTCATATATTACACTCATGTACATAGCCTTAGCTTTTGTAGAAAGAAACCTATGTTCTGCTATTGACGTTCAAGGACTTTTCATGTAACATGCATGAGGGTCTGTTAAGGTAGCGTAAAAATCAAGTAACAAGTTAAAAAGAAACCCGGTAATGTATCTAGCTGTAGCTGTCGCCATATTTTGTAGACGTTGTAACATAATGTGGCATATTACTGGAACTATTAGAAGCGGGTTAAGCTCGTCGTTTCATTACTGCCATTATCTTAGTGAATATGGCGGTGACGGAGTTTAGTATAGCTTCGATACTCGTATTAGGGTATTAAGGGCCAATGCACATTTCGATATTGATAGAAAAACTAAGTTTTGAAACGTTTTCTAAGAAGGTTGAGCTTGAAACTACGCGAAGATTAGCATATTAGAATTAGCTGACCTAAGGTCGAAAACTCTCGCCTTATCTCGGCAAATGTTTCGTAGAAACTGTGGTGTAGAGTGTCTCTCTTTAGCTTTTGTCTGATAAAAGACCATGATATTTTAAAACGAATACTTAAGTATTTTGTTAATATAAAAGCCGCTAGCTAGACTACTAAATAACAAAATATACGTCCTTTCATCATTTGCATGAAAGAAAAATTTCGTTTTTAGACATTTATAGAAAGTTAACAGACACAAATTTTATTTTTTGTTTTACCCGACTACGGCAAAAAGGAGAGTTCAAATTTTTTACCGGTATGTATGTATGTAATCATCTGTTCCCTCATAACTTCGAAACTAATCATTATAATTTGACAAATGAGGTGATGTTATAAGCGCCTTAATCATCCGCTAATTATAGGATATAACACGTCACATTTACTTGATTGTTGCGCTCTATAGAGGACATTAAATAATTAATGATAAAAAAAATATTTTTAATAAAAAAAAAAATAAAAAAAAATAATAAAATATTTATTTGAGCCAGTAACACAATGATGCCGTGTTGGGTATCAAATGATAGGGCGTAATGAGCACATTTTAAATATAATATGTACATATAGTATAATTAGCTTTATTACGTAATCATAACCCCAAAATAATTGAAATGAAAAATTTGTTCAAAAACTAAAACTACTGAAAAAGCTTGCTCTAAAAAGTATCAAACAAGAAAATATGGTCTTCTGAAATTGTTATTTACATACTGTGGTATATAATAAATATTAATAGTGATGTTCAGATAATAGTCGTTGATGCCACCTACCCTAAAAATACGAACATAAGCTTCAAGGCAAAGTAAACTGAACATCACTATGAAAATAATTAAATACTATAGTTTGTACGTAACAATTTCAGAAGACAATATTTCCTTGTTTCAAACTTTTTAGAGCAAGATTTTTGAACATTTTTTTTTATAGATAATATAAAAACTCTGAAGAAGAATTACCTATTACACGAAACTCTGTCAGAAATATCATTTATTATAAGGTACTGTCTATTACCTTATAGCTAATATAACGTAGGTAATTACGTTAGAGCACAAAACACGAGACGTGGAATTAATTATAATCACCAAAAGAACGTGTCTGCCGCGAGCGAGCATGAACAACTTGATATACAGGGTTCGTTATAACGTCCTTTTAAAGACTAATAAACCTTTGAACTGTTTCATTATTATTTTTTTTAATTTTTGCAGCCTTATCCCTTCTTTGATCCTATTGTAATAGTCATTATATTAACGAACATCCATATTCCATAACCTAGACATAAGGATTTTTTCTACTTCACACAATTTTTCATGTCGAATTATGTACTTTAAAAAAAATCTAAAATTAGCATAATCATAGCAAATCAAATATTATATATATATTTACAACTGTTATTAGATATAAATCGTTATTCAAAATCAAATTTTAATAAACATTATATTGTTGTAAATTTAGCCTTTAGGTTTTACCCCATAAAATAAACCATTGCGGGTAAAATTAATGAATTTGAATATAAATAATGCGGGTGCAATGAGTTCCCCGCACGTGACGTCACTCGACCGCATGGCATGGACCGCATGCCGCGTTAACACACGCCACAAGCCTCTGCAGACGTAGGAGAAATTATTTTCAGACCAGGGCCAATATGGAAATTGGAGAAAACGAGTTATGTGTATACTAGGAATAACAAAAGTGACTTCACCCATGAATTTGGATATCACCCAAAAAATCCAAATCACAGGATTTCCTTTTAACAGTTAAAATAATATTCGTTAAATATTTGCTTGCTTATTTTCTTACCTTTTCAGAGCTTTTATGGTTTAAATAAATTTTGGTTTAATTAAATTAAATCTTATTTATGATTTTGTGATATTCAAGAATAACTCTTTATCAACCGAGTGCCAATAAAATTTTGGATTTGACAAAAGCGAATATCATAAAATGTATACATACATGTCATCCCCTCGGGTCATACCATACATTTTTTGACGTTCGCTTTCGTGTTTTCTAAATTGAGTGACATGTTGCCTTGACTCCTACGATTTTATAATATCATTAATTGATTTTTTTTAATAATACAAGTGAGCAAACGAGCAGATGGGACAGCTGATGGTAAGTGGTCTCCACCGCCCATAGCACCTACTGTCTTATTAGTGACATACTTTGACGCTAATAAGACAGCAAAACACGTTGCCCACCCTGAAAACTAAGATGTTATGTCTCATGTGCCAGTAAATTCACTGGATCCCTTAACCTTCAAACCGAAACACAGCAGTGCACACAGCAGTGCAAACATGGTGCAAACACTCCTGCTTTACGGCAGAAATAGGCAAGGGGGTGGTACTTCCCCAGACGGACTTTGCACAAAACCCTACCACCTACAAAACAAATGGCAAAGATCGAATCATTGCCACCGCTTTTTTGGCGATTTTCGTAGCCTCCTAAAAATAAATTGAAAATCAAGGTTAATCTGAAGATTGCGTGTTTTATTGTAAGGTTCTAAAACGTTTCTCTTTATCTTCCCCTTAGATTTTCAGAGTTTTGTTTTTTGGGGGCTATGTCCATAAGGTCGGCATCTTTATAATTTTTGATCTGGGAGAAAATCTTAGATAACCTTACCAAGGAACCCGAATCCTTTGTATGTTGTATTGAAAATACTTTTATTACTGAAGTTCCATTTGTTCAAGTTATAAATATGTAACAATCAGATTGTTATTTTTATGTTACGAATGAATGCCACCACAACTATGGGCGAAACGAACGACAGAATGTATTTCACCTAACGCTAAGCGTCGTTGTGGTCGGCCTAGAAAAAGATGGAGGGACGAGATCGACACTTGCGCGAATAACTGGAAGGAGTTGGCTCAGGAAACGGAAAAGTAGAAATGTGGGAGAGAGGCTTTTGCCTTGCAGTGGGACACAACAGGCTCCTTATAATAATAATAATGTTATTTGACGAGCATATCATAATGATATCATTATTATCCATTGACATGATACTAGCTTTCCAAAAACTGAAATGAACAACTCTTAGTGAATGAAACTTACAGGAACTAAAAAAAAATATTAGGATCTTTCGAACAGTTTCCTGAAAGTTCCATTCACTGAAAACAGTTTTTAAAGCTTGAAGAATTTATATATTTTCATATTTGATATTAATTTCAACTTGATACCTTTACTCGTTCGGGAGAAAAACGGTTTTGGCAGACAGACAGACGGACAAGAAACTGAGCCTATAAGGGTTCCGTTTTTTCTTTTAAAGATCGAGACCCTAAAAATGCATTTGTCCCATAATATCCTTGGTCAGTCGCTAGGCAGAAGAGAAATTGGACAAGTCTTATACAAAAAATACGTAGAATTTGTGTGTAATGAAAAATTCTCAACATTTCCTGCACCGCGCCGCCATAAAGTAAAGCTTCTGTCGACATTTCTTATTTCCTTTGCCGTATTTTTCGGGTCTCTCCTAACTCTCTTTGTTCCTTGCTGTGACTTGGATTTTTTAAATATTTCATCATTTTCATCATCACAGCCAATAAGAACCAGCACTACTTGACGAAAAATATCCTCTCTTATATCTGTCGACCCGTTATTTCAAGATTAGATAATCAATTTATTTGCATGAAATACAGTTTTACAAAAGATGTTTATATTTAAAGGTGACGAATGAAGGATAAAAACTTGAATGTCTACGTTGAGTTTTCTTGAACAGAACTTTTTTTTTTATATTTGTACCGGTACTATTATATGTTAAATATTTTATAAAAAAATTATTGTTACAAAAATAATTTGCTTTGAATAAATCTACATCTCTAACTAACGTGATTTTGTGTACATCTGAGAAATTGAATATTGTTGCTGTTTATAACTGAATGAGTATTGCGCCATTTTAAATAACAAAGAATAAATATTGATTTAAGCAAAGTGTTATTTTATTGAAATCTTGAAATGTTAATTAGGAAGGGTAATGAGAACGGGTTCATTAGGGAAGGACCCGTATTCCCGAGTGCAGAGGCAGCCCTGGAGCCGTGCCACGGTATCTCGGAATTAGCCGACACCTGCAACAGATAAACGTCGTTAATTGCCCTTGTAATCCTGCCTTACCACCCCCCACCCCTCCACATCCCCTCCCTAACCCTCAGGGATAGGGGTGATAGCTTTTTGCACCAGTTGGGCTGTTTCTGGAATTTGTTTGTCTCATTTAATTCTATTAGTTAATATTTGCATATAATTTTGACATTGAATTTCCCCAGTGAAAAAAAAATACTTATAATTGCAACAATAACTTTTAACCTTGTTGAAAATCATCTGAAGTAAGGACAAATATTTCAGTTTCATAAGATTAATTTTGGCTTCTGTTGAAATAATACTATAGCTTGCGCTATATTTTGGCATAAAAACTATTACTAAACTGTAACAGAGTGAGTTTTGATAAATTAAGAATGTCGTTAACAACTAACACGAAACAAAATCTCACAATATTTCAAGAAAGACAGCTATTCATAAAACTCTTTGTATTACGAGGAAGAAGTTTCAAGTATCTTGACGAGACTACGTGTATTCAACAATACCAGCGCATAAAGCAGTAAAAGTGCACTCCCATCTGCAGCCACTCAGCCATCTTAAACTACGAAACTTTAAACTCGAACACAATTCAGTTGACTGCAGTGCTCATCGGAGTCGCGGAGATAAATGGGTCTCTCCTACTTTCTCTGAGTGAACACCGCATACATTTTTATACAAAGATGGTGTAATAGTTTTTATTTTTCTAAGCCGATAAGAATACGTTAACATTTTGTGGAATCTTTAAATGAGGTCTTTAACGCTTACTTTTGATTTAATCTTTCACTTCACTCAATCAAATAAAATAATTGTAAATGTTCTTCGAAATTTGTGTTTCATGCAAGAAATGAGTAGAAAATATACATTTAAGTTGAGGTATTGACGCTTCCTTGTAGGTATGTACGACATTATTCTGAAAAATGTAAGCCAAAAAATTTCAAATTAGAAACACCACGACTTACGATTTCATAATATTTGCAAAAAATTTGGATGGTTTATTAATATATCTAAATAAGTAAACTAAATTTGCATAAGATAGGACAGTTAAAACAGTTTTAGTTATAATGGGCTACAGTTTGACAATTAACAAGCTTATAATCACAACCATCAATGCAACAAACACGCAAACGTCCTGTCTAGACAAAGATCTGATAATAATTAACACTAAATAACAAAATACACAATTTGAAATTCAAATTAGGAACTTTGCAGCCATTGGCGCGTCTGTGACCAATCTCAGTGCTACGACTGAAGCTTATAATTAGCAGAAATGCTTAGAGATAAGCGTGGTGGACTCTTTGGGTGAGGTAACCTTCTGCTATCGAAGTGATCCTCTATCTACTGCTACAAAAATAAATATACATTTATGTTCATGTGTGATACAGAACACAAACACTGCAAAGAACTGTTGAAAAAGTCTAATTAATTTTATTTTGTTTGTCATGCACAGTTTAGACAAATAATCAATATACATTATAAAAGAACGTGTACAATGAGCGTGCCGCTAAAACTCAGAAATTAGTCCCGGTACAATCAAGGGAGTTATATGATGTGGTAGCCCTCTATCTCCCGTCCATGAAAAAGGTTCCCGTTTTTACTTGAAGGGTGTGCTTATGAAGATATAAGGGCTAGAAGTTTCTCCCTCTAGAAATTTCTAGAACAGTCCAGAACATTCGAGAGTATTCGAGAGCATTCCACAACACTCTGGAATGTTCGGGGATATTCCAGATCATTATGGAATATTCTAGAATACTCTAAAATGTTGTTGAATATTCTGGAACATTGTGGACCATTCGAAGCCCTTTTTGTATGAGTGGAGCTAGCTATTGATAGGGGTATATAAAGAAAGATCTGTCGTGGTTTCGAACGTTCTAGAACATTCTGGAATGTTCGAGAATAGTCTGGAATGTTCGGGAATATTCCAAATTATTGAGGAACATCCCAGAACACTCTCGAATATTGTGGAATATTCTGGAACATTAGGGAATGTTTAGTCTTTTATTCCAACTACCACATAATCTCATATCAACTATCCTGAGCGAAGCCGGGTACCCCAGCTAGTTATAAATAAATGTCACATCGTGTCCTAATTTTGTTTCGGTTCGTACTAAGAAGCACGATGCTCTAGATAAACGTTTTATTAAAACTCGGCCGACAAAATAAACGTTAGTACGTACCAGGCCACTCAGAAAGTATTGCGAAAAATAGTTTTTATATATGGGAGACTGGCCGGTCAGAATCTTTTTCGAAAATATGATTACTTGTAAGTAAAAATATGTGTGTTCCATTTTCAAAATTTCCCTCCACATTTTTTGCGAGCCAATTCAAAGTATCGTGTCTTACTGAAAAATGGATCTGCGCCGGGAACATTTTAGAGCTATGATTTTTTACGATTTCAAGTGTCGCCTGAAACCGGATGAATCGTTCGATAGACTTCAAATGGCATTTATGGATGAAGGCCCCTCCAAGGCAACCGTGTATCGTTGGTATAACGAATTTAGGCGCGGTCGACCAACCTTGGGGGATGAAGAAAGAAGCGGTCGCCCTTTGACGGCTATTACGGAAGAAAACGTGCTAGCAGTGAAAAATTTAATCCAAGATAATAGGCGAATTACATATCAGGAGATTCAGCACATATTAAAGATTGGATCGGGAAGCGTTCACGAGATTCTACACGGGCATCTTCGCGTGAGGAGGATAGTATCGCGCTGGGTGCCGCACTACCTCACCGACGCTCAGAAGCAGGCCCGGGTGGAATGGTGCCGTGATATGCTGAACAAATTTGAAGCAGGCTCGTCTCGGCGTGTTTACGACATCGTAACAGGTGATGAGTCCTGGATTTATCAATACGATCCAGAAACCAAGCGCCAGTCGACAGTTTGGGTGTTTCAAAATGAACCAACGCCTACCAAAGTGAAGCGATCTCGAAGCGGGGGGAAGATTTTGATCGCCAGCTTTTTTAATTTGACTGGCCACTTGGCCTCAATTCCCTTACGAGATCAAAGAAGCATCAACGCCGAATGGTATACTACCAAATGTTTACCAGAAGTTTTTTCTGTTGTGAGCAACAAGCGACCAAACACAGGGCTCCGCGGACTACTGCTCCACCACGACAATGCGCCTGCACACACCGCGCTCAAAACGAGGGACTTCCTGGACAGCACACCAGTCAAACTCCTGGGTCACCCTCCTTACAGCCCTGATCTAGCACCGTGTGACTTCTTTTTATTTCCAAAAATAAAAAATCAGCTCAAGGGGATACAATTTTCGTCGCCGGAAGATGCGCTGGCTGCGTTCGAGCAGGCTGTAAACGAGGTGTCTACGGCGGACTGGAAAAAGTGTTTTGAAAACTGGTTCAGACGCATGAATCTTTGTATAGAGGCTGGTGGAGAGTACTTTGAAAAGATTTAATAAAAATATATGTACCTGTAGAACAATTTTTTTTAGTGTCGCAAATATTTCTGAGTGTCCCACGTATTTTGTCCAATATTACTCGGGAAAAGCTTTTCAGTGACACAGGCAGATTCACCTTTTAAAATTTTACGGGATGTTGGAAAAGTAACCATTGTATGTAATGCCATAGAGGAGACAGACACCTCGAAACTAACCCGCTCGGTGCATTCTCGGTGTATTTTGTTCCCGACCTCGACCCAACGCTAGCCTTGTAATAACAGAGCTAAAATCCTCGGGAAGTTCACGACGAAGCTTGCTTTTATAGCTGGGAAGATGTTTTTAGTTGCTTAATATTTTGAAGCTGTTATTCTCAGTAACAATACGGTGTCCTACTGTATTAAGAATCCCGATTGCTGCTGATTTAAGAATCATAAATATGTACGAAATATTTAAAAACCTAATCAACTTGCGATTTTCGAGCAATCTTAGCATAAATGCAGTTGTAAGTTGTTTTCAGTTCATTTGAAGCCTACGACCGCAGATAACGACGCGATAGTTTGTACGTGTAATAGAAATGTGTGATAATACTGAGGATTATGAATCTGCTCATGAAACTGAACAACGTTTCCCTAGGAACATAGCTTGAAATACGAAAAACCAAATTTTACCACCCATACAAAATTCGTTTAGGGCGAATCTGGCCCTAGCAATTTTTAAAATCATCTCGCCTACGGACCAATTGTTAGGTGCCGATGCAGTTTCTATGGGAGGTCAGAAATTAATTTTGCTCTATGACTTATGTTCCTTGGGAGTTGGGAAAAGTTGTTCATTTTCATGGGCAGATTCATACCCTTTAGTATTATCACATCTTCCCGTTACACGTTGTATAATAACATGTTCCGTGGAATAAGTAACAACTTTTCGGGAAAGAGATTACTGTTCAAACCCAGTGTCTATGAAGATACAGAATGTCTCTGAGCACAACAGCATGGTCTCATGTGTAGTCTTTTCAGATTTATGTTTATAAGCATTAACATTAATCATCTCTCAAAATTGTTAGAGAAACTCATAAAAGTTAGACTCGTGACACACTTAAATGTTAACAATGTATTAGATGACAGACAGTTTGGTTATAGAAAAGGGTTGGGAACAGCGGATGCGATAACGACTTTAGTCTCTGATGTATTATTAAGTTTAAATGAGAAAAAAAGAGTGGCAGGTGTTTTTCTCGACTTAACCGCTGCTTTTGATTTAGTGGATCACACTATTTTGATTTCTAAATTAGATTACTATGGCGTTAGAGACTGCAATTTGCAACTTTTTAAGTCGTATTTGTGTAACCGGAGACAATTTACTGAATTAAAAAGCATTTCTCTTGAAGGTAGCGTAGAAAAAAGCACATCTAAACTGGTCTCGGTCACAAAAGGGGTGCCACAAGGCTCAGTTTTGGGACCTATATTTTTTCTTATTTTTCTCAATGACTTATCCAATTATATTCAAAATCAAATTCCAGACGTGAAACTAATATTATTTGCAGACGATACAACAGCTATAATTTCAGGAAATGACATATGTAATTTAAATGACAAAGTTAATACTGCCCTGACTCTTTTTTATAATTGGTTTGAGACAAATAATTTAAAAATTAATATCAAAAAGACTAACGTTATATTGTTTAGAACGACCGCACGTAATAAAGATACACTTCACTTAAACTTAAATGGAGAAAAGATAGAAGTTGCCAGATCGGTAAGGTCACTTGGTACACATATAGACGAAAATTTGAACTGGAAGGATGAGTTGATGGCAATTGAAAATAATATTAGTTCCGCGTGTTATGCTCTACGCAAATTGAGAGAAGTACTGACAATTGACCAAATAAAAAGTGTCTACTATGCTCTTGTTGAGTCAAGGTTTAGATATAGTGTCAAATTGTGGGGCATGAGTTACGACTATAATATGAAAAGAGCCTTTATTTTGCAAAAACGAGCGATACGAGCCATCGTTAGAATCCCCCCATGGGAATCATGTCGGGAACATTTTACCAAACTGGGAATATTAACAATACCTAGTCTATACATTTTAATACTACTTACAGATTTTGTAAAAAGCCGACACAAATTTGAGAGTTCCGCTGAAAAAGACGCTAGGGAAGTTACAAGACGAAAGGATTTCAGGTCGCTTATTACACCAAAACTGAATGTAGTTAAACACGGGGTATTGAACCGAATGACATTTTTTTTTAATAAATTGCCTGTAAAGTTGAAGGTCGAAAGCAGAGTGGACGTTTTTAAGAGAGAACTCAAACTGATTTTATTAAAGAAATGTTATTATAGTGTAAGTGAATTTTTGGACATAAATAATACTTTTGACATGTAATTTTATAATATTAAGATAATTTCAATTTTTCGAGTTTTGGACGTAAATAATAACTTTTGACATAATTTTGTAATATTAAGATTTTCATTTTTGTTTTAGCTATAAGTTAATGTCAAACACAATTGTTTTGTTATTGACTAATAAATAAATAAAATTAAAAATAGAAATATCTCTCAAAACCGTTTAGCACTATAGGTACCTACTCAGATAACTGCTTAGTAATCTAGCACTAAGCAGATAGCATCTTAAGTGCCGTATGCAAAGTGAGGTCGCGCAATGCTCAGAAGAGCTCGGAAGGTCATTTAGAGAATTAACATAACACTGCCTTAGGTATTTTCACGTACAGTGAAAAACTCATAAAGTTTAACATATTGGATGATAGATTGTACCAATCTTATTTTAATAGTCGTAAAAGGTGAAATTTCGTTGCCAGTGCCAAGCATCACCTGATCAGAATTTATGAACGACTATTCCAAATTTATTTATACAATACAAAATAGAGTCACAAATTACTTGTTTATCTTCTGAAAGACTCCTTGCTAAAGTTAATAAAGCAAACGTTTTGTGTAAAGTTATGTGCACATGCACAATATTTACGACGTGTATCGCTGCCTTTACAGGTCATTTACCCTTTCGGACATAAAAGTCCGGATTGCGAAGGTTCTTATATATTTTGGAAATTTTATTGAACAAGCAAGTTTTTTGCTGTCGGTACAATATTCATCTAAATTGCATGTATTTTACAAAAGAAATATATCAAGTTCCTTATTATAGTAGCTACCACTTCTGATTCTACCATTCATTTGTAGTGCAGTACTTAATTATATCTGAACTGTAGTAATAATCAAAGGCAGTCCTTTGCCTTTGTTCAGCAGTGGATGTTGTGAGACCAAGAATGAATGAATACACTAATTTTAGAATATTTTTTACTCTATCTAGTATACCTAGACGTTTTATTACGTGTGTGGTGGGAAAAGGATTCTAACAAACTACCACTAAAACATTTTTCTGTCTCGTATTTTTATGACATGGGTAGTTTTTTACCGATTTTGCTGTTCCAAGAGGATACGTTATCTAAATATACCACTTGACCTAAAATTTGGGAGCAAATGTAATTTTCGCTATGTGACTCGGACCCTCAATCCCCTCGCCCCATAACTCCGCAGAAGGTCTCGTTTATCAAACACAACGCGACGGGGCCTTCGCGAGGATATTTCGTTAGTTCCGATCCGATTTTCATTTTATGCAAAAAGGCGATCGGATCCGGCACGCGAGGACGAAGGATAGACCTTCAATCGGGATAATGCTACACAAGAATGATCCAAATTGAATTGGTCGGCGACGACACTCCCCCCTACCCCTCTCGGGGCTTCTTCACCCCCGCATCCTCCTATACACGACCCGACAAATACTTCGCTTGAGTCTTAAAGGGCCGCGATTCAGCAGAAATTTTCGTGCTCGGTTTAGCCTTAGGGATTTTTATTAAATTTCCTGGTTTATCCTTTGGATACGGTGAATGCGGATGTAGTTTACACGTATTCACTGCTTGAAAAATGTAAGTTTCTCTCCTTTAACTATACGTTATTTCAAAAAGTTTCCCGTTACAGATTTTGTCTGTAATTTTTATTTATAACAAGAATAATCACAAACTTATGAATTACCCAGTTTTATCTGTGATACAACAATTTTGGATTTTTTTTATGGTCATTACAATAAAATTTTACTTACAGTGGTCGTATTCATAATCCTCTTGATATTGCTCCTGAGAGCGTATCAGCTGAGTCTGCTGACAATAAAGTCATCAGATTTGTTTTATCGACTCCTATTATACAAAACTGTGATCGTTTAAGTCCAATGTAACAAATAAAAAAATAAAACCTCAACATCTATTCAAATACGCAGCTACTGTACTATTCAATTTCCCAAATCTTTATATTGTAGAAATATGAAATGAAAGCTTTAAAGGCCAAAGTTTTTACAGAACAAAGAACGTTTATTTCTGTACAAATTCCCAATAGACTACCTGCAAAAGTTCATAATAAAGACTAAAAATACAAAAGGTAGTGACCTTACCAGAAAATAAAACAATACCAATCCGAAAATAAAATATATCGAGCCTTCAGAAAGCGATCCAACCTTAAATCTGAAATTGAGATACAAGGCAATAAGCATTGTCCACAAAAAACCACATTCGGTTGGAATACAAAACGCAACATCCCTACGCTCACCCCAATATGAAAATACGAAATTCAAATGACACGGATGATAACGGAAAGGAAATTTAAAACGCTCCTGGAATGAGTAAAACATTTTTGCTGTTGTGTTTTTGTGGTGTTTACAGGATATTTTAAAGGTTTTTGGTCGATTATTGCGAATCCAATCAGGGAATAGCGACTTTTATAATAGTTACTGATGCGCCGTGTTAATTTAACGTTACACTACATTATTAAGACTATACTCTTGAATTTGTATTTCACTCTGAACTCTGAGCTTTAATACTTTAGCCATTTGAAAATATTTGGATTTTAAAATAAAACTAATACTTACCTCATAGTAATTTTAATCAGAACAAAATTCAATCTTACACAATTTATGTAGATCATCAATCAATAAATCGATATGGTCAAAACTGTTTAGAAAATAAATGAATTACATAAATTCGATATGTCCAAAAATTATTTATAAAACATTGAAACAATTTTGTCGGTTCACCTTTTACACAAATACGGAATTCAGGACAATTTGTAAATTTATAAATCAGCGGGGACCGGTACAGGCGAGCACACATGTGTGCACATTATTTACGAGTACAAATATCACTCGTCGTATTAATTACATTAACACAACGACCATCTGAATCATTACAAACGTCCCGACACAATTTATCGCCGCCGCTTCAAGCTTCTGCTTGTGGATACGAGTATTAGCAATAAAAAGTCAACGCGATCCTATTGCTTTGGGTGGCATAATTTTACACACATTTGTTTAAAAAATTTAAAAAATCACCAGTCTTGCCGAAAAGAAAATTATTGTAAAATTTCGTTTGCATGAAATTGTTGATTCTGTTACAATATAATTTTGTTCAAATGGCACAATTTTCTTACCCTAAGTGAATCAAGAGTAGGTGTTTTTAAAACCATAAAGCCGATTTGTAAAGTAGGTAGGCTTAAGCATGGTGTTCTATTTAACTTCACTATAGCACAACTCCCGAAAAGATCGTAGATTCACCTTACTTTTGATAAAGTTCAATAATATAAAAAAAATTACGAAAATATTTCAACAAAGCTTGGCTCTTAAGATTTTTACGTCAATTATTGACTATTTTATTTTTCGTTTGCAATAAAAGAACAGGAAACAAAAGTATTGCCGTTAAAAGCAATACATGACAATAAAATCTTTATGAGCGTCCAAATAATTGAGTGAGCTCCTCAGATTCGGCAGTCAAGTAGATAAGACAACAATTGCCTCACAGCTTAGCCCTTGGATAATGTTTATAGTTGCCATAAAGATGCTATTATATACCTTATAATGTCTAATTATGATACACGTAATGGTCTCCTTATTGGTGCTAACATACCCCATCTTTTCCCATGGGTGGACTGAAAAGCTACAAGAAGCAGAGTCCTTTTGAATGTGTCACTCACCATACATATTCACCATACATATTCAGATTGGATACTCGCTGCCTAGATGAGATGATGTAATTTGTAGGGTGTATATGCTACACCTCATAATAATAAGTTATAGATGTAGGATTAAAGAAATAATTCGTCACAAAATAGGGTTGTATGATGTACTCGTAAAGTCACAACAAATTACGCAATTCTATTATTTTTGTAAATTCAATGAGGGCATCGATCCATTCATTTTGAATATTTCATAATCATTCATGATGATATGACGCTGCATAGCAAAGGAGATGTGACATGCTGGCAGATGTCATCCCATAGTAAAATAATTTTGCACGGTTTCTATTCCGAGCAAAGCAAGGAGTTCCGAAATATTTGGGCTGCACTCTTTTTTGTGGACGTTCAAGGAAAATCTTGGGAAGGCATTTGAAATCTGTCGAGTCTTTCTATTCCTCCATCCTAAAAGACTCAACGAAAAATTACCACTTCAGGTGAGTCTTACTTTAAGTGCTAATGTGGCCTTATTAACAGCGGTGACCCCAATCAGATAAAAGAAGGTTACAAAGAGCTCAGCTTAATGTGCTTGCGTGCCCAAAACGCCTCTTTCTACTCAAAGAGTGTCCGAGTGCCGAAGTGAGCTCGATAATGCGCCGCGTAGGAATAATCCGCGCTATTTACTTGCAGCCCGAAGAAAGAAGAGGCGGTTTTACAAATTCTCGCACGACGCCGACCGCCATTTAATCAGACTCTAGTGTTAATGCCATCGCAGACGACGTTTTTTCTTCAGAAAACGTATCGGAATCTATCAAATAAAAATCCCTTGTCTCACTCGTTCTTCACACGTCCTAAAGCAATGAAGACCGACGGAGCAGCAGGCCGCCATCTTTACTGAACTCCGGAAATAACCGGTTCCGCGCCGGACATGTCCGGGTTTTTTCGGGTTAGTGCGCGCGGGTAATGTAAAGCGGGCGCGTTATCTCGTATCCCTCGTGAGTCAAGTAGTGCCACTCAAGTTTATGTAGCGGAAACTGCCCGGTCCTTATCAAGTTAAACAGAAGTTTAAGAGATTCCTTATTAGGAGATGGACCTTCCACTTTGTGACTTTATAACTATGGCTCTGTTACTCAATCGATTTGAACTATAAACAAAATAGAAGGCTCTCATGAGAGCATAATTTCATAACTTTTTCACACGTTGTGCTTGAAAATGTGAATAAAGTTTTTCAAAGATTCTAGACAAAGCAACGAGCAGCCTTAAACACCGATCTACTAAAAACTTTAAAATACACTAGCCGCAAAGAGCTGAACTCACTAATTTATTTAAAGAAAAACGTGAAACTTTCTGCAAATCTTGTAAACTTTCTGAAGATCTTGTAAATTTTCTGCAAATCCTAAAGTAACGTTTTAAATTGTCTTTGTTATTTTCTCAAGAGAATAATATTCTCAATAGCGACTTATGTTAGTAAAAAAAGGTGAAATTGTAGTTAATACAGGAATAACTAAAATTAATTTTAATTTTTTTTTTATTAAAATACTATCAAAACATTATTAAATCAAGTATATGTTAAGTTGCGGATACTCGTATTGCACAAACTGCATTGCTCTTATTATTTCTTTGTAATGAACAAAGATTTTAAATAATAAAAAAAATCGCCTGGTCTGAGTAAGGTTTATTGAAAAAGCAAATTTTTTGAAGTGTAATGGATGACGCAACTTTAAATTAATTGTGCCCAATAAAGTACTCTAGAAATATGACAAAAATCTAGTAACGTATTTGTTGAAAGTCTTTGGTGGCAGTTTCCTTGATAACTTGATTTGATATCAAGTTTTCGTTTAAATAGCTTCTTTTTCCACAAAGAACTCATTATGTTGTACTAGTTTAATGTTGTATTTACCTTCTTAACATACATTCATAATTCTACTCTGCTTATGAATTTCAAAATAAATAAGTAAGTTATTTTGTAAATATATTCTGAATGTTTGTAACGAGATCTATTAGCTGATCTGACTTGTCTATCGATATCATTACTAAAACCACCTCTTAAGTTTTAAAAAGTGCAGTATCTATACGTCACGGGCAAAAGTTACATAACGTAATTGCAATAAGTAATTATGGTTCCACGTAACTAACTGCATTTATGATTTGTAATTTTTAAAAGATGGCAAATGCTAACGAACGTAGTCTTTGTAAAATAGGTAGATAGGCAACTAAAGAAAGGCTTGTGAGCTTGGATGTTCGTAGAGGATTGTAGCCTGGAAACTTATAATATAGTTAGTAATGTGTTTCGAATATCCACTATCCATTGCCTTTTCCTCTAACATCCTTGTGTCACTTCTTCAAGTAACGTTATTTAGACTAAATATTTAGAAACGTAAACCCGGCGGCAGTTTACGCACTCATGCATAAAATATGATCCTAAACTCGCTGTGGAGTGGCGTGTAAATGAAGACGTCGAACAATGAGGTGCGAGAGAAGACACAAAAGACCTAACCCCACACAAAATACAGAGGTTGATGATAATCTTCAATTCTACAGCCCAGAGGTGTAAGGTCGCATGTCTATCATTACAACTTTTTAATACACATAAATAAATAACGCACCTTAGGTTTCTTGTTTACAAATTGCGATTAAAAGAAATTTGGCTCAAATTAAAATGTTGCCTATAATTATAACGTGTGTTAGGGACAGCCTTCCGAATACTGAAGGGGCATGATCAGTCAACGACACTGAACAACTTTCAGTGAACAAAACTTTCAGGAAATGAAAAAAAAAATCCGCGTCTCCGTACAAAATGTTAAACTTGATCAGGCAGTTTGTATGGAGAAGCCGATTTTTGTTTTCGTTGCCTGAAAATTTTGTTCACTGAAAGTTGCTCAGTGTCGTTGACTGATCATGCCCCTTCAGTATTCGGAAGGCTGTCCCTTACACCCTGTATTAATGAATATTTTTTTAAAAAAGATCGTTTTATTTTAAACTAATGAATTTTATTTGAACTATACAATAGTTGTAACATGGATAATAATCTCTAAATTGTCATAAAAAGTGTGACATCCGACCCTATTTTAGGCGGTATATATAAATACAACCTTTTGGCACCAATGTCTTATGTTCAGATCAGATACCAATGTGTTTGATTTTATGGATGATATATTTCGGATATTAAAATCAACTCTTTTGCCTTCCAAATGCAACTAAACATCAGACATTTTAAATCTGACAAATTTTAAAAGTGGAAGAGATAGGAAAATATTAAATAGAGGATCGAAAAGAGTACAAAAAAGCCAATCATAATCACGAATTAAATAAATGTCTCATATTCGTAGAGTTCTAAAATTTTAATAATAATTACTTTCCCATGTACCCATATAGGTAGAATATAAATTTAATAAGACTTTCAAAGATGTCAGCAATGCATGCATAGGTCTGTTGTTTGCTCGTGACCTCTAATAGTGACAAGTTTCGGGTACCTTTCTTATACATCAGCTTGCATTTACTTTGTAAAAAAATTAAATGACAAGTTAAAAAAATTTGCTTCCACTCCTTACCAAAGAGTTATCCAGGAGATATCTGACGCAAAAATTTGATGACGTAACTACAGTGGAGCTCATTATTCCATGCTGTTCATTCTCTATTTAGCTGTGTCTGTTCTATTTCTAAAATATAAAGTAGCTCGCTGACGTCGATGAGGTTTTATAGCCACGCGTAAAGGAAAGCGCAGTGCCTACTGGAGTTGCGGCTAATTTAATTAAAAATGCTAATAGCAACACTTTAATGGCCCTGAGCTCGTGGTGGGCACACGAAACTACACTGAGGGGAATAAAAGTGAGATTTGGATTGAAAATCACAGTGCTTTGTCTACTTATGTAGACAATATAAGATCTTACTAAAACAGTGAACATAGTTTTAGCATGTTTCTCAGATAATGAAATTGAATAACTTTTCCCAAGGAACTTAGTCAAAATAAAAAAAAATATTACAAATTCCCACAGAAACTGCGTCATATTACGGCGCATTTCGTATGGGAGGTCAAAAATTTGTTTTGTATTCCGAACTGTTTCTTGGAAAAAAGTTGTTCAGTTTCATGGTCTGAGTAACATGCAAAAATTATGTTCACTATTTCAATAGGACCCTACATATTGCACAATATTATTATAGTGACAGTATTTTGAGTTGGCCCCTTAAATTGATTACCTTCATTGTCTGCATATAAAATAACGGTAACCTTCCATCATTCAGTCAAATACACGGGCTTGAGTACTTTTTAGCAAATTGTGAAATCAATCGGACTACCCTTATTCTCACGCCCTTTAAATGTTCACAACACCAAAGAGGTATTTTTATGTCCCGTCCGACTGACGGGTTCGATCCTAATTTTTCATCCAATTTGTATCCTATTCCAATCTTTGAATTTGCGCCCTATTTCTTAATTACTTGTACAAAACCCTTGTAATTTTCTCCGAAATTGAACGTTTGATTAGCTAACGAGAAACAAACACCCTATTATGTTTCTATTCGTATCACGTAATCAAACGAAATTGAAAAACAACGTTGGAACAAAATATAATCAATTTAATAATCTCAAAGAAAATTAGAAAAAATTGCTTAAATTGCTTGAAACAAAGATACGGAAAAATATGGACTGATATTTTTTTATACCTTGCTAAAAGACGATTCTTTTTCTATATTCATTATGAAAGATGATAAAGACCAGAAAACCTAAAAATCTGTTGTTTGAATGCAATAATCAATAAGTCTCTTCATAACAATGAAAAGTGTAAATGTCTACTTAATGAAAAATCACATCTCTTGTATATGTCACAAACAGCAGCTCCATTATTCCTAAGTCTCTAAAATAGCTCCATTCTTATATTGTCAGGGATTAACAATATAAGTACGTACTTAATAAATAATAAACTTGATACTTCACCTACTTATATTATTAACAGTAACAAATCCGTGTGTCTATCTGTACAAGGCGAGTATTAACAAAGGCGCCGTAACCAGATACTGCGTTTGCCTCGCCTGCGCTCAAGTTACTTACAATAATGGAACGTAACGTCCATTCTCTTTATCGTAGTACTTCACGTTTTTTATAACCCACCGTATAAACCTTTACAGTCTAAAACGTAGTGTCGAGTTACAGAAAAGTCACAAAAGAAGACACTAACGAAAGAAGATAGTTTTTCGAGCACCTGATACTCTGTTCTCATAAAAATATCAATGTGGTCTTGAAATCACTAGCTCATTTTTCTCGTAACAAAATAAGAGATGCCCAGATCTTTACAACCATCCACAGAGCAAGATAATGTAGGAACAGAAATGTTATTGTCTGAAGAGATCCATACAAAATGATTCACTTGCAAAAATAACCTAGACACGTTTATACACAAACAGGCGCTGTACATTATTAAAATTATGAACTCGACTACAATAAAGTACCATTTATAGTCCCACGTGAGCTCGATATCGCATCTGCATCACACAGATAATGCAAGTATTATATTATTATACCAACTGCGAATATGATACCATAAACTTACGCCCTCGCGTTGACACCGCTGACTTCAATGGGTAAATTGTAAAAATTGTAGGCGTTTTAATTTAAATAAAGTTATGCAAATAATATAAGCATGGCAAAATAGTAGTTTTTACAACAAGTGCATAAAACATGACAGTTTATACAAGGCTTACGTATTCGCACGCACGACCCACGAGGAGTGCGAATAATTAAGTCGCGGATAAAAAGTGTTTTATGGTCAAGTTATAAACTCTGCTTTTCACTTTGAATACGAGGAAATAAAATGTAAAAGTAGTTTAGAAAGTAGTATTTTAATTTAAAAGAGTTTTATGGTATGAATGGCTGGAAAGTCAATTTAGAAGAATAAATATCTTTGATGGCCAAGTGCATAAAATACAATTTTAGGCTGCCTGTACACAGCATAAACTACAACTTTTCGAGCATGAGAATTGAAAACTAAATTTTACATTTGACACAAATTTGCTTTTTACACAATAAAAATCTAAAAGAATAGCAATTAAGTACTTACACAAAAACCGTGTTATTGCAAAATATAACAATATAGTCTTTCATTCGCTTACTTACTACATGCATCTAAATTCTAGACAGGATTCATGTTAGTAAATAAGCTTTTGAATGTACCAAAAACACACAGTGAAAGTCTAAATGTCATGCCAGTGTAGGCAAAATAGAAGAAGACCTAGACAATGAAAACGTAGGCAAAGCTGAAGCAAACACAAGATTCAACATAAGCAGTAATTCAATATTGTTCAAATACAAAAACCTGATGGGAATAAAAGATCAGTTTTGTGTCGCTATCAGGAGGTTAAATATCTAACGGAACAAAAATATCCCTTGAAGGTATTGCACCATCAAAAAGCTATTAAATTCAAAAAGTACATTGTAAAATACTTAACTATGTAGGTACTAAATAAGTGTATTTTGATAAAAAATACACATAAAATAAGTAACTGAATATTCGAACATTATACTTAATATTATATTATAACACATCACTTTACCATAATTCACACTTATGATTCTCAAGACCGTAGAAAATATACAATTTCATTTGCTCATCAAAATGGCTATTTCAAGCAAAACAACGCTACAGTCCCAGAGTATCACGTTTTATTGCTCTTTATGTGATCATGTGAAAGAATATCTTTAGTATCCACACCATACCCACTTTGTATCTTGTTACCTTAAATACCGCAAACCACTAAGCATCTATGAATGATTCATTGCAAAAACTCACTCATAGCTGTTACATTACTGCATCTTAAGAATGATGAAGTTAAAAAGTCAAAGTTACGCAGCGATGCTCTTCAAATTGCATGCATTTTCTACAGAATATGTCCTAAAATGGGTTTAAGTAGACTGTTTTTGCGAAATAAATAGGGTAATATTGTGGTAACGAAGATGTCTTGTAATCCTTGGATTTAAGTTTTGGTGTCAAGGATGTGCAGGTAGATAATGGTGTAGTTAACTATGGTGTGGTAAATGTGGTTTTAAGACGAGGAAGGATGTGGTATCTTAACAAGCTTAAAAAGTGGCGAATGAAATGAAATGGATCTACTAAAGGTCATCATAACATCCCATGAAACGTCCACTACAGGACAGGGAGCTCCCTCCAGGATTCTAGCTTTTGCTGGAAAAATGTGGAGGGGAAGTACCATAGTCACCTCGCTTGTTAGCGTTACGGCTGGCACCATGGACCGCGGTTGTAGGTGACCGCAGGAAGTATGATGTAAGATACAAAGGAAGATGCTGCTGCCCATCCTCCAGTTACCCTTAGTCGCCTCTTACGACACCCACGGGTACGTATGGGTTGGTACTATTCTTTGCCGGCACCACACAGGTAAACGGTATTTGGAGTCAATTATGTTTCTCTATAAAAAATAACAAAGAATGCGGCATAATGTAGACATACATTTCTAAAGTGATTACTCCTCAATAACACGAAGTGCACCTTCGTTACCAACTTTGTAACTACAATACACACATAAAAAAATTAAGACTGTTTTTAGACATGCAGCTAGTCAGAAATTCCACATTTTTAACAAATTGTACATTTAAGTTGAGATTTTTTTTCTACAAAATGACGCGTTCTTTGCTTAAATTACATCTAAAACAAAGTTCCTTCGCTAGTACAAAGTACAAACGTGATATTGATGCATTTATTTTGAAACGGATCTAAAATTATTAAAATTATATATTAAGAATTGAAAAGAGGTGGCCTAGGAAAGAGAAAATAGGAGGGATGCCTTTGTCCTGCAGTGGAACACAACAGGCTCATAAAAATATACAGGCTCTATACTAAACAAAAAGAAAAATATTAATGACAAACTATTTTCTAGCTCTGAAGTGTACTGTCAGTTATTAAAAAGACAAGAACAAGGAAATAGAACTCTGGAACCAAAAGTGACCCCTAATTGTGAGGCTCGCGAGTATAGAAACAGTTAAGTAATGTGGGCCGCGATATTGTCCCGGAGACAAATTGTCACAACACGTGCTGAGCTAACTTGTTCTTCGTCCCTCATCCCTAATGCACTCCTGGAAAGGACTAGGTATGTGGTATCTTCTACTTCATAAATAAGTTTAGTTCATTACCCAAGCATGTTCTTATATGACATAGGTACAAGGAAGGATGTTTGTTTCATATGGGGTTGAGGGAGGGAGAGATAGAATAGAATAATTCTATATTTAAAAAGTCCATTATATTCTAGTAACGAAGATCTGTTACTCCTAAGCTCTAGGCTTGTATCGCAGGGGCCGCATTACAAAACAAAATTGTACAGTGGACGACCGACGGGTGATAAATTCACAGTTATTCAATTTATGGTTGAGGTAATTAATAACAGAAATAAAATAGGAAAGTGCACAAATACTGAAACATTTTTTATTAAATAAAAGGTATGTTAGTTTTTGAGTGTGTACGTATGTGTGTGAATGCGTGTGTAAATGTGTGAGTGTGAGAGTGAGTGCGAGTACATAGTGTGTGGTTTGTCTGCAAGGTAGTGTTTTGCTCAAACTTTAAATTTTACATAGCTCTTCAGTTTGTTCATAATTCAATGTCGCAAGTCAGGATTTCATTTTTAACTTGAAAGACTTATTAAATTTGATAATTTTTTCGGAAAAAGGGCGCCGCGCGGCAGCCTTTTGTACATTGCAGAAGACCGAGATGTTGCTACGTGGATGAGAAAAAGGTGAATGTCGTGTTGTATTCTCTCTTTGTCGCTTCTTTTTAGGGTTCTGATACCAGAACGGTAAAAAAAACGAACCCTTACGGTGCGACTTTGTCTGTCTGTCGGTCTGTCCGTCTGTCTGTCTGTTACACCTGTATATCTCGGCAACCACTCACGCTATCGACTTGAAATTTGGAATAGTTGTAGAATATGGTTGCCCGACTCAATTGCACATAAAAGAATATAAAAAAAATTATGATTATTGATGTAAAGGGGGCCCAAATAGGTGGGGGCAAATTTAAAATTGTTGATACTAGGTTGAGTGGGATATCGTATGAAAGGGCTTTACATGCACATTCTAAAATATATTTTTGTACTTTTTAACAACTCTTAGTTTTCAAGTTGTGATGAAAAATGTCAATAAAAATACCATTCCCCCCCTTATCTCCGAAGTTTGTAGTATGAAAAATCTGAATTAATTACAGTCGATAGACATTTATGTAAATATTACAGCAGAAATAAAACGATCTTTCTAAATTTCACAGTTTCATAGAAATCTGCAAAAAACATTTACAGACAAATTTAGTTTTGCGGTCCTAAAAATTGACTTTATTGCTTCCAAAAATACTAAAGGTATATCGGAACCCTCGGCTCGCGAGTCCGACTCGCACTCGAACGGTTTTTTTTCCACCATGACGCCACTTTTTTTGGGAAGCGATGTAGTTTATCTGACATCATTAAGAGATTTTAATATCCAACCATAATTAAATGATTTTGAGTTTTTTGAGTTTTATTCGAAAGTCAAGGAAGTCGAGAAGATAAGGAGGCGTGAAAGTTACTGTACCAATAACAGCGTAGGTCTTAAAAAGAAAAAGATACATTTAATAAGGGTAACAATTTGATATGCGTTTGGCAAAAGTTTTATAAACTACAAACATTTGCGTAGCACTACTTTTCTAGAAAGAATAAAATATCCTTAAAGAATCATAAAATGTTGTTTATAAACTTAATAATTATAAAAAGAAATAAGCAGATATATTCTGAATCATGCAAACTTCCTAATAGGTACACAACAAATGTACCGGACACTAAAAATTCTACTCAGGCACTTGCAATGGCAAAACTTGTATCCGTAACGCGAGTTCCCGAAACTAGTCTGAAAGCGGGAGGCGAAAAAACTTGCGTTATATCGCGTTATATCAAAGTTGCTAAGCTGCCAAGCGGGGGCAGGTGCAGTTTATGGTCAAACACTTTTTTCGCCGCCTGTCCGTGTCTGTCCGCGCCTCTTGCCACCGTGCCCTCTTGAATAATAATATGACTAAACTAAAGATATTTATTTATTTTTGCAATAGACACAATTTAAAAAAGAACAAGAGCTTGTTTAAATTATTTTTCTTTTATGGTGTTTAGGAGCACAATATTCATATAGATTAAGAATAAAAAAATATCTAGAAATTGATAAATTAATTAAGGCAAACGAATATGCTTTCGGAGACGCTTCTCCGTCATTTGTCGATGTATTCATGAAGTGTGCTTGTTTACTTTAAATTCCATCCTTATGCTTCTAGGTAAAGTTTAAAGTTGTGAATTGCACTGAAACTTTCAGTGATAGGAGTCTGAAACTTGAATAATGTACGAGTCGATGCACATTCTACTGTGAATATGAACGATAGTCAAATGGACAGCTAGAAAAATGTGATATATCGATCGAAGTGAAATATGCGGCACTAATTTAAAAGAAAAAATGTTAAATTTGATAACAGTGTTAAAAATTGATTAAATAATTATATCTATAAATTTATCTAAAAATCAATAAATACCCCATTCACGTCATGTCAAAGTTTCATATATAGGTACATTGAACGATATCACCAATCTCGTAATGACGTCAATTAATTAACATCGCTTCACAAACAAAGTGGCGCCATGTGTTATAAAAAGCGACATTAAAATTTGCAAGGAAAATGCATCGTTTCGCTAAAATTTAATTATTATCGTTTAATTTCATAATTAAATTGTAATTTCTTTACTAAGACAAGTAAAGTTATAATTTTAGCAAAGTTTAGAAAAACAATGTTTTCTATATTTCTGTAGGAATCATATCCCTAAACTCTAGTAAAAGTATGTTAAAATTCGAATTACATGAACTAGATGATAAGACGGTTTTCTTTCACGATTATGATTGACTATTACTATGACTCATATATATTAATGCAAAAAACGCCAAAACAGCATCATATTACACCCTCCACGATCCCCACAAACTTCAGGCCCCTTATTTACTTACTATGCCGCGGGCGAGCGATCTGTCCCCATACAAACTTCATACAACTCCATACAAACTCGTCGTCTCGACACGTATTTAAGTTTTTTCGTCTCGCGTGTTCAGCTGAGGCGACAACTTTGCTGATGACAGTTTGATGGATTTCGGAACTTATTTTTTGTACCGAATAATAATGCAGAGGAGATTTATTCGGAAGGTTCGTTTTCCGTTAATGTTTACATTGAAAGTTTGTACATAGGTTATCAAAACATCCTCTCTCGTTTTGGAAGAGGCTGGTAATTTATTTGTGTGACAAACATAAATTTCACATACGGGTCAAAAATCAAAATTTACAAAAATGTCATCTTTGCAGCAACTTTTTGAACTTTAAGTTGCGGTAGAGGGCTAAAAACATACGTCCACACTAAAAACGCATTTGTTAATAACTTGCCTAGATGCAAATTTTCGCGGTAATTCAAATTGTTTTTGTACATTTAAATTTTTCCCATACAACGACGCTCCACCCTACTGATCATGCCCTATATTTTTTGGAAAGCTGTTCCTTACGCCCTTACTATAGTTAGAGTAACCATCATTGGATGTAAAATTACCTAGTTAGAAAAAGGACTCGATAAAGTTATCGTTTTGCTGCTACCTATTCCTAATCTAATTTCCTCTCAAAATATAAAGAAGAAATACAAACAACACAATGATAAACGACGCTTTCAGTTAAAATAAAAGTTTTTAGCTCTCTGTCCTTTATTTAACGGAGTCAGCAGCCAGATAACTTCTAACAAACGAACTAATGTCTTAATCCAAAGCAAAGGGGAGCAGATAGGACCACTTACAATAACACAATGAACCAAAGCAAATAGTACTTAGCGAGATAACAGCTAAAGCAGCAAGAAGGCGCTTTCTTACTCACAATCCTTTTAAGTACGGCAAATAAACGTCCGCAGAAGTAAAAAGATTCTTGGAGCTAAGCCATCAAGCTACTCTCGAAACAAGGTCTTAAGACCAAAACGCACTAAAATAGCATCAAAAACGGGGTGTAAAGAATAGCTTTTCATAAACTGAAACAGCATGATCAGTCAACAAAACTAAATAACTTTCAGTGAGTGAAACTTAAAGAAAATGGAAAAAAAAGTCTGTACAAACTGTCCAAATGTTCAAATTAATATTTTTCTTCTTTGTCATTTTCTAAAAGAATACTTTATCTCTTTTTATTTGTTTGTTTATTTGGGTGAGCATCACGCTAAAACTACAGAATCGATATTGATGACACTTTTTTGGTTTCATAGATTTTTGTTAGTTGGCCGGAGGAAGCACAGGACTGGACGTCGTGGAGAGAACGTAGAAAGGCCTTTGCCCAGCAGTGGGACAGTTAGGGGCTATAAGATATGTAAGCTTTAGTTTTTTAGTCTAATAGTGGGAACCGGAGATACAACAATTTTTCTCATCGAAGTATAGGTGGGTGTAACTACTATGTTTTTTTTAAAGAAGTACTGAAATTTTTGTAGGTTACTCAGAACATGAATCTGAACAACTTTTCCGAAACAACATAAGGTCGAAATATGAAATAATGGACCCGCCTATACAAGGTGTAACAGAAAGTGTATATCAACCCTGAAGGATATGATTCTGCCCATGAAACTGAACAACTTTCCCTAAGGAACATAGGTCGAAATACGAAAACAAGTTTTTGACCCCCCATAGAAATGGAATCAGCTGATTGCACATTTTGTATGGGAGGTCAAAATTCTTTTTTCGTATTTTGACCTATGTTCCTTAGGGAAAGTTGTTCAGTTTCATGGGTAGATTCACATCCTTCAGGGTTGGTATACCTTTTTGTTACACCCTGTACAAAATGCCTTATCAGCTGATGGAGTTTCTAAGGGAACTTGAATTTTTTTTTGCATTTAAACCTATATGCTTCCTGGGAAAAGTAGTTTAGTTTTTTCATCTGATTTTCGTACTAAAATTAGTGATCTAATTAAAATAAATGGTTCAGCACCACTGCACTTACTTTCTCGCAATACACAAGGAAGAACTATCAACCGCGAACTTAAATTTGTAATGCCATACACATAGTATGGAAATTCAAACTTTTATTTACGTTTTTCCATAAAAAATGTTTGAATGAAATATACAGATCAATTCAGAATTCAAATCGTCAAACATTAAAACAAACAAACCTCAAACTATTACGAGTAAATCACATGTTTAACTTTTAGTAGTACTGGAACACGCTTTATATGAATTTTCACAGATACTAACGTAGAATACTTGCATGGAGATTTTTAAATTTCCCAACACATGTTCCTTATGGATAATTGTTCAGTTTAGTCTACTGAGCAAGCCCTTTCAGTTTTTTGTACACCCTGTGTACTAAATTTTGTTCAAAAAAAAATTCATAAAGAATATCCAGTCTGGTAGACAACCAATCCTGGATTAATATTATAGAAAATTTTAATAAACTCAATATAACCAATTTTGGGTAAATCACATATTTACGATTTGGTAGTACAGGAACACCCCTTATATGAAATTATACAGATCAATTGATACTGGCGCAAGATATCTTACATGGAGATGCTTAGTGATACAAAGTTTCATCAAGATTCTATGAGCCGTTTTTGAGAAAATTTCAATTTTTCATTTTCGTTGTATGACAGCTACCCTCAAAATCCCGATTTACCCAATCACATATTTACGATTTGGTGGTACAGGAACACCCCTTATATGAAATTACACAGATCAATTTATACTGGCGCAAAATGAAAAAAAAAATTAAAAATGAAAAATAGTTTTATTTGATATTTTAGCAATTACATACATAATTACATTTTGCAAAACTTTTTTAAAGTTTGTCGGCAAAAGTGTAAGCTCCTTTAAATAAAAAAAATAAATAATAGTAATTAAAATTAAAATAGCAAGATATCATACATGGAGATGCTTGGTCATGCAAAGTTTTATCAAGATTCTATGAGCCGTTTTTGAGAAAATCACAATTTTTCATTTTCGTTGTATGACAGCTAACCTCAAAATGAGAGCCAGCAAGAAACCACTTAGAACCCTTCGATGAATTTTCATAAAACTCTCAAATTCAAAATATGGTGTCAATCGGACCATTCGTTTAGCCGCTAGGCCAAAGCGTGACGGACAGACCGACTGACGGACCGACCGACCGACCGACCGACCGACCTACCGACCGACGGACGGACATTTTTGGGAGACTCGTTTTTTATGATGTATGAGTGATATAGAACACATTTTTGAGAAAATTAGAGAAACTTTTTTTTTCACGAATACAATACCTTTCTCGCTCCGCTCGAAAGTAAAAATAGTCGTTTTATTCACAGAATAGGGAAGTCAAAATTCTACGCATGTGCATCCGATCCAAGTTGCGGGCAAAAGCTAGCATTTAATAAAAACTGACACTCAGTTGCAAGAAGGCTCTTTAAGGTTAAAGCTCCTTTAAGTCTATTGCTGTCACTTTCTTTGACAACAAAACTGAAAGAGTCAGCAATGGACTTAAAGGAGCGTTATCTTTAAAGATGCTTTCTGCAACTGCGTTAACATTATGATCTGTATCACGAGACTCATAAAGACAAGGTAGAGTTAGGAAGTCGCAGTATCACTTTTGTATATACTGGATGTAAATGCAAAAGAGAGATTCCTTTTAAGGGAATGCTCAGACCACAAAACTGAACAACTTTTCCAAAGAAACATGGGTCGAAATCGGATTTATTTTTGTGGGTGTTCATACAAATTGCACTGTCGACTAATGAAGGTTTGTATGGAAAAGGCAAAAAAAATTCTGCGACTTCGACCCATGTTTCTATGCAAAAGTTGTTCATTTTCGTGGTCTGAGCACACCCTTGAAAGGAAAATTGCTTTGGCATTTACACCCTGTATAATATGCTTGTTGTGATATACTTTTAGGATAATTTTAGTTTCTACCACTTTTGGAAAATGAAATAATATCAGTTACGATATGGTTACGACCAAAGAATACTAATACTTCTCTGGTCATGACTCGCTCAAGTTAAGTTTACTAATTCACTACCCTGTTTAGAATGAAAACAAAACCTTTTTGCACCGAAGAGATTGGATTGCAAGCTGACGGAAACTTTTATGAGAATTGAAGACAATGCACTTTGTTTAGAAGAGAATCTGCATAGAATAACCTCGTTTAGCTGGATGAGGGTGTTTGCTTAGAGCTGGGAAATAACATCAAGCTTGCTTTTATTTTGTCTGAGTGTAAAGATTTGTCTGTGTCCTCATTGCATAAGAGAAAATTTGAGTCATAGTGGAGGGGGCTTTCGAACACTTTTTTAAAGTTTATATAGATTCCGCTGCAGATCAGCATAAGGAAAAACTATCATGGTGCCGCCATTTTATTGGTATGTTAATTATTAGGTTAGTTTAATTGCTCCTGTCAAATGCCTATAACATTATTTCTTGTTAAAGAATTCATATATTTTGCTAAGCCTCAAAAACATTAATTACTAACAGTGATTATCTTACCATCTATCGAAATTTAAAAAGACGTAGTTGACAAAAGCCCCTATCCCGTTACTACATGTCATCACATAGTAGTCCTCCTCTAAATTAAGCATTTTTATGTAAAACTAAGTAGAGTTAGGTATTTACACATTTAGAATTTTTTTATTGGGATTTTTTTATTCTGTATAAGTAGCTATTATTATATTTATTTTTGAAATGTATTTAACATTAATTATCAAATTTAAACATGAACTCATATAAATTTGCCTGTGGTAAATAGTTTTAGTGGCAATTAAATGGTTACATTGAGATAAATTTCCATTTACAGAAACATAAAAAAATTTACAATTCGCTGACCAGTTTACGACGTCTCAGTTCAAACTTCATGTGTCATGTCATGGCACAGTCCATAGCCGGAGTCGAAACTGCATTTTATCACCCACTCAATACGGGCCATAAAACTTTATGCGTTATCTATGCTAAAAATTCTTGGTCGTGCAGTGCGAGTAAGGATTGTCAATAGTACAAATATGTAATACAAAATAAAACTATTCCCAAGTACTTAGGTCGTAATGTGAAAAAGTAATATTGACCTTCATTAAAAATGGAACGTAAGTGACCTACAATTTTGGGTCTGTCCCACTATTTCCATGGAAATGTCAAATGGAAATAGTGGCTTTTGAGTGCTTAAATAATTAGAATCTGCAATGTGCACTTGCTGTCTGTGAGTAAAATTAAAAGTACAAAAAGAGTTGCAAGACTGGATCTATGTCCGTACTGAAAAGTTCTTTGAAACCATATTTTAATTTTATGCACAACTAGCTGGGCCCGCGCGAACTTCGTACCGCCTAAATCTTTCCGATATTTTAATAAGTTATTCTGCTATTCTAGGTGGAGATGAATCCCATATCGTTAAAATTAAAATAAAATTACATATCATTGAAATCTAGGCTATTTAATTATGAATTAATATTTACATTATCTATTTTTAAGTTTTCGGCCTAATTTCCATTGGCAAAGCAAAGTTGTTTAGATTCCCATGCGCTTTTTCTAATGCCATGTTTAGTTGTATTTGAAGTATGTTGTAAACTTTTCTTACAAAATTTACTAATTTGTGTATGGTGCGTTTGGTGAAAACTAAAATATTTTTTCCAGTAGCAACTGTAAATCACTCATTGAATTTGACTTATGTTGTTTTACTTGCATGAGCAGTAGTAAGAAGGACACATTGATGAACGTTTTTATAACATTAATTTAATACATTAATACTTCTTTTAGAAGAGTTAGTCTATGCACTTCATCTTTAACATCTTCCATGTCATTGACAGCCCTAACAAGAGCCAAAATTTTACGTCGCAATAAAACTGATACTGCGGCTCCGACAAAATGCACCGGAGCAAGAAGACAACAAAAGAAGAAGGAATTATTGTATCTTAACCGAATAAATGGGGCAAGTATCGTCCCAAAGTTACGATATTACTCCCCCCCCAGTTCTCCTCTTCACCCCCGCATTCCCCTCGACAGGGTCCCGCTTGGACCCCTTGTTTTCACCGGAACTTGCTCATACGGAACATATATTTCTAGGCTGGGAGCCAAGCCAATTTTCGCGTTTAGGGTTACGCATTTAAAAATGCTTGCAAAAATTAGGTGATGTGATGATATAAATATTTTAAAAATAACATGATGCTCTATAATTGCCTATTTTATTATCAATTAACTATATTTTATAAAAAATAATAATAATAAATAAAAAAAAATTAAAGAGGAAGAGCATGCCTGCAGATGCGTTTTGTATTTATTTATTTACATGTAGTTTTTCTATAAATACACTTTAATTTCTTGGATTTGTTTAAAATCATTGTTATATGCGGGGACATTTCACACAAGGTAATTTGATCCATAACTAGGCAAAGTCTGTACTATCGGTATCAGAGACTGATATACATACATAAATAGATAAATAACACCTAGACACAGAACAAAAACTCGTGTTCATCCCACAAATGTTTGCCCTGGGCGGAGATCGAACCCGCGGCACAGATTAAATAATAGTAAACTAACGTTTCCCGCGGCCCACGGCGTGAGAGGCAGGCTCACTACCAACCACACCAACGGGCTTGTCGTTAGTTATACATATTTCGTGTTTAATTTAGTCTTTATAAAAAAACAATTTTTATTCGTGTTATGTACCTACACAATTATTTTCTAAATTAGTGAAAGAACCTTATATTTTACATAAAAAAAATACCCTACGGAACCTTTACCAAGCGAACCATTTTCACTCTTTATTCTTTTAAAAGGATTGTTGTTAATGATACAGTGTGAAAACTGTATAAGAATAAATCATGTTTAAAGCTATCCAGTTAATCCCTCACTTTTAGAGTTGTGACATTTTAGAGCTTCGAGGAATTTCGCATAATTTATATTTATAGTGGCCGTTAAGTTAATCTGGTCTGAGCACTCTTTCCAAAATGTAATTTTATAAATTTATTTTATAAAATAGCACTTACATATATTAAAGCTTAGTAGCTTAGCTGTCAGCGATTTATATAAATGTACCTATGTTACTTTAAAAAAAAACCGGTCAAGTGCGAGTCGGACTCGCGCGCCGAGGGTTCCGATACACTTTTTGTATTTATGGAAGCAAAAAAAGTCAACTTTTAGGACCGCAAAACTAAATTTGTTTGTAAAGGTTATCTGCAGATTTCTAAAAAACTGTGCAATTTAGAAAGATCGTTTTATTTTTGCTGTAATGTTTACATAAACTTCTGTCAACTGTAATTAATTCAGATTTTTCCTTTCACAAACTTCGGAGATAAGGGGGAATGGTTTTTTTTTGACATTTTTCATCATAACTTGAAAACTAAGAGACGTAAAAAATACAAAAATATATTTTGGAATTAACAAGTAAAGCCATTTCATATGATACCCCACTCGACCTAGTAGCGACAATTTGAAATATGCCTCACCCTATTTTGGCCCCCTTTACATTAATAATCATAATTTTTTCAAAATTATTTCATGTGCAATTAAGTTGGGCAACTATATTCTAAAACTATTCCAAATTTCAAGTCAATAGCATGAGTGGATATAGAGGTGTGACAGACAGACGGACAGACAGACAGACAAAGTCGCACCATAAGGGTTCCTTTTTTTACCATTTTGGTATCGGAACCCTAAAAACTAACATTCGTAAACAATGTCTTCAATTTTCTTTACTTGGCTATAAGACACATCACGTAATAAAAATAAACTTACATGAATTCTTATTATATTCTTTCTTAGTGTGAATGTTAAATCTATGTATTAATACCCGAAAACAAGTGAAAATCGCCCCAAAATTCCCTTCACGATGCTTCCGTGGCTTTTATCGCGTTTTATCAGTACTTGCTGTCATATCGGCAGTAATTCCTACCCCTGTGCTTGCATTTGCTCTACGACACTTGGCAACACTCGTTTCTTGTTTGCACGTTGCAGAATCTTACTTAACGAACAAAAGCTCAGATAAAACGTGTAAGTGTCACGGCTGGTTTACTATAGCAATATTTTCTCCTGCACCCCATTTTTCAAGCAAATGATGGGAAGCACCCGCCAGATTGGATAGGGCCATGTTGCGTCTATTTTTCAAGCGGAAATTTTGCATGCGTTTAGGGTAAGCTTATTCCTAAAAGATGACGTCGTACGATGAAAATTCTCGTGCGAAAAAATGCAATCTGTTACCCTTTGCAAAGTGCTTCCTTACGGGTTGAGTGGGCGCTTTACGCCTTGACTGAGCGTTAGGTGTTTTATAATGTACAATTTTATTTTGAAGAGAATATTTAAAGCTTAAAAGAGCACGAGAAACGCATTTGCGTTCGAAATTGAGTTAGGAGATCTCGTAAACAAAATTACGGTTTAACTTTCTTATCCAATTTGCGCGCGACTGTTTTTCACGATTTGGCTTCTCGCAATAAGCGCTAAGCATTTGGAATAGATTTTCGTAGATTGGATTGTTGGTCCCCGCTGGGAAGACTGAGCCAGGGACCACCCGCGTGGGGCCGCGGGTCGTAAGGCCAGCCAGACATGTTCTGGGCGGGCCCGAGACGCGTCCGGACTTTTGGATGCGCGTTTAATAAAACTGCTGAGCTCCGAATTAGTTTTTTTAGGATTCTAATTTACAAAACATCCGTAGTATGTGTACTCTGTATAATATGGTAAAAGCGAAAATTGCTCTATCTGTCTGTTATGCTTTTACGACTAATCCGATGAATCGATTTTGATAAAACTTGGCAAGAAGATATTTTGAATCATTATTTTTTCATTAGCTACGTTTTTCAGAACCCCACGCGGACGGAGTAGCGGGCAACAGCTAGTCTTGAATAATGTGTGGTTAAATAAGGGATTATTCTGACGAATTGATACTGCAATGATTATGGAATTATTGTTCGTATTTACTAGTATTGAATTTTCGGCAGTATTAATGTCAGATCAGATGTTTATTTGAAGCCGACTAGGAGGCCGCCATGTTGTACAGTTTTATTGGCGTTAATGTGACGCTGCTAGAACATATTTCCGAGTTAATATTAAACTCGCTCTTTTTAAATAATATTCTGCAACTGCATTGTGTTACATTCAAATAGTGTTTTGTAAAAAACATTTTATGATCGATCAGAAATATATGGGTATAACACTTTCTTCGACTTTGGTTGCATAAGTAACGCATGCGCAGCCGATAATGATAGTATTCTCTAGCACTTATTTATGAGCAACTAGCTGTTGCCCGCGGCTTCGCTCGCGTGGATTTCGTATTTATGTTGTTACCGGTTTTCCGAAGCAATGATATATTTTCCCGTCATTTCGGGGTAATTTTAAACTAAGGAAAAACAGGACTAACCCTGCGCAAATCAATGAGTATAATTCAAGATCCAGCTGAATTTTATATAATATAGAGACGTTACTCATAAATTACTCAGAACAAAGGAACTTAGCAGCAAATGTAAAGAGAGAGATAAGAGACACCTTTATGTAATATTTCAAAACAGAGCCAATTCGCAGAAGTAATTGAGAAAAACTAAAACCCTCTCCCTCTCTCTCCCTCTCCACCCTTCCTGTCCCCCTCCCCCTTCCTCTGTCTCTCCCCCTCCCCATCCTCCCTCTTCCCCTGCCCCTCCCTCTCCCCCTCCCTCTCCCCTCCCTCTCCCCCTCCCTCTCCCCCTCCCTCTCCCCCTCCCTCTCCCTTACCCCCTTCCCCTCCCTCTCTCCCTCCCTCTCTCCCACCCTCTCCCCCTTCCCCTCCTTCTCCCTCTCCCTCTAGCTCTACCTGTACCTGTAGCTCTACCTCTCTACCTCTCTACCTCTCTACCTCTCTACCTCTCTACCTCTCTACCTCTCTACCTCTCTACCTCTCTACCTCTCTACCTCTCTACCTCTCTACCTCTCTACCTCTCTACCTCTCTACCTCTCCACCTCACTACCTAACTACCTCTCCACCTCTCTACCTCTCCACCTATCTACCTCTCCACCTCTCTACCTCTCTACTTCTCTACCTCTCTACCTCTCTACCTCTCTACCTCTCTACCTCTCTACCTCACTACCTCTCTACCTCTCTACCTCTCTACCTCTCTACCTCTCTACCTCTCTACCTCTCTACATCTCTACCTCTTTACCTCTCTAGGTCTCTACCTCTCTACGTCTCTACCTCTCTACGTCTCTACGTCTCTACCTCTCTACGTCTCTACCTCTCTACGTCTCTACCTCTCTACGTCTCTACCTCTCTACGTCTCTACCTCCTACGTCTCTACGTCTCTACCTCTCTACGTCTCTACCTCTCTACGTCTCTACCTCTCTACCTCTCTACCTCTCTACCTCTCTACCTCTCTACCTCTCTACCTCTCTACCTCTCTTCCTTTCTACCTCTCTACCTCTAGCTCTACCTCTACCTCTACTTCTCTACCTCTCTACGTCTCTACCTCTCTACGTCTCTACCTCTCTACCTCTCTTCCTTTCTACCCCTCTACCTCTCTACCTCTAGCTCTACCTCTACCTCTACGTCTCTACCTCTCTACGTCTCTACCTCTCTACGTCTCTACCTCTCTACGTCTCTACCTCTCTACCTTTCTACCTCTCTTCCTTTATACCTCTCTACCTCTAGCTCTACCTCTACCTCTCTACCTCTACCTCTCTACCTCTACCTCTCTACCTCTACCTCTCTACCTCTACCACCTCTCCCTATGTCTACCCCTATGCCTACCCCTTACGCCAATTTAACCGCTATCCCTAACATAGAAACGACCCATATTTATTTTTAGACATTTCAAACCTATCGCACCCCAACCCCATCCCCAGGGGATGATGGTATTTCACGTCCACCACGTTGGATTTCAAAGTTGTTGTACCTTTCGTAATCAGCGACCCGATAAACCATACAAACGACACCCATATTAATTTTTAGACATTTCAAACCTATCGCACCCCAACTCCATCCCCAGGGGGATGATGGTATTTCACGTCCACCACGTTAGATTTCAAAATTGTTGTAGTTTTCGTAATCAGCGACCCGATAAACCATACAAACGACACCCATATTCACATTTCAACCCTATCGCACCCCAACCCCATCTCAAGGGAATGATGGTATTTTACGTCCACCACGTTGGATTTCAAAATTGTTGTAGTTTTCGTAATCAGCGACCCGATAAACCATACAAACGATACCCATATTGGTTTTTAGACTTTTTCACCCCATTTCCCTTTTTAGGGGTTAAATTTGGGGTGAAATTTCAATAACAGTGATGAACGTTGCATTGAATTACATCATTAATGCCTAAATAAAAAATTATGTGGATTTTACTTTAAAAATAAAGAATTTTCAACTTCATCCCACTTTTCATCCTTAAGGGTGTCGAATTTTCAAAAACCCCGAGACACGTAAAACTTAATTTTTAGTTATCAGCTTAAATACAAATTTTGAAGATCGTAACTTCAAAACTGACGGACTTTCATACAAACTTTCATCCCCTATTTTACCCCCTTAGGGGTGGAATTTTGTAAAACCCTTTCTTATTGCACCCCTAGACCTCATAAGGAACCTACATGCCAAATTTGGAATCTCTAGACCCGGCGGTTTGGGCTGTACGTTGATATGTCAGTCAGTCAGTCAGTTAGTCAGTCAGTCAGTCAGTCAGTCACCTTCTTCTTTTATATATATAGATTAGGTTCATATCCTTTTCTGATAAAATGTTCTATGAAAATATTTTTTTTTTCTTTCTTCTATCAAGTAGCAGTTTCTGTAATCTTATTGAGCAGAATACCTAAACATATATGGATAATGCGTAAGGAGGAGGTAAGGTGAGGTTGAATCTAGAGAGGGGCAGGGCATGTCCACTGGTAATATTATTTGGAAGGTATGGTTATAGTTGACTGTGATGAATTTCAAAATTTGGCTCTCCTTCTTAGGGTCAAAACTTAAATGGGACCAGATCAAACAGTCAAGTTTTTCTGGGGTTTTGAACACCGCAGAATTCAAAAATCAATGTTGTCAAGCCGAAATTCTACTAGTCCAAAAAAGTCAAACAATACCCTAGGCTAAATTACTGTAAGAGGTTTCTTATTTTAAACGTCGGTTATATAATTGTAATATCATTGGTTTTAAAAGTGTTCCTTAGGTCCCCCTGAACATATCTGGAAAATTCTCCGTTGATCCCATGTACGTTCCCCCCTCCCCACCCTCACACAGGACCTTTTAAAACAAAACATTGACATTCAAACGATCTCAGCATGGTGTTTAGCTAACAAAATGTCCCTAAATACTCGTATCAATAAATGCTTCGTCGTCTCCTATACTGCGAAACGCTGTAAACTTAAAGTACAAAATGGAAGAACATGTGCTACAGCGCAAGCAGATTGCCAAAGATCTCATTGTATACTTTTCGATGATAAGTTGACTTTCAGAAACCATTATGACAACATCATTAGAAGGGGATATGAACTTCTCGGGTTCATTACACGTACTACCAAAGGCTTTAAGAAGACCTCATCATTTATATACCTCTTTAACGTTCTTGTCAGAAGCGTAGTTGAATACGGATGTGTGATCCGGTCTCCATACTATGAACTACACCGTGACCGAATTGAGGGTATTTAACGCAAGGCCCTACGGACAGTATTTTTCAGGCTCGGATATAGTAGACGTGTGATGCCATCTTATGATAACAGACTACCAAAATTCAGATTGTCATTACTCAGCACACGTCGCATGCAATTTGATCTAATTTGCCTTCACAAAATAATACGTTCCTACCTGGTTTCTCCATTCCTCCTATCTCAGATTGACTTAAACATTAAACCTAATGCTCGGCACCCCATTACTCCAGTAAAATTACGAGAGAATGTATGGCGAAACGGAAATAATTGATAATAGCCGTGATTCTTTTTCAGATCGATAGATTATATTTCTGTGTAAAGCTTTTTAATGGAATCCACCTAAATTTACTTCATTTATTTATTTATTTTGCCGTCCAAACATTAAAAAAATATGGAATTTCGGAAAAAAATGTTAATAGATTATTTTTTTTATTTGCGGCTTGCTATATATTCAGAATTTCATATTATACATGAATCCACCTAAAAATATTAGCTTTTTTGTATTGTTTAACTTTTATAGCACGAAATTTAAATACAGCTTATCTTCGCAACCAAAAATAGTAATAGATCCGTTTTGCTTTCTAATAATTTAAATAGTGCTATATAATCACATTTTTGGCAAATCCAACATAAATGTTTACAAAATCATTGTAAACCAGCGATTACAAAAAACTTTTTTTTAATTTAGTATGGCATTTTTGTGAATATATATAAGAATCACTTACATTTAAAAAGGTTGAGTTTAGCTCAGTTTATTGCTATTATTTTACCTCGACTTTATTGGCCCTTATATGTGAAAATAAGTGGAGATTTTAAATTTTGAAATAAATTGATATTTTTAAATATATTTATGGTGGATTTTGATGCCTATATGTAAAGTATACGTTTATCTATGATATAAAGTATATAATTGTCTATTACTATTTTTGCCTTAGCTGTTATTCGAAAAAAATATTCCGCTTTAAATTTTAGGTGGATTCGTAAATATTGCGTCTTAACATCATATTTAAATACGATATACACAAAAAAGTAGCTATTAGCATTTAATGTTTTGCAAAACCGTATTTTTACTGGACTACTACCTACTAAATAAAACATGATTTATATTTGTTTATTTAATTGTTAGTAATAGCTGTGCTCAGCTGAGCTTTTGTTACCTCATGCTGTACGTGCACATTTTTGGGCAACAATCTGGATCTAAGTGTTAAATAGTTTGTCTAACCATAATGTGATTGTTATCTGTTGTGTTCGTCTTTTCAATAAATAAAAATAAAAAAAACCTCACAACGTTACTTAGCCTAGGTTATTTTTTGACTTTTTAGGGTTCCGTACCTAAAAGAAAAAAACGGAACCCTTATAGGATCACTTTGTTGTCCGTCTGTCTGTCTGTCTGTCTGTCTGTCTGTCTGTCTGTCTGTCTGTCTGTCTGTCTGTCTGTCTGTCTGTCTGTCAAGACTCTTTATCTCACGAACGGGTAAAGGTATCAGGTTGAAATTAATACCATATATTAGGATCCATGAACCACACAAGATCTGAAAATTTAAATTTTTTACAACGACGCAATCAAAAGATATGGCATTTTATGTTCTCATCTCCATACATTTATTCAAAAATGAAAAACCTACAGGGTACTTCCCGTTGACCTAAAATTATGAAATTTGGCAAGAAGCTAGGTCTCACAGTACAAATAATGGGAAAAGTCTGAAATCATTAAATATTACAACTTTTCTCACAACTATCGGTAACCAATTGTGGAGAGCTCCCGTTTCAAGAACATTCATATAAGAGAGGGGTCAAGTTGGATGGTTGCTGAGGCGATTTTTGTTTTAGTTCTATTTAAAAACGGGAACACTTACAAACTTGAAAATTGGTGTTTATAGGGCATAGGCTATAAAATAACAACAAATAATAAAATTTGGTCAAGCGCGTGTCGGACTCAAAAAATCTAGCACATTAACTTACAGAAATTTCAACCAATACAATTATGTTTATGTGGTGGTACGGAACCCTCAGTGCGCGAGTCCGACTCGCACTTGGCCGGTTTTTTTTGAACTAGTAGGGTTTCGGCTTGACAACATTGGTTTCTGGATTCTGTGATGTCCAAAACCCCATTTTTGTCTTTTATATACCAGTAAAAACACTTTCTTGTTCACATGTTTGTCGTTTATTTTATTTCTATACTGTAATCAGTTTCTCGAAATCAAATACAACGATTTTGATGAAAACTATTTTTTGCGGAGATTTTTAGCGGAGGGCTTTTCGGAGACCAAATATCGATCTAGTCTTATTCTAGTTTTTCAGTGTTTTTAATTGTGAATAAGAGCGGTATTATTGAAAGATTGTCGCGCTTTAGTTTTTTTACTCCTCATCTCACTAGAAAATGACTATGAATATCTGAAGCATAAAAAGGGTAATAAATTATATTGGTCAGCAAAAAATGCTCTAAGGCTATCTAAACAACCGTCGTTGTTTTATATCGGCGATTTAGAGCCCCAAATAAATTTCTCGGCCCATCAGATATCCAAGTGTTTAATGTTACAAGATTCTACGCTCCTTAGCCCTAGTATGAAACGTAAAATCTTGTAAAAACGAGTAAACAATTTCCCTTGCTATAAAAGCAAGAGGACATAACTAACAGTATAAGATCCCACCGCAAAAATCTGATCATAATTATATTTTATCGTTACGTGTTTTGAATGAAAGTTTACGCATCCGGTCATACATCGTTGCCGGGACACTTATCAAAATTTTGCCGTTTGTTCTTTTACCATGATGCTTTTAATAGACTTAATTTAACAATTTTATCCATTTGTTACTCAAATAAATGCAAACAATCGGAAGGAGACCAACTATTGAATCAAAATCAAAATGTTCTTTATTCATTGTAGGATATTAAAAATCTCTTATTGACCTCGGTTACATTTACGTCGCTTCACAAACAAAGTGGCGCCATGTGTGAAAAAAAAGAAGCAAAAATAAAAAACCAACATGCTCTTTATAATATGGTTGATGTAGACTCCCAATAAATATTCTGTAAAGAATCTACATTGAATAAAAATATCTGAATGTGATACAATAAACCTGATAGAACCGTACTCTATTCCCATAGAATTGTGGGGAAACTGACAAGAGGTAAACTTAAGCTTGTATGCTTTTTACTTTTACACAGTTCTTTCGTTTCGATAAGCTTGTATCCGTTGGTATTTTACCAACCTACTTGTATAAAAAATTGTATCAAAAATATATTTTCAATAAATTTTGAGCACATGAAATTTCATTGCAACATATTTTTATTTTATTTTACAAGTAAGCGAACGAGCAGGCGTGCCACCTGATGGTAAGTGGTCTTCACCGCCCATAGCACTCACTGTCTTATTAGTGACATACTTTGACACTAATAAGACAGCAAAGTGCGTTGCCCACCCTGAGAACTAAAATGTTATGTCTCATGTGCCAGTAATTTTACTGGCTCTCTTACCCTTAAAACCGAAACACAGCAGTGCAAAGTGCAGTTTCGATAAAAATAAAGATAGGTAAAGTGTTTCACGTTAGGATCTTAGACTAAGAGGTACATAGGCCATAAACAACGCTCAACGACCACAGTTTACAGAAAAAGTCGCTCATATATAAATTTAATTCACACCTAGGTCACAAAACTCCATATAACCTGGGTATCAAAATAATATCTTGGTTTGAACATGGACCTTAAAGCAAACATTGGATTTTGTTACGGTATTATCAACCATCGTATAATTCATTTTGATCGCTTATTCCAACGCTTACCAACAAATTTATCAGCTTCGTCACTAAAACCAGAGTATTGTGACGGAAAGAATAATATTGTTCAACAAACTTGTTTTTAGGGTTCCGTACCTCAAAATAAAAAAAAAAACGGAACCCATTATAGGATCACTTTGTTGTCCATCTGTCTGTCTGTCTGTCAAGACCTTTTTTCTCACGAACGAGAAGAGGTATCAGGTTGAAATTGATAATGAATATTGATGTCCATGAACCACACACAAGATCTGAAAATTTAATTTTTTTACAACGATGAAATCAAAAGATATGGCTTTTTATGTCCTCATCTCCATACATTTATGCAAAAAAGCAAGACCAACAGGGCACTTCCCGTTGACCTAAAATTATGAAATTTGGCAAGAAGCTAGGTCTCACAGTTCAAATAAAGGGAAAAGTCTAAAATCATTATGTATTTCAATTTTTCTCACAACAAATACTAACCAATTAAGGTGAGGTCCCGTTTCAAGAACTTTTCTATTAAAGAGGGATCAAGTTGGATGGTCGCGAAGTTTTTAAAATCAAAGAGCAAAACCTTTTAGAATATCATATGGTAGATAGGTACGGAACCCTTAGGGCGCGAGTCCGATTCGCACTTGGCCGGTTTGTTTTCTAACAGCTTTAGCCGATTGCTTTAGACATAGCTGCAAATCGTGTTAGTAAGCGTTGGAATTAAAGAAAAAATGGATCATAGGGATAGAATCGAAGGCATAAGACTACTTATAATCGTAAATTGAGAGAAATACAGCGTTATTTTTTTATCACCCCGTATGGTGGTTCTGCCCATGAAACTGAACAACTTTTCCCAAAAAACATGGGTTGAAATACGAAAACTAAAATTCAACCTCCGTACAAAATGTGCTGTAAGCTGAGGCACTTTGTATGGGAAGTGGAAATTATGTTTTTCATATTTCGATCTATGTTTCTCGAGAAAAATTGTTCAGTTTCGTGGCTAAAATAACCTCTAAAAATATCGGGGTTGATAAAAAATATGGGGGCATAAAACAGAGATTTTTAGGTAAAATAATAGTAGAGCTACAACTTATATTTGTAAAACAAAGTTTCTATTTTCTATGTCTAATTTTATCATAGATGACTCATTAGTTTTCAAATGCACCAAACTCCATTAAATTATTCCGTCAAACGAAGTTGAAACAAGAGCTACATTTTTCGAAATACTCATCACACCCTCATTTTATTTGCGCGGGAGTAAAAAATCTTCCATGTTTTCCCTCGCCCTCAATTTGAAAATGGGCGAGGAGGGAGGGGTAACTTTGAGTTGGTCGTACAGGACTTTATTGGACGATATATCCTGAGCCCCCGACGACGACGATATTTATGGAAGCTTCCGGTGTTAATTTGACAATTCTGCTGCGTAGGTGCTCCTGCGGAATTACGGTGCTTGTAGTTTGAAGGAAAGAGAGGTTTTTTAAAACGAGACAGCTTTATTATAATGTGGATACGAGTATCATGGGAGCTTTGCAACTGCAAATAAACAGATTTTCAATTTGGCAATAGTCATAATTTCACATACAATTTGAAGAACAAGTTTTTATTTATATTATTTATTTATTAAAACAAATTTAAGCCAAAGCTAAACAATTTCACAGTTCTAACTTCAGACTTAAAACTTCATAACTTTCTTGTAAGGGCACCCTGAAAAATACTATTAGTGTTAAATGGACAACCAAAAAGCGATACTCCTTCCAATAACGCAAAGATGGACGATTATGGCGTTCTCTCAAGAATTTATGGGACTTTTTTGTAGCTTTTTTGTATCAAGGAAAAATACTGAAAATATTAAGAAAAAGTTAAACAAATACACTGAATTCTGTCAAACAAAGAAGAAACATTTCTGTTTCTAGGGAATGATTTTTCAACTTAAATAACTGAAAATTCACCTCAGTTTTTAATACTTGTATGTACGTATATAATATTTATTTAATAAGAAGTTTAAACTTCAGAATTAATTAAATACAAAGCCCCACAAAACCGCTTAAGCGGTTTGTCTGCGGGAACGACAGTCTACGTAATACTGACAATTTTGTTCATGTAGTTCCAGTTTTATTAAATTACTTAATTCAAAACAACAATAAAAGAGTACAGACCAGCCAAAGCAAACAGAGAAATCACGACGACGCGGTTAGACGACTTGAATGCAACGTTTGTGAAAAATCAAAAAGACATAAAAATTCAGGCGATGTTTGGTGGTGCCTGGTG
Source organism: Athrips mouffetella (assembly GCA_947532105.1). Lineage (NCBI taxonomy): Eukaryota > Metazoa > Arthropoda > Insecta > Lepidoptera > Gelechiidae > Athrips > Athrips mouffetella. The sequence goes on from OX383964.1 coordinate 412,745, forward strand.
GTAAAGCAGTAGCCGATGCGACCGACGAGGCGACATGTGCCCGCGTGACGGAAATTTAAACTCGCTCGAGACGCCAATCGTTAGCCTGCGGTAAGGACTTTTGTACAGAGTAAGGAATAAGAGAGAACCAAGCTTGTCTATGTAAGAATTGTTCGTAGAGCAGCCGGAGGGATGAAAAAACCGGTCAAGTGCGCGTCGGACTCGCGCACCGAGGGTTCCGATATACCTTTAGCATTTTTGGAACCAATAAAGTTCATTTTTAGGACCGCAAAACTAAATTTGTTTGTAAATGATTTTTTCACATTAAAAAAAAAACTGTGCATTTTAGAAATATCGTTTTATTTTTTCTGTAATTAATACATAAACTTCTAACGACTGTAATTAATTCAGATTTTTTCTTTCACGAACTTCAGAGATAAGGGGGGGGGGGGGGGGTTGGTAATTTTTTGACATTTTTCATCATAACTTAAAAACTATGAGTAGTAAAAAAAATACAAAAACATATTTTAGAATGTACAAGTAAAGCCCTTTCATACAATACCCCACTCGACCTAGTAGCGACAATTTGAAATTTGGCCGACCCTATTTGGGCCCCTTTTACTATAATAATCATAATTTTATTAAATTTTTTCATGTGCAATTAAGTTGATAGCATGAGTGGTTGCCGAGATATACAGGTGTGACTGAAACGGACAGACAGACAAAGTCGCACGATAATGGTTCCTTTTTTTACCATTTTGGTATCGGAACCCTAAAAAAGTACTATTTGGATGAGACATGATAACATTTTAGCTCCCTACAATTCATTGTCATGATGATCAAAATAAACAATTTATTTTACTTACTATTAAAAAATCGTGAGACATTACTCGATTGACCCCATTATCATTTCATTTGAGGTCATTTTGGCGCTATGGAATCTAGCGTACTATTTTTATTGTAAAAGACTTCATCATATCAGCCGAAAGACGTCCACTGCTGGCTGGAAAGACTTCATTATTTGGAAAATCCTTAGTTTATGGAATGGACAATTTTTACCCTTTATATTTAGTAAGCTCTTTAGTTTTTGACTGCTCTACTTGGGGTGATCCACAGTAGTCGCGCGTCCAGAACATTTGCGCTCGTCGCGTCTACGTATGCGATTTGTTGCAGAACAACTTTATAATTGCTCTGTGCAGTTGTTTTATCTCACATTAGTTTCAGTTGGTCTATGGTGCTTCAGGTTTAAAGATAGTTTTGTTTTATTAGAAGTCAAATTTTATCTATAGCTTTGTTAATGATATGATTGGATTTAGGATTTTTGGGTTTATCGAGTACTTACTTTTATAGAATCAAATTATAGAAAAGGTTTTTGAATTTTGCTTTATTTGGACCGTGCCCGTTTTATCTTTTCGAGTCAAATATACAAACCGGGTTTCCTATCAGTATTGTTTCTGAATCTCGAGGGACAAGCCTTGCTCTTCATATATACTTATCGAAAAGGAGTAAGGCATACTCACTTATCTGATTCAAAAAGTTTGAAAATCTACATGTGAATCAGCACAACCACATATCTGTATTTGTATAGATATATAATTTGGGTTACCAAACCGAAAGCAACTAAATACATTTAATGACTTAACTACTTACTCAGTTCAGTAACTCAGAAACCTGAAGCGGATCTTGTCATCTGACATCAAGAGTCATCAGTTGTCTATTTTAAGCACTTCTTCAATTGGTCTTTGGAGAACTTAGGTATACATCAAATCACTTTACATTGCATTACTATAAAAGAGGAACCATGTTGAAAAAGCGACATTGTCACTCCAGCAGCACCAAAGACGCTGGACCGTCCGTCTTTTAGTCATATTTCAAAAGTATGCTCTCTTGACAGCCCAAATTTTCTTTCATCCTTTCTAGTGGCAAAATAAAGCTAACTGGGGCTGCCTTAAATAGCCTAGTACCAGAAAAAATAAGTCACCAGACCTTTAACCACCAACTACCATCGTTTCTAGTTAGTTCAAAGACTTTTACAGAATATACTCTTACACCATCTTCGCATCGTAAGCTCAACTGTAAAGTATTTATCTTCTCTCATTGGTTTCCTATCCTTATTATAGCTAAATCCCGAGGGATAGGGGGCGCCCGTCATACACTTATCAGGTTGGAGCAAATTCCGATCGAATGAGAAGGTATACGAGCCGTTTCTCGAGGGTCGTCGGTGGAAATATAACGACTAACAAAATCCTGCGGAAAACGAAACATCATATCTAACTGAACAATGGTTCTGGAAGAAAAACGCCAAGCTAGGCAAGTACAAAGAAAGTAACTGTAATATATGAATTGGTACATATGTTTTACAAGTCTCAAAATCTTATAAATATGCATGTGGCAAAAGTTAAACTAATCTAATAATTGCAATTATACTTCGGGTGCTCAACCGAAGACGATTACATAATTTACTTGCAGCAGCACATGAGATGATGCCGTCTTTGTCACACCTTAAAAGCCTAGTAGCCAAACTGGCTAGCTAGTATCCAGTCTAAAATAAAAAAAGTTAAATGCATTCTGTCTCGCTCGCACCCGCACCCGAGAGAGGGGCGCCTGCACTCCTGTCATTACGTGATTTTGTGTCGTCGGAGTCATACCGTTATTTCGAAGTTCCAGATTTCATTACTTTTTCAAAAGTGTAGATTCCCAAAATGGGTAGGAAACGTAAGCGTTCGCGTTCGCGTTCAAGTGATTACGATAGGATTCGTAAAAAAGTGAAGAAATTGCAAGATAGTCTTAGAAGGTACCACAGACGACCTTCATACTCGTCATCTTCTGAAGAGGATTTTCGGAGTGATCACTCATCGTATTATCGGAGATACCACGAGGATTATTATCCAGACTATCAGGATGAACCAGGTTAGTTATCTGAGACTATTTGTACCTATAATTAGTAAGATGAATTCGTTAATTTTTGATTGCGTTTGCATACTAGTAGGTACTTATTACCTTTTGTAAGAATCATTACGTAAGGGTTTTGTTTACGAACAAAGTGTGTAGGTGCGGATCCACATAATCATAAATAGGTTAAGTGTGATCGAACTGTCTTTTTATAATATTAATTACCTATATAAAAATATATCTACCCAGTTTTAAACTAGTACCATGGGTACAAAGTGTTAATGCAACGTAAATCGTTAAGAATTGGACCTAACCTAACATATTTTCTTTGTATTTTTTATTACGCGTAAAATGTGTTATTTAATTGAGAATTTAGGTACTTTTAACTTATTACGTATATCGTAATATAACCTTTTCTCCACGTAAATCGTGATGAGGTTAACTTCTCTCCTTGTAAATCTTGTGAGATGAAAATACTTTCTTCTCCACGTAAATCGTGTTTGAGACCTATGAAAGTAGTTACCGTGTTTCTTCTTCCCCACGTAAATCGTGATGGGTTTGTGAATACGGTGTCTCTTTGCAGATGAGCAAGAGCCAGAAGTTGTTGCACCGGATGAAGATCCTTCATCAAGTAGTAAAGCTACTCCTGATGCGCTTCCAGCCTCGTCAAATCAGGATAAGCAAGAACTTCCAACACTTGAATGTCTAGATCCTGAAATATTGCAAGTTCTGGGAGAAGATCCCTCTGACCAGAAATCCTATGGTGAAAATTTACACAAGGATATTGCCACTCGTTGGGCACATATTTTGACTAATGGTTTATCAAAAGAAAATAAAACTGAACTTTTGAAACAGTACTTGCCATCTGAAAATTGCATCAATATGAAAGCTCCAATATTGAATTTAGAAATTAAAGCTGCCTTGACGGAGTTAAATGTCAAAAAAGATTTGTTCAGCCAAAGTAAACAAAACCAACTATCCAGCTGTTTATCAGCGATTGCAAAGGTTCTTAATTGGGCTCTGTCGTCCAAGGACTCGCAGGCGCAAGACATAATAAAACCACTGAGTGGCGCGGGTCGACTTCTTTGTGATTCACATTATAGAGAATCTCAGTCAAGGCGCTACGCTATAATGAATACCTTGAATAAACAAACCAGAGACACAGTCAAAAACACAAAATTAGACGAATACTTGTTTGGCGCGGATCTGGCTGAACATTTAAAGTCTTCCAAGGCCATATTGAAAACGGGCTCGGAAATGAAGAGCACTATTCAGCGTGCCCCATTTAAACAGCCTCCGACAACACAAAACCGGGGGGCTTTAAACTCGAAGGGGGTAGCGCGGGTACCAGCTGGCGAGCCGCGTCAGAACCCCGGTCCTCGCAGGCCGCCAGCCCCGAGGGATCGCCGCTACGACCGCTACGACCAGCCGCCGCCGCCGACGTCCAGTTCCCGCCGCCATCCTCCCCCGCGGCAGCGGACGAGGAGGCGCTGAGTTCTACTTCTCAGGTACCTGTAGCAGGTAGATTACAGTATTTTTATGACGCTTGGCGCAACATTACTGATGACGTCAGAGTCTTATCTTGGATCCAGGGTTATAGAATTCCGTTCAAAGAGGAACCGGTACAGATTTATTCTTCGAATAATTCTAGTTTTTCTGTCTTACAAAGTCGTATCATTGATCAGTGTATTTCAGAATTACTTCAATCGGGTTTTATTTCTCCGTGTGAACCTTGTGAAGGTCAATTCTTATCACCGATATTTACAGTTCCAAAACCAAACGGCGACTATCGTTTTATACTAAATCTCAAGCAGCTTAATAAATTTATTCACGTCGAACACTTTAAAATGGAAGATTATAGAACTGCGCTAAAATTATTAGGACCTGATTATTTTATGTCAACGATTGATCTAAAAGACGCTTATTTTTTGATATCCATTGATCCCAGAGATAGAAAGATGTTACGCTTTGAATGGAATTCACAGCTTTTTGAATTTAAAGTTCTTCCTTTTGGACTTTGCACTAGTCCCTTTGTCTTTACAAAGTTGCTAAAACCAGTGCTACAATACCTACGCTCATCTGGTCTGATATCAGTAAATTACTTGGATGATTTTTTTATGCATAGGCACTTCATATGATGATTGCTTGTATAATGTAAACACTACAAAAAATGTTTTAGAGTCCCTCGGGTTTGTGATAAATATGAACAAAAGTGTTTTAGTACCTAGTAATGTATGTAAATATTTGGGATTTATTTTCAATACTTTAAATATGACGATTTACTTACCAGAAGAGAAAAAACAAAGAATATTTGATAAAGCTGTTGAGTTTCTACGTATAAAAAAGTGTTTGATTAGAAAATTTGCAGAATTTATAGGCCTGTTGACCGCCGCATGCCCAGCTGTTAGTTACGGATGGATGTATACAAAATTATTCGAAAGAGAAAAGTTTTTAGCTTAAGATTACACAGACAATTATAATAGAAAGATAGTTATTTCAAATAACTTAGATCAAGATTTTAAATGGTGGAGAGATAATATAAAATCAGCATCTTGTCCTATTCGCCGTACTGATTACTGCGCGGAAATATTTACGGATTCGTCTAACACGGGTTGGGGTGCGGCTTGCGGCGATCAACGTGCGAACGGTCATTGGACTAAATCGGATTTAAGTTCACATATTAATATGTTGGAATTGAAGGCGGCTTTCTACGGACTAAAAATTTTTGCCTCACATCTGACAGATTGCAATGTATTGCTAAGAATTGATAATACCACTGCCATATGTTATATTAATCGAATGGGAGGTGTACAACACCCCCATCTCAATAATTTAGCGCGAAAAATATGGCAGTGGTGTGAGACAAGGAATATTTTTATATTCGCATCCTATATAAAATCTTCCGATAATGTCATAGCTGATCAGGAGTCTCGTAAAACCAATGTAGATACAGAATGGGAACTCTCAACTGACGCGTATTCTAAAATAATTAAATGTTTTGGTAGACCTGACTTTGATCTTTTCGCTAGCGTACAGAATCATAAGTGCAAAAGATACGCATCATGGAAACTGGATCCCCACTCGGAAGTTATTGATGCATTCACTTTCAGTTGGCATAACATTATTTTTTATGCTTTTCCGCCATTCAGTTTAATTTCTAAAGTATTACAGAAAATTATTAATGACAAAGCTCAAGGGATTTTGGTTGTTCCTTACTGGAGATCACAACCGTGGTATCCATTGTGGTCAAAATTAATAATCTCTGAGAAGATAATTTTCGGTCCTGACAGATATCTGTTATATTCCCCTTTCAGAGTCCACCATCCACTACATGCAGACCTTATCCTGGTGGCAGCGAAGTTATCAGGCGATCGCTCTTAGAGCGTGGAGTACCGGAATCTTCTTTAGAGATCACAATGGCATCCCTTGCTAAAAATACCTTAAACCAGTATAATTCATCTATTAAATCTTGGTGGTCATATTGCCAAAATCATAACTTAAATATGTACAAAGTTTCTAGTTCACAAGTAATTTCTTTTTTAACATACAAATTTGAAGAAGGTGCAAGTTACAGTAGTCTTAATACTCATCGATCAGCTCTGTCCATTATTTTAGGGAGTCAGATTACTCAAGATGATTGTATTAACCGATTTCTTAAAGGTGCCTTTAGATTAAGGCCTCCCATTCCCAAATATAATTGTACTTGGGATACTAACAAAGTTTTATCGTATCTGGCGGAATTATACCCCTATCAAAATATAAGTTTATCTGATTTATCTCATAAAACAATTACATTACTAGCAATTGCATCTGCGCAGAGAATGCAGACTTTAAGTTTAATTAAGCTTAAAAATATATTGGTACAAAGTGATGTCATATTGATTAAAATACCAGATATTATCAAGACCTCGAGACCTGGGGCTTGCCAACCACTTATTAGGTTGCCTTTTATTCGGGAGAATCCTTCTATCTGTCCTGCTCTAGCAGTACAGGAGTATATATCTAAGACTGCTACGTTGCGTCAAAATCAAGATGATGATTTCATGTTCATTAGTTTTCGCAAACCTTATAAGAGAGTGGTTACACAAACTCTATCTCACTGGGTTAAAAGAATACTTAAAGATAGTGGTATTGACATTTCCATATTTGGAGCGCATAGTACACGTCACGCTTCCACGTCTGCCGCTCATAGTTTAGGTGTTAACTTGGAAGTGGTTCGTAAGGCCGCAGGTTGGAGCGATTCATCCAATGTATTTTTAAAATATTATAGAAGAGATATTATTAATAATTCTGATGATTTTGCAGAGAGTATATTTAATAATGTAGAACGTTAAGTTTATTAGACACAGATAGTTGTCATGTAAAACCAAACCATCTTACGCATTAATTTTTATTAAGATTATGATACATGTTATTTGGTTAAATTAAGTATAAAAGTAATTTATTCCATTTCGTTGGCTTAAAAACATTCTGTTTGGTACTAAATATACTATGCAGTATAATTGATTCAGTATATTTTTTGTTTTACTTTTGTAAATCTCTGAACATCTGCAAGTAAATTATGTAATCGTCTTCGGTTGAGCACCCGAAGTATAATTAAGAATCAAACGAACTTACCTTGTGAAGTTTGATTCCAATTATGCGAGGGTCTCAACCGAAGACGATTACAAACAACTCCCGCCCGACCCTAAAGCTCCCAAAAACAAAAAATATATAGGCATTGCTCTAAAAATAATGACAGGAGTGCAGGCGCCCCTCTCTCGGGTGCGGGTGCGAGCGAGACAGAATGCATTTAACTTTTTTTATTTTAGACTGGATACTAGCTAGCCAGTTTGGCTACTAGGCTTTTAAGGTGTGACAAAGACGGCATCATCTCATGTGCTGCTGCAAGTAAATTATGTAATCGTCTTCGGTTGAGACCCTCGCATAATTGGAATCAAACTTCACAAGGTAAGTTCGTTTGATTCTTAATTTTCCAAATATACTTTTTGCATTTCAATTCATTTTTTTTTGTCAAGTTTACTTCTCAGTACACCGTTTTATTAGACGGTTTTTAATCTTTTCATTAACGTTGGTATTTATGAAATGTAATAATTATATCAGTATTAAAAGTATAAGGAAAGTATCCTTATTTTTATTTCTATTTCGAAAACAGGTATAAGAATGAGTTGATGAAAAATACTAGTGGATTTTTCTCAGTTCATAAAAATGAAGTAGGTATGTATCTGATTGTATTAATGTCTTATTACTTTTAGTATAAATTACCGGGCTTACTTGTTTACTTCAAATTTAAATTCTGAAATAGAATAATAAATAATACAATTTTTAATACAGGTACGTTCACCCTCAACATCGTTCCATTCCGACGCAATGGTGAGAAACAACAACAACGGCGAGGCCTGCAACAACAAGGGAACCGAACAGACTTACACAACGTTCACCAAATTGTATTCAGTCGCTGATTCTATTACACAAAATTATAAATCGGTCCAAAATAGTCCCATCATACAAGATCATAACATCTCATGAAACGTCCACTGCAGGACAGAGAACGCGTGGCAGAAAAACGCGTGGCACTTACCTTGATTTACCATAGTCACCACCCTTGTAAGCGTTTCGGCTGGCGACCGCCGTTGGTGACCGTAGTAACAATAATGTTACAAGTAAAAATCTTTGGAATAACCTACGATAAAATCTGACATAAATAATTTCTATTCTCCAATTAAATTCAAGAGTTTGTTACAAAAATAACGAATAAAACACAAAAATGTTGTCAAGGGGCCAAGTCCTTGACAAATATAAAAATTTATCAATAAATTGTAGAGAGTGCTACCGATAATTTGCAATTCAATACAAGTAAACGAATCGGCTGTTATCCCGAGCCGAGCTCTCGAGTTGGTAAAGAATAACAGCGGTTGGTAGCAGTCTGCATTAATATGCGGGGTAAAGAAAATAAACCACTGCCGGAGTTTAGCTAGTTTAAACCAGTTTCACTGTTCATTGTTGACGCATGTGAGCTTGTGGAAGGTTTGGGAAAATGTTGTATTGGAGTTCGCTGCGTATTTTACTGGGGTTGAATTTTTTGAAGAAGTTGGTTTCAGGTAAATTTATAAAGATATTCATAGGAAATTCTCTAAAAATTTTGCTCATAATCGCCGAGAAAGAAATTAACACACCACGTTAAGTGATTGTAGGTACTTTTTATGATTATAATTTATAACTAAATTATTTGTAGATGCCTACCTGAAAATTATTGTTAAGAAAATAAACCTCAATTTTCAATATTTGAACCGTTAGTCTGCGAGTCTCATGCTTGACCTGCTCTTGCCTGTACCACAAATGATATAATAGTAACTATTCACTATTCTGTACTACAAAATAAAAAGCCTAAATAACGAAAAAGAAGCCTCCTCGGGGAAAGTGAGGTAATTAATTTTGCCTAATTTTTATTATCGCCCTAAGACCCGGAATAAAATAAACAAGAAGCTTCCTTTTAAATTTCCAAAGCAATCTCACCTCTGTTAGACATTTAAACTGGAGACTTTTATTTTCCAAAGAGTGATGAGGTTGTAACTTCCCTATTAAATAAAATAAGTATTTTCCTTGAGATGTCTTGGCGGAAATCTAATACTTCTAAAGCACTAACTTCCCGAGGGTTGCTACGAAGAAAACGGAATATCTAATCTACTTACCTATTTGCAAAGTTGTACGTCGAAAGAAAAGACGGCAAAAATAAGAAATTGTCTTTAAAAATGTACTCAGTTTTTTAATTTTGTAATCTTGACTGACAACACTTTGGGCTTTAGCACCGTCGAGCTTATCTTTTTCTTTTCTGTAACAAAGCTTTATTTTTAAAATAATGATAGGATGTTAGTTGTTTGTTTGATACAGATTTTATGAAAATTTGTGAGTATTTTATAAACTAAACAGCGAACAGAGATTATGGGATCTAAGTTTGAATACCTTCAATCGTTTGTAATTAATAACAATTTCTGATTAAATGAATGAAAGACTTTTGATTATTCAAAAAGAGTGTCATGCCAAGAAAAAATTGGTTGCTTATACTATTTTTGTTGCTTATACTATTGAAGAGCAACTGACACTCCTGTCGTAACTAATATGAAGCGAGACGCCATTTTCTTTTATTAGTCCCCAAGTTTACAACCTTACGGTCACCGCTCGTAAGGAGAGAAGACTTGGCACTTGCACTGCCGTGCGCTTTACGGTTATGATTCAGAATGCAGAGTCGTTTGACGGACCCTGGTTATTGGATCTCTAGTTTTATAACTTGGTTCTTTGTCTGAACAGATGTCTCGTTGAAATTCAAATTGAGATGAAAGCAGGTCAAGTGAGTTAAATATTTTTTTAATTCTTTATTTTTAGTTTCATTAATAATTTCAATATAATTTTGTTTACTCTTCTCTCTATTTTTGAAATTTTAAACCCCATCACATGCACTTAAAACATCGCAAGGTATACACACTTAGATTCATGTCCTCATAGGAAGAATTGTTTATGCCACATTAGCTTTATACAAGGTGTAATAAAAAGGGTATAAGAATCCTGAAAGATGTGAATCTGCCCAAGGAACAACTCATGCCCTTTCTATTACATCTTGTATAACGATTGTGTAAGCATTACGAATAGAAATTAAAAGCATGGTGTCCATGGTGTATGTCTGTTGTGTGATTTCATAGTTTAAGAAAACTGATTGAGTTTGGAAACTTTTAACTTGAAAGTCAAAACCTCTACTATACAGGATTATGTTTGGACCCCTGGCCAAATTTTAGTATGTTACTCAGAACATGAAACTGAACAACTTTCCTAAAGAAACATGGGTCGAAAACGAGAATTTTTTTTTATCCTCCCATTTAAATCTAACGCAGACAACAGTTGAGTTCGTATGGGACGACCAAAATTTTTTCTCTTTTTTCGACATATGTTTCTTTGGGAAAGTTATTTAGTTTTATGTTCTGAGTAACATACTAAAATTTGGTTAGGGGACCAAAAATAATCCTGCATTATCCTTGTCACGAATAACTATTACCTTCTTCTAATTTAGTTTAAGAACCTGCCAACTTAAGAGAACTTTTCAAATATGAACTAGCACTAATGTAGTTTAGTACTGTGTTTACAGCTGTGAACTAATAAACCGTCCCTCAGCTCGTAAACAACCTTTATCGCCGGCGGGGCAGCTTACCCCTATCTCCTCTCCTTTACACCGGACGACGCTGGCTTGTCCAAAAATGTATATGTTATCGGCAAAGTGTATAATTCAGGCATCCTATAAAATGCCTAGGCATTCTATATAATGCCTAACTCGTCTAGGCAATGTATAAAGTATTGTTTCTAACGTTTATACTTGTGCACATTGCCTAGTCAATGTACAGAATGCCTAGGCATTGTATAGAATGCCATGTGAATATCAGGTAAAGTATGAAATAAGACAAATAAGATGTGTTCTTAACTAACCTAACCTTACATCCTACTTACAGCGTATTCTTTACATTGCCGGCTGAACGTTGGACATTGTATAGAATACCTAAGGAATGTGTAAAATAAATTTTATGTCATACTTTGCCTGAATGTTTTAAGCATTGTATAGAATGACTAGGTATTCTATAGAATGCCGGATTTAACACATTGCCTGTGACACATACAAAAAGTAGATGATATTACTTTTAAGGTCAATCTGATCCCAAACTAGGCAAAAGCCTGTACTATAAGTATCGTGTGAGTAGGATCCATGATTGACCTCATTAAGTCTGATGTCAGAGATTTTGAGCCGCCTTATAGACAGTACTCAACTTTTTATCGATGTAGACCCCAAATCCTTTATTTATAAAAATATTATCTGTCTGTCTTTCTGTCAGTAAGAGCATCACATTAAAACTTCATCTTTTATTCTAAAATTAATGCAAATTGACAAATCATATTATTATAATATTAATTAACTTATAAAACAATGTATTTATACTTCTTAAAAATAAGTAAACTAAAATGGGAAGGTGTGATGATACTGAAGGGTGTGAATCTGCCAATGAAACTGAACAATTTTTCCCAAGGACCATTAGGTCGAAATACGAAAAACAGAATTTAACCTCCCATACGAAATGTGCTATCAGCTGATGCAGTTTTCAAGGGAGGTCAAAAATTGATTTTGTTTTATTACGTATGTTCATTAGGAAAAGTTGTTCAGTTTTATGGGCAGATTCACACCCTTTAGTATTATCTCACCTTTCCGTAACACGCTGAATAAAACTAACAAATCTATTTATTTAAGAATTATATTTATAAAAAAAATGCATTTACATTAATATTTTTTTAATGTCACCCAAATTTCCTCGCTTTTCCGAAGCAGGCCAGCTAAAGCGTCCACTGAGCTGAATTAGTATGCATTGTGGTAGCACAGCGTTCAGGATTCGGCTTATCTGGGACAATGCACTTAAACTGCTGTTGATATTCGCAGGCTTAATAATAGTAGAGAAACGTTTATATAAATACCTAGTAAAACCTTACCCTTATTGGTGGTAGTGCTTTTGTGCAAAGTCCGTCTGAGGAAGTACAGTCAACGACAGGTCAAGCTTGACACTCGCAGCGCGACTCTAGCCCGTACCTCTATTGAAATAAGAACTGTACAAAGTCCAATGTGTCAAGCTTGATGTGCTCTTGACTGTACCACCCCTCACCTTTTTCTGCCTTAAAGCAGCAGTGTTTTCACTGCTGTTCTTTGGTTTAAAGGGTGAGGGAGCCAGTGAAATCATAGGCACATGTGAACAACCACCTTAGTTCTCAGGGTGGGTAATGCGCTTTGCTGTCTTATTAGTGTCAAATTATTTCACTAATGAGACAGTGGGTGTTATGGGTGGTGGTGAACACTTACCATCAGGTGGCCCACGTGCTCGTTTAGCCACTTGTGACATCAGAAAATAATAATAAAAAAAATATCAAACTACTACATCAGTTGGTTTCGGTTTCATATGACAGTCAGGCAGTCAGTCAGTCAGATTTTTCTGTAGTACACGGCCTGTTTGATGTAGGTGCCTGTTGTGCTAATGGTACCGTGGGTTCGATTCCCGTTTGGGTCAAATTCAGCGTGATAATGAAACACCTGACTTAACTTGAGTACGGTACTTAGGACTTCAGTTTTATGAACAAGATTTCTTAAGAAATGTAGGTTGAAAAATGAGAATTTTTTTCAGTCGTCCCATACTAAATCCAGTATTGATGGCGCAAGGTTTGTTAGGAAAGCATTTTTTAAATTTTTCAACATATTATGTTTCTTGGGGAAAGTTGTTCAGTTTCATGTCCTAAGTAACATACTCAAGTATTATCCTGGTGTAAGTGTAATTTTTGGATTGTTTTTGTTATGAATTTCGTTGTCAACCCTCCAAGGTTTAACTCAGTTGAGGCTGTATGTAACATATCCTCCTCAACTTAATTATAAAAATCATGTACCTTTACATTTTCTTATCTTTTATATTTCTAAATTTAAACTGTCAATTTTTTAGGGAGGAACATGGGATCATAGGTAAAACCGAAAACAACGTGTGATCTGACCAATCTTTGTTTCCTTCCGTAGACAGTATGCAAGCAAGGGATAATTCCGTCCCACATAGCGGGAAGAAAGTACCCTTTTTCTCTCCACAAGCACACAAAATATTTTTCGAAAAGCTCAAGAAAAAGTCCTGTAAATAGATTCTGTAGTACCTTTAATTATCACACTACAGTTCCTATATATTCCCCTCGCCTGCTTTATTTCGATTCAAAATGCCCTGATTTTTACATCACAGTTTCCCGCCAAACACCACCGCCATAAAACTAAGTCCGCACTTACACCGACTTACAGCGTCTCATAGCACAAACTCAAACTTAACAGTCACACTTCAAGGTGCATTTTACTATAAAATATGCTTCAAGTCACGACTGAGCTTCATCTTTAAATGAAGTGACGTATCTGTGTAAGTGTGTATGTGTGCGTCAGTATGTTTTAGTTTACGTACAGTCAAATGCAGGTCAAGCAAGTGCGACTTCCGCCTCTACGGTCAATGAGTTAAACGCAGTACAAAGTCCACTGTGACCAACTTATCGTGTTCTTGACCGTACGTATAAGGATTTCTTATATTTACGTGATTTACCACATCTAAACCAGTCGCTTGCTGATGAATCGCAGCATCTATTTTGAGCAGAAATTTAATTTAAAACTGCGGCGTGCTATATCTCGAGGGATTTCGTCTAAAATTGGATTGCTTTTCTACAACTTGTGCATTTGCATGAGGACAAAGGGTTGGTTCTAGACAAATGCTGAGAGATTAGAGCCAGTGCTTTGGGGAAATTTCCGAAAGTAAGGAGATTATCAACTTTTCAAATATTTCTTTTACTTTCATATCATTTAGAGCACGGGGTAAGTTAACTTAGCACAGGTAGGTCCTACTTAGTCATTTTTAGATCTTATATGCCAACTTGTATTACCTATACTGCTCTTTAAAATTATTATTATATTTTAGTTTTTCATAAAAATTATAAAAAAAATATCATTGGTATGAAGATAAGAAAATAATTGGATCGTCCGATAAAATAGTACATTAAGATGCACGTGCGCTATTTTGGATATTACGGCCGAGGCTCAGAAATTGCAGCCCGAGCCGCAGGCGAGGGCGTAATGGAGCCGAGGGTGTAATCACCAAAGCGCACAAGCTTCTTACGACGTTTTTCAACACATTTGCGAATAAAAACGAATCATATTCGCTTACCTTTTTTTCTAAGGAAATTTCGTAGACGTTTTCCTCACATTTCTACGTCACCCGATACACCGGACTTGTGTTTTTTGTTCAAGTATTTTCGACGTTCTACACTTATCACTGATTTTACTTTCGAGCGGAGCGAGAAAGGTATTGTATTCGTGAAAAAAAGTTTTTCTAATTTTGTCAAAAATGTGTTCTATATCATTTATACATCATAAAAAACAAGTCTCCCAAAAATGTCCGTCCGTCGGTCGGTCGGTCGGTCGGTCCGTCGGTCGGTCGGTCTGTTCGTCACGCTTTGGCCTAGCGGCTATACGAATGGTCCGATTGACACCAGATTTTGAATTTAGGAGTTTTATGCAAATCCATCGAAGGGTTCTGAGTGGTTTCTTGCTGGCTCTCATTTTGAGGGCAGCTGTTATACAACGAAAATGAAAAATTGAAATTTTCTCAAAAACGGCTTATAGAATCTTGATGAAACTTTGCATGACCAAGCATCTCCATGTAAGATATCTTGCACTAGTATCAATTGATCTGTGTAATTTCATATAAGGGGTGTTCCTGTACCACCAAATCGTAAATATGTGATTTACCAAAAATTGGATCCATTGATTAATTTAAAATTTTCTATAATATTAATCCTGGATTGGTTGTCTACCTGACTGGATATTCTTTATGATTTTTTTTTGAGCAAGCCCTTTCAGTTTTTGGTACACCCTGTACCAAAAACTGAAAGCTTCAAAAACTGAAGGCTTGCTCAGTAGACTAAACTGAACAATTATCCATAACATGTTTTGGGAAATTAAAAAATATCCATGCAAGTATCCTACGGTAGTATCCATTGATCTGTGAAAATTCATATAAAGGATGTTCCAGTACAACCAAAAGTTAAACATATGATTTACTCGAAATCGTTTGAGGTTTGTTTGTTTTAATGTTTGACAATTTGAATTCTGAATTGATCTGTATATTTCATTCGAACATTTTTTTGGTAAAACGTAAATAAAAGTTTGTATTTCCATACTATGTGTAGGGCATTACAAATTTAAGTTTGCGGTTGATAGTTTTTCCTTGAGTATTGCGAGAAAGTAAGTGCAGTACGGCTGTAGCATTTATTTTTATTTGTAGAAGTCATTTACTTTTTAATTACATTAAACACATTTCACAACAACGAATAACTGTTAAAATGGCGCGCGTATTACTTTTTTCGAAGACAAAGATTATAATCGTACATGCGCGCGCAGGAGATAATGACTACACCATCAAACAGACTACTTTTCAAATTATTTTAAAATTGGATATTTTGTTACTTTAAAGATAAATTTGTAGTTACGAGTAGTTAGTTGATTAAAATCAATATTTTCGTTTAATTAACGTTTATTTATCATATTATCGAACACAGTTTCTTAATTCATTAAATTATTATGAATGTTATAGATATAGAAACTCCTTGGACCTTGCCGCTATAAAAAACAAAACAAAAATAAAACATTTACCTGCCAAACAGCTTACTCAGCAAGGAGGTCTTTGTTCTGGGGCTCACTCCGTTGGATTATTTAATATTAAATATTTTGTTACTTTAAGGACAAATTTGTAGTGAATTGGTTGATTAATATAAGTATTTCCATGTAATTAACATTTATTTATCATATTTATCGAACACAGTTTAGTTATTCATAAAAATATTATAAATTTTATAGATATAGAAACTCCTTGCATCTTGCCAATTAAAAAAAAACCGGTCAAGTGCGAGTCGGACTCGCGCGCCGAGGGTTCCGATATACCTATAGTATTTTTGGAAGCAATAAAGTCCATTTTCAGGACCGCAAAACTAAATTTGTTTGTAAAGGTTTTTTGCAGATTTCTGAAAAACTGTGCAACTTAGAAAGATCGTTTTATTTTTGCTGTAAAGTTTATATAAACTTCTGTCAACTGTAATTAATTCAGATTTTTCCTTACTCAAACTTCGGAGATAAGGGGGGGGGAATGGTATTTTTCTTGACATTTTTCATCATAACTTGAAAACTAAGAAATTTAAAAAAATACAAAAATATATTTTAAAATGTACAAGTAAAGCCCTTTCATATGATACCCCACTTGACCTAGTAGCGACAATTTGAAATTTGGCCCCCCCTATTTTGGCCCCCTTTATATTAATAATCATACTTTTTTCAAAATTTTTTCTTGTGCAATTAAGTTGGGCAACTATATTCTAAAACTATTCCAAATTTCAGGTTGATAGCATAAGTGGTTGCTGAGATATAGAGGTGTGACAGACAGACGGACAGACAGACAGACAGACAGAGCGGCACCATAAGGGTTCCTTTTTTTTACCATTTTGGTATCGGAACCCTAAAAATACAAAAATTACAACACTAGTGAAGTTATATTAATGAAAAAGCACGCGTGTTTAATAAGCTGGATTATGGACCTTAATAAAGTGCAAATAGAGCTGTTTAATGAGCAAATGTGTTGAAAATATATATTTAAAGAACGAATTTTGGTTTTCATTAGGGAAAATTGATGATTTTTATGATCTTGAGTTTTGCACAGGAGTCAATAATAAACTGTCATTTCAAAAAAAACCTTAAAACTGTAAGAATAAAAATAACTGGTCAAGTGTGAGTCGGACTCACGCGCCAAGGGTTCCGATATACTTTTTGTATTTTTGGAAGCAATAAAGTCCAATTTTAGGACCGCAAAACTAAATTTGTTTTTAAAGGTTATTTGCAGATTTCTAAAAAAACTGTGTACTTTAGAAAGATCGTTTTATTTTTGCTGTAATATTTACATAAACTTCTATCAACTGTAATTAATTCAGATTTTTCCTTTCACAAACTTCGGAGATAAAGGGGGGAATCATTTTTTTTGTACATTTTTCATCATAACTTAGAAACTAAGAGACATAAAAAATACTAAAATATATTTTACAATGTACAAGTAAAGCCCTTTCATATGATATGCCACTCGACCCTAAAAGCGACTATTTAAAATTTGGCCCCCCCTATTTTGGCACCCTTTACATTAATAATCATAATTTTTTCGAAATTCTTTTATGTGCAATTAAGTTGGGCAACTATAGTCTAGAATTATTCCAAATTTCAGGTCGATAGCATGAGTGGTTGCTGAAATATAAAGGTGTGACAGACAGACAGACAAAGTCGCACCATAAGGGTTCCTTTTTTTACCTTTTTGGTATCGGAAACCTAAAAATGGTTAGAAAACCTATACAAAGACAATTGAATTTTTGCGTAGATGACCTTTATAGTGGCCATTGCACTCTAAATTAGGTTTTATTAGGTCCATGCTTGTAATTTCATAATAGAAACACTTGCAGACAAAGCCGCGGACCAAAGCTAGAATGACACATTTTCTTGAGTCATATAAAAGTAAATGACATTTAAGCCAGAATTAACAGCTGCCATGTAAAACGTAATGACAAAATCGTTCTTCGAAAATCATTCTCACTTGAGCGTTAAATTATTTGATTTCATTTGGATTCTTTTCTCCACTCAAATCCCAATCCTATCTCGTGTGTAGAAGGTATATATTTTACTGTCACACGTTTGCTTATTTGGTTAAATCACGTTGCAGCGGGTGAAATATTGAAATTCTGTGGGACGCGTATTTGCACATTATTGTTGCCAACTGTTATTTTATAACATGAGATCAACTAAAATATAAAGATGTAATCAAATTGATAATCATTGTTTTCTGCATACGCCTTTAATAGGAAGTGCTCAGCACCGCGTTACAATTGTACACATTTTGATACGAATCATACAATTCTTAATAATGCGGATTTGCACAAAAGCCTAAAAATCGACCACGTTAAAATAAGTACTGAATATTTATAAATTGCTCCAGCTTAGCTTGATTGTTAAGCTGAAATGTTTTCCCTATGTTATTAAACATTACAAGAAGGCTATGTGCGGTGAACTTTTTTTCATGCAAAGCATTCCTGTTTATTATTTTGTTTTATATATTTTTTCATTTATTATATTCAAAATATCGGGAAAATAAACATTAAAAAGACAAATCTGTCATTTTTCACTCTCATGGGTTTGGCAATACTGTTTCCTCTACACGCTACACAATCTCGCTGCGCTGACTTTTCCATTCGTATTACCATATAAATACAGCGTATTTTTCTCCACCCTATGGGACAGGCACATACGTGAACGAATGCTTCTGACACTTGTCATCGTGTTGTGTGCTCGGAGTGCGTACTTGAAGAAAAACGACTCAAATATACAAGATATTTTAAATTGCATGAGTCTTATGCTGTTAACGAGATCACTAGTTGGCTGGCCTGCTGGCGCAGTTACTAAATGACACTGCATGAAATGTCAGATGTTTTTTTTTTACATTATTTTCTTCAAAACTTGATGATTGATAACGTAAATAGTAGATTGTATCACGAGGCTGTAAAATAATATTTTTAAGGCGAGGTCGCTATTTTGAATCCAGAGCGAAATGGAGGATGAGTAGAATCCCGAGCATGGCAAGGGATTCCAAAGTAGAATCCTGAATGTAGCGAGGGATTCAATAGGTCACCCAAGTAAAAAATATTTTTGCAATCACGTACCGCGTACAATATTTTGTGTTCGACCTCTATGGTTGACCTAAAATATTGTATGGTCCCTATGGTGGACCTAAATTCATGTTCGAATTTTAAATCCCATTTTACCCGCTACTAAAGTCTCTTGGAGAAAACAGCTATTTTGTTCGCCTTTATTGACGGACCGTTCAGCGATTTTCGAATAGATGGGATGAAAATGAAACTCTCCTTCCGGAGGATGGAAGTCGAGTTAGTTAGTGAAAGTTATATTGATGATTTAGTGGAAAATAATGCTAAAACGTGCAAACGTATTATTGACGGCACTAACCTTAAACCGTCTACATCTGACCCTTGGACGCCACTTTCTCCGTCTCGCCCTTCAACATCGAAGGAAACCGATTCAGACCAAAATAAGCACATAATAAATAAATCTTAGTTTCAAAAACTGTTCTGATTTTACAATTAATTTCTATTTCCTTTGTTTTCTATCGTTCTTTTATATATTACCCATAATAAAATTTGATTCATAATCGCAGAGTAATTATTTTCTCGCAGTTAATGATAAAAAGTAGAGTACCTAACACGTGAAAAAAAAATCATCTCGGCTCTTGTATTCCTTGATTCTCTCAGGATTCTATTCTAGAATCCTTCGCTCCTCGCGGGATACAACTTAGTGCCTCGAAAAGAATTCTTGTTGGGTAATCTACTATTTTAATTCTTGTTAAAATTAATCATCATTGCTTGTACCCTTACTTCGTTTTCGAGTTGGTTATCTATACAGAGCGACTGCCATCTGACCTCTGCAACCCAGAGGGCAAATCAGACCTTATTTGGCCTTTGCCTTCACTTGATATCTATTATTATGACAGGAGCTGGGACCAACAATGGCTTGACATAACTTTGCTAGGTAGCAAACTTGTGAAGTGTGAAGCGTACCACTCAAATTAGATTCATTAAAGGCTAGAACTGTGGTCAAAAAGGTACCTCTTAAAAGCTCATAATATCATTGCCGAAAATCTCCCACCAGGACATGATCTTCCCTGGTCTATATGGAAGTCACTTAATAGACTGCGGTCGGGCGCTGGTAGGTGTGGAGAACTCAAAAAGAGGTGGAGCTTCTCGCATACCACGTGGGGCTACTCTGATAACACGTGAGGCTACTCTGATAACACTTGCCTAAAAAATTATTAAATAAAATAAATGAAAATAGTGAAATAAAAATAAAAGTTGATCCATTAAAATTTTTTTGAATTAAAATTATTAAAATTATTCAGAATGAATTTACATTTACAAAATTTGACAACTCGTCATAGTGACATTTTATATCTTGACATGAATATTTTTGTAAGTTATTTTAGATTGACAAAGGATACTATGTATCTGCCTCTTAAGTTTAAGAAAGACCTGGCTACATTGATAGCATATAATATATCTGACTCTGTTATAGGAAGTTATACACAAAAAACTTCTATAGTTAGTAACATTACTAACACCAATTCTTTAAACTAGTTCATACGACAAAAGAGGGTTTTACTACACAAAATTTTACTGAAGTAAATGAAAAAAAACCTTCTGGCAAAAAACTTCCTATAGCAAAGATAAAGGAAAAATCTAATATTTTGAAAATTTTACACCAAAATATTCAAGGTTTTTCTGGAAAAATTTTAGAATTAGAATTATTCTTAGAAAGAACAAAATTTGACATTATTTGTCTGACAGAACACTGGCAAAAAGACTATCAAATGTTGATAAATTATGAAAATTATTGTATAGCCAGTGCTTTCAATCGAAAGTCTGCTTTACACGGTGGATCACTGATTTTAGTTCGTAACAGTTTTAAGATAAAGAACCGTAAAGATATTGTTCGACTTTCGGTTGAAAGATGTATTGAAATATCTTGTGTTGAGCTGGACAAGCATGTTGTAGTATGCGTATACAGACCTCCCGCTTTTCAAAATTTTTCAATGTTCGAGTTAGTAATGGAAGATGTTTTAAAAATAGTGACAAAAGAAAATAAGTTTGTGATAGTGTGTGGTGACTTTAACGTCAATATCTTAGAAAATAATACCTATAGTAACAAACTTATAAGTCTTTTCAAATGTTTTAATTTAGAGCATGTATTTTTTGAACCTACAAGGGTGACGTCATCCTCGGCTACCTGTATTGATAACGTCTTTTGTAATTGCGATTATTTTGAGAAAAGTATCATAAACTCGCTTCAGTCTGACCACTCTGGTCAAAGTGTTACTTTTAATTATTCTCGAGTAACCCAGAATATAGATATAGAAACCAGGAGCCTAACGAGCGGTAGGTTAGAAAAGTACAAAAACACGTTGCTAGAAAAACTGCCCTGTCACAATTATAATACTAACAACCCTAATAACTCATATGAAGATTTATTCACATTGATTAATACTGAATTCAGTAAAATTTTCACTATTAGAAAAAAGCAAATTATTGTAAAATTCAAATTCAGTGACTGGGCTACCGCTGGTATTCGCAAAAGTAGAGAGAGACTTTTTGAATTATATGAGCTTAGAAATTATTCAAATGAATAATAAACTCACCAACAACGAATTCAAATAAACGAATTCAAATAAAATTGTTTAAATTAGTTTGTTTAAAAGCAAAATCATTTTTTCTACGGAAAAAAATACAGTCTGCTGATAACAAAATTAAGGCTGTATGGAATGTTATAAACAGTGAAACTGGAAAAGTGAAACCGCGTGACAATCAAATCACACTTCATACAAATCGCGGAACTATTAGTTCAAACGTAGAAGTGGCTCAAGAATTCGAAACCTTTTTTACTAATATTCCTTTGAAAACAACAGAGTCACTCAATTCATCATCTTCACTTGCTAGCGATTTACTTCAAAAGAATGTGGACGCCTGCGAAACTGAATTTGGGTTTAATCATGTCACCCCTAACGAAATTGTTAAAGCCTTTAAAAGTATTAAAATGAAAACCACTGAGGACCTATGGGGAATGTCAGTAAAAGTCTGTAGTGCGATCATTGATACTATATCTCCATATTTAGCTGTTATATTCAATGATTGTGTCGATCATGGTACATTTCCTGACTTAAAATAAATCACAAAATTATAACGAAGTCAATGATGCACTTGGACAGATTCATGCATGGTTTACTGTTAACAATTTAGTCCTAAACGCCAAAAAAACTAAATGTATTAAATTTGCACTACCAAATGTAAGGTCTACTTCACATAACATAGTATTGAATAATGAACCATTAGATTTTGTAAATAGTACAGTTTTCTTAGGGTTAATACTAGACTCTAAACTTCAATGGGGCCCTCATATAACGGCTCTTTCTGGTCGATTGAGCTCGGCTGCATATGCTGTCAGAAAAATCAGACAACTTACTGATGTAGCTACCGCAAGGCTGGTTTACTTTAGCTACTTCCATAGCATTATGTCTTATGGCTTACTGCTTTGGGGCCGAGCAGCTGATATACATTCAATATTCGTTTTACAAAAGAGAGCTATAAGAGCAATTTATTGCCTGAAGACTCGTGATTCCCTGAGAGAACTGTTCAAGGAAATCAACATTATGACAGTGCCATGCCAGTATATCTATGAAAATATTATGTATGCTAGAAAGAACATTCATCAATTACCTAAAATTTGTGACAGGCATAATTTTAATACTAGAAATAAGCACAAAATTGATCAACCATATACTAGATTAACTAAAGTCAATACATCTTTCGTTGGTCTGTGTGTACGATACTACAACAAAATACCTGACAATATAGTGCAATTACCTGAGAGAAAGTTTAAAGAATGTGTAAAGCAAACGTTATATAAAAAAGCTTACTATAGATTAGATGACTATATGAATGACAAAGAGGTATGGTGCTCTGATATTCCAGCGAAACACAAGAAACACATTGTAAAAAGCCGACTCTTAAAGTAGGCCGTGCTGCAGTGGTTTCTTGCCGTTTCTTTTACGCTGCCACAGCACGATCCGAAACGGCGTAGACTCGCTCTATTTGAATTGTATTCTGCATGACATTCAATAAGTATTCTGTAAAGAATCTACATTGAATAAAATAATCTGAATCTGAATCTTAATGAAAAAAAGTAAAGTAGTTCCATTATTCAAAGCTGGTGACAAAAAGGATCCCAGTAATTTTAGACCAATATCAGTCTTACCTGTACTTAGTAAAATTTTTGAGAAGGTCATACTCAATCAAATGCTTTCACACTTCAATAGAAATAACTTACTACATGACCATCAATTTGGTTTCACGAAAGGGCGTAGTACAACGGATGCCGGGACTGCACTTTTAAAATACATCTTTTGCGCGTGGGAAAAATCTGAAGATGCTATTGGTATCTTCTGTGATCTATCCAAAGCATTTGATTGCGTAGATCATAGCACATTGTTGCTAAAACTTGAACATTACGGTGTTAAGAATAATTCACTTAAACTACTTAGGTCATATTTGGAAAACAGGATTCAAAAGGTACAAGTAAACAGGACGAAATCACTGGGATCTGTTGTCAAAATTGGCGTACCTCAAGGGTCCATATTGGGGCCATTTTTATTCCTTATTTATATTAATGACCTTCCTTCTGTGGTGAAGAATCTGTCAAAGATTGTGTTATTTGCTGATGATACTTCATTAATATTCAATGTAAGTAGGAAATCACAAAATTATAACGAAGTCAATGATGCACTTCGACAGATTCATGCATGGTTTACTGTTAACAATCTAGTCCTAAACGCCAAAAAAACTAAATGTATTAAATTTGCACTACCAAATGTAAGGTCTACTTCACATAACATAGTATTGAATAATGAACCATTAGATTTTGTAAATAGTACAGTTTTCTTAGGGTTAATACTAGACTCTAAACTTCAATGGGGACCTCATATAACGGCTCTTTCTGGTCGATTGAGCTCGGCTGCATATGCTGTTAGAAAAATCAGACAACTTACTGATGTAGCTACTGCAAGGCTGGTTTACTTTAGCTACTTCCATAGCATTATGTCTTATGGCATACTGCTTTGGGGCCGAGCAGCTGATATACATTCAATATTCGTTTTACAAAAAAGGGCTATAAGAGCAATTTATTGCCTGAAGACTCGTGATTCCCTGAGAGAACTGTTCAAGGAAATCAACATTATGACAGTGCCATGCCAGTATATCTATGAAAATATAATGTATGCTAGAAAGAACATTCATCAATTACCAAAAATTTGTGACAGGCATAATTTTAATACTAGAAATAAGCATAAAATTGATCAACCATATACTAGATTAACTAAAGTCAATACATCTTTCGTTGGTCTGTGTATACGATACTACAACAAAATACCTGACAATATAGTGCAATTACCTGAGAGAAAGTTTAAAGAATGTGTAAAGCAAACGTTATGTAAAAAAGCTTACTATAGATTGGATGACTATATGAATGACAAAGAGGTATGGTGCTCTGATATTCCAGCGAAACACAAGAAACACATTGTAAAAAGCCGACTCTTAAAGTAGGCCGTGCTGCAGTGGTTTCTTGCCGTTTCTTTTACGCTGCCATAGCACGATCCGAAACGGCGTAGACTCGCTCTATTTGCATTGTATTCTGCATGACATTCAATAAGTATTCTGTAAAGAATCTACATTGAATAAAATTATCTGAAATCTGAAATCTTGGGGCTAATCTGATAACACTTGAGGCTGCTCTAATAACGCGTGGGGCTACTTTGATAACGACAAGTGTGAGTGACACACACTTGCTTTCGTGCCCTACCTCGTCAGTTTCTTGCACCCGGGAGGTCCTTTTTGAAGGTATCCAAAGAGCTATTTATGTAGCCACATTTTGGGCAAAGTTACTATAAAACCATTTGCCAGTGAAACGAAAAGAAGAAGAAGACAACTCTAAAATTAAATAAATTATTTTATCTACTCTCATATCGTTAATTCTCAATAATGAGTTCAAAAATTGTAGATTAACATCTTCATAATGTTAATCTGTGCTTAGAAACACTCTTAGCAGCATTTTTTATCTCTGGGAGTGTATTATGAAGTATTAAATTTACTAACAGTCATCGCGGGAGACCTATCAAACAATTTTTTAATTTTTATAGGCACGCCATTGACAGCTTGATGAGTTTGTAGTCTGTGGCTGCAAGGAGGTTTCATTGCAATAACGGAAAACTCAGCAAAAGTTGTATTTACATATTTTTATTAGTTTTGCAATGAAATAAGTGATAAAATCGTTTACGATTTGCCTTCGAGTGTTTTCAAAGCAGCTATAGGAATTTCGCTTAGTAGTTATCACCGGAAAACATTAAGGTTTGTTTTTGAACACATTATTTTAGGATTCACGATATGAGAGTAGATAAAGTTGTGCAACTCCACATAATTAGGTATAAAACACTTGTGTCTTCTATTATGGAAATTGGCTCGCTACGCTCGCCTGCGTCCCATAAACCGACACTCGAGTTTTATACCCTTCATTATGAACCGTTGCATAAACTACTATTTTATGACTGTTAGGAGAAGTTTTTTATTGACATTTAAAAACATTTTACCTTATAGCCATGCAATAGAGCAATCATATTGGTAGGAATTTTCTACCTCACAGTTTGGTACCTGCTACTGAAATAATATAAATTATTTTTTAATGACTTATTGGCGAGCTTTTTTTCAAGCCACCTAGAAAAGAAATACATAATATAACCCTTATAAAAATATTACTTTTAAAATTATTTTATTGACTTGTTTCTAAGGCCTGGTATAATACGCAATAACATGTTTTAAACTAATGCGAGTGTAATGTTGACAAATCTATGTGACTCGCGCGAGGGCGGTATAACATTTTAATTTTATTATCTGTCCGGCTGCGTTTCGTTTCAAGATTAAATGTGCAATTTGTCATCCTGCAGAGGCAATTCACTCGTTTTAAATTAGATTATATTACCGTTTTATTTCTTTCGGTCGTCCTGAATCATGTTAGTTAGTTAGTTGGTAAATTCTAAAATTGTGATTTGCATCCGTTCACCAATAAGTTACTTGCTGCCAATAAAATTACTCTGCTTTTTAACTAAAGTCCCACATTTAGTGTAGGCAACGAAGCGGATCGTTGTATGAAGACCCCCGCAATAAATCCTCAGTCGATGAAACTTTGCTGGGGTATGAGTCAAACCTTCTATGAAAAATAAAAAATAAATCGGTAAGTACTTAAATTTTTCCATACAAAAATCGCAAAAAATGTATGAAAAAATAAATTGTTAATTTTTTTTTTATATTTTTCATTAATATGTAATTCATGATACTTTATCATCCTGTCTAATAAAATCTGCCTGAGAGAATTATGTTGGGGTCAACTGCTTCATTGCCCACACTAATAAGGATTTCAAACAGAGCTTTTTAATTCTATCTATGCTTTTGAACACGCTTTTATTTCAAAACCTGAGACTGTGATAATGTTTTAGTTATTTTTCTACATCTAATAAAATCATGTTTTAAATATTATTTTTAACTATTATTTTATTATTTTGGAACTCTAAAAACCACAGCTACCTAATCATGCCTCATTTTCGCCCCCGTGCGCGTATTCCTAAACTCTGTTGTTACCCCGAGGGTGAATATCCCCGCTAGTCGCACTTACCCGCAGTCTGAGAGCTGAGGAGCGAGTCTGCGGCCGGAGTCTGTCTTATCAGGTTTCGATAATACGCCGCCGGTGCATTTAGCTAGAAACTAACTTCCACATAGTACACATAGGTAACTCGCTTCTTGCTATAAAAAAACTGGCCAAGTGCTAGTCGGACTCGTGCCCTAAGGGTTCCGTACCTATCTACCATATGATATACTAAAAGCTTTTGCTCTTTGATTTTAAAAACTCCGCGACCATCCAACTTGACCCGTCCTTTATAGAAAAGTTCTTGAAACGGGAGTGATTCCCATTACGTCCCATGTCCCAACGCACCATTTTGTTGCGTAATGGGAATTGAATATTTTATTTTTATTCCCATTACGTCCCACTTCTTTTTTATGACGTTTTATAAGGAAAGTAATGCTAACAATACTCGTAAAAGTGTTTTCAAAATATTTATTAATATTTGATGTTTGCAAGATAGCGAAACACAGAATACACAAATATTGTGTAATTGTTCCTGTCATCAGACTAAAAGCCTATCTGATGGTTGACTTATGGTAGTCGATTCTACCTCAAAGGTATCAATGTAATATTATTTACTAAGAAAATAGAACTTTAGTTATACTCGTAATTTATCAATCGGTTTTCAGATTTGTTTATGAATTAGAGTACAGGAAAACCAATAAGTTAACAATACAGTTTATTTTATGGTGGTTTTCAGTGTTAAATTAGGGAAACATTATAACAAGAAGACTGCTTTTGAATATTTTGTATTGTTGATTTTTTAATTATTTAAACTGTTAGTTATCATTCTAAATAAGAGTAAAATAAGTTCAAAACATGATTATTATGCCTATTTTTAAAAAAGACTGATTGATGATGCTGTAAAAATATACTAGAAAAATATACTATGTGACTTTTATTATGATAATTATATAATTAATAAAAAAATGGTGAGTTTTGTTTCGGAATGTACTAAAGTTTGTATAAAAAAAGTGTTGGGCCATACTGGGAATAAAAAAATTGCAATGTCCAAGAACGCACCAACTTGGTGCGTTGGTATTGGGACGTAATGGGAATCAATCTGAAACGGGAGCTCACCTTAATTGGTTACTATTAATTGTGAGAAGAGTCCCGTGTGGTGCCGGCAAAGAATAGTATCAACTCAAACATACCCGTGGGTGTCTTAAGAGGCGACTAAGGGTTAACTGGAGGATGGGCAGCAGAATCCTCCTATGTCTTACATCTTACTTACTGCGGTCACCTACAACCGCCGTCCATGGTGACAACCGTAACGCTAACAAGCGAGGTGACTTTGGTACTTCCCCTCCACATTTTTCCAGCAAAAGCTAGAATTCTGGAGTCCTGTAGTGGACGTTTCATGGGATGTTATGATGAGTTGTGACAAAAATTGAAATATTTAATGATTTTAGACTTTTCACTTTATTTGTATTATGAGACCTAGCTTCTTGCAAAATTTCATAATTTTGGGTCAACGAGAAGTACCCTGTAGGTTTTGCTTTTTTGCATAAATGTATGGAGATGAGGACATAAAAAGCCATATCTTTTAATTGCGTCGTTGTAAAAAAATTAAATTTTCAGATCTTGTGTGGTTTATAGACCTTAATACATACATACATACATACATACATAACATCACGCCTCTTTCCCGTTGGGGTAGGCAGAGACCACAGTCCTCCACCTGCTACGATCTTGACATACTTCCCTTGCTTCCTGTACTTTCATCAATCCTTTCATACATGCTCGTCGGTTTAGGGTACTTTTAACCTGGCCTTTATTCAGAACGTCCTGAATTTGGTCCTGGTACGTTCGCCTAGGCCTTCCCCTTCCAACGTTTCCATTCACTCTCGCCTGGTAGATCTCTTTCGTCAATCTTCGTTCATTCATCCTCTCTACATGACCAAACCATCTCAGCATCCCTTTCTCGATTTTGGTCACTACGTCTTCTTTTACGCCACACCGTTCTCTTATCACACTATTTCTTATCCTGTCACTCAATTTAACACCAATCATACTCCTTAGCGCTCTCATTTCCACTGCATTAATTCTACTTTCATGCTTCTTCTGCCATACCCAGCTTTCACTGCCATACATCAGTGTTGGTACCAAAACTCCCCCATGAACAGCCAAACGAGCCTTGTGAGACACCTTCTGACTCCTCATAAAGGCGTGCAGGGCACCATTCACCATGTTTCCAGCATTCACTCTTCTTTCAATATCACTTTCACACTTTCCATCTCTCGTAAACTTTGAGCCCAGATACACAAACTCCTTCACTTGTTCGACTTGTTCACCATCTATTAATATAGTACACTCTGTCATACATTCTTCTCTTTCAAGTACCATTACTTTAGTCTTGCTTACATTTACTTTCATTCCTTTCTTGTCCAAAGCCACATTCATTATTGTTACCATCTCCTGCAACTCGTCAGCAGATGACGCAAGTACAACTTGGTCATCAGCGTAGAGAAGACATTTGATGAGTAACTCATTCATTCTCAGTCCACACATACTCTCTTTCAGATCAATCAAACAATTATCCATGAACAGGTTAAACAGCCAAGGTGACGCTACACATCCCTGCCTAACACCTTTTTCGATGCTAAACCATTCAGTGTACGCCCCGTTTATTCTGACACAAGCACTGGAATCCTCATAGAGAGATTTCAGTGCTTGAATCAGATGACCGTTTACCCCATACATAGACAATGCTGACCACAATTCATTCCTCACCACTCGGTCATAGGCCTTTTCCAAATCCACGACCTTAATATGCGTTATCAATTTCAACCTGATACCTCTTCTCGTTCGTGAGAAAAAGTGTCTTGACAGACAGACAGACAGACAGACGGGCGATCATATAAGAGTTCCGTTTTTTTATTTTGGTGTACGGAACCCTAAAAAGTAATAATTTTCATAACAATATAGTAATATTTTTTTATTACTAATTTATCAGGTTTTTGTATAAATTGGCTGTATGTAGTATGTCATTAATAATATAAGGTCTTAATGAAGTAGTGAACAAAATTTTAGTATGTTACTTACGATGAAACTAGTACTTTCCCCAAGGATCATAGGTTGACATGCGAAAATCATTTTTTAACCTCCCGTAGAAACTGCATCAACTGATAGCAAATTTTATATGGGAGTTCAAATGTGGTTTATCGTATTTTCGATCTATGTTTCTTTGGGAAAGTTGTTCAGTTTCATGGCCTAAGTAACCTACTAAAATTATGTTCACTATTACACTAGGACCGTTTATATCAATCTTTATAAGTTGATGTACCTACGTACACATGACCGCTCGTCGGTCGAAACTCTTTGCCCTTGAACGGGTCTCTGGTTTCTGGTGTTTGTATTGTACCGGTAGTTCAGCTTATACTGGTTTTGTTTGTACGTGCTTGCTGCCGTGCGTACACTCATAGAAATCGTTTTTTTTTGATAAAAAATAACAATAATATGAGCGACTGAGCGACTAACCCAAACCTTCTTATTTTAATGATAATTAGGAATATTTTGCTGTATATTTTCCTTTTAAAGCTAAATTATTATTTTTTAAGTTTACATTTTTACTTTTTATCTTAACATTGACGTACAACATTGAACTTTGCTACTCCTGCTTGTCTCACGTCGTCAACACCTCTACAAGTACGACATAAATCCACAACAACAACGCACTTGGGATATTTCCAAAATACATTGCATCTTATGTAGCATCTTATACGTAAAATTGCTCCGTGAATCATAACAGGGAATGAAATTTTGTAGAAAATTTGAGAAAAAATATAAATTTGCAAACAAACAAGTTGTTATCAGAAGTACAAACTACATAGTTGAAAACATATCGATTTCGTAGCCAGTAGCTACAAAAGCGCTACGAACTTTGTTTCTGCGCTAGCAGCCAAAAAGTATTTTTTTACGCTGATTTTAAACGATATAGCAAATCTTGCCGAGTTGGTGAGATGAAAACAATATCACATGCAAATTTAATGCTTTTGACATACAAATTATCTGCTTCGGGTATTCCGCGCCCATCGCCCGGTTGCGGACTTCCTTTGTTCTTACAATTTATTACCTTACCGTTTTTCCTCAAAAAGCTTACAATTTCCCTTCAAGCTAATTACGCATTTTTAACACAGTTACGTATCATCCAATTAAAATTTATATAAGAGTGCTTACAGAAATATAATTTTTTAATCTATTTTCAAAGAGATTTCGTAGAGTCAGCTTCATTAATAATCAATTACGTATTATCAAATTGGAAAGGGGAAGGTTTTTTAAACATTAATTAAATGAAGTCGGGTTGGTGGTCGATATTTTAATCCACACGAAAAACTCGAAGTAAAGGAATAAAGGAATAGTAGAATATAGGAATAAAGAAATAGTCGTAATTATGTAGTTGATACCTTATATTAAAAAATTCTGTTAACGTTTTTAGTACCAAATTATATAAATGGTTTGTCACTACTTTTAATTAATACACTGACTGCTTAAGGGGCAACCTGCCGTCTATTAGTGCCCCCATCAGTTAAAAAAATATTACTTGCTGAATACAAAATTTATCGAAAATCCGGAAGGATATATTGAAGTAAAAGTACCTTTGTTTATTTAGAAACAATTTATACTGTAAAATAAAGTTCACTGTAGTTACAGATACAAAAACTGCTAAAAGTGGTCGTTTTTCTCACTATTTGTATCTGTATCTGCAGTGAACTATATTAATATTTTTATTTTACCTTTACTTCAATCTGTCTTTCCGTATTTTCGATCAGTTTTGTATTTAGCGAGTAAACTTTTTTTAACTGATGAGGGCGCTAGTAGACGGTGGGTAGCCTCTTAAGTAAGTAGTCGCTTACTCAAGTAAGTCAGTCAGTATTGGTTCAAACCAATGTATTTCCTAAACATTGAAGTAAAAAAAAATATGAATATTTAACTATGCTTAATAAAGATAGCACAAAGATAAAGAAAGATAAATTTAATAACAAAACTATTAAAAAATGGGGGAAATGGCGTAAATAAATAAAAACAACAGTCGATGTTACTAAGGGCAAAACAAGAAACACGCAGCATTTAATGTTTAACTTCAATAAATCTCTAATTTTTTGTTGTCTAGAAAGGAAAGTATAAAATATCTTTTTGTCCTTTGTAAATTATTTAATTTAACATTAATAGTAAGTTGTAATTTCTTTTTCATCATACGTTATAGAACATTATTAAATGATTTCAACAGCTACCTCGACTGGTTTCTTCATTATGTGACCACTAACTTTTGTACATAGGAGTACTTGATGCAAAAGTTGTATAACATACAAAATTCATTATTCATACAACTGTTGCAACAAGTACTCCAATGTTCTTGATGCCCAATGCTCCAATGTATTTTAACAACCACAAATTTGCGAATCATACTGTTCTTATAAAGTTGAGGGCAATAAATAAAAACATCATAAATACATAAACAAAGCAATAAATAAAAACCTATCTCAGCGAATCCACAGACACGAGCTAGTTAAACAAAACAATACAAACTTTGGTCATATCAGCGAGTAGTAATAACAAGTTATACTTTCGGAACAAGTTGCGAAGGATATCGTTGTAACAAGAGAGAACAGAGATACAGTTGAAGCATCGTAAACAGAGGTGTAGAAAACTGCACACGAGAAAATCGACAAAATGGGAAATATTATAATATAAAAAAAAACATTTTTGTAAACAAGCTAAACTGACTTTGGAGGCTGTGAGACACTCTACAGGCTACCAAAAAGAACTAACAATTTTTTTAAACCAGACCCAGTTCTAGCGTTGGCAGTGGCAAACCTGGCTATGAGTTTTCAAGTCACTAAAATGGCTAAACGGAAGTGATAACATCAAATGACAAATGGTGCGAAAAATAACTTATTTCAGCGTGCATTGGACGAATTGAACGAATATAGAAAGACGTTTCTATATTCGGGCTATAATCTCAAATTGTTGAGTGCCTAGGCTTATAATATGACTTGTCTCAGTTGAATACGAGTACTAGCCGCATTTCTCTCACATTTATCTTTTAATTTGTTACGACTCGCTTTTCTTGTTCTTAACCCTTGGTTACTCGCGTTAAAAAATTACCGTACTGCTCGCGTGGGGTCAATGTGACCCCAATTTTAATATTCAATAAATCCAAAAGTACATGCCAAATCACACTTTAAAGTAGAAAATATGTTATCTTAAACAACAAACTTTTACAAAAAATATTCTGTTTCACAGAAGTAATCGAAATAACTGAGTAATTACTTTATAATTTAGGCACTGTTTTGAGCACTACCATTTTGGCATACAATAATGGTTTGATGCTCATTACATTTATAATCATGGCTACATAGAATTCTTGTTTTTTTTATCTTTGAACCTTTGGCACATGTAGCATCTGGCACGAATTTGGTGTTGGCCATCTTGAGATGAAGAACTGGAACTCAAATGCCTCATCTTCGTCTTCATACAAAAGCTGTCCAATTTGATTATCTCTTAGTTGACGTGCCTACACACATACGGATGAAAACTAGATTGTATATAGACTAACAGTTTTCATCTTCAAACTGTGCAAGAATACAAAAACATAAAATAACAATTAATATAAAAACTTTTTAACAAAAAATTGAACCGCCGAAAAACTGAAAAGCAAGAAATAATTAAACTTTTTTATTTAACCTTAATAACAAAGTTCTTAAACTAATATAAGAATACCCGAGTAATTTTGAGTCAGCGCCGCCGCCGTGCATCACGCTTTAGGTAATTAATTAATTTGCT
Organism: Athrips mouffetella; assembly: GCA_947532105.1. NCBI lineage: Eukaryota > Metazoa > Arthropoda > Insecta > Lepidoptera > Gelechiidae > Athrips > Athrips mouffetella. The sequence goes on from OX383964.1 coordinate 446,358, forward strand.
TGTTTGGCGCCACCTCAAAATTACTCGGGTATTCTTACATTAGTTTAAGAACTTTGTTATTAAGGTTAAATAAAAAAGTTTAATTATTTCTTGCTTTTCAGTTTTTTCGGCGGTTAAATTTTTTGTTAAAAAGTTTTTATTTTACAATTTTTTGAAACTATAAATTTTATTTTCCCACCCTTAGGGTAAATCGGACTACTGTGTAAAAAGTTATGCGTGGTCATACGTACATTACAATCAGTCAGTGAAGTTCAGTGAACAATCAATCATCCCCCGTTTTCCTACCCTTAGGGTTGGATATTTTTTTCCAAATTTATATGGGACCAACTTCGAGGTATACCCTTTCCAATAAAGAAAGAATTATAAAAATCGAACTACTCTGCAAAAAGTTATGCGAGGTCATACATAAAAAAATAATAATAAAAAAAAATATACGCGTCGACTTGAGAACCTCCTCCGTTTTTTTTTCGTCGGTTAAAAAGTGAGTTAATATCACAATGCAGAAAATTACTCACTTGAAATTTTCACTTTGTAAGTACTGGCGTGGGGTCAGTTTGACCCCAAACTGATTCTCCTGACACAATCACACTTGTCAACGCTGAGCTTGATACTAATTATCAAAGGTTACGGCGTCTTAGGAAACTATCAGAAAAATTATGACAGTAGAATAGAAAACTATGTCAATATGAATATTTGAACACCAACTGGGGTCAATGAGACCCCACGCGAGTAATTAAGGGTTAATATTTATCCTAGCAGTTAACAGTATTACTCGTACGTACTATTGATAATTTGAGCTCTGTTTTGCATGTTTTAGTTATTTGTGGAACTCTAGGTCTATGTTATTAGAAATGTATTTGTATACTTGTACGTACTGGACTGTTTGCTTCCCAAATCCTACTTCCTACTATTAATAATAATAATAATATAATAATTAATAATTAATTAACAATATTAATAATTAATATGAAAGTTTGTAAGTATGTTTGTTCCTCTTTCACGTAAAAACTACTAAATGTATTTTAATGAAACTTGGCACAAATATAAATAATAAAATAAAATAAAATAATAAATAAAGTTTTATTTCAGGTGACTAAGGACCCATATAAAAAACAAAAAAACAACACAACTGAATCGAACTGAATCCAAAAATACAATATTAACAATTATTTTTTGTTCCCGTTTTGGTGCACAGACAGCCAATACCTGTAAATAGGGCTATTTCGGTCCTCATAGATGGCTCTTAATATGCTGTTGTCAGTGCAGCTCAATCGCTCCCAAAAGGAGGCGATGCGTGCTCTGACAACGGCATAGAAATCAGGTACTCTGGCTTCCGCGAACATGGCCGAAGCACTGCAGAATCTCGGTAGCCCCATCAGGATACGGAATATATCATTATACTGCACCCTAATGGTGCTGTACGATCTTCTGCAGAACCTCACCCAGAGTTGACAAGTGTAGAAGGAAAGGCAATATGCATTAAACAATGTCAACTTGACCTGCCTGCTACACCCAGCAAATCTGCGTGCGATCATGTTCCCACGGACAGCCAGAGCTCTCCTCTCTCGCTCTATGTCCATGTCATCCCGCATGTCACCGGTAAGTATATGTCCCAAGTACTTGAATTTCTGTACAACCTGAACCGTTAAACCATTCAATTTAACTTCTGGCACATTGTCCGGACCTCTTCCAGCCTTAAAAATCAGGAGTTCAGTTTTACCTACATTGTACTTCAGCCCATGAGAATTTACATAATCCTCACAGACCGAAAGTAGTTTCTTTAATCCTTTGATAGAGGGGCTGAGAAGCACCATATCATCTGCATAAGTGAGGCTGTTTACACAGACCTCACCTATGTGGCACCCAACCTTGGTGTCTCTCAGCCTCTCTATCAAGTTGTTAACATATAGGTTGAAGAGATCCGGCGATGTTATCCCACCTTGGCGCACCCCGCATTCTAACTTAAAGTCGTTAGAGGTCGTGTCGCCCCATCTAACACAATTGGTTTGATTTCCGTACCAGTACTCGAAGACCCTAACCAGTTCCTCAGGTGCACCTGAGTCGCGCAATTTGCTCCAAAGAATTTCATAATTCACCAGATCAAAAGCGCGACTCAGGTCGAGGAAACACGCATACACTGTAGTATCGCGATTCACATAATAGTTAACAGCGTGCTTTAGAAAATGGCAGAGTCGGTCGGTCAGGTTAGGTCCTGGAATAACACATAGGCTACTTTTTACCGCTGGAAAGCACTTCATTCCCACGGGAAAACGCATTTAATGTTAATAAAGAAGGATGGATTTTAATGAAACTTGGCACACATATAGCTTAGGTCCTGGAATAACACAAAGGCTACTTTTTACCGCGGGAAAACACTTCATTCGCACGGGAAAACGCATTTAATGTTAATGAAGAAGAGTGGATTTTAATGAAACTTGGCAAACATATAGGGTAGGTCCTGGAATAACACAAAGGCTACTTTTTGCCGCGGGAAAACACTTCATTCCCACGGGAAAACGCATTTAATGTTAATGAAGAAGAGTGGATTTTAATGAAACTTGGCAAACATATAGGTTAGGTACTGGAATAACACATAGGCTACTTTTTACCGCCGGAAAACACTTCATTCCCACGGGAAAACGCATTTAATGTTAATGAAGAAGAGTGGATTTTATTGAAACTTGGCAATCATATAGGTAAGGTCCTGGAATAACACATAGGCTACTTTTTACCGCAGGAAAACACTTCACTCCCACGGGAAAACGCATTTAGTATTAATGAAGAGGGATGGATTTTAATGAAACTTGGCACACATATAGGTTAGGTCCTGGAATAACACATAGGCTACTTTTTACCGCGGGAAAACACTTCATTCCCACGGTTAAACGCATTCAATGTTAATGAAGAAGGATGGATTTTAATGAAACTTGGCACACATATAGGTTAAGTCCTAGAATAACACATAAGCTACTTTTTACCGCGCGAAAACCCTTCATTCCCACGGGAAAACGCATTTAATGTTAATGAAGAAGGATGAATTTTAATGAAACTTGGCACACATATAGGTTAGGTCCTGGAATAACACATAGGCTACTTTTTACCGCGGAAAAACACTTCATTCCCACGGGGAAACGCATTTAATGTTAATGAAGAAGGTGACTGACTCACTGACTGACATATCTACGCACAGCCCAAACCGCTGGGTCTAGAAACTCCAAATTTGGCACGTAGGTTTTTTATGAGGTCTTAGGGTGCACTAAGAAAGGGTTTTACAAAATTCCACCCCTAAGGGGGTAAAGTAAGGCATGAAATTTTGTATGAAAATCCGTCAGTTTTGTAGTTAGCATCTTCAAATTTTGTATTTAGGCTAACGACTAAAAATTAATATTTACGTGTCTCAGGGTTTTTGAAAATTCGACAACCTAAAGGGTGAAAGGGGATGAAGTTGAAAATCTTTTATTTTTAAAGTGAAATCCACATAATTTATTATTTAGGCATAAGGGTTGTTACTCTATGCAACGTGGTTGTTATTGAAATTCCACCCCAAATTAAAAAAGGGAAAAGGGTGAAAAAGTCTAAAAACCAATATGGGTATCGTTTGTATGGTTTATTGGGTTGCTGATTACGATAACTACAACAATTTTGAAATCCAACTCGGTGAACGTGAAATACCATCATCCCCTGGAGATGGAGTTCATTTGGGTAGGGTCAAAAAATCAATATGGGTGTTGTTTCTATGATTATATGAGGATAGGGATAGCGGTTAAGATGGCGTTAGGGGTGGGGATAGGGAGAGGGACAGGGAGAGGGAAGGGGAGGAGGGAGGAGAGGGAGGGGGAAATGGGGAGGGAGATGGAGGGTAAGGGGGAGGAGGGGGAGAGGGGCAGGGACAGGGATGGTGTGACGGACGGTTGGACAGATGGTTGGACGGACGGACGGACGACAGATAGACGGAAGGGTGGATGGATGGATGGTCAGATAGACAGAATCCCACGCGGACGAAGTTGCGGGCAACAGCTAGTAAGCAAATAATTATAATAATAGTCTCTAATTAGGTGTAAAAAACCAGAAAGATCGAGTTTTGCAAAGGATATTGTCGAAACAAAAACTCAAATAGTCGAAGTATCGTAGTACTATTATTAATTCTGTGGTATCGTAGTGAAACGGGGTGAAGAGAGAAGCAGGGGGGAGGGAGGGAGCAATACGGAGCATATCGCGCAGTGAAACAATTATACAGACACATTGCTCCCCGCAGCGCTGTAATAGTGGAGCCAGAGGTACAGCGGACAAAGCATAACTAGCAAATTTTATGTTTCAGCACAGAATAAAGTAATAGTACTATCATACTTATAGTAGGGTTATAAACTGGAGGATGGGCAGCAGCATCTTCCTTTGTATCTTACATCTTACTTACTGCGGTCACCTACAACCGCGGTCCATGGTGCCAGCCTTAACGCTAACAAGCGAGGTGACTATGGTACTTCCCCTCTACATTTTTCCAGCAAAAGCTAGAATTCTGGAGGGAGCTCCCTGTCCTGTAGTGGACGTTTCATGGGATGTTATGGACAGAACGGACACTCTCCGCCTCCCTTAAAATCTACCCCGCACCCCCAAGCGCACCCACCTGCAAAATTCTCGTGGTCCTTCTAAGGGTCTTTTGTACTGAATATGCGAGCCTACGCGACCTTATAATTTTAAATTTCAAACTCGCCTTCGATGTATTAGTGCGGCCAGTTAGCTGTTTCACGTAGACACGCCTTACAATTTTACCAAATTTTTTCCAGGTATTAGTAAGGTACATAGCTCTCAATTTTTTATTAAAGCCAATTCTTGAATTTCAAAAAATTTCCATAGGAAATTCAAGAATTGGCTCCTATCAAAAATTGAGAGCTACGTACAAACGGCCGCACATCAGTAGAAACACTTTTGGACCCTATGGCGTGGTAATATAGTTGAAAAAGTTTCTACCGACAAGCGGTTGACCGTACCTAACTAGTACCTGGAAAAATTTGGTGCAATTTGGTGAATTTGGCGATATAAGACTATAAGGGACCGGACTATAAGTGGTTTCCGGGGTGTGGTGTTAGTTAAAATGATTCTTAAAAATGAAAGCGATTGGTATATTGTGCCAACCCAAATAAATACGGATAAGGGTAAACAACTTACGATGAAACGTGATTGTTTGCATGATGACTATCCACCATTTGGATAGTAAGTTTTATCCAATGATATAATAGGTCTTTACTATGAAATTGCCGAAATTTTCTTACAGATTAATGAGATCATAATTCCTATAATTCTCATGAAATTTTTTTCATTTTCTTTTATTTGAAAGTTGACTTCAAGGTTATCAATTTACGCATAAAATAAAGTTTTTATCTTTAGTTTGATATATAAAATTAAAGGTTCGAAAATTGTTAGTCTTAAATGTCGTCCGATTTCATCATTAGATTTGTTATATTTTTTTACAGATAATAGTTTTCGAAAATTTAATTTAAGTTTCTGTTAGCTTAATGTCTTGCCAATAATGCTTAAAAATATAAAAAAAATTGGATTTACTAAAGACCTATTATTTATAACAAATAAGCAAGGATATACACATAAACACTTTTATTTTTGTATACGATTTCTATGTCGGCTAAAATGTATATGGTCTAGTATTCTGAATAAATGCCTCAGCTTCTGTTTGGACTTCCAAATTGACATATAAAACTATTGTGATAAAAAAAAGAAAAAAATAAGAAATGTTGTTACAGTTGTGATAGTGACCTGACTTTCAGACAAATTAAAACAAAGAAATATGAATGGTGAAGGCCTTACTAATCTTATCTTATCTTAAAGAACCCTAACTGTCCTACTGCTGGGAAAATGCCTCCCTCCATGCTTTCCACGGCGTTCTATCTTGTACTTCTTTCGACTAATTCAAAATCCAAATAATGCGCGAAAAGCACAGAAAAATTAAGGTACTTAGAAGGAGTATTGAAGAAATAATTTGTCACTAGGTGGTGTAGGCGTTTTTCTATGGATTTGACAGGTTATTTTGAATATTTTCTATGGATCATCGATGATGGGGTTGTGACATGTTGGCAGATGTCATCCCCTACTAAAATAAATTAGCAAGGTATCTATTCCGAGCGAAAAGTTACTAAAAGTTTGGGCTATGAAAATACTCCCTGCATCCGCTAATTTTCTAGCCGTAATTTCTGCAGCAGAAAGCCAATTCTTATAAAAGTTACATTTTAAACTTCCAAAATATTACGTGAAAAATAAATCTATTAAAATAACATAAGACTACAAAGTAAGCTTTGTTATAGCAAAAATGTACGGGAAAAGCGTTTAATAATGGTAGGTTGTCTTTGATGTGTCTTTCTTTTCTCAACAAAATGTAGAATAACATAAATATGTAATTAAATTAAGCACGTATACTTTTATAAGTGTTTTTTTCTTCAAACGTTACGCGAATTGAACAAACAGAAGGAAACTCATCCGCAGTATGTGGAAATATAGGCCAACAGCTCCAAAGAGAATTCTTTATGTTCCAGCGTACCACATCGATGAGAACTTTTCGAATACAAAATAACTTCCAACAACTTAGAACTCGCTTTTCCAGACGGTAATAAAATAAATTGTAAGCTGTTAGAGCTTGATAATTGCATTTCAAAGGTCGTCGCTCAAAAGTGGGATAAACGGAAAACAACAGACGATCTTGCAAAGTTCCTTTCTCCGCTAATCAAATCTCGAAGTAACAAGAAGTAGTGAGGAACTCCGCGCTTGGTGGCGTCAGATAACACCGGATCAGAGTAACTTCCCGCCCCGACTCAGACAATTAAGCCTTTATTTCTCGCCCAAAAACAATGGCAAGTAATTAGCGCCCCCTGGTGTCTGGCGATCTCTGAAAAAAACTTCCCAACAACCACCCCCATTGTTCCCGACAGAATTTCATCAAACTTAATTTAACTGACCCTCCAGACTTTTTCTTATTACCATTAAAATAGAGAGCGACTCTTTGGGTGCCTTATTGAACCTTCCAATTGAGCGATTGATTGCCGAAGGAAACGTCCAATAGATAAGAAATCTTTGAAATAATTTAAAGAGCTATTTTTAATATCCGGCCGAGGTCAATAGCCTTCCCTTCGCACGGCCCTGCGGCAGCCGTAAATTGAATAAAGGCTGATTTGTAGGCCTGGCCACTGGCTGAAAGAACGTTTTCAATACTCCTTATTGAACCATTACGTCTAATGGCTGTGACAATAGAGCATTACAATTTGTCCCGTCCGATACAATCGAGAGTCGTAACAGCGTAAGGGAGTTTAAAACTGGAAAGATAGTTTGGGTCTTATTTTTAATGTAGGTGGGTTGTTTTTTGGTTGGATAGGTGCGAGATGGTGTCCCAATTGAGTTTATGGGCGGATATTGTAAAGTGGTGGCAGTTACGGCGGTCGACGGCGGTGCCGGCGCGGGCGCTGCGATTGTGGTGGGATCCGCCGCCGATTAATGACGTCACATCAACGCCTGAACGCGGTGATTGAGCGGTTCACCACTTGATGCATCGTTTTACTAATACCGCTATTGTGGCCGTTATTGCGCTAACTACGTGATTTAAATTTGTAACTGATTGTAATAGTTTTGTTAACGACCAATGCTATGTTAATTAGATACATTGTTTCTTTTGACGTAGTTACGTACAAATTGCTTTAAAGTTTTTATTAAGCTTTCAAAACACTTTTAAATTATTTTTTAATAAATTATTAAGTTACAACGTAAATCTCACAGTGTTTATTTTCGTGATATTTGTCACTAAAGATATTTTAAAGAAATGTGTCCCATTATACAAATATGGCTGTTTATTTTCATGCAACTGACCTGCTGGACAGATGCAATCACTTGCGTCTCTGGTCTCCCGCCGCAGGATCCCATCAGCTCCCGTATGTACCTCACTAGGTTGTTCCTGCTTCGCTGCTTTCAGCAAATCCATCTGTTTTTCCAGCATTACCACTCTCGTCTCCAGCTTATGCTGGCGGAAGAGTCCATAGCCACAGATCGTCATGGTCACCACACATAGACACCATAGCACTACACTGTTGAGAGAGCTGATGTTCCACTTTTTGTCTGATGATTTTGGGTTCGCCATTTTGTTAAGGCACTAGTTTACCCATATCAACTTCGACACTGAATTTAATACTTTTTTTCAATTTTAGGACTAGACTGACTACAAAAACTCACGAATCAAAAGCAGCATTATTGGTTATAGGTATCTCAACACATTTTCAAATAAATTGGACGTTCTCAAGACTTTAATCAAAAGTTATTTAAAAAAAATTCAAACACAATCACTCGCGTTGATTCTGCAAAACAAATGAATATCAGTAACACTGTTGGCTGTATCAAAAAATTTTAAAACAGTTGGAAATCAATTATGATTTCTTTTAAATTTTACATCAATCATTTTAGATTACTTCCTGTATGCAAAAACTGCCTTTGACACTTTCACCAGCCAGTGCTACTGACATTTAGCAAGGCGAAGGTGAGCCGGCGTGATCACCAGTCGCGTCTGCTAGGAACACTGTGTGGATATGCGCACACGCTCCCGAGGGAAAGGAAGTCGCCTGTCACTGCTAATGCCCTTCTATTGCGTCGATTGAGGAGAGGACCCTACCGAACTTTGATAGACGTGTTATATTGTTCCGGATGTATTAGACTGTGGAATGTTTGGAGTAAGTGATTATTTCAACAGAAACAAGACAGAGACCTGATGGCAAGACGATCTGAACAACTTTTTACAAACCTGGCCATCAGAGGCTAAGAACAGAGACGATTGGCGAAATAATTCCAACAGTGGGACTCTCACTCTACAGGCTACATAAAAGATATGAAAGGTAAATGATTGACCCAAAACATCTTGGTGCGAAACTGTTTCAACCCATATACCAGTTTAGAATTAGCATTTGTAGAACAACATAATGTAGCACTTGTAGAAAGCTCAATCAAAGTTAAACTATTCTTAAACCATTGCTCAATGTTTAAGTAGGTGATAAAAATGACTCAGTAATAGATTTAAGTAAAGTAAGTTATAACTTAGAAATATTCTATAACAGGTGAATTTTTGAAACAAGTAAAAAGTATTCACAAGCAGATCTTTATAGAGAAACCTTGTTTTCCTGTAAATATTATAAAATAATAAAACAAAATAAACAGTGTGTCCAAAAGTCTAGGATAACAAATTGAAAATTTATTGAATGTGACGAGCTAATGACACAAAACACGAGAACGACACTGCACACCAGTAATCACGACATTAATGCACAATCCCAGCAATTTGCATCTATCATCAGTTGCTATGCAAAAATATGAATACTTAAAATTTATGAACTTTAAAAAAAGCAATTTTTGAGTAGATTACCATGACAATAAGCGGTAACAGGCCAATTTGCATGTATATTGCGTAGTGACTGCGATCCAAGCAACAATTAAGGGTATTCAATGTCTCTTGTTTTACATCAAGACTAATGTCTTAGGGTGGCGGGAGATAAAAATGTAAATGGGCAGGAGCTAGATGGAGGAGGGAAGCTGCCAGAAAAATAATGGAATTGGATAAACGGTTCCCTTTGCTCTTACATGTTGGGCTCTTGGCTGTACAGAATGATTCTAACCAAAGAGTTTCTGCAATAAACTAAGGAAGTTCTTGCATAGTAAAGATATCTTTGATTCAGTACAATACTCAATTATAGAATTTAAGTATTTGATTATTATTTATTGTTACTAATATAAACCTTGATTAAATGTGTATGTATTTTATAAACATTTTAACTAACTGGCTCATGTTTTCTACCTAGTGTAGGATCTATTAGAAATCCTAAATGAGCTGTGTTAATTTTCATCAATGTTAAAGAGCGAGGAGCAGCAGTGGGCCTTAGAACTATTGACAGACATATTTCCATAGACCTCTTACCTGTATCTTTCGTGACTGCTAAGCAATATCTGCATTTCATTGCTTCGGAAAGCAAGCTCAGCCAATAATAACGGCTAATACGAGTATAATTAATCGTCCGTTTGGTGCCGGCAAAGAATAGAAGCAACCCATTTCTACCTGTGGGTGTCGTTAGAAGCGACTAAGAGCATGAACCGGAGGATGGGTAGTATATACCATCTTCCTGTGTATCGTACCATCTTACATACTGCGGTCACCAACAACAGCGGTCGCCAGCCGCAACGCTTACAAGCGTGGTGACTATGGTAAATCCCCTCCTAAGTACCACGCGTTTTTGCTGGAGTTCTGGAGGGAGCTCCCTGTCCTGCAGTGAACGTTTAATAGTATGTTATGAAAATAATAAATAATATTCATACCTGCAAGTTATAGACCATTTGGCTAGTGTGGTCAATAACCTGGCAAAAACATTTATAGTATTGAGACTGGTTTGCCCTCCGGGTTGCGGAGATCGGATAGTAGTCGCTCTGTGTGGAAACTAGAATCATCGTTAAACCTTGGATTAGTTAACCGTCTCTGTAGATGCAGAATAAAGCTCGTTATCGCAATGATTTAGAGATTTTATCATTAGATTTTATAGAGTTCTCTGTTTTTAGGGTTCCGTACCTCAAAAGAAAAAGACGGAACCCTTATAGGATCACATTGTTGTCCGTCTGTCTGTCTGTCTGTCTGTCTGTCAATACCCTTTATCTCACGAACGGGTAAAGGCATCAGGTTGAAACTAATACCATATATTAGGAGCCATGAACCACACAAGATCTGAAAACTTCAATTTTTTACAACGACGCAATCAAAAGATATGGCATTTTATGTCCTCATTTCCATACATTTATTCAAAAATGCAAAACCTACAGGGTACTTCCCGTTGACCTAAAATTATGAAATTTGGCAAGAAGCTAGGTCTCACAGTACAAATAATGAGAAAAGTCTGAAATCATTAAATATTACAATTTTTCTCACAACTAATGGTAACCAATTGTGGTGAGCTCCCGTTTCAGGAACATTCATATAAGAGAGGGGTCAAGTTGGATGGTCACGGAGGCGATTTTTGTTTTAGTTCTATTTAAAAACGGGAACACTTACAAACTTGAAAATTGGTATGTTTATAGTGCGTAAGCTATAAAATAACAACAAATAATAAAATTTGGTCAAGCGCGTGTCGGACTCAAAAAATCTAGTACATTAACTTACTGAAATTTCAACTAATACAATTACATATATTTATGTGGTGGTACGGAACCCTCAGCGCGCGAGTCCGACTCGCACTTGGCCGGTTTTTTTTTTGTAATCAAAGTTTACTAAGAGATCATTGATTCAAAGTTAATCCAAAAATAAATCAAGTTTAAACACTCAATAAATCAAACTTTGCAAACCTATTTCAGGCACGTTCATCAATCTCAACCGAAATTGATTTTGCCAGAAATTCAATCTCATATCTAATCAGCAAATCGATTCCCAAGTTGGTGCCGACTTCGGAAGTCTCAGCAAAAAAGTTTTACTTGATCTCCATTTACATAACTAGATGCGAGTTAACCTGTGGAGGCATTAGTCTTGGGTCGTCTGGGGCTTTCACTTCCTTCATCCCCCTTCCTATAAGGACATTCATGGATGGCAATGTTTGTGAGCCTACCAACTTTTAATGTTAATTCTACTTTTTTTTTTCCTAAACATACTCCAGTTTTAAGAGGCTTTACAATTTTTACGAGTATAAACTAATAGCTTAGAAAATCATATGATTGCTTTGAATTGAAGATAAAAATGTCCAAGCTCTTAAATTGATTTTTGTCAAAATTAAGTCAATTAAATTTGTTAAAAGTAATGATTAAAATGAAATTTCCTTGACCAATCATTTATAATCATTAATCATTAATCATTTTTTAATCATTACTTTTAACACATTTCCTTGACTAGGTTTTGACGAAAATCAATTTAAGAGCTTAGTTACCTTTATTTTCAATTCAAAGCAATCATATGATTTTCTACGAAAAACTTTCTTCCTTTTTTCTTTAATTGGTAAAATCAGCAAAAGAGACCATTATATTATATCAATATGTTTGTATCTACGCTTTTTAAAGACGATGGTAATGCAATATATTTTTAGAAATCAGCGTATTTAGTAAAGAAGATGAGTTCGGCGGTGGGACAAATTTACCTCGAAGGAGCATCTTCAATCGCGACTTGAATAGATTAAGTTTTCATAAATTAAGGAATTCAGATGCAGGCAGAAAGTTTTCAATATGATACGCTAGTACTATTACCTATTCTGTGCTTTTTATTTCTTCGTGCAAGCGTGACCGTTCAGTTCAAGCAGTTTGTTATAAAGATGTAGGTAAAGGCATTCTTTGAATCGTTATAGTATGACGAACAAATTATTTAAACTTTCCTGTAACATTATCAATGCGCTGCCAAGCGTGACAATTCAGTTCAAACAGTACGTATAGGCCTTCGTTGAGTCGTTATACGCCAATTTTATGATGAATAGTTTTTGATATTTTTATGTAGCTCAAGCTCAAAATATTTCATTCATCGTTGGACATTAAAATCTCTTAATGGCAGACAAACAGACTTTAATTCAAACTTGCAAATCTGTTTCATTTCACATCTACAAACACTATCTCCACACACGTCTGCGACCGCCACCCCTATCCCAGACAAATAAATCTCTGGATCCGATGTCAGGATAGAAGTTGTCGCGATAATGTGATAGCTCAGCATGTGACAAATGGCCCGAATGGTCCGAGAACAGGTAGATCTCGGGACGAAATCCCTCGCCTTTGTAATAGATTCGCATTTTGAAAGATAGCTCCAGCTTTGCAGTTGCAGTTGTGTTGGAACAAATGTGTTAACTTTGAGTTTGCTCGTAAAAACTTTCAAAGAAGATTCACGCTTGATTTTATACAGCGTGTAACGGAATAGTGTGATAATACTAAAGGGTGTGAATCTGTCCATGAATCTGATCAATTTTTCCCAAGTACATAACATAAGTCGAAATACGAAAAACAAAATATGACCTCCCATACAATATGCACTGTCAGCTGATGCAGTTTCTATGGGAGGTCAAAAAATGATTTTGTTCAATGACCTATGTTTCTTGGGAAAATTTGTTTAGAATCATGGGCAGATGCAAACCGAGACTCCTGAGTGTTACACATGATATTGATGCAGATCGCTGACCTTCTACACAAAATCCTCAAATCGGGTCGAAACCAACGGCCCTACACCATCCGCGTGAACGGGAGTCTGTTAGTACTTATTCAGCGTGTAACGGGAAGATGTGATAATTTTTCAACCTTTCTTGGAAAGTAGATCAGTTTCATGTCTTAAGTACCATAGTCAAGTAAAGTCAGACATTTCATTATCACGCTGAATGGTTGACCACCTAATTCAAAGAGTAAGCAGAAAGCACCGACCCTCACAAAAAATGCAAATCTTGACAGAACGCCGTCCGCACCCTTTACTGCCGTTAATCCGGGTGAATCCAGTTTACGTCGGTATACGGCTCCGAGTCTCATTCCACCTGAAGGAATGTGCGAAACGGAGCTCACGTTTTTAGCTACACTTTTAACATTCCGGCCGTCCAACTCGGGTACACATACAGGATCTCTTGCAATTTTTTGGGTTAATATCATCATCATATCAGCCGAAAGACGTCCACTGCTGGACATAGGCCCACCCTAAAGATCTCCATGACGACCGGTCCTGCGCTCCTCGCAACCAGCGGCTTCCCGCGACCTTGACTAGATCGTCGGTCCACCTTGTGGGGGCCTGCCAATGCTTCGTCTTCCAGTACGTGGTCGCCAATCTAGAACCTTTACGCAAGATGAACCGATAGTCGATGGGGTATAAGGGCTCTAGAGGGGTTAACATACATACAATCACACCTCTCCCGTTGGTGTAGGCAGAGATCACATCCCTGCAATAGCTTTGATCTTGACATACTTCCCTCGCTTTTTGTACTTTCATCAACGCTTTTCATCAACGCTCGTCGTTTTGGGGTACTTTTAACCTGACCTTTATTTAAAACGTCCTGAATTTAATAAGTAGGTACTATTTACTGCTACTGTAAATTTCTGTAGTTTGTATAGTTTCTGTTTAGTGAAACACTACTTCTCATTCTGTTTGCGTTTTATCGTGTTTACTTAGTCAAGTGAGCTATTAGCGTACATATGACCTTTAATGCGCAGAAATCAAAAAAAGAATCGCGGGGTGAGCGCGGCAGGTGAGGGGAGGCGAGCGAATCGTTCATTGTCTCTCCGCCTGTCACCCATGCGCAGAAAATAACCGTAAGACGCAAACTTATCCTGCGCTCGCAGTATTTTTTATTGAACGTCAAAACAGAAATGTTTCATGGACAGAAAAACCTCTTAAAATATCCGATATTATAAAAAAACCGGCCAGGTGCGAGTCGGACTAGCGCCCTAAGGGTTCCGTACCTATCTACCATATGATATACTAAAAGCTTTTGCTCTTTGATTTTAAAAACTCCGCGACTAACTTGACCCCTCTTTTATAGAAAAGTTCTTGAAACGGGAGCTCACCTTAATTGGTTACTATTAGTTGTGAGAAAATTTGAATTATTTAAGTATTTTAGACTTTTCCCTTTATTGGTACTGTGAGACCTAGCTTTTTGTCAAATTTCATAATTTTAGGTCAACGGGAAGTACCCTGTAGGTTTTGCTTTTTTGCATAAATGTATGGAGATGAGGACATAGAAAGCCATATCTTTAGATTGCGTCGTTGTAAAAAATTGAAATTTTCATATCTTGTGTGGTTTATGGACCTTAATATTCCTTATTAATTTCAACCTGATACCTCTACTCGTTCGTGAGAAAAAGGGTCTTGACAGACAGACAGACAGACGGACAACATAATCCTATAAGGGTTCCGTTTTTTTATTTTGAGGTACGGAACCCTAAATGACTGAATAGCAATTTCGACACATTGGCTTTGATTTCAAGAAATATTTTCAAATATTTCAGATAATTTATATTTTTCAAGACCGGGTATATAGGGTGTCTGGTTTGCAGAGAATCTTTTATACAGGGTGTCGCCATGTTTCTAACGAGGGTAAATTAAAATTCCTCTGTCTCACGCATTGCGCCATTGCGCGCCCTTTTTTCGCAAGTTTTGTGTTTAAAAATGTTGATGACGTTTTTTTTCTATTTATAGGTTTCTTCGTGTTGTGTTTTGTACAAAATTAAGCAAATGAATGATTTTTATGTAAACAAAATGCAAGGTGACTATTAGATTCTCGAATATTTCGGCTGAATTAAATAAATCCTGCGTTTACAGCTCAATGTTGACTTATCTTCTTAATCTAATTTTAGTGCTAGTTTGTGTAGCAATCTACTGCTTACTTAGCTTTTAATATTTTGTTTGTTTCCAAATATTTTTATTTATTGACAAGTATTTTGTGACACTATTTAGGGTTATGTACCTCAATGTCCGTCTGTCTCACTGTCTGTCTCGCGGACGGACGGAGTCGCGGGCAACAGCTAGTACCAAATATTTAGGTTAAAAAACCCTTGAAGCTGTCAAAACAATAAATCAAAAGATAAGGCCATTTAAGTCCTCATCTTCACTCACTTATGGACCAAACCAAAATATAAATATTTTGGTTTGGTCCATAAGTGAGTTAGGTTTAGGCTACTTCATGTTGACTTAGAATTATGAATATTGGCAAGAAGGTAAAAGTCAATGTACTTTCTTGTAAAAGAGGGTCAGTTTTGTCTGGTCGCGGAGTTTTAAAATCAAGAAATAAATATTCTAGTAGATCATATGATGGACAGGTACAGAACCCTTAATGTGCGAGTCCGACTCGCACTTGGCCAAATTGTTTTTTCAACAAAGCAGTCCTTTGTGTTGCTACGTAGTTTTCTTGACATTATAAAATTAAACGCTTTTACATTTTAATACTTTTGCTATTTTCAGTTTCCATTTTTGAGAAACGTTTGATAATTTTCTACGTGCACCTTTGGAAAATCAACATGGCCCCTATTAATCAACGGAAAACAAACAGGCAATGTAAAGCTACCCTCTGTACCTCGCTACCTGACTCCGCGTTGACAACAGACAACTTGCGGAAGATTTATGTGATCCCAACGGAAACAAGATTTTATTACACGCTTGTTTAATTTTCAAAACATCAACCTGGGTTAAATTTACACAGGGCTAATTAAACCCGGCCACCTGAGGTAACCACGGTGAGTCTGTTAATAATTGTACAGATATTGCAATTCATGAACGAACATCAGCTTTGTATGTGTTGTCGTGTTTGAAGCTTCAGTAATGTGAAAGCTTAGGCTATAGAAAAAGATGAAACCGAGTAACAAATAGTAGATTTTACAACAAGTGCACAAAACGAACCATTTTTCCGAGACTTTTAGCAGCCCGAGCCGAAGGCGAGGGCTGATAGTAATGTCGAGGATAAAATGGTTTTGTGGATGAGTTATAAACTCTGCTTTTCACTTTGATTGCGAGGAGATAAAACGTAAAAGTACTCTCTAAATGTAACTGAAGAATGAGTTGTTCTGCTTTAGTGAAGAATATGTTGACGCGCGCGCGGCGTTGGCGGGGTGCCGCCATAGAGTAACACGATTTTCGCGCGCAAAGTGCGCGGTTTGACGCGTTGCTCTAAGGGTGCCGCAGGTCCGCGCGCAGGGCGTACACTACCACGCTTACTTTTTTGCCCTAGTGCACAAAATTCGATTTTGTGCAGCCTATATCCTGCACAAAGAAGCACTTTCAGAGCATGAGATATGATCGCCTTGTAGGCCTTGAAGCCCTTGATGTGAAGCTGCCCATAACTTCTTCTCAAGGTAATTTTTTTTGTACCTGTCATTTGTTTACTTCATATTAGTGCGGTCAAAACCAAAAAAAATTGTTCTTCGACTTTGCTAACAACGCTTTAAAATTTTCAACTTACCGTACAAAGTAACGTAAGTGAACATTACATTTTGTATAGGAATCTATTTTTTTGTGCGTTGTTAGTAGAACAAAAGTTGTTGCTTTTGACCTCATTAAGGAGGGGGCTAACAGTTGTCAAGTATAGAAAATAACCTTTTATGTCAAAATCCTGTTTAATACAGCTCTCTACAAGTTAAGGCAACTCTTGCTCGTCAACTTCAATATGTTGTAAGTTTACTGTTGCCTGACTTCTAAACTGAAGGGTTAGGGTGGGACAGTTTGTGGCAGTATGGTTTTCAAAGAAAATTTACGTGATGAGGGTGTTGACGTGAGACAAGCGTGCAGAGAATCCCGAGGTTGTGGTCGGATTGACCTAACTTTATTACTCGAAGTGATAACTAATGACCCTCCATTAAATTATATCAAACATGATGTACTTAAATTTTTACAAAAGTCGATAGCACAAACTTGGTGTCATTTTGACAGACACAAATTAAAATTTAAAACAAATTGAGCTCCTGTCTCCTCTATACCGCAGTAATAACAATATACCAGTTTAGGTAATAACAATATTAATATCTTTATTCAAAGGCAAAAGACAATACAATTTTAAAATTAAATAAAAAAATTGTTTTATAACAATTATTAAATTAATTAAGTTAGTTTTAGTTTAAGTCTGCCAGACAGAACGATGCCATTGTAAAAAATATGTTATACCAATACTTTCTCTGTCTGAATATTTCTGTAAAATAAAATAAAAAATTACAACCACAGGCATGATTTCAACCTTTTGTTTAGTACTGGAGGCACTCTATCAACAAGTCTACCGTAGACTAACGAAGATCAGCGTCTCAGTCTTCGAAACCGGAGACATCATACTGTAACCAATTTGGTAACTTAGGACAAGTATATATTTTGTAGTGAGTACACTGACTGAAAACTGAAATAAATTATTATCTTTCTTCGTTTCAAATTTGTGATCTTGCGTCTTGTTTCTGAAATTTTATGCTTTACTATATTCTGGCAGAGGATTGTCAATCGTTTTTAAGTAGAATTCAATAACATCCCATGAAATGACCTTTGCAGGACAAGGAGCTCCCTCCAGAATTCCAGCAAAAACGCGTTGTATTTTGGAGGGGATTTACCATAGTCACTTCGCTTGTAAACGTTGCGGCTGGCCACCGCTGTTGTTGGAGACTGCAGTTAGTAAGATGGTACGATACACAAAAAGATGCTGATGCCTATGCTCCACTTCATAAGCCCTTAGTTCCCTCATACGACATTGACAGGTAGAGATGGTTTGGTACTATTTGCCGGCACCACATGGGCACAATTCTGACTCAATTCAATTTACTCACTAATAATACCTCCTAAACTATCTTCCACTATCCGAATATATCCTCTTACATGAGAACAAAGCTCCTCAAACGCGGTAACTTCATCCAGCTATTCATATTCGTTTGAAAATGTGTCGAGTGGAGTGTCGGAGGAAATCAGATTTATTTCCTATCCGGAAACGGCACCGGCTGTACGGCAGGTTCGGTTCCCGTTCGCGCTCAATCTACATAAGTTAGCCAAGTTTATACCAACTTCTGCAGACGAGAGACTTAACTATTGTTTCACAGTTTAGGCTTTGTGAGGTGTCTGTATCGATTTATTAAACTTGAGTCAGTCAATTTTGCTCCAAAAAGTTAACTATTGTTTCACAGTTTAGGCTTTGTGAGGTGTCTGTATCGATTTATTAAACTTGAGTCAGTCAATTTTGCTCCAAAAAGTTTTTACCGTTGACTACTAGACTATTTCATGACTAGACCATATGACACGTTTCTTTTGTAGAGATGATCGATTCTGTTTGAAGCACGAAATAAAATTTTTAAGACAATTTTACGACAAATGTTTGCCTTAAAACCGAGAAGAAACGAGTTTAAAATATTTTAAACGAGAAAACATATTGATAGTTTTCTTTAAAATATTTCCGTATACCAAACTCATCTCTACCCATGGGTTTCGTAAGAAGCGACTAAAGGCTTATGAGCCGGAGGATGAGCAGCAGCATCTTTCTGTACATTCTTACATACTGCGCTCACCAACAACAGCGATCGCCACTCGCAACGCTTACAAGCATGCTGACTATGGTAAATTCCATCCTAAGTACCACCACAGAATATATAATAGTAAACAAGTGTACCACGCATTTTTGTTGGAGTTCTGGAGGAAGCTTCTGGTCCTGCAGTGGACGTTTTTGGGATCTTATGGTAACAACTGGGACAGGACCTAATACTATTCTGCGTCCTGTATTTTCCTAGAGAACTGAAAAAGATTCTGTGGAAGCTCCACAAAAAATGTCCAGACATACGTATAATATTTAGTTCATACAAAACCGTGCCAAAAAAGATTACATTCCAAAAAACGATTGTATAATTAAATTCCCAAAAAACAACAAGGGTAAAACCAAAGCAGGTCCGGTCGCCATAGTGGGAATTGCAATCAATGTTCAAAGATTCCAGATTCAATTAAGAATTTTCAAAAAGGGAAGATTCCAGACATGGACATGGTAAATGGAAGTAACGGAGACTTGGACAGGGGACCACAGATCATATCAGGTTGTAAACGTCGGAACACTCCTATACCTGAAATTTTTGGTTTCCTGTAGAATGTTACTGGGTGTAAGCGGGACAGGTTGGCAAATAGTAAAAGAGCATGATCAGTCAACATATCTGATCAACTTTCAGTGAATAAAACTTTCTGGAAATTAATAACAAAATCGGGCTCTGCATACAAACTGTCCAACCAAATTTGCAATTTTGTATGGAAAGGCCGATTTTTTTACTTTCGAGCGGAGCGAGAAAGGTATTGTATTCGTGAAAAAAAAAAGTTTTTCCAATTTTCTCAAAAATGTGTTCTATATCACTTATACATCATAAAAAACAAGTCTCCCAAAAATGTCCGTCCGTCGGTCGGTCGGTCCGTCGGTCCGTCGGTCGGTCGGTCTGTCCGTCACGCTTTGGCCTAGCGGCTAAACGAATGGTCCGATTGACACCATATTTTGAATTTAGGAGCTTTATGCAAATCCATCGAAGGGTTCTGAGTGGTTTCCTTCTGGCTCTCATTTTGAGGGTAGCTGTCATACAACGAAAATGAAAAATTGAAATTTTCTCAAAAACGACTCATAGAATCTTGATGAAACTTTGAATGACCAAGCATCTTCATGTAAGATATCATGCACCAGTATCAATTGATCTGTGTAATTTCATATAAGGGGTGTTCCTGTACCACCAAAACGTAAATATGTGATTTACCCAAAATTGGTTCCATTGAGTTTATTAAAATTCTCTATAATATTAATCCTGGATTGGTTGTCTACCTGACTGGATATTATTTATGATTTTTTTCAATAAAATTTAGTACACAGGGTGTACCAAAAACTGAAAGGGCTTGCTCAGTAGACCAAACTGAACAATTATCCATAAGGAACATGTGTAGGGAAATTAAAAAAATGTGCATGCAAGTATCCTACGGTAGTATCCATTGATCTGTGAAAATTCATATAAAGGCTGTTCCAGTACTACCAAAAGTTAAACATGTGATTTACTCGAAATCGTTTGAAGTTTGTTTGTTTTAATGTTTGACAATTTGAATTCTGAATTGATTTTGATATTTCATTCGAACATTTTTTTGAAAAACGTAAATAAAAGTTTGTATTTCCATACTATGTGTATGGCATTACAAATTTAAGTTTGCGGTTGATAGTTTTTCTTGAGTATTGCGAGAAAGTAAGTGCAGTGCTGCTGTACCATTTATTTTCATTTCCGGCAAAGTTGTTCAGTTACGTTGACTGATTGTGCCCTTTCATTACACCTTGTGTTTTTAAATGAGACTGACTCGTAAAATTTAAATATTAGGTCCCTGCTTACTCGTACTTATGCGTTAGCGTTTTCTATGGGAATTTTTTAGGTAAACTCAATTTTCAGTACTAATACTTGCATTTTTTAGGAATTACACATCCAAATTTTAAATTTAAATTGCAGGTGGTAATGCTTTTGTGCGAAGTCTGTTTGGGGAGGAACCACCCCCTTGCCTTTTTTCTGCTGTAAAGCAGCAGTGTTTGCACTGCTATGTTTCGGTTTAAAGGGTACGGAAGCCAGTGAAATTTCCGGCACATGTGTCATACCATCTTATTTTTCAGGGTGGGTAACGTGCTTTGCTGTCTTATTAGTGTCATATTATTTCACTAATAAGACAGTGGGTGCTATGGGCGATGATGACCACCTACAACCTGCTGGCCCACCTGCTCGTTTGCTCACTTGTGACATAAAAAAAAATGTAATAGAAACAAAATGTTGTAATGAAACAATGATATTGGATTTAATTGTAGATAACTTTGTAAACGCATCGCTTTATTTGTAGGTGCTTATTTGTCACTTATCTCTGAAAACTGTCACTAATCTTTGCTATATGCACAGTCTACAAGCGTACTCATCTGTGAGAAGGCCAGAGCTCAAAAGGTAATCCTATAAAAAGGGGAATCTGGCTTAATCGGCATTAGCCGGTCTGCCGGGCGCGTGGTACCTGCACAGCCACGGTTTAATAGATGCAGGTTTTGAAAGGATTCCATTGGCTTAGGGCTTGTTGGAAAACTGAATGAGTGCGAGAGAATTTCGCTACCTATTAAAAGTTTTAAAAAATCGCTCTGCTCAATGTTTTTTATCCAACTAAAAATAGTATCACCCCATCTTTTACATTGTCTTAATAGAGGACTAAGAAAAATTTAAACTGAGAATGGATAGTAGCGTCCATCTTTGTATTACTTACTTACGCTAGCTCAGGGACCCAAAGAGGGTCTTGCCTTTTGACACCAAAAGCTACCAGTTGTTCCTTTTTTGTAAGTCGTGTCTTTGGAGGTTCTTCTGCTCCACGTAACTCCAGCGGTAGAGCTACTTGTAAATAAGCCGGGAACCGAAAATTCTCGGCTGCCGTTACCACTTATTTAGGCGGGATTATATGGGAAATGAAAAATTTGTATATAGGACTTACCAGGGGATCCGTCGCTGCGACGCGAAGAAATTAGCGTGCACTTTGATTGAGGGTTATGCAGTGATTGAATTGTTGTGTAAATGTAGCGTGTGGTGTTGAATTGTGGTTTGAGTGCACAGTCACTATTTTATTTTTATATTTTTTAGAAGAGCGCATAGGTAACGAGCGCAGGTTAAAATTGACAAGTGAGAGAAAAATTGCCAGAAGGCAAAACTACCTTCTACCAAAAAGTGTTGCCAGTATTATTGGCCTAATTATACTCCCCGCCTTGAAAGTATGCAGCTTTCAACAGCTAAGAAAAGAAAACCATAGCGTAAAATTAGATTTATAAAAGGGTCTGTAATATAACTACACAAAATCTTATACCTAACAACTTAAAATAAAAGAACAGTTTTTTTTTTTTTACTATTGCGTAGGTAATGGGCATAGTCGCACTACAGGCCTCTTATAAGAACCCCTATTGGTCTTAACCGTGACAACGCGAATAATACCGTCCGTTCCTGGATGTACGTCGGTTATGACACCAACTTCCCATTGCAAAGGAGCGAGTTTATTATCTTGTTTGATGATCACTACAGTACCTACTTTAATATTTGGAGACGAAACGTTCCATTTTTCGCGGGTTTGTAGTGTATTTAAATACTCTAAAGACCATCGGTCCCAAAAAGACTGAATTAGTCTGTCCAATAATTGATAGCGTTCGAGCAAATGCGTTGGTTGATCAGTTGCTGGAGACGCTGGTAGGTATTTCATAGGAGTAAGTGTCAGAAAGTGCGAAGGAGTAATAGCGAGCGGTTCACTAGGATCTTGACTTAAAGTTGTGCAGAGAGGTCGCGAATTCACTACATTTTCTATCTGGCAAAGAACCGTATTCATCTCTTCCGTAGTTAGAATCTGCGATCCGATTACGCGGTGCAAATGAGTCTTAATAGATTTTATTAAGGGTTCCCACGAACCAAAATGCGGTGAGTTCGGAGGTATTGTTTTAAACTCAACTTTGCAATCTGATAACTCGTGAATGAAAGCGCTGCGATAAGGTTCTGACGATATAAAACGGTGCAAGTCGTTAAAGTAAGACTTAGCTCCAACGAAGTTTGTAGCATTGTCAGAATAAAATATCGAGATAGGTCCGCGTCGTGAAAGAAATCTTTTAAAAGCAGCGATGAACGTAGCAGTACTAAGATCCGACGCTAACTCAATATGAATTGCATGAGTCGTCATGCATATGAACAAGCAAATATAAGCTTTCTGGCTGCGTACACCACGTCCGCGTTTTAAAGTTACATTAATCGGTCCTGCATAGTCGCATCCGGTATGAATGAAAGCTTTAGGTACAACTTGCGTGCGAACGGGGGGCAAATTTCCCATTAGTGGCGACATAGGTTTTGGGTGAGCGCGGAAGCAAAAATTACATTTATCTATACATGAGCGTACCGTGCGTCTCCCTGTTATAATCCAGTAGCGCTGTCTTAGCAAACTGAACAATAAGTTAGGACCTGCGTGACAGTATTTACGATGATAATGATCAACAATCAAGTTCACGATATGATCCTTTCGCGGTAGCAAAATGGGATGTCGTTGATCGAAAGACAAGTCCGAGTTTCCTAGACGTCCTCCAACACGAATGAGTCCGTCCAATAGGAAAGGGTTAAGTTTCTGAACGCGTTTTTGACATTTTGTGTTAGTTCTTAATCTGTTAAGTTCAAAGAGATTTGAACCTCGCTACGCTCGGTCATAGAGGGATTTGAAGGCTTGTCAAGTGTTGCACTTTTGAAACGTCAAGTTGGAACCAGGTTTGTTTTGGTTCTTTTTACACTTCTGCTAATTTAAAAAGTTATCTGATTGTTCTCTTGACAACTAGTATGACGTTGTCTTTACTTTCAGTCGTCTATGAAACAATTTGTTTTGATGTTGTCGTGAGCGAACCGGCTCTGTAGTTTTTATAATTTTACTGTTATTAAAATACTTATATCTAATCAAATAAGTGTTGTACACAAAAGCCTAAATGCTGAACAATACATAAATCGTACCGGCATGCGGATCTCATTCTTCTAGGAAACAGGACATCGAAGAATTCTTATGCTTTCATTTGTAAGTAATATTTAAAAGCTTATTTTTGCAAAAAAAATGTGTAATACTCATTAAAATGGCAACAAATTATATTAAAGATTAGGTAAATCAATATAAAAAAACCTTCCACAAAGAAGTATACTGCAAATTACAAGAAAAATTCAAGAATATCTACATAACGCGAATGATTTTGATTATCCACCATTAGAGATGTAAATAGTGGTTATCGATAATGTCTAAAAAGTTATCGAATTAAATCAGATGCTCACTTCATAATTCTAGTACGGTCTCTGTAAATGGTTATATCGCTTCATGTTAATCTACCGAGTAATATAAAAACTGGCCAAGTGCGTGTTGGACTTGGTAGATTTAGGGTTCCGTTGTGTTGTCTAATTCATCAATATATTGCTATTTGTTAGTAAAATATATTTAATAATAAACATTATCACCAAAGACAATGCGACTCTTTCCTAGACCTCTAGCCAAAAAATTTGAAAAGTATTGTACATAAGTGAAACCTATGTCAAATAATAGACCTAATCATCACTAAAGTCTTTTGCTATGGCACCAAAAAAATCGGTCTCCGTGAAAAAAAGTATTGACCTTTGCAAATTTCAGGAAATGTGTGATTTTATTATTATTAAATTAATTGATTTAAAAGACATCATTTCAAATTCTGTGTCAAATAAACAAATGACAAAACTTGTATAATACAGGGTGTTCAATAATGTTTATTTTAAAAACATCTTACTCGGAGTAATGATTGGCATCACCAATAGGTACATAGGGTCTTCATGCCCTGACACCATGCTAATCTGTTGTGGGCTATTTTATCACTAAACAACTCGTGAGTGTTACAAGCGTGATTTTAGCTTGTACAGCAATTGAAATAAGATCGGTACACCGTCCAATGTGTCAAGCTTGACGTACTTTTGACTGTACCATATCATCGGAGGTCAATATTTATTTATTTTCAGGTCCCTTAAAGTTTTAAAGATAAAGTAGAACTGCATAGCAGCGGCATTGCAACTAGGCAATAAAACTACTAAATAAACAACACTTGCAGAGAGACTTGAGTGAAAATGGTGACGAAAATAAGAGTTATTATTAGGTAGTAGGTAACTTTATTAGTAGATTCATAACTTTTTAAATATACTTCGTAACGTTCTGTAATTTTATTCATTTACTCTTCATTTGAATTAAATGAGAGAATAAATAAAGCAGCTTAATTCATTTCTGATGAATTCCTTTTTTTATAATATTAACTATGAATACAGAAATGCGGAAAAGACACTCTACGCACCCCTTGGAATAGACTCCTTCACCATACGCGACCCGCGCCCGCGCGATTGCCGGGTTCTTTATCGAGCCTAGTTGTACTGCGTGGACGTGCGTAAGTCTCTGTCATTTTCAAATTCTGACGATTTGTGGTTTCGCGCTTGATGTATGAATTGTTCGGGGTGCGCTTTTATAAACATAAGTGCAACGACAAATGTTGGTTCTATTCATTTGATTTCTCTTCAAAGATCATTATTGTAAATAGCATACAAAACATTAGAATTCAAGGCGATTTTTTTAAAGGTCACAAAATTTTGAATTCATCATGAGCGTCTAACATCTGCTCAAAGCCTCGTCAATATTTAATGTGTGAATGTTAATACTTTTGTTTTAAAAAAGTCGAAATACTACATTATCGCACTCGTCATATCGAGTGCCTGCACATCTCTAGCTGGTCAAAAAGCGTTACAGCGACGTTTGAAAGTAGATAATCATAAACATGTTTATCTCTTTTTTTCTAATATGACTCTTAACATGAGTAAAAAGTCAAGCTATAGCCAACACTTTTCGGATCCCTCTATGACCGAGCGTAGCGAGGTTCAAATCTCTTTGGTTAAGTTCCTCTTTGAAATGAACAGATTGGAGCGCTGTCAGAATTTTGTTTTCGGCAAATTCCAAGTCGCGAGCGGTTATGCAAACATCACGAGGCAGCATTTTTAAAAAGCGGTAAATATAAACAGTAGTTCTCAAAAGTTTATTCCAGGAGGAACAACGTCCAGCGATCTGACATAACAGTGGTGTTTCATCTACCGAGTTGTTGGTAGATGCGAGAGAAATAGTTTTCGTCTCTGGAGCATCAACTGAATAGTCTGGCTTGAATGGCGATATTGGCCAATCTTTCTCATCTTTAAGTGTCCACGATGGACCGTGAAACCAAAGCGAGTGGCGAAGCAGTTGCGAAGGAAGCAATCCGCGAGATAAACAGTCACTGGGGTTTGTTGCTCCAGAAATGTGATAAAAATGATCTGGCGTTAACAAATTACATATCTTTGAGACACGATTAGCAACGTACGTTTGAAGGCGGTGCGGGGGTGTGTTAATCCAATGAAGGGCAATTGTCGAGTCCGAAAACGCGAATATATTTTTTATCGCACAACGACCGGAGTAGTTGTCGGCGACGACGCGAAGAAGTTTGGCTAACAACAAGGCAGCCATCAGCTCCAGACGCGGTATCGTTACAACCTGGTTACTAGGCGCAACCTTTGATCTCGAGCACACCAGTGTCGTGGACGGCCTGTCTTCACTAACGACATGTACGTACACGGCGGCACCGTATGCGCGTTCACTAGCGTCGCAAAAACCTAAGAGCGTCACTTCGCTGTTTTCGCGGACATTTAAATGGCGCGGGAACTGTATCTCAGATAGAAGCGGAAGTTCGGATTGAAATTGTGTCCAAGCATCGACGATGTAATTTGGAGGCGTGTCATCCCAATCGAGTTTTAAGGAACCAACCTCCTTTATTAAATTTTTTGCGGTGACTATAACGGGTCCGACTAAGCCGAGAATATCCCACAAACGTGCGATAGTTGATAACATGTTACGTTTTGTACATGTCGGGTTTGATGGCGAAATTGTGAATTTAAATATGTCACTTGCGGGTAGCCACTGCATACCAAGGATTTTTAGCGATTCGTCTTTGTCTAAATCGACAGGATCGGTAAGACGATGCGATTCGGGAACCGCCGCGAGTACAGGGCGCGAGTTGCTAGACCACTTTATTAACTCAAATCCGCCTGCCTTGAACATGGAGATCAGCTGATGTGCTGACGTCACAGCATCCGAGGAGCTAGGAAACGAGCTAGCTATATCGTCGATATAAAGATCGCGCAAAGCCAGGGAGGAAGCAAGAGGATAATTATTTTTCTCTTGATTCGCCAGCTCACGAACAGTGCGGATAGCTAAATATGGGCTTGGACGTAATCCAAAACAAACGCGTTGAAAAGCGAAAAAACGCAAGGGCTCGCGCGGATTAAAGCGGTATATAATTTGTTGATATGGGCAATCTTGATCGCGAGTCAAAATCTGTAAAAACATTTGACGAATATCGGCGGTGATCGCAACTTCGAATAATCGAAAATTGAGCAGTATGTTGAACAAATCAGCTTGAAGCGGTGGTCCCGTATGTAAAATGTCATTTAGCGAAACGCCCGTGCTAGTTTTCTCACTTGCATTTAGAACAATACGTAACTTCGATGAGATTTTGTCTTCGCGCAAAACTCCGTGATGGGCTATAACGAAACCTTGATCATTGTTTTTAGGCGCAGGGATTTCTATTAAATAACCTTTATCGTGATATTCTCGAATAATCTCATCATAACGAGCCTTAAAATCGGGATGTTTTTCAAATTTGCGTTCTAGGCTTAAAAAACGATTTTTTGCGGTTTTAAGCGAGTCACCTAAAAGAGAAGGACTCTCCTTAAAGGGTAGTCCTACTACAAAGCGGCCTGAAGAATCGCGGTCAGTAGTTTTTGAGTAAAAATCTTCACATTCGCGGTCGTCCGGGGATAAAATCGATGGTTCTTTCAATTCTTCCAATTCGAAAAACTTACCAAGATCGTTATGGATCGATTCAGTAACGGCGTGATATGAATAAGAAGTCGAAGAATCGACACTTACTTGAGCTTCACCCATGACGATATATCCAAGCGTAGTCAAAATAGCGGAAGGTTGATGCGACAAACCAGTTGCTTTACCTGGTAGTAAAATATCTACGAATAGTTTAGCACCGATAAGAATATCGATTTCGGAAGGGATAGCAAAGCCTTCATCAGCGAGCGGTAAGTTTTTTAAATAAGCACATGAATCTATTTCAATGGCTGCGGTAGGTAGTTTTTGCGTAATACTACTCATCACCAAAGCGTCCATCAAGTAACTTTTATCGGGGTGAACTCGACTGGAAAATTCTAAGTTTACCTTTCCGCGTGCCAAGTTTTCATGGTCACCAAGACCTTTGATAATAGTTTTGCGAGGTAGCTGGTCAATAGACAAACCGAGTTTTCGACAGCACTGAGAGGTGATTAAATTATTTTGCGATCCTGGATCAATCAAGCAACGACATGAAATTAAAGTATTCTGGCGGTCGCGAATGTAAACGCATGCCGTGCCCAACAGAACGGACGTCGACGGAGCGTGCGGTTTATGAGCCGATAAACAAGATATGCCTGCGGAGGCACCGGGTACACCGGTCGCGTGATCAGAAGTGTTAGGAATATGAGCATTCGGTGGTGGCAGAGGAGTGACAAAGACTGACATTCCCGTCAATGGAGGCGGAGGCTGCTGCTGCTCTGTACTTGAGCTTGGATTAGACACCGGTGGCGGCGGCGGCGTTGCGTTCTGTTGACGGTTTCGTTGTAGGTGTATAAGCGAATGATGGCGGGAATTGCAATGTAAGCAAAGTTTTGTACTTTTACAAGCACTCCATCTATGTTTCGAGCTCAAACAATTTGTACAATAATTATTGTCCTTTATAAATTTGTGACGTTGATCAGGAGAAAAATCCAGAAAAACCTTGCAATTGTAAATATGTTCATGCGAATTTTTGCACAATGAACAAATTTTATTGTCGGTGGATGAGTTTGCATTTAAGTAGGTATGTGAAATCTTTGGTGGAACAGCAACACCTTTAGGCCTAGCTGGTTCTTTAGGTACAGGTTTCGGAGCGGAGGTTGAAGCAAAATTAGTACGTTGAATAATTTTCACCTGACCTTTCAGAAAACTGATAAAGCTATCATAAGCAGGTAAATCAACGTCACGTATAAACATTTCAAAGGCTTTAGCGGTCTCGCGATCTAAGCGCTTCAATGCAATATATATAAAAATTTGTTCACTCAAATCAGGAATCTTAAGTTGTTTGAGCGCGGAAATAGATGCGGCGTATTTTTCAATAAATGATTCTAATTGGGTTGCGGTAGCGGGATTAGGCAATGGCTTCATTTCGAAAACATTGTCTAAAAAGGAGCAGGCTAAATACCTAATATCTTGATATTTTTTCACAAGAGACTCCCAAATAGATGCGTAATTTTCAGCAGTAGGATTTATGCCTGAAAATACTAACTGTGCGGGACCCTTTAATTTGTTTAAAAGGAAATATAATTTTTCTGCGTCAGACAATGATTCATTCGAATGGATAGTGGTTTTGAAGGTCTCATAAAAAATGTTCCATTGACTAGCGTTGCCATTAAATTCTGGAATTTCAATTGGAGGTAATTTAGGTTTAGAAACCGGCAATGGATTACTTCTTGCACCTTCAGCCAGAAGTAAATTTTTTGTTCGCTTTATTTTACAATACAGATCTTCAAATCCAGTCCATGAATTGTAATTAGGAGTAAAATTAGAATCTAACTCCATTTGTATTGAATTGATTGTATGAATGCAATTCATAAAATCGCGGTGAACATCATCAATTGTTTCGCAATTTGAAAGAAAATTCTCTCGCGCCTCTGCAGTGGAAAGGGTACGAGACTCATCGAAAATGCGTTGCATACGCATGAAATACGCTGCTCGGCATGTTTCTTGTATGGTTAACTCTTTACGAAGCTTTTCTTCGGCCTTCGTCATGTTGTCGACAAATCGATTTTAATGGTAATTTTTTAATTGAAACGGAACTTATCTTCTACCAAAATAGTGTAATTGGTAATTTTTTACTAAAACGGAACGTACTCTGACAGTTGACTGTACCACGTAACAGATTACGAATGGAACGACCCCTAGAGTACTCAAGAGCGGGATAGCTTAATATGGTAGCATATGAGTGTGACTGAAACGGGATGCTTTAAACCCGTACGTGATCTGTTACGTTTTCTAAACAAGACGAGACGATGCAATCTAGGATGAACAATATGGCGAACGTTACTTTAAACAAAGGAATGCGAATCGTGAAAAGAAAATTATTTACGAGTGTGCCAATTTAACCTACGCAATATAATGACGTTAAATTACGATAGATGTAGTTATAAAAAGACCCTTTTAGAACAAAAATGTTAGGAAATATAGCGGGATTGGTATAAAATAAGTAGCGGAATAAATAAAATGCGGGTTGGTTTGAAAATAGCGGGTCGAAATTTACGAAAATTTGAGGATCAATCCTCACAGGAGGCACCAAAACTATAAATAAGCCGGGAACCGAAAATTCTCGGCTGCCGTTACCACTTATTTAGGCGGGATTATATGGGAAATGAAAAATTTGTATATAGGACTTACCAGGGGATCCGTCGCTGCGACGCGAAGAAATTAGCGTGCACTTTGATTGAGGGTTATGCAGTGATTGAATTGTTGTGTAAATGTAGCGTGTGGTGTTGAATTGTGGTTTGAGTGCACAGTCACTATTTTATTTTTATATTTTTTAGAAGAGCGCATAGGTAACGAGCGCAGGTTAAAATTGACAAGTGAGAGAAAAATTGCCAGAAGGCAAAACTACCTTCTACCAAAAAGTGTTGCCAGTATTATTGGCCTAATTAACTTGTTTAGCGGTTGACTATTTATTATGGGATGTTGCAATAATAATGATGAAAAAAAGTGAGTCCCAGTTAAGTAAATTTCGCTATGGCATGTAAAGGGTGTTAGGAACGGTGTACCGAAAACTGAAAGGGCGTACTCAGTCAACGAAACTGAACAAATTTCCCAAAGGGACATTATAGGCACATGAATAATTTTTTGACCTCTCCATACAAATTGCTCACCCTGATCGAACAGTTTGTATAGAAAAAAAAATCATTTACCAAAAATGTTTCTTTAGAAAATTTGTTCAGTTTCGTTGACTGAGCAGACCCGTTCAGTTTTCGATACACCGTCCCGTACACTCTTATTTTTGGAATTTTATTACTTTTACTTGTTTTTAAGTTTCAACTGTATAACATATAAAAACTGGGGATCCGTTTGTATAACTGTAATTTATATAAATAACCCTTTGTGTGTACTATCATAGGTTTTTACGCGTTCATCTATCATCATTGCATTGCGCGTTACTGCCCAATGCAAACGAGCATTGTACTAGCATTGCTGTATCGGCTAATATGGATTTACTGCGTGCTAATGGCCCCCCGGTTGTAATGGCTGCTATAAACATGCTATTGGATAAGCATGCTAGTGTACTGGAACGGTTAATTCAATATAATAATTTAATAATAATGGTAGCTGCATTTCAATGCAATGTCTCTGAAATATGAGAAAAATATTTACGTGCATACTCGTTTGTCCCGAATGAGCCTATTCTTAACTAAGTAAAACATTAAGCATTTTTCTTGGAAAAGTGAAATTGTTTTGATAAGGAAACTGCATGAAATACTTAATCTTTAAACTTGTATACTTACTATCTATCATGCAAGTATTTTAAACATTAGCTTCTATCACAGCTGTATAACCATTATCTAAAATAGCAAAGGAAACATTGCTTAGAGCGAAGCATGAACATGTGTATGGGCTCCTCCCATAGGCACGATCTTTTTACTATTTTCCTTGGAGAAATATTGAATAACTGTGTAAAGTAAACGTTTTTTAAAGAAACTAATCAAACGGGAAATATTTATGTAAAAATAAACATATATTTGTAATCGATTTCTCGAAAACGTCTAAAAGATTTTGCTGAAGTTTTTGAAGGCGAAATTCTCATGTCTTGTAAAATTTTATTTCTCCCCTTTGAAAATAGTGCGTTTTAAAAACCTTCAGCGCCATCTGTTGCTGAGCTTTGGAACGGTTGTACGGAGTGAAGCTCAATCGCCCATACATCAATTACTAATAGATATGGTGTTCTGATTTTCCAGCGCATGAATAAAATCTGAACTCTGGATCTATTTTGGCTCTTTCTGGGAGTGTTGTTTGTAACGTTGGCTTTTTACTAATAATAAGAAACAAATCCTTTGTTAATAAAGAAATGCACTTTTAAATGTTTCTCCTAGTGACTAGCTAGTATGGTGTGAGCAGAGCATCGACGAGAGACAGCCTGTGAGCAGTGGACAGTGGACGGTCGACAGCGAGTGGTGTTAATCGCTGCAATTGTGAGTTATGTTGTTTGCCGTGACCCCACTTGCATCGTCTGCCCGTGAGATTGATTTAAATGAAGATTAACCTTAAGCCCTTGTCAAATAGTCTGGCGATTTTATCGGGTTAGTTTATAACTCCTAGCTAAACTGTGTGTAAAAAAATGCACTAAGATGCTCGGCAGCTCTACATAAAGTGTTAGTGTCCAAGCTTATACATAGAAAAACCAACATCCGTGTCTATAAGACAGTAATAAGACCGATCTTAATGTATGGCTGTGAGGCCTGGACACTGACACAGAAAGAAGAGAATAAGCTCTTAGTGGTAGAGCGGAAAATTCTGGGACCGGTCAAGGAGGCGGATGGCAGATGGAGGCGAAGGAAAAATAGGGAGATCGAAGACCTAGTGCCCGAACCCAACATCATGGGCGAGACCAAGGCTGCAAAGCTTCGCTGTCTCGGTCACGTGGAGAGAATGGGAGAGGATTGGGCCGCCAGAAGAGCTTACGTGGGTCGTCTCAGGTACAGATGGGGTGACGAAAGATATGGATGCCCTCCAGAGAGCCGATTGGCAAGGAGCGACACAGGCAGAACAGAAAAGAATTGAAAACTCTCGTGTCGGAGGTCAAGATCCTCTTGGCGTCGCTGAGCAAGCGTAGTAAGTAAGTAAGTAGCTAAACTGTAGTATCTATGTTACTCAAAATTTATTCAAAACGTTTAATTTTTGGCTTTCAAACCTTGCGTTGGCCGTTGGTAGTAAGTTTTATGAGGTATGTATAAATTTTTTCACGTTGTTCGGTTTAAGTTGTTTGGGAAAACATATGTTCAGATTTATGTATTAAGTAGGTAACTTATGTTAAAATTTGTACAGGAACCAAATCTCTGTACCACTTAACCTGACCTTAACCTTATGTTCAACTGGATGTCTTTTGATATTTTTGGGACTATATGCATATCATATTTTCGTGCAACAAGCCGTTGCACCAACATTAACTGATAAAACTAAGACGTAGGCTACTTACTATCTTTCAGATACTAACACATAGTTAACATAAAAACACGCGAAATGACTCCGCAAGTATTGCTTCTTACTACACTGCCACCACTGACCTCTATATATACATTGTATATATAGAGGTCAGTGACTGCCACCCATTCACATGTTCAAGCGGTGACAGCGTCGCTGTCAAAGATTTCGGACCTCCTTGCCTCGCTTAGAATAGATACCTTGCTAATTTATTTTACTAGGGAATGACATCTGCCAACATGTCCCAAATTTAAATTTCACATCATCGATGATCACTAGGAAATATTCAAAATAACCCGTCAAATCCATAACTACCTTGTGACGGATTATTTCTTTAATCCTCTAGATACCTTGCTAATTTATTTTACTAGGAGATGACATCTGCCAACATGTCCCAAATTTTAATGTAACATCATCGATGATCACTAGGAAATATTCAAAATAACCCGTCAAATCCATAGAACGACGCCTTCCCTACCTTGTGACTTTAATCCTCCTGCTTTTTCTATGGTCGCTGTCTTCGATCGCATTGTGTCACTTTTGTGTCTGCTGTAGTAGTGGCGTCGTTAGTTCTCCATTTGTCAACCAGGGGCCGTAGACAATTAACTTTTTATCAGTAAAGCTGCCATTTTTCATAATCTAAGCTTTTTATAATCATGAGCGTCAGTAGAATAGAATAAAAAATTATGAAAGTGTCATAAGTTAACGATATTTTGCATCACAGCTAATGTCAATCCCATACATTTTCATTCTATTCTACTAGCGTTTACGACTATAGATAGCCTCCTGAACAGAAAAGTCGGTGGATCTGTAGGAAATACCTGAAAGAAAGTAGAGTATGCTTTTGTATTTTTGACGAGTTTAACTTTTTACCCCCTATGCTGAATGCTGAAGGCCTTCTAATTTATTCCTCAACTCGTTGTAAGTGAGTTACCCTATCTGTTTCATAATTAAACCATCATCAATCAACTAACAACAAACCGAGAAATCAAATTGGATTCAATCAATTTTGGATGACACGGTCATTGCTGCATATGAATTAATTAGAACATCGGTGATGTCTACTAAAATCTAAATTCAGTATTTCGCTGAAGACATTATACATTCTTTAAATTACTGAAATGAAAACAATTTTACCCTTTAAAGTAAGTAGGTAGCATAACTTAGTCAATGCAACGTCAAAGCGTAGTAGGTCAAATGAATCCATGCAATTCTGAGCGCTTTCGTCAAGTTTTGTTTAAACATAAGCTAAAGAAGATTATTAACTTTTATTATTAGGCCAATAGCACGTTTACCTTTGCTTGAGACACTTCACTTTGTACCATTCTTATTATCACCGTAGAAGTTATAATCGCGTCCAGATTTACAAGTTTGACCTATTTTTAAC
The DNA here is from genome assembly GCA_947532105.1 of Athrips mouffetella. NCBI lineage: Eukaryota > Metazoa > Arthropoda > Insecta > Lepidoptera > Gelechiidae > Athrips > Athrips mouffetella. Next base: position 481,079 of record OX383964.1, read on the forward strand.
TGTATTACTGCGTGAATGATTTCTTCAGCTTCCAATAAAATAAAAATGTAAAATACGTGGGACACTCAGAAATATTTGCGACACTAAAAAAAATTGTTCTACAGGTACATATATTTTTATTAAATCTTTTCAAAGTACTCTCCACCAGCCTCTATACAAAGATTCATGCGTCTGAACCAGTTTTCAAAACACTTTTTCCAGTCCGCCGTAGACACCTCGTTTACAGCCTGCTCGAACGCAGCCAGCGCATCTTCCGGCGACGAAAATTGTATCCCCTTGAGCTGATTTTTTATTTTTGGAAATAAAAAGAAGTCACACGGTGCTAGATCAGGGCTGTAAGGAGGGTGACCCAGGAGTTTGACTGGTGTGCTGTCCAGGAAGTCCCTCGTTTTGAGCGCGGTGTGTGCAGGCGCATTGTCGTGGTGGAGCAGTAGTCCGCGGAGCCCTGTGTTTGGTCGCTTGTTGCTCACAACAGAAAAAACTTCTGGTAAACATTTGGTAGTATACCATTCGGCGTTGATGCTTCTTTGATCTCGTAAGGGAATTGAGGCCAAGTGGCCAGTCAAATTAAAAAAGCTGGCGATCAAAATCTTCCCCCCGCTTCGAGATCGCTTCACTTTGGTAGGCGTTGGTTCATTTTGAAACACCCAAACTGTCGACTGGCGCTTGGTTTCTGGATCGTATTGATAAATCCAGGACTCATCACCTGTTACGATGTCGTAAACACGCCGAGACGAGCCTGCTTCAAATTTGTTCAGCATATCACGGCACCATTCCACCCGGGCCTGCTTCTGAGCGTCGGTGAGGTAGTGCGGCACCCAGCGCGATACTATCCTCCTCACGCGAAGATGCCCGTGTAGAATCTCGTGAACGCTTCCCGATCCAATCTTTAATATGTGCTGAATCTCCTGATATGTAATTCGCCTATTATCTTGGATTAAATTTTTCACTGCTAGCACGTTTTCTTCCGTAATAGCCGTCAAAGGGCGATCGCTTCTTTCTTCATCCCCCAAGGTTGGTCGACCGCGCCTAAATTCGTTATACCAACGATACACGGTTGCCTTGGAGGGGCCTTCATCCATAAATGCCATTTGAAGTCTATCGAACGATTCATCCGGTTTCAGGCGACACTTGAAATCGTAAAAAATCATAGCTCTAAAATGTTCCCGGCGCAGATCCATTTTTCAGTAAGACACGATACTTTGAATTGGCTCGCAAAAAATGTGGAGGGAAATTTTGAAAATGGAACACACATATTTTTACTTACAAGTAATCATATTTTCGAAAAAGATTCTGACCGGCCAGTCTCCCATATATAAAAACTATTTTTCGCAATACTTTCTGAGTGGCCTGGTAAAACAAAGTTTTAAGCTTTTTTGAAATTTTATAACATATATATATGAGGTCCTAATGAAATAGTGAACATAATTTTAGTATGTTACTCAGACCATGAAACTGAACAACTTCCCCCAAGGAACATAGGACGAAATACGAAAAACCAAATTTGACCTCCCATACAAAATGAGCTATCAGCTGTTGCAGTTTCTATGGGAGGTCAAAAATTGATTTTGGTATTTCGACCTATGTTCCTTAGGGAAAGTTGTTCAGTTTCATGGTCTGAGTAACATTCTAAAATTATGTTCACTATTTCATTAGGACCTTATACATATAAAAGAAGAAGGTGACTGACTGACTGACATATCAACGCACAGCCCAATCCGCTGGGTCTAGAGCACAGAAAAATAAGGGTACTTAGAAGGAGGATTAAAGAAATAATTCGTCACAAGGTAGCGAAGGCGTCGTTCTATGGATTTGACGGGTTATTTTGAATATTTCCTAGTGATCACTGATAGTTTGACATAAAATATTGGGACATGTTGGCAGATGTCATCCCATAGTAAAATAAATTAGCAAGGTATCTATTCCGAGCGAAGCAAGGAGGTCCTAAATCTTTGGTCTAGAGTATCCAAATTTGGCATATAGGTTCCTTATGAGGTCTAGGGGTGCATTAAGAAAGGGTTTTTCAAAATTCCACCCCTAAGGGGGTAAAATAGGGGATGAAAGTTGGTATGAAAGTCCGTCAGTTTTGAAGTTAGGATCTTCAAAATTTGTTTTTATGCTGACGACTAAAAATTAAGTTTTACTTGTTTCAGGGTTTTTGAAAATTCTACACCGTAAGGGGTGAAAAGGGGGATGAATTTGAAAACCCTTAATTTTGAAAGTAAAATCCACAAAATTTATTATTTAGGCATAAGGGTTGAAATTCTGTGGAACTCACATCACTGTTATTGAAATTCTACCCCAAATTCCATCCCAATTTCAACCCCTAAAAGAGGGAAATGGGGTGAAAAATTCTAATAACCAATACGGGTATAGTTTGTATGGTTTAACGGGTCGCTGGTTACGAAAACTACAACAATTTTGTAATCCAACGTGGTGGAAGTGAAATACCATCATCCCCTGGGGATGGGGTTGGGGTGCGATAGGGTTGAAATATCTAAAAACCAATATGTGTGTCATTTGTGTGGTTTATCGGGTCGCTGATTACGAAAACTACAACAATTTTGAAATCCAACGTGGTGGACGTGAAATCCCATCATCCCCTGGGGATGGGGTTGGGGTGCGATAGGGTTGCAATGTCTAAAAATCAATATGGGTGTCGTTTGTATGGTTTATTGGGTTGCTGATTACGAAAAGTACAACAATTTTAAAATCCAACGTGGTGGTCGGGATAGGGATAGGTTATAGAGAAAGGAATAGGAACAGGGATAGGGACAGCGACGGTGACGGGCACGAGAACAGGGACGGGGATGCGGACTGGGACAGGGACGGGGTTGCGGACGAGGTTGCGGACGGGAATGCGGATGGGAATGTGGATCGGGATGCGGATGGGAATGCGGACGAGGTTGCGGACAGGGATGCGGACGGGGATGCGGACGGAGATGCGGGCGGGGATGCGGACGGGGGTGCAGACGGGGATGCGGACGGGTATGCGGACGGGGATGCGGATGGAGATGCGGACGGGGATGAGGACAGGAGTAGTAATAGGGGACGGGTTAGGGTAGGGGTAGAGACAGGGTCAGGGATAGGGGTAGGATGGGGTTGAATTTTTGTATGAAGTAAACTGAATTTGGTTTATCTGTTAAGAAATCACAATAATTGTTACTAATCATCATAACATCCCATGAAACGTCCACTTCAGGACAGGGAGCTTCCTTCAAAATTACAGCTTTTGCAGAAAAAAAAAATTCAAATTGTTACTAATAGTACTGACCAACCTCTCTAAAGCTATCACATATCGTTTTTTTTACCAGCCATAGTACTTCCTACGGAGCCCACTGTCCACCCAGATGATATAGCTAAACGCCTTCAAAATCTCACAAAAGTTGGTACGAAGGACAAAATTTTCGCTAAGCACGTCCGAAAAAGTAACGTGGGCAAAATAAGTTCTCTTCCGGATAATGGCACGCTGGGCACCCCTATACGATTGAAGAGCTGGAAGTTGCACTTAGATCATGCAAGCCCGGTAAGGCGGTGAGGCTGGATGGCATCTACCAAGAATTCCTGGCTTACCTCGGGAAGCGAGCCAAGCGATGGCTAACCGGTTTCTACAACGACATCGTAGAGACCGGTACACTCCCACCTATTTTCAAAAAAGCTAAGGTAATTGCCATCCTGAAGCCCGGTAAACCCGCTGACGACCCCGCGAGTTACCGCCCGATCTTTCTCCTGAGTGTTACTTACAAGCTATTGGAGCGCTTTTTGTATAACCGAATATACCCAATAGTGAACCCCCACATCCCTGCAGAGCAAGCAGGCTTCAGAGATAGCGGTTGCTGTGCGCACCAAGTGCTAGCCCTTACTTCGTACATAGAAGCTGGTTTCCAAAAGGGACTTAAGACCTTTGCTGCCTTCGTAGACCTTAAGGCAGCGTATGACACTGTGTGGGGTGACGGACTGCTACACAAGCTGAGTGACATAACTCCTTCTAAGAGGCTCCTTTTATTACTGAAGAGCATGCTAGGCCCTTGGTTCATCAAAGTGATACTTGGCGCGAAAGAAAGCGGTTTTCGGGTTGTCAAAAACGGGCTTCCACAGGAGTCCGTACTTGCTCCCCTACTTTTCAACGTCTTCACGAGCGATGTGCCAGCCAATCGATCTGAGAAGTTTATATACGCGGATGACCTAGCTCTTGGGCTCCAAAGCAAGTGTTTTAGAGAAGGAGAAGTTGCACTCCCACAAGACCTTTCGGCACTCAATAGGTACTACAAAAGGTGGCGCCTCTGTCCAAACCCGGCAAAGTCTGAGGTTAAGGCCTTCCATCTGACCAACTGTATAGCCCGACGAGACCTGGAAGTGTTCTTCAATGGTGAAAAAGTGAGGCATAATTTCACCCCGAAATACCTAGGGGTTACACTCGACAGGTCTTTGACTTACCGAAATCACCTGGAAGTCACCGCACAGAAAACGAAAACCCGAGTCAACTCAATCGGTCGATTGGCAGGCACATCGTAGGCGCCCGGGCCGATGTACTTCGGACATCTGCACTAGCTTTAGTGTTCTCCACAACAGAGTTCTGTGCTGCGGTATGGTACCGCAATGCACATACCCCTAAAGTGGACGTGCAGTTGAATCGAGCGATGCGCATCGTCACGGGTACCCTGGGCCCAACCCTCACACCGTGGCTTTCGGCTCTCTCCCACATAGCGCCCACCTAAGGCGCGCTCAAATCGCAGCGGGCGAGTGGATGAAAACGGAGAACTGCAAACTTCCGTACCAAATGCCGATCAGAAAGACCCTTGATGGAGCCATCCCAAATCGCCTAACATCACGCAAGCCCATTTGGTCTGATCCCGAAGTTCGGCAATACTCAGACATTCGCTCGTCCTGGCTGGCTGAATGGCAAAACCTAGAGTGCTCTGCGGGTGTGGTCTCGGACCCGTCTGAACAAGTTCAAGGCTTCAAATCCAACAGACGTATTTGGACGATGCTAAACCGCATCCGAACGGGTGTAGCCCGATGTAACTACCACCTTCACAAGTGGGGTATAGCGGGCTCACCCGCTTGCGATTGCGGAGCGTCGGAGCAGACCACGGTACACATTGTGGGAGAATGCCCCCTTAGACGGTTTCCTGGCACGTACGAGGAACTTCACGGGCTTTCTGCGGCAGCTGTAGACTGGCTGCAGCATTTGGATATTAATTTGTAAATTTTGATGGAGGTTACATCTAAATAGGCCGAACGATAATAATAATAACTTCCATACTGGACAATAGTTTTAGTTTTTCTCAATTACTTCTCTGTACAAAGTAGCTCTGTTTTGAAATAACATAAAGGAGTTATCTCACTCTCTACATTAGTAAGGTTAAGTGGCAACTTTAAGGCATAATAATACTGCTAAGTAACTCTGTTTAACGTCTGTAAATTATATAAAATTTAGCTGGATCTTGAATTGTACTCATGGACTTGCGCACGGAAAGTTTTTGTTTAGTTTAAAATTACCCGGAATTTGAAGGGAAAATATCTCATTCCCACGAAAAACCGGTAACAACATAAAATACGAAATCCACGCCAGCGAAGCCGCGGGCAACAGCTAGTACTAACATAAAATTAAACAAAATTTAATTACTCACAACGAATCACCACCTCCATTATGTCTTTGACAAAGTATGCTAAGTAACATCACAGAGTGTAATGCTTTTAAAGGCACTCGATCGCGTAGTTAGTAATTAGTTCGTAATTGCTCGCGCGCAAATTAGATCAGTATTAGTCAAGCGCTGAGAGCCATTTACGAGAGTGCTGGATTATTAGGTACATGTCTCGTCTTTATAATTTATTATGAAAAAGAAATTCTGAAATGTCTTTGCCTTGAAAGAAGACTGATAATTGAATTCCAATTGAATCATATAGGTCAAATGTTCAGTCTTGCATCAGTTAGTTTTCAAGTTATGATGAAAAATGACAAGAAAAATACCGTTCACCTTCTTTATCTCCGATATTTGCGAAAAGAAATACCTGAATTAATTAACAGATTTTTTACAAATCTGCTTAAAATCTTTATATACCTACAAACTTAATTTGGCGGTCCTAAAAAATTACTTTATTACTTCCAAAAATACTAAGGTATATCGGAACCCTCAGCGCGCGAGTCCGACTCGCACTTGACCGGTTTTTTTCCCTTTTGGTGTATTTTTGTCATCATATCAGACTGACGGACTGAACTGATGCCAAACTAAACATGTGACTTTTCTTTTAAAGCCTTATTTTTACAATGTCTTATTTAAATTCAATTCATAACATCCCATGTAGTGTTCCCTGCAGTACAGCTCTCTCCGGAATTCCAGCAATAACGTGTAGTACTTAGGAGCGGATTTGTTGGTGACCGCAGTATATAAGATGGTACGATACACAGGAATATGCTGCTGCCCATCCTACGATTTATAAGCCCTTAGTCGCTTCTTACGACACCCACGGTTAGAGATGGAGTGGTAAGTACTATTCTTTGCCGGCACCACACGGGCCAAATTATATCACTTCAATTTGAAGACCAAGAAGTCTACTGACTTCTGATTGTATAGATCTAAGCATAACCGTTCCGTGTGGTACCGGCAAAGAATAGTCCCGACCCATCTCTACCTGTGGGTGACGTAAGAGGCGACTAAGGGTTTATAAACCGCAAGATGGGTACCAGCGTCCTTCCATGTATCGTAGCATTTTACATACTGCGGTTACCAACAATCGCGGTCCATGGGACCAACCGTAACGCTAACAAACGGGGTGACTATTATGGTACCTACTTCCCATCCACACTCCACATTTTTCCAGCAAAAGCTAGAATCCTAGAGGGTGTCCCTGTCCTGTAGTGCACATAACTTGGGATGTTATGATAAAGAATAACCGCTTATTCACCAAATTAAGTAGGGTATAATAATAAAGGCACTAGGTACTTCTCTTACAATACAATACAATACAATATTCTTTATTGCACACGAAATTTTGTGAAAAGTACAATATTAGAAATAGGTGTACAATGAGGCGGCCTTATTGCTAAACAGCAATTTCTTCCAGGCAGCCTCTTATTACTACAAATACAAAAAAAAAAAAAACAAATTATCCTAAGTAAAGCTCCTTGTACTAAAACGAAATACTTTTAAAGAGATCACATTATATAGAGCAATTTTAAATTTATGTATTAAGCATAAGTCGTATAAGAGCTTTTAAAAAATGAGGCGGAGTAAGAAGGAATTAGCGAAGAAAAAATTTGAATTTTACGAGGGGATCGCTCCGGTCGGGCCGGACTTCCTCTCTAAATAATAAAGCAGGCTAATGACAGAAAAAATAAGAATTTGGACTTAATACGCCAAATCCCTCTGAATATTTATGGGGGAAATTATAGCCTTCTTAAAATCCTGGAAAAATTATATTTTTTTATATTTTGCTAACCATCTAGGTAAAATAAGTTATATTTAATAAATTGTGTAGGTGCAGCGCTAAATAAGCGTGGTGACTCAGGACTTCTCCTCCACCACGCTTTCTGGGTGGTATTCACGAGGGAGCTCTTTGTCTTGAAGTGGACGTTTAATGGGATGTTATGTTGTAGGTGAAAACCAAGTTTCACAGCCTAGCCCATTGGCGCAAAGTTGCATGATTTTTATTTTAACACTTCCTGTGTTCGGATAAATCTACAAAGTAGAAAATGGCAAAACTTCACAACCACAGGCAGGATTCGAACCTGCGTCTTCTGTGTCAGTGCCGGATACGCTTTACCAGAAGACGCAGGTTCGAATCCTGCCTGTGGTTGTGATGTTTTGCGATTGTCTACTTTGCAAAGTTGCATGTTTGTCGGTTTTTTACCCCCCAAGTTTTTTGTGTCCCCAAGATCTCCATCAACCATATTCCGCCATCCCCCTTCTACCATCAACAATCCAGATGCACTGCAGGATATCACCCACACTTTTTTTTTATTGTCAATGGTCTTACTCTTGACCTCGATCTAGTCTTGAGGACAGAGATGAGGTCGACGATGTAACGAGCTTGCCCAGAAGAAGCCTATTCACTCGCGACTTGAATAGATTCGGGTTGTATGAACTCGGGAACACAGACGCAGGCAGAGAATTCCACTCTTTAGCCGTGCGCATTATAAAAGATGTTTCAAAGCACTTTCTGCGAATGTACGGAATATCAACCAAGTATGGGTGACATCCTGCGGTGCGTCTGGACTCCTGATGGTAGAAGGGAGATGGTATTCCACATGTTCGCAAAAAGCGCTTATGAGTGGAATTCTGTGCCTGCGTCTGTGTTTATTTTATTTTTATTTTATAACCCGAGTTCTCGAGTTCTTATAACCCGAATCTATTTAAGTCGCGAGCGAATAGGCTTCTTCTGTGCAAGCTCTTTCCATTGTCAACCTCGTCTCTGTCCTTAGGGTTAGATCAGGGTTAAGGGAAAGCCCATAGACAGTAAAACAAAGGTACATTTTCATCGAAGTATTTGTGCAACAAAAAATTATAAAGCAGGCAAAAATTATTAACGTGTCGCATAATTTTACTCCACAAAAATACTTCAGTGAATGTCTGTTAAAACTTGTAAGATAAATTGATGTAAAACTAAAATAAAAGACATTTTCATTGCGTTTATTGTAATATGTACGACAAAGTTTTGGTTAAAATTATGTTAATAAGTAAATAAATAATATTTATTTGGATCTAATGTTAATCTAAAATATTTTATCCCCAGGCCTTAGTTTTATTATTTCAGGATGATTGGGATCACTATTTCCTCTTAAAACGTATACTGTTAACAAGCCTTCTTCATCTTTTGAATCATAAGATTGATCTTCATCACTCACATATCCAGAATTGTCGCTATTGCCATATACAGAATCATCATTAGATTCATCATCTGAATGTGAGATGTCCATGTATTGTCGATTGCTTTGTTTTCCTGGAAATAAGAATCCATTTCCTTGTTTTTGTCCAAAATCGGCATGCTTTTCGTACTGCAGACCTGGAAACTTTATAGTTCTTCCAACTCTCATTTTGTCTAAAATATTATGGAAATGAAGTTTATAAATTTTTGGTTTCTTGGTTGTGTCGGGGGAAGTAGCATCAATAACAGGTAAGTCGTTATTAGCAAATACCCCTGGTTTGTTTTGGATTCGGTCTTGAAAATCATTTTTAGGATTTTTACTTTGCCATTTCTTTTTCCTAAAAAGATCAAAGATATTAAAACGTCTGTACTGGGAGTAAGCAGCAGCATAGCTATGTTGACTTTCAGGTGCGTACGTGGGACGTTGTTGAGTATACTCAAGATTAGGCCTTGAGAACCCACTGTTGATACCAAGGCGCGTATTGATGTCTGGGAGGTAAGTGCTGGGAAGGTAGGTTGGCTGCTGTGCGCTTGGGGAAGGTTGTTGTAAGCCGTACTGTCCTGGATAACCCTGATATGCTCCATAAGGAGTTGGTGCAGGAGTATACACTCCATATTGTCCTGACATGTAAGGTTGTTGTGCACCGTTTTGTCCTGCATCGGTAGGAAGACCCATCTGAACCAAGTAATCGTGGAACTCAGCTGGTGAGTATTGATGGTGATCTTTTCCTTTAAAGAAGCGAAAGAGTCCTCCATTGTGGTTGTTCAGGTAATGTATCCTCTCCTCTGGGTCTGAAGGACAATCTGAGAATTTCAACTCACAAGCAGTTAGGTTTTTCGTTTCAGAACCAATCAATGTAGCAACTGCGAAGGTACCAACAGATTTGAAAATAGGAAAGCCGTTTAATCCCAAACCTTTTGTAATGCCCCTGAAAATTTAAGTACATGAGATTAGATATAACTAATTTGATATGAAAGTTGATTGTATTTATTTTTAACTACGCAATAATTTTACAAGTGGCTTATTCTTTTTTTGGATTCTGACCAGAACTGTAAAAAATATTCTATTATGTTATAGTATGATTTAATCCCTGTATCTGTCTGTGTGTCACACCTGTACCTTTTGCTGAATATACAGGTGTGCACAGTGCACGTATGTACTTTATAATTTTAAATCAATCTCAATTGGTCTACTTAAAATTTTAAATAAGTACGTAATGTTCTTCTATTTTTATTGCCTGCAAAATAGAATTTATAATAAGTGTAGTAACTAGAAAAAAACCGGTCAAGTGCGAGTCGGACTCGCGCGCCGAGGGTTCCGATATACCTATAGTATTTTTGGAAGCAATAAAGTCCATTTTCAGGACCGCAAAACTAAATTTGTTTGTAAAGGTTTTTTGCAGATTTCTGAAAAACTGTGCAACTTAGAAAGATCGTTTTATTTTTGCTGTAAAGTTTACATAAACCTCTGTCAACTGTAATTAATTCAGATTTTCCCTTACTCAAACTTCGGAGATAAGGGGGGGGGAATGGTATTTTTTTTGACATTTTTCATCATAACTTGAAAACTAAGAAACTTAAAAAAATACAAAAATATATTTTAAAATGTACAAGTAAAGCCCTTTCATATGATACCCCACTCGACCTAGTAGCGACAATTTGAAATTTGGCCCCCCCTATTTTGGCCCCCTTTACATTAACAATCATACTTTTTTCAAAAAATTTTCATGTGCAATTAAGTTGGGCAACTATATTCTAAAACTATTCCAAATTTCAGCTCGATAGCGTAAGTGGTTGCTGAGATATAGAGGTGTGACAGACAGACGGACAGACAGACAGACAGACCGACAGAGCGGCACCATAAGGGTTCCTTTTTTTACCATTTTGGTATCGGAACCCTAAAAAGGAGATATCATAAGGGCTTTATTCATACAGACCAAAAAGGGATTTGTATTCTTACGAGTATGACACTTATTTTTCTACTTTTGATACAAATTGACATTCTCACCCATGTTTTTATAGGGTGACTTTTAATTAGTTCTTGATAGCAAAAGATACGCATGTACTCATGATACTGAACAACTTTTCCCAAGGAACACGGATCGAAATACGAAAAACCAAATTTGACCTCCCATACAAAATGCGCTATCAGCTCATGCAGTTTCTATGGGAGATCAAACCTTGATTTTCGTATTTCGACCTATGTGCCTTGGGGAAAGTTGTTCAGTATCATGAGTACATTCATACCTTTTTCTATCAAGAACTAATTAAAAGTCACCCTATATAGTGAAAATTTTCAAAAGTCTATGAATAAAAATATGAGAATATCTTTAACAAGCGCAGTTTTTAAAAATCAACAAAAATGTTACACAAACAAGTTTTGTTATGCGGCACTGGAACTTCATTGGGTCTTAATAATAATGTAGGCGTAACTGAACCCTTATCGCGCAAGCCTGACTCGTAGTAGACCTACAATTTCAACCGACTTCAAATAAAGGAGGTTATTAATTCTGATTACTTTTCAATTTTTTCGATTAATCCGTATGTATGTTATTTTGACAAAAGAAACTAATGTTTACATATGTTCGTTTATATGAACTTCTAAATGTACCTACCAAATTGTATGTACTCGTATGTTTGTCCGCAAATATCTCAGAAACTAAAAGTCAGATTGCAATAATTCCTTTTTAAGTCCGACTAGGTAATTTTCAACTTAGGCCACAGTACAAGTTCCATTAAAATCAGTTCAGCAGTTCAATTAAATCGGTGCAGTAAAACTAAAAGTTGACGCATATCTCAGGAAGTAAAAGTTGGATTGCAATAAATTTTTTGAGTTGAATTTGTTATTTTTTAACTTAGAGTACAGTGCACGTTTCATCAAAATCGGTTCCGCAGTTTATTAAAATTGGTTCAGTGACACTTAAAGTTCCCGCATATTTTTGAAACTGAAAGTCAGATTGCATTAATTACTACCAGGTATTATTCAGCTAAGGGTATAATGCGAGTTTCATTTAAATCGATTCAGCATTTCAATTAGTGATCATGAAATTTGATCTAAGTGACTGGATATTATAACAAAAATCTCTTTATTTGCATCACCAGCTGATCATAGAGAGGTCATTGAACCCTCCGGGCGCATCACTTCTACTTGAGCTAAACCTACTTTTTTAAAGAAAATGTATTTCTTTTATATTTTTTATACAATCTATTAGTGATGTAGAATCACCCCTTAGAAGGATTATCGTACTTTTTACATTACTAGCAGTGGGCACCGGCTTTGCACGGGTAGACATAGGTTACAATTAGCCTATATGTTATTCTGATGTATAAGCTATATTATTGTAAAGTTTAATCAAAATCCATTCAGTAGTTTTTACGTGAAAGAGTAACAAACATCCATCCATACTTACAAACTTTCGCGTTCTTAATATAAGTAGGACAATACATTAAATACTTACGGTAGATACTGCATGAGGTATGCGATGGAGCTAGGAAGCGAGGTCTTGCTGAGCTGGTTTCCCGCTGCTTGTTCACAGAGCATGCGCATCACGCACTGCTTGCTATCGTTCTCTATGATCGAAGCTAGAGCCTCCCCGATAATGCCAAGAGGACCCGTAATCTCTTTGAAGCTCGTGAAATTAGGCCTCTTCTTCTGAACTGGTATACCTAAGAAATTTTTGAAGGTGGTAGGGCTTTTGTGGAAAGTCCGTCTGGGGAAGTACCACCCTCTTGCTTTTTTTTTGCCGTAAAGCAGCAGTGTTTGCACTGCTGTGTTTCGGTTTGAAGGACAAGGGAGCCAGTGAAATTACCGGCACATGAGACATACCATATTAGTTCTCAAAGTGAGCAACGCGCTTTGCTGTCTTATTAGTGTCAAAATGTGCTATTAATAAGACAGTGGGTGCTATGTGCGGTGGAGACCACTTACCATTAGGTGGCCCATTCGCTCGTTTGCTCAAGTTTTCTGTCTGAGTCATACAGGATCAATGAAGATGAAGACTGAAGGGCGTGATCAGTCAAGGATATTAAACGACTAGTATAAAACCAGATCATCATAACATCCCATGAAACGTCCACTGCAGGACAGGGAGCAATATGGAGGGGAAGTACCATTGCGGCTGGCACCATGGATCGCGGTTGGTGCTTACCGCAGTATGTAAGATGGTACGATACACAGAAGGACGCTGCCGCCCATTCTTCAGTTCATTTACCCTTAGTCGCCTCTTACGACACCCACGGGTACAGATGGGTTGGCACTATTCTTTGCCGGCACCACCAGGACAGAAACATATCACCAGATATAAAAAAATTGGTTCTTTGTTCTACAATGGACGAATTCTAAGAAGAACTGACTATCCCCTTATAGAAATTGTAACCCGGAAAAGTAAAAGACTAGATGGCGCTAAAAATAATCGGCGAACGTACCAGGACCAAATTTAGGACGTTCTGAATAAAGGCCAGGTTAAAAGTACCCTAAACCGACGAGCATGTATGAAAGGATTGATGAAAGTTCAGGAAGCAAGGGAAGTATGTCAAGATCGTAGCAGGTGGAGAACTGTGGTCTCTGCCTACCCCGACGGGAACAAGGCGTGATGTTATGTATGTATGTATGTCTCGTGTCTTGAATCTTGAATCTTGTATGTATGTATGTAAAGGTATTAGTTATTTCGGTCTTTCGAGTATTCTGCTAAAAAAACGTTAGAAATGTTAGTGTTAGCGCTATTTACTTTGAGGCGGAGTGAAAAAGGTATTGTATTATTGAAAACAAAAAAGTTTTTCTAATTTCCTCAAAAATGTCTTCTTATAGATCATAAAAAGTAAGTACCCCCAAAAATGTCCTTTCGTCGGTCGGTTGGTCGGTTGGTCTGTCGAATAGTCCGATTGACGTCATATGCAAATCTATCGAAGTATTTTGATTGCTTTCCTGCTGGCTCTCATTTCTTTCGTGGGTAGCCGTCATACAACGAAAATGAAAAATTTAATATTGCGCAAAAAACGGCTCGTACGATCTTGATAAAACTTTGCATGACCTAGAATCCATATGTAAGATATTGCGGCAGACGGCAGTATCGGTTTGTGAAATTTCATATAAGAGGTATTCGCAGTTACTACTATACAATGTAAAAATATGATTTACTCAAAATCGGTTTAATTGAGGTAATTTTAATGTGCTAATATTTTGATTCTGAATTTCATATCTACCTGACTGCTTATTTCATTTGATCGTTTCTACGAAAACCTTGTACAGGTAAGTTCGTATTTCCATATTATTTGTATCTTATTACAAACTTAAGCGTGCAGTTGGCACTCATTTACTCTCCGCAGCCTCCGTTATCTTGTAGTTAGAGCGTTCGGCTCTTAAGAGGCTACCTCCCGTCCACTAGCGCCCCCATCAGTTAAAAAAATATTACTCACACACTCACTAAATTCAAAACTTATCGAAAATCCGGAAAGACAGATTGAATTAAAGGTATCCTAGTTTATTCAGAACCTATCAATTCTGAAAAATATAATCCACTGTAGTTACGGACACAAAAAATGCGAAAAACGGCCACTTTTAGCAATTTTTGTATCTGTAACTACAGTAAACTTTATTTGACAGAGTAAATAGTTTCTAAATGAATAAATGTACCGTTACTTCAATCTATCTTTCCGGATTTTTAATGTTTCGTATTTAGCGAGTAATATTTTTTTAACTGATGGGGGCGATAGTGGACCGGCGGTAGCCCCTTAATCTGGAGATTCTGGGTTTGATTCCCGGTGGGGACACTGTCAAACAAAAATCATGTTTTGTGACTTCTCCAGTTTGATTGGGGCATTGCAGCATGACTCATCTGACTGTGTGAAAATTTAGATGATTCCGTGCTTCGAAAGGCACGTTTAGACGTTGGTTTCGGCTACTATCTACGGTAGTAGTCGTTAGAAATGAGCCATGTGAGAGCTTGGGCGGCTCCACATTTCTGACACCAGAGTTTGTGAGGTCGGTCATCAATCTTACAACACGAAATGATAATGATAACTCTCGCATATTACTAGAAAGTAAATGCAGTGCTGCTGTACCATTTGTTTAAATTAAAGCTAGTTTGAAATTTTGAATAATTTTAGAGCAGAACCATTATATTTATACTGATAATTTGATAGCGGTATCCATTTTCTGTAAGTTTTATGCACAGATGTGGTTTTATGCTTTTTCGGGTTACAATTTCTAGTACAGGGATGATCAGTCTTTCATTTTTTTTCGTTCATGGTACTACTAATTGATGGATTTTTTTAAGTAAGTGATTGTAAGGAGCACAGGATCAATAAAATTGTCGTTGAGTTATTTAAGAGCAGGTCTATCTAAATCTTGTGTGTTTGAATTTGACGTTTCAATTTTAGCATCATTACACCTTGACTTAACACTTGTCATAACTATGTTCTTAAGTGAAGCTTACCTGGTTGATAAGTTGTTGGAGGATACAATATGTTTTGAATATCGCTGGGATGAGGTTGTGGAATGTCGGCTCCTGCCAGCATCCATCTACGTGACTTCCGTCTGCGCTTCAACTTCATAACTGGTCGTTTTTTAATATCACCAACCTTTATATCACCATCTTCGAACGCTACGTTATGTCGCACTGCATCTGTATCATTTTGGTTGTCAATTTCTTCTTGTAGTGTTCTCACATCATCTTCAAACTTTACCCTTTTGCCTTGATTGTCTTTTTCACTACTGACCAAATCGTAATTTAGGTATTCTTCTTCAGATGGTTCTTTGAATTTAACACGTCTGCGTATTGTTTGTCTACTTGAAGGTTCGCTTATATCGACGTTGTTACTGCAATTAGATTTTTTTTCCTCTGAGAAAACATTTTCTTATGGACAATAATCACATCACAATCACAAACTTATGGTAGTGTTCGTTGAGAAGTACTAAAGTCAACATATTCATCATAACATCCCATGCAACGTCCACTACAGGACAGGGAGCTCCCTCCAGAATTCTAGCTTTTGCTGGAAAAATGTGGAGGGGAAGTACCATAGTCACCTCGCTTGTTAGCGTTACGGCTGGCACTATGGACCGCGGTTGTAGGTGACCGCAGTTAGTAAGATGTAAGATACAGAGGAGGATGCTGCTGCCCATCCTCCAGTTAACCCTTAGTCGCCTCTTACGACACCCACGGGTATGAACATATTTACTAACATAAAAAGGCTAATCTTAATGCCAATCAATGATCACATACCATATCTATACATATTACTAGCTGTTGCCCGCGACTCCGTCCGCGTGGGGTTCAGAAAAAGTAGCTAATTATTTTCTCATGGTTCAAACTATCTCCGTACCAAGTTTTTATCACAATCAGTTTATCAGATTAGTCATAAAACCGTTATAGACAGACAGACAGACAGTGCAGTTCTCGCTTTTTTTATTATTAGGTATACTTACAGAGTACAGATAGTACGGATTTTTGTAAATTAAACACCTCTTGTTTACGTGTGGACTATTAAGTCGCCCACTATCGTCGTAAGTGTAAAATTATAGTCGAATTCCACGCATACGAACTGTAATACGGAGTTCGTTATTTCTTATACAAAACAAATCCAAACTAAATCTGACGCGCAGAACTCCTTGACTTCTACTTTATTTCTGAGTTCAAATCCTTACCCTAAAAGTACCCTAATCCGACGAGCGTGTATGAAAGTATTGGTGAAAGTAAAGGAAGCGAGGGAAGTATGTCAAGATCGTAGCAGGTGGAGGGCTCTGGTCTGCCTACCCCATGGAGCCTACCCCAATGGGACATAAGTTGTTCCATTGTCCTTTATCCAAGAGCTAGGTTTGCGGCAAGAGCAAGGCCGTTTTTAACTACCTATACCAGTTCTAATCATTTATTTTCTCGATGACAGCGAGTAAGAGAGATACGATAAAAGTGAGTAGGAAAGAGATAGATTGAACAGAATGTATGGACTTGACAGCTGTCAAAAAGAAATTAAATGCTTCGTAATTAAAGCAAAAAAACTTACAGTTGATAAATAAATTGAAAGTCCACATCATCACTGGTTGTCTCAACAGTTTGACTCCAGGCGCTAGTAATTAGCAATATGACCCCATATATAATATTCATTTCTTCTCAATATCACCTAGAACTGAAATCATAGTTTTATTAAATTAATTAATGCAAGTTATCATTGGTTCACTACAGATTTGACTGAAAGCAGTGTAATTCAAATTTCAATTAAAAGATAAAAGAGTGTGCTTAATTGCGAAAACGATAGCTGTTTGTTTCTTTTTCCTCATTTATGTACTTAGAGTTGAAGTGTTTGTGGCCGAGTGGTAGTTGCTCTTTAACTTAACATTGGCCGTGGTCAAACTTGGCTTGCTTAGTTGACCGCCAAGTGGCATAAAAACAACAGCTGTTCCATGCTTCGGAAGGCACGTCAAGCTGAGTCGTTAAGCTAAGTCAGAAGCCGTTTGGCGGCTTGTAAACTCTATCCAGCAAAGCCTTATTAGAATTGGGTCTGATTTGCCCTTTGGTTTGTTTGATTTGTCAGGTGTCAGTCGTTCTAATGTAAAAACCTCGTAAAATCTCCTTGTTCAAGCAGCCGAGTCCATACAAAACATTGATAAAAAAGGTATACGGCTAGCTATGATGATGTACTTAACAGTCACTTAAAATGTTTATTTGTTTATTTGTTTATTATGTTGCAAGCATATACATAGTAAACTTATAACTAAGGAACATTTGTACATGCGCCCTGTAAGGGCATAGCAAGATAAGTAGATAACTTATAAAATTACATTTCTTAATGTCTATAACAATCTATGTAATTGTAAACATAAACATTATTTCTAAATTTACGATCAATTTAAAACATCGGACATAAACTCTTCTATAGAGTAATAAGTTTTTTCTAACAGTAGAGATTTTAAGTGACCGATAAAAAGACTTTCCTTAGTTTCGTTAACAATTCGTTCTGGCAACTTATTATAAATTTGTATGGACCTGTAGTACGGACCTTTCCTGTACATTTCAAGACGGGGTGTAGGGAGGGATAGTTTATTATTTCTTCGTTCGCGTTTGCAGTGTTCATACAGGCTAAGGTTTTTTCTAACGAAAGTTGCCATCTCTAATAAATAGATGCAAGGTAGAGTAAGCAGTTTTTCTTTTTTGTATATTGGGCGACAGCTGTATTTTCGAGGTGTGTTGGTTATAATCCGTATGCATTTTTTTTGCATTATGAACAAGTCCTTGGCTTCTGCTGTGTGTCCCCACATGATAACACCATAACGTAACCAGGAATAAGCATAGGCGTAGTAAGCAGAGTAAGCGCATTCCGACTGAGTGTTAGATTTAAGTATACTTAGGGCATAGGTGAATTGGGATAGTTTAGTCTTTACTTTAGCTATGTGTTGTTTCCAAGTTAGGTGTGTATCTAAAGTTATTCCTAGTAGGCTTAAATTGTTTACTTCTTCTACATTTAAAGCATTTGTCAAGTATGTTAAGTCAATGGTCTGTTTTTTGTGAGGTTTGAACTGGATGAGCTTAGTCTTGTTTGTATTAATTTCTAGGTGGTGGGTTTCAAGCCAGTTATTAACAGTATTAAATGTATCTTCAATATTTTTAAGACTATTGCTGTTTTGGCATTGGAATAGCAGGGTGACATCATCGGCAAACAAAGTGCAAGAATTTTCAGTGACTTTAGGTAGGTCGTTTAGATATATTAAAAATAGAATACAGCCTATTACGCTGCCTTGGGGTATAGAAGAGTTGATTGTTAGGGTATTTGATTGAATATTTAACTGCTCTTTTTTAACTTCATCTAGGTAATCTATTTCTACATACTGGGTCCTATTTGAAAGGTAAGACTTAACCCAGTCGTAAGCCACTCCTCGGATGCCTACTCCACTCAGTTTTTCGAGAAGAATGTTGTGAGACACTCTGTCATATGCTTTGGACAGATCTAGCATGAGGGCTACAGCATAATTCTTGTCTCTAATGCATTTCAATATTTCTTGTACCACTGTATAGATAGCTAGAGTTGTCGATCTAATATGTAATATGTTACGATTATTATCTAATATGTTAAACTTCTCTAGAAAACTGGTTATTCTGTTGGTCATTGCTTTTTCGAAAATTTTTGAAACAGTCGGTAGTATCGCGATTGGTCTGTAATGGGAGACTTCGTAAGTATTTCCTCCTTTTTTGAATATAGGTTTTATCTTAGTTGTTTTCAGTTCGTCAGGAAAAATGCCCTCCTCGAAGGATTGGTTAATTAATTGCGTTAGTACTGGAGAGAATTCGTTTGCACATATCTTGAGTAGTGATGGAGGTAGGTCGTCTTTACCACTACAATGTTTTGAAGGCAGATTTTTTATGATTTTAAGTATTTCGTATTCGGTTACAGGTTGTAAGTACATCGTATTGAGAGTAGGATTATGATTGCGGACCAATTTTATGTTTTTTGCGTTATCAGTTTTTTGGGGATTGGACGAAACTCCTACATTCACAAAGTAATTGTTGAAAATGTTTGCGATATCGATAGGTGATTCGACGACTTCATCATTTTGTTTTAGTTTTATATTCTTTTTATTACAGCGCTGACTCTTTTTAGTGACTTGGGTAACTATTTTCCACATAGTACGTGTTTTGTTGTAAGAATTTTGCATTTTTTGTATATAGTTCAACTTTCTCGAGATTTTTACACAATTTTTTAGGAATTTAGTGTATGTTTTACAGTGCGATTTCAAAACTTTATCTTTTGATTGATTTGTAAGGGCTTTAAGTATTCTTTTATGCCTACATGAAATTCTTAGACCTTTTGTTAACCAGGAGGTTTTTGGATTATTTTTTATTTTAATTTGTTTTTTGGGTATGCACATGTTTAAGATTATTTCTATTTGTTTGTTAAAGAGGTTAAAGTTTTGGTTTACGTTATTTGTGACTTTAAGAACGTCCCTCCATATAATTTTTTGTAGGTTTTGTTTAAATGAAGTTAAATTGTTTATATTCGCAAAATTTCTTTTTGTTATTTTGATAGAATTAGCTATGGGAGGGATAACATGTGTTTCATAAATGTATGTTATTGCTTTGTGGTCTGAAATGCCATAGTCTTTAACAGATATTTTTGAATCTCTTTGATTAGTAAAAATGAGGTCTATGCAAGTAGACGAATTAGGTGTTTCTCTAGTAGGCTCTTTAACAATTTGATGTAAATTTGATTCTAGTAATTTGTCAGTAAGTCTTTTGTAGGTGTTAGAATTTTGCATGGCGTTAATATTGAAGTCTCCCCCTATTATGATATGTTTTTTATGCAAATGAGGTTGCAATTTAGACATCAAATTGTCAAGGAAATCAAAGAATGTCTCTATTTCTCGGTCTACTCGATATAGGTTTATGATGAGAATGTTATTTTTAATTTCTATTGCACAGCACTCTATGACATGTTCTATTGATAAGTTAGAAATTTCTGGTAAATAACTGAAGTTAAGATTTTTTCGTATAAGAATTGCTACTCCTCCTCCTCTTCGCTCTGTTCGGCAGTATTGGGCAGCAAAGTCGTATCCTTCAAGTTGGAATAGGTTATGTTGTTCAGCTGTGATCCACGTTTCGCTTAGACAGAGAACGTGGCTTTCTATATCTTCTAGTAGATGTTCTATGAGATGAAGTTTATTTTTAATGCTTTGGGTATTTTGGAATACTATACTAAACTCGAAAGGAACAATTATTTCTCGGGCTTTCTTTTCGAGTTTTTTCCTGCCCTTATATTATTGTTTAATGCTTTACTGTAAGATTTTCGTTGTTCTGGTGTTGCAATGTAGGTTGTTAGGTTTCCTTTTTCTTGTACTTCGCTGTGGTCATTTCCATTTATAAATAGCTTGTTGTTTCTTATTATCGCGTGGTTGCCTTTTTTCCTTTCTTCAACCATGGTTTTTCGTAGTTCTCGCAGTTTTTTCATTGCAATTTCGTCTAAAAGTGGTGACACAGCAAAGCCAGTATTTTCCAAGTATGCCTGGTTATGTAAAATATAGTTCGTCATTTTTTTACTCAAGATTTCTATAGCTATTGGTCTTCGGTAACCTTTTCTACCCAATCGGACAGTTTCTTCGATGTAACCATTCAGATCAATGTTCAGTAAGTCTTGAAAAATATACCTTATGCGTTCATGTAGGTCGTATTCGGTTTCCCACTCCATCTCTGGTACACCATATAACACAATTTTTTTCCTGGATTCTTGATCATAATTTATCGAAGTTTTGTTTTTTTTTCTGTATATTCAGGATTTCATCTTTCAGCTTCTTACATTCGCTCTCTAGTGAGGATATGTTTGTGTTCAAGGTCTCTATATCTTTAACTAATGATGTTTGGGTGGTTACTTTTTCAGTTTGGTTAGTTAAATCTTCTTTTTTATCTAGTTTCTGAATGAAATTTTGCAATTCCTGTTGAAGCGTGGACTTTATTTCAGTTTTTATTTCAAATTTTATTTTTCCAAGAAACTTCGATAAATATGTATCTAGTTTAGAATCCAGAAGATTACTAATCTGGGTTAAAGGTAGTTCTGTAAGGTTTTGTTGAGCAGGTAGATGTGGAGACGTAGAGTGCAGAGTATCACCAAGTATGCTCTTATCATCATATAATATGTCATCTGCAAGCGACGTTTCGCCACTGCTTTGGCGGACTGGTTCTTTACTGCTTGAGTTGTTCTTAGTTACAGTTTCTTGGGTAGCGTTAATATCTCGAGTCTGACTCTGGATAGAATTCGAGTGTTTTGTCTTAGATCGTACTGGAATTTTCGAATTGGTGATATCTGCGTCATAAAATAGTCCCGGATGTGCCTGTACAGGAGTCGAGTCATCTGTGCGGCGTCTTCGTGTAACGTTACGGCAAATAGGGCAGTTCCAATTTAGTTCTAATGTGTGTCGGTTTTGAGTAAAATGTTGTTTATTTATGTTGACACATTCGTAATGAAATTGGTCTTTACATAAGGTACAAGTTAATAATTGACCAACTATAATGTGCTGTAAGCAGGCTTTACAATTCCTCATTGTGTAGACTACAGATATATTTATGCGGTCGTAAATGAATCAGGCAATAGCGCTCTGGTAGGTATTAGGTAAGTAGCGGGCGCAACAGGTGAGTCGATGATTTGACAATCTATGATGTTTCTAAAGGGTATTTCATTGTTACAATGTTCACTGCAGGAAACAAACCAATTAGCATGCAGAAATTACACTCCAGGCAAAAAACTAATTCGCATGCACACACGCACAAATAGGTATATTTCGTAATCAAAATTTGACTATCCATGCACGAGCCAAGCGCCCAGGGTCAATAAACTGCGAGCGTCCAAAAAATCGCGCGCGTGTGCAGCTGATTCGCGCCGGTTAGTGGGTAATTATTTCAAATTAATATTAGAATTTCCGCTAAAATTACGATTGTTTTATGAAACCATTACCACAACAATTTCACATGCACTTTTATCACTATTGTAGTATAGTTTTGAAACGTAAGTGTAACTTTATGCACGGTTTTAGACAAAATTTTTACGGAGCATAATAAAACGATGCTCACTGCTTGAGAGTCGCGCGAGGAAGCGATGTTTAAAACCATTATGGTATAGTCGTGTCAGAGATGTTAGTAACGTTCACTGATTAATTAATGATTGATTACAAAGATAAAAAAGAAACAAATAATTATTTAGGCATAATTTATCTTACATGCAAGTTGGGTGCTTTCTTTAACTTTTTAATTTTATTCCCAATCAATAACCACAAAAAAAACAAATGCTTACATTATCCGAATATCCTGACTTCTCACAATCACCACCAATCACACAAAGCTCTTCGCATCGAATGCTCGTACGCAGTTCCGTCTGCGTTGGTAGCGGAGAGAGTAGTCTCATGATGTCACGAATAAGTAAACAAAGTCCTACAAGGGAGATCCTGTCCGTTTTAGGACTATTAGATAATCTGAGCGAAAGTAGGAGATAATAATGTCAAAGACACCGATTTAAGATCTCCGCCCACGATAATGTAAAAGGCAGTTTTGATGGTAGCAGCGGGAACTGTGCTTTACGTAACTCAGATAACTTTAAAGAGCTTTCTATTATGTGAATATTCTAATAAATGAATCATTATCATCACAGAGGCTCACAATGAATGTCCGCCGAAAATAATTGAGAGAGAGAGAGAGAGAGATTTGGAGACCATATTATAAATCCAGAGAGGAGATAATCACTGCTTAAGCTATGTACCTACTCAGACCATGGCATTGAATTTTGTGTTACAGAAACAACATCATACAAAGAAAAAATACACAAAACATTCTACAACAAACGAACGAGAGATAACACGAGAAAAAAAATATGCACAAAATGCTTTATCATTCGATGCAGTTTCTTGAGTATTACAGCATAATTAGTGTTCCGTACCCAAAGGGTAAAAAACGGGACCCTATTGATATGCCTCCGATGTCTGTCTGTCTGTCCGTCAGCGGGCTGTATCCCATGAACCGTAATAGGTAGAAATTTGAAATTTTCACAAATTGTGTATATCTGTTGCCGCTACAACAGCAAATACTAAAATTAAAAAAAAGTAATAAATTAAGGGGAGCTCCCAAACAGCTAAAGGGGGGAGCGTAAAAAAAAGTTTGACCTACCCCATCGATTGGGGTATCGTTGTTAAGAGCTCGTTAAATAGATAAATAGTATATTTTAAAAAATATTAGAAAACAAAGGAATAAGATGCAAACAAATTCAGCTGTTTTTACAAAATTTTGTTTTAGCTGTATCTCATGAACAGTAACAGACAGACAGTTAAAATTTTCACAGAATATGTATTTCTGGTGCCGCTATAACAACAAATACTAAAAATCAAAGATAAAAAAATCAAAAAATCAAAAGATATGGCTTTTTATGTCCTCATCTCCATACATTTATGCAAAAAAGCAAAACCTACAGGGTACTTCCCGTTGACCTAAAATTATTAAATTTGGCAAGAAGCTAGGTCTCACAGTACAAATAAAGGGAAAAGTCTAAAATCATTAAATATTTAAATTTTTCTCACAACTTATAATAACCAATTAAGGTGAGCTCCCGTTTCATGAACTTTTCTATAAAAGAGGGGTCAAGTTGGATGGTCGCGGAGTTTTTAAAATCAAAGAGAAAAAGCTTTTAGTATGTCATATGGTAGACAGGTACGGAACCCTAAGGGCGCGAGTCCGACTCGCACTTGGCCAGTTTTTTTGATAAATTTTTGTTTTAGCTCTATCTTAAAAACGAGAACACTTACAAACGTGAAAATTGTTATGTTTATAGTGTTTAAGCTATAAAATAACAACAAATAATAAAATCTGGGCAAGCGCGTATGGACTCAAAAAATCTAGCACAGTAACTTACTGAAATTTCAACTAATACAATTAAGATTATGTGGTGGTACGGAACCCTCGGAACGCGATTCCAAATCGCACTTGGCCGGTTTTTTTTAATTGGTTTTGCTCCCGAAGCCTACTGATTCTACTCATGATGACAAACAACTTTGCCGAAGAAAAAAAAAATCTTCTCTTCTCTTAGTGCTATATCCTAACAGATGTCGGCGATCAGCATGCGGAACTCCTCTCTCTCCTTAGCCATCCTGCAAAGAGTGGCTGCGTCCTTGATTCCGGTCCAGATTTTAATATTTTCGCCCTAGGTTGAACGTGGCCTTCCTCTTCCTCTTTTGCCTTCAATTTTCCCCTCAATGATGTTTCTGATGAATTCGTATTTTGAATTTCTATATATGTGTCCTAAATAAGCTGTTTTCCTCTTCTTTATAGTTATTACTACTTCTTGCTTTTTAATGTTCATAAGTTCCATAACTTTTTCATTTGTAATTTTATCCGTCCATGAGATTTTTAACATATGTCTGTACAACCACATTTCAAAAGCATTTAATTTATTTATTGATGATTTATTTAAGGTCCACGCTTCCACACCGTACATCAGCATAGACAGGACATAACACCTCATGGGCATTTAACCAAACGCCATCTCAGCTTTAGATTGATGTCTTTATTACAGTATAATGAGCTCATTTTCATAAACGCACTGCGGGCTATCTGAATTCTTATTTTAATTTCCATTTCTGAGTCCCAACATTCATTCAACCATACTCCTAGGTATCTGTATTTCTTTACTTTTTCAATTTGTTTTCTATTTATAGTTAGTGTCTCGTTTAGTCCTTGAGCCCGTGACAAAATCACCTACCTGTCATGAGAACATCTTAAGATGTATGGCAACAGATCGGCAAAGTGGTGCTGAGCAAGAATCAGTTACATTTGGCATCCGAAATTTGCCGGAAGTCGGAGAATTTCTTCCACTTCCGGTCAAAATTTGGGGGTGCAAGTTACGTGTCATGAGAACACTCTGAAACCCTCGGTAACATGTAGTCCTTCATTGACAGAGTAGAAAAATACAAGTAGAAAAATACAAAGGATGGCCGCCATCCAGTAAACAGATCTAAGATTTTACTATAAAATTAAATACGTATTAATAATCGTGCAAGTCTGCTACGGCTTTGGTTTTTTAGCTTCACTATTCATCGTAACTGATTACTCCGAGGGTCTGATGATGACCAGCTATCAAGCAACTGGATCTGAGGGCCAACTACACCCAAGAGCTCCAGATTTTGACTAAAATGCATTGTAGGTGGCTGCCGTTCCTAGACTTGCTGGCTCGAGAGTCTGATGATGACCAGATGTCAAGCAACTGGATCTCAGGACCAACAACACCCAAGAGCTCCAGATTTCGACTCAAACGCTTTGTAGGTGGCTGCCGTTCCTGGACCTGCTGGCTCGAGGGTCTGATGATGACCAGCTATCAAATAAGATTAATTTTTATTGACAATTATGTATCATAAACAAGCTTAGCTTACCTCTTATGCCCAGCCAATGGAATCGAACGGACAAAATTTCGCAACTTCGCATCGCAAGCCACAGAGGAAGTAAATGTCGCGAGCAGTGTTGCCGTTTTAGCGACTTTGGAATCGACTGACTTGCTGGATGGCTTGTTTATGATACCTAATTGTCAATAGAATCATCATCATTCAAAATCATTTAAAAAAAGTATTTTATTCGAATTTCCAAGCATTTGAGTGACAATCTGGACCCCTTGGCGGAGTTGGCCAATAATAATAAAAAAAATAAAACTGTTTATTTTTATCAAGAAAAACTTAATATTATATTATGTCAAGTGCCACAATCCTGTCAACCCCAAAGTTAGAGGCTTTCATAAGAATCTATCTACATGTCCAACTACAGCAAACTCACAGTACACCGTGTTTTACTATCACAAAAGGTATTCGCGTATCATAACCTAAAATCTCCCAGTTTAAAGCAGAAAAGAACATAAACACTTAGCTCGATTAAAGGGTCGTTTTTGTCATCGCAGAATTGCCACGACTCATCCGCCAGCGGCTGCAGGCTTCATCTCGCGGCCAACTATCACTTAAGAACTTAACGTGGTAAAATCTCGAACAAAAATGAGTTGTTGAAAATGGCGGCCTCGTCTTCACGTTGCTACGTGTTGGCTAAACTGACACAAACCACGCCCCTTTACGCTTCGAAATTCGAAATGAGAGTCGCTCTACGACATATATATTTAGATTTAGTATTATTTCTAGTTATAATTAAGTTCACAATTTAATTGAGTAGTCGTCAAGTTCAAATACAGCTATCTGCTTAGATGCTGGTCAGTATCAGACCCTCGAGCCAGCAGGTCCAAGAACGGCAGCCACCTACAAAGCATTTGAGTCGAAATCTGGAGCTCTTGGGTGTAGTTCGTCCTTAGATCCAGTTGTTTGACAGCTGGTCATCATCAGACTCTCGAGCCAGCAAGTCTAGGAATGGCAGCCACCTACAATGCATTTTAGTCCAAATCTGGAGCTCTTGGATGTAGTTGGCCCTCAGATCCAGTTGCTTGATAGCTGGTCATCATCAGACCCTCGAGCCAGCAGTTCCAGGAACGGTAGTTCCAGGAACGGCAGCCACCTCCAACGCATTTGAGTTGACGTCTGGAGCTCTTGGGTGTAGTTGGTCCTTAGATCCAGTTGTTTGACAGCTGGTCATCATCAGACTCTCGAGCCAGCAAGTCTAAGAACGGCAGCCACCTACAATGCATTTTAGTCAAAATCTGGAGCTCTTGGGTGTAGTTGGCCCTCAGATCCAGTTGCTTGATAGCTGGTCATCATCAGACCCTCGGAGTACTCAGTTACGATGACAAGTGAAGCTAAAAAACCATAGCCGCAGCAGACTTGCACGATTATTAATACGTATTTAATTTTATAGTAAAATCTTAGATCTGTTTACTGGGTGGCGGCCATCCTTTGAGTCCGTCTACCAAGTACTTCCGGCAAACTAGGAACTGGCAGACTTGTATTTTTCTACTCTGTCAATGAAGGGCTACATGTTGCCGAGGGTTTCAGAGTGTTCTAATGACACGTAGCTTGCACCCCCAAAATCTGACCGGAAGTGGAAGAAATTCTCGGACTTCCGGCAAATTTCGGATGCCAAATGTAACTGATTCTTGCTCAGCACCACTTTGCCGATCTGTTGCCATACATCTTAAGATGTTCTCATGACAGGTAAGTGATTTTGTCACGGGCTCAAGGACTAGTTTGAGTTGTTTTCTTTGCTTGCTACCATATACTTTGTTTTTAGAATATTAATTTTTAAACCATATTGTTCGAACTTTCCGCATTCGAAGTCCGCATTACTTTCTGCCAAATAAGTGTATCATCTGCATATCTCAAATTATTTATAATTTGTCCACAAATAAAAATATTTGTAAAAAATATTTCGCCTTCCCATACAGACTGAGTTGATAACGCGACCACTTTAGTAGGCAGACCAAAAAAATGGATTTAAAACTTTTCTCTTCAGGAATGTTGCTTGTTATCATGAGTAGAATCACTGGGCTACGGGAGTAAAACCAATGAAAATTCTCGCTGAAAAATATTTTTCTTAAGCTTTTTTTTTTTCTTATTTCTATGTGGTCTCCAGCCTCCGTGACCTAGTGGGAGGTTCAGGGTTCGATTTCCGGTGGGACACTGTCAAACATAAATTCATTTGTATGACCTCCCCAGTTTGGTTAGGATATTGCACGATGAATCACCAGATTTTTCGAAAAATTAGATGATTCAGTGCTTCGGAAGGCACGTTAAGCCGTCGGTGCCGACTTACGGATGTTGTCGTTAATGAGCCATATCGGAGGTCTTTGGCGGCTCATCCACTCTGACACCAGGGTTCGAAAGGTCGGTCATTGACCTTTCAACCCACACGATATATGATGATAAAGATTTCTATGTAGATTTGTTGGGAAAAGCTTATTCCGTTTTTACTTTATACTACGTGTATGTTGAACAGAAAAGGCTAAAAACAATGTGTGGGGAGCAATGCAAACTGCATTTTCTGTTCTACATCCTCGCTAGATATGAGTACATTCAGTGTGCATTCTATTCCCTCGCTTACAAGAGTTTTATAGTTTTTGCTCGAATTCCAGAAATGTAGGTTAGATATTTTTCTATTTTTAGGGTTCCGTACCTCAAAATAAAAAACAGAACCCTTAAAGGATCACTTTGTTGTCCGTCGGTCTGTCAAGACCCTTTTTCTCACGAACGAGAAGAGGTATCAGGTTGAAATTGATAACGAATATTAAGGTCCATAAACCACACAAGATCTGAAAAAAAATTTTTTTTACAAAGACGCAATCAAAAGATATGGCTTTTTATGTCCTCATCTCCATACATTTATACAGAAAAGCAAAACCTACAGGGTACTTCCCGTTGACCTAAAATTATGAAATTTGGCAAGAAGCTAGGTCTCACAGTACAAATAAAGAAAAGTCTAAAATCATTAAATATTTCAATTTTATCACATCTAATAGAAACCAATTAAGGTGACCTACCATTTCAAGAACTTTTCTATAAAAGAGGGGTCAAGTTGGATGGTCGCGGAGTTTTTAAAATCAAAGAGCAAAGCTTTTAGTATATCAAAAACTTTAACAACCTTTTTAGGGTTCCGATACCAAAATGGTAAAAAAAAGGAACCCTTATGGTGCCGCTCTGTCTGTCTGTCTGTCTGTCTGTCCGTCTGTCTGTCACACCTCTATATCTCAGCAACCACTTATGCTATCAACCTGAAATTTGGAATAGTTTTAGAATATAGTTGCCCAACTTAATTGCACAAGAAAAAAATTTGAAAAAAGTATGATTATTAATATAAAGGGGGCCAAAATAGGGGGGGCCAAATTTCAAATTGTCGCTACTAGGTCGAGTGGGGTATCATATGAAAGGGCTTTACTTGTACGTTTTAAAATATATTTTTGTATTTTTTTAAATTTCTTAGTTTTAAAGTTATGATGAAAAATGTCAAGAAAAATACCATTCCCCCCCCCCCTTATCTCCAAAGTTTGAGTAAGGAAAAATCTGAATTAATTACAGTTGACAGAAGTTTATATAAACTTTACAGCAAAAATAAAACGATCTTTCTAAGTTGCACAGTTTTTCAGAAATCTGCAAAAAACCTTTAGAAACAAATTTAGTTTTGCGGTCCTGAAAATGGACTTTATTGCTTCCAAAAATACTATAGGTATATCGGAACCCTCGGCGCGCGAGTCCGACTCGCACTTGACCGGTTTTTTAACAATGAATGCATTATTTAGTACGCCTATAAAGACGACTGTTAAGGACATTTCTGTAGTATTTAATCATGAATTACATCACAACGAATATAAGAGCCCGGATCTGTACGACGCGGACGGTGTCCCAGGCCTTAAATTGTTCTTCATTTACATATCTTTGTTGTATATTATTTGTTGCTGCTCAATCAAGTAAAGCCCATATGTATTTTTTCAAACATTGAGAGTTTGGAATAAAAAAATATCGATTTCATGTATTTAAATCTTTTACTATTAAACGAGCAAAATAGTGTTTAAAACGATTCTAACGATTTCGATGAAATTTACTATAATAATCAAATGAAATAGGTCTCACGCCAGGGAAAATTAGTTTTCTTCGTTTACTTTTTAATTATTTCTTTGCGCGTTTTAGTGCATTTCAGAAACCTACAGCGCTATCTATTGGTGGGTAGCATAGCTTGCTCATATAAATTAATCGATGTCAAGAGTAAGCCCATTGACAATAAAAAACAAATACTATTATTAAGATTTACGTTTTAAGAGTTTTTAGAGGCTTATTTAACTTTCACAATCCCGAAAAATCACCCGGTGCAGAATTGTGGTTTAAGTATAAACTTTAGAATTTTTACTCCATACTAGATGGCGCTTAAACATTTCCTAAAAATATCGCGTTTCAGAAAGATGATTGATTGATTAGTTCCATTTCATAATCGTCGAAATATTTAGAGCGAAGCTCGGTCGTCCGGGTACTTTCCTTATAACTAGAAATAGTGTGCTCCCTCGTCAAAAGTATCGTTGGTAGATCATCAAAGTAAACACACGGCCAACAATAAAAAGAAGAAGAAGCTTTCTTTTTAGTAGAAGAAAAGCAATAAGTTTCATAAACAAGTACAAGTACCTTATCTAACAAAATAGTTACGAAATTAACGGAGTGTAAGAATCCTAGGCAGTGTAAAAAGTGTTTAAAGGAACACTTCATTTCCAACACTATCAAGTAGATTGGAGCATTATACGTACAGTCAAGAGCACGTAAAGCTTGACACACGGGACTTTTTATATTGTTCTTACTTCAAAAGCCATAGAGGCGAAAGTTAAGCTACGAGTGGCAGGCATGATCTGCTCTGGACTGTACCTATTTTTTATTTATTTCATTGTTAAATAATTAAAAAGCTGTAAGATATGGTGACTCAAGCCCCTACACATAAACCCGATATAGGGTTTTGTTTAGTAGTTAGGCTAGTTTTAGATAATTTGTGTGTAAAAAAACTTTTTTGGAAAATAAATGAAAAAAAAAAAAAAAAAAAAGAAGCTGACAGCGGTATGACTTTATGTAAGAAACTATCGACATTATCAATTATCATTTTGTGTGGTGAAACTTTTTGAAAATTTTCAGTCTTCCAAAATAGGTACGCATTGTTTTAACTTTTATTGACAACACGACGGTAGCATTTAATTTTCAACGACAACTTATTCAGAATGGTCTTAAAGCAATACAAATTGGAACGTTTGTACCAGTGATACTTGCAATATTTATTTGTGAAAATCATTTACCAATTTTATTTAAGTTTATACCTCGCACTATCATTTGAAGTTTAACTTTTAGTTTATTGGTTGTGTGTTCATTTCGAAAGCTCATAGCATAACGTTTTTATGAAATTCACAAAGATTTCAAATATAGTTTTTAAGTTTCGTTTCACAGTAGAAAAAAATAATTCGAGAATATCAAATAAAATATGAATAAGCGTGTTCGAATCCCTAAAAGCCATTTTTCATTTTCAGTTTTAGATTCTAGCTACCGTTCACACTCACCGGAAGCGGGCGTATTTCCGGCGCGTGCCGGGTCCGGCCTCGTTTGATCCGGTTCTAACTGGTGCGATCTGGTCTTGCGTAAAAACTGGAATTTTCCGGTCACTTGCTACCCCCGCTTATCGAAACTTTATTTCTATGGTCCGAGGTTCGATCGACTGTTTTATTCGGGTTTTTC
Organism: Athrips mouffetella; assembly: GCA_947532105.1. Taxonomy (NCBI): domain Eukaryota; kingdom Metazoa; phylum Arthropoda; class Insecta; order Lepidoptera; family Gelechiidae; genus Athrips; species Athrips mouffetella. The sequence goes on from OX383964.1 coordinate 512,577, forward strand.
CTCTAGTTTTACGATAAACGCTCAATGCTCCGTGCTGTGCACTCAAATGAATATTCCTTCTTATATCGTGTCTATTTGATCGTGTAATGGAAAATGTTAGAAGCAGCTGGAAAGCAGATCCCTTTAAAAGAAAACAATAATCTTAAACGAATCAAAACAACTTTAAAAAAATGCACAACATAAAACATCAAGATTGTGATGTTTTCTGAGTTTGCCGTTTTTTTTAACTTGTTAAAATAAAGCTATACAGGCTGATGAAAAAAAATCCTCTCCATTATTCTAAGTGAGCAATTTGTATGTAGAGGTAATTTTTTTTTTCATTTCACATTAACTTACTGAAAGTTCAACTAATACAATTATGGTTATGTGGTGGTACGGAACCCTCGGTGCACGAGTCCGACTCGCACTTGGCCGGTTTTTTTTTTTTTTTTTTTTTTTTTTTTTTTTTATAGCTTATGCACTATAAACATATCAATTTTCATGCTTGTCAGTGTTCCCATTTTTACGATAGAGCTAAAACAAAAATCGAGCAAAAATCGTCTACAAACACGTTTTTAGTAGTCAAGCCGTCCGTTTAGTTCGTATTTTCATTTTTTAATTATTTGCTGTAATAGCGGCAAAAAAAACCTAATCAGTGATAATAACAATTGTCTACCTACAACGAATTTCTGGTTAATAAAAATTAAATTTTGTGATGCGACCATAAAGTTAACCGAATCTACGGGAGATCAAAAGTCTCATTGTATTTTTTTTTCACAGACGAAAGACTCGGGGTAGTATTATTTTATCTTGGTACTGTATTGATCAGTAACCTACCAATCTAACTAATCGTAGTGACCGTAAACCAGGCTGCTTCACCGCAAGCTGCCAAACGCTTCCGGCGCGGCGCTGTGATTGCGCGCACTTTATAAGCTTGGAACATCTCCAGGCGGTCTATTCTGATAAAGTGCTTAATTTAGTTTGGTTTTAGTTTGAGGCTTCCAGAATCGGCGTCAGTATTGTATTGATTAGCGTCCGACCTAATCGTAGTGACCGTAAACCAGGCTGCTTCACCGCAAGCTGACAAACGCTTCCGATGCTATGATTGCACGCAAATTATAAGCTTGAAACACCTCCAGGAGATCTATTATGATAAAGTGCTTCATTAAGTTTTGTTGCAGATTGTGTCTGCCAGAATCGACACCAGTATTGTATTGATCAGCAGCTTACCTTATCATCAGGCTGCTTCACCGCACGCTGCCCAACGCTTCCGGCGCTGTGATTGCTCGCACTTTATAAGCTTGGAACATCTCTAGAATTTATATTCTGATAAGTTGCTTGATTTAATTTAGTTTAGTAGGAGTCTGCCAGAATTTGCTTCAGTATTGTATTTATTAGCATTGTAGCTAATCGTTGTGACCGTAAAATAGGTTGCCTCACCGCAAGCTGCCAAAAGCTTCCGGCACTGATGTGATTGCGCGCACTTTAAAAGCTTGGAACATCTCCAGGTGGTCTATTTTGATAAAGAGCTTAAGTAAGTTTTGTTTAAGTTTGTGTCTGCCAGAATCAACACCATTAATGTATTGATCAGCAGTTTACCTAATCATAGTGACCGTAAACCAGGCTGCCTCACCGCAAGCTGCCAAACGTTTCCGACACTGTGATTGTGCGCACTTTTTGGAACATTTCCAGGAGGTTTATTCTGATAATGTGACATTTTATCGTTGTGAATTGTACAACCCAGTATGTAAACAATAGTTGTGTCTTTAAAAAATATACGTAAGATTTTAAAACCACACACGTTATTCAAATACAGAGGCTCAACATTCCATGAAAACGTCAACTACATGACAGGCAGCTCTCTCCAGAACCCCAGCATGATACTTTGGAGGGGATTTACCATACTCACCACGCTTGTAAGCTTTGCGGCTGGCAACCGCTCTTGTTGGTGACCGCAGTATGGAAGATGGTACGATGCACAGCAAAAAGCCCTTACTCGCTTCTTACGACATCCACGGGTAGAGATTAATTGGTACGGTCAACCGCTTGTCGGTAGAAACTTTTTCAAATCTATTACCACGCCATAAGGTCCAAAAGTATTTCTACGGATGTTTGCCGGTATCACACGGCGAATACAGAGACATGAAGTTCTAAGTTATACGTTTTCTATTACAAACATGGAGATATTATTTTATTCAATAGTATCTTTCTTTTACATCAATTGGTAAAAACAATAACACTGAATTAAAACACACATTTAAAAATTTTGCACCGCTAGATCCTTCTACTCGTACTGCGAGGTCTAAATTTCACATCAAAACAGTAAGTACGTCAATTCATGCTCTATTTGAATTCTCTATGTAGAAACTGCAACATTTTGAGAGGTCAAAAGATTATCTTTGTATTTCGTCGTATGCTCCTTAGGAAAAGTTGTTCAGTTTACATATACTTAACCACAGACCATTGAAAATAACGGAGTTAAAGAAATAATAAGACATTTCGGTGAACCGCAAGAATTTAAGAATGACCGATAATAATATACAACATGTAACGGAAATGTTTATTAATACTAAAGCCTATGAAACTGAACAACGTTTCCCAAGGTACGTAGGTCAAAATACTACTAGCTGATAGCGTATTTTGTATGGAAGATTAAATATTTTGTGATGGGGATCAAATTTGTTTTTTTGTATCTCGGAATCGCGCTCGGCCGGTTCAGTTTTATCGACTGATCATCCCTTTCAGTTTTTACCAACCTTAGTCGAGAGATAAGCGGCTTTCTACTATCGCAAACGCTAGTAGAATAGAATGAAAATATATGCGATTGACATTAGCAAACAAAGTGTTGCATGACAGTTTATGTCAATCCTATACCTTTCATTCTATTCTAAAGCGTTTTTGATAATAGAAAGCCAATTGTCTCATGTCCCTGTTCTTTTCACTCCCCTAGTCCTTGCTATCAGAATAGCACCTCCCTTCATGGGCACGTCCGCTCTCCAACTTGACACTTATTACACTCGGTGTGTTGCCACGTATTTCCGCTTTGTTTTCTTCTTGTATACTCTGACTTCCAACCCCTAATATAAGCACTGTGAAAAATGTCTGCATTGTGATTTTGTTGTAACATAGGAATTTCCAAATGATAAAAAGAAGATTTTTAGCGTTCCGTACCTCAAAAGATAAAAACGGAACCCTTATAGGATCACTTTGTTGTCCGTCTGTCTGTCTGTTCTGTCTGTCTGTCTGTCTGTATATCTGTCTGTCTGTCTGTCTGTCTGTCTCTCTGTCTGTCTCTCTACGTACGTACGTATGTACGGGTAGAGGTATCAGGTTGAAATTAATAACATATATTAGGGTCCATGAACCACACAAGATCTGAAATTTTAAATTTTTTGTAACGACGCGATCAATATATATGGCATTTTATTTCCTCATCTCCATACATTTATGCACTAAAGCAAAACCTATAGGGTACTTCCCGTTGACCTAAAATTATGAAATTTGGCAAGAAGCTAGGTCTCACAGTACAAATAAAGGGAAAAGTCTGCAATCATTAAATATTACATCTTTTCTCACAACTAATGTAACCAATTGAGGTGAGCTCCGGTTTCAAAAACATTCATATAACAGAGGGGTCAAGTTGAATGGTCGCGGAAGCGATTTTTGTTTTAGTTCAGTTTTAAAAACAGGAACACTTACAAACTTGAAAATTGGTATGTTTATAGTGCATATCCTATAAAATAACATCAAATAATAAAATTTGGTCAAGTGCGTGTCGGACTCAAAAAATCTAGCACAATAACTTACTGAAATTTCAACTAATACAATTATGATTATGTGGTGGTACGGAACCCTCTGTGCGCGAGTCCGACTCGCACTTGGCCGGTTTTTGTAGTATTTTTGATCGATCGAATTTTGATTCTTAATCTCGTAAAATAAACTTTACGGGACCATGAAAATCATAGGTGCTGTTACGTAATTTGATGCGTTAAAATAAAACTTAAGCGCTAATAAAACGCCTGGCAATCTTAGACTAGCAATCAAGTAACCATGTTGATGGCTTTGTCAGAGGCCAACTTTACTCAAGTAGTTAATAAAATCAGGCGTTACCTTGCAAAAGTCCATCATGTATAGAAAAATATTATGTACTTCTTACATAATTAGATAGAAATATTTGAATATTCTTTACTCGGACTATAGAATTGAACAATTTTCCCTAAAAAATAAGTAGAAACCTATGATTAAAATACAAGTTTTTTTTAGGTTACAGATTGTTTTGTATGGAATGAACAAAAAATTTCTCACCCTGCAACCCTTACATGTTTCTTTGAGAAAATTGTTTTGTATTCTTTGTTTGTACAAGCATCCTTTGGAGCGCTTGAGCACGTCGTTACAAAAAACAAAACCAGCCGGTTGTCCGTAAGAGATCACTCTTAGTGGTAAGGCCGCCTTTTGCCCACATTTTGTAAACACGTTGTTTGTAAATAACTTCTTTATAAGTGTGCAATAAAGTGTTATTCATTCATTCATTGATTCACAAGCCGAATAACTATAATACAGGATGTTAGGGATAGGATGAAAAAAACTGAAAACGTAACTGAACCACTTTCAGGAAATGAAACTTTCAGGATATGAAAAAAAAATCGGTCTCTTTAAACAAAGTGTCCAATCAAGTTTGCAATTTTGTATGGATGGACCCATGTTTTTTTTTTTCATTTCCTGAAAGTTTTATTCTGTAGACTGATAGTGATCATGCTTTTTTTAGTTTTTGCCAACATGTCCCTTACACCTTTGTATCTTGACTCTACCCAAAAACAATGTATGTTTTAGACTAGCACTATAAAATAAACCTAGTTTTCAGCGGCAACATTTTGAACAAAACACCAAAAAGGCGTGCCGGTCCGAAGCTGTAAAATTCAGGCATTCAAGTTGTCCACAAAAACTACAGTGCAAGCATCTGGAAGCAGGGTGGGTTACTATGCTTACCAAACTGTCACTTTCTAGTGATGATAAAAACGTTTCAATAGTCTTTTATCGATAGTTTTTCTAAAACAATCCAGAAAACTTTAGATCCATGGTTTTGGCACAGAATAAAGTAATAGTAGTATCATACAGAACGGACACTCTCCGCCTTCCTTGCAATCTACCCCACACCCCCGCGCGCACCGACCTGCTAGATTCTCGTGGTCCTTCTGAGGGTCTTTTGTACCGAATATGAGGGCCTACGCGACCTTCCAACTTTGCGCTCGAAGTATGTAGTGTCCAGGATGTGGTTTTGGGCTATCCCATTGTTTGGTAAATTAATATTACGAGTATTTTATAGTAATTTTTATATTGATAAACTAGAAAATTTGAATAAAGACAAAAATACAATGTGAATTATCACTAAGTTTACTCCCAATCATTATTTTTGTGAAGACAAGCAACTTTCCCGGAGAATAAAAAAATACCTGATAAAAAAATTCAATTTCCCGTACAAAATATGCCGATCACAAGGCCACTTTAGGATCAAAAATATTCTTTCGAGTAAATTTTTATTTCGTCGGGAAAGTTGCTTGTTTTCATAAGGAGAAACACTTAGTCAAAATTGACGTTGCATAGCACAATGTATTGAAAATTATTTTATTTTACACTTCCTGTGTTTTTGCGAATTTCTACTGTGTAGATTTACACTAAAGTATGCTCAGTACAATATAATATAACCTTCAATTCTGTAAAACATTCTCTGCTGTTAATACACACCGAATTTTATTAAATTAATAAATTATTACCTGGGCGAACGAGCTTTGCTCTATAATAGCCATATTATCGGGTGAGCAAGCTATGCTACCCGCCAATAGATGGCGCTGTAGGTTTCTGTCTAAAACTCGTATTCAAAAAATGCTTAAAACACGGGGAAAACGAATTTCCCAGACATAACAAAAGAAAACCCCCGTATGATAAATTTCATCGAAATCGTTACAGCCGTGTTCGAGAAACAGATTACAAATATATATACAAATACTTCTAGTTTAATAGTATAGGATTAGTCAAACTACATTTGAAACAAGGCTTAGTTTTCTATCGATAACTTATTAAACTACAACACTAGCCTGGTCCTGGCCTGCATCCAACCAGCCTGCTGCCAAAAACGCGTAACCCAGAATTTTTTTATTCCTAAAAGTTATTGCTTTATTACATGCCTCACTGCAGCGTAATGTAACTTCAATGCTGAGAAATGAGCTTCATATTTCAGCCGCGTGAAAATTTTTTATAGATAGTGGTGCTGAAATATTTTAGTATGGAAACATTTTATGATGGTAAATGAGATAATAAAATTTCGTGAATTGCAAAGGCTGACCAATATTTATTTAAATATCACATTGGAAATTGAGGTAGGCTCCTGCGTGACCGCTATTGAGCCTAAACTTTGACAGGTCTAAAAGTTATACAGTCTTGTCACCCTCCTTACTCTCCATTACCTCTGTCTATCTATACTACTTTGTCTGAAAAAGTGACACCAATCCTTTTAGACTTGTCAAATTTTAGACTTATACTAAGCGGCAACGCCTAAGGGGAGGCCGTCTTTCGGCTGATATGAATGAAAGCGGCCACGCCAGGAATAAACACCGTTGTCATCTTTATAATATGCTTCTTCCGCAAAAAATTAAATAACATTTTTACCAACCAAACATCTAGACTTTTTTCAGTTTCATGCGTTTTTTATATCTAAAAGGAGTCTTAGTATTATTTCTTAAGCTTTGTGTAATTTCAAATTCCAGAAAACATGCCAGAATATACATTTCAGATATGAGTGTGGCTAGGTCATTATTCCACACATTCGCACAAAGAGCTTTGAAACAACTTTTATAATGTGCACGGCTATGGATTGGAGTTTTCTGCCTGCGCCTTTAGACCCGAGTACATCTAACCCGAAACTATTCAAGTGGCGAGTGAATCGGCTTTTTCTGGGCAAGCTCGTCCCATCGTCGCCCTCAACTCTGTTCTCAAGACTAGATCGAGGTCAAGAGTATGTCATTTGACGATAAAAATAAAAGATTTTCCTAAAACAGATTACAATTTAAGGAACGAACATAACTTCAAACTTTTCCAACCAACACAGTCAAGAACAAACAAAATCTATTAAAATTTAAACAAAGAAACCACAGAGTAGCAAACAAAGGGTCACTTAAAGAAACTCAATGATCGTAAAGAGGTCCGCAGCGTCCACTTACTGGACGAGTAACAGCTGTTAGTGGAAAGCGAGTTGAAAGCAATCCCGTGTCTTGTGAGTGCCGCAACTAGCGGGTACCAGGGCGAGAGATCGACCGAGTGCTGCAAAGAAGCAATTAACAAACAGAATGGGTTGTTTCTTTCTTGAACCGTGTTCATATTGGCAGTGCAGCATTGAGCTAGACAAGTAATTATGTCAAGACCTTTACTAAAGTTTGTTTTATAATAATATTGCCTTAAATTATTGAAAGGTGTCCGCGCGCTCCAGAACTCCGACGATCAATAATCTAAGAAAATTATATTATTTGTAATTATGTGTCTGGTCTTATTTTTGCTTTTGTTCTTTGTGAAATTTTGAATTCCTATTTTGTCTGTGTCTACTACCTTAGACCCTTGTTTTCGCACACGCTTTATAAGTTATGAAGGTGTTATGTATAGTTTTTGTGCAAGGTCACCCAAAGTACAACCCCCTTTGTTATTTCTGCCATCAAGCAGTATAAGAAAGTCTTATATTTTTATGTTGACTTTTTGTAAACTCTATACAGACAATTTTTTAAAATACATCTTATCTATTTCAAACGATAAAGTGTTTGAAAATTATGCGTTCTACAGTATATAACAGAAGAGGTAAATCAACCCCGAATACAGGGCACTTTTATTAAAACTCGTATCATGGTGAGACAACGTCTTACAGTTGTCATAAAAGTGTATACCCCTATTACGCTGTATTCTATGTGCCATATTCAATTTTTATTATTTGAGCCACACTTCCCGATTCCGTACGTACGAGTAAATCAACACCCTCACCGTTATGAACACGTCCTAACCCTACAAAGGTGATGTCTAGGCGCTCTTGTCCCATTCCGCGCGTTGTCGTCGGTGACCACTCACCTTAATACCGAGAACCCTTCAGCGCCACTCTTTCACTGCAGTGTCTACAGTGTATCCACTGCCTGCGTCTGTCTGTGCAACATGAGGAGCTGCTTCGTTCTCGCTGTGAGTCGCTCTTCAATTGTCTCCTCAAGTGATGTTGCGTTTCACAGTCTGTGGAAAGTGGTTCTTGTTAAGTGAAACTGTTTTGTCTGAGATACTTTATAAGTTTGTGATATTATTACAATGTTTTTTAGGTTTCGAACCAAAATAGTAAAACAGAATCCTGATGGTGCAACTTCGTCGGTCTGTCACACAGAATAGTTTGTCTTAGCAACTACTCGCGCTATCGACTTAAAATTTGGAATAGTTTTTATTAAAATATATTTTTTTTATTATTGGAATGGGGGCCCAAACAGGAGCGGCAAAATTTCAAATCATGGTGACTAGGTCAAGTAGGGCATCATATAAAAAAGGCTTTATTTGAGCATTCCGAAATAGAATATTTATAACGGCTCTTAGTTTTAAAGTTATCATGAAAAATACAAAAAAAAAATACCATTCTCTCTCTTAATCTCCGAATATAGCAAAGCGAAAAATCTGAATTAAATTTAGACGATAGAAATTTTAAAGCTAAAATTAAGCGATCTCTTAAAGTAGCACAGTTTATCAGAAATCTGCAAAAAACCATTACAAACAAACTTAGTTTTGCTTTTCTAAACTAGACGGTATTGCTTCCAAAAATACTATATGTATATCGGTACCCTCGGCGCGCGAGTCCGACTCGCAATTAACCGTTTTTTTTATAATATTGGTAAAAAACAAAATAATGCCAAAAATTACTTTCATTCTAATAAGTAAATGTGATCTTAATTTGTAAAAAATATTGATCGTTTTGTCTAAAGTCGAGTTATCAAAAAGAAAAACAATTTACAGACTTTATTTTCGTTTTGCATTTCGGTATGCAAATTCTGAATTCTCTGGAATTTCGATTCCTCTGGGCTTTATTATTTAAACCTTTCCTATCAACTTTCTTTAGATAAATAAGTCATACTTACTTTAATATAACTATATCTTTTCAGATTTACTTACTCTTCATAAATAAAAAAGTGAGTTCAGAGCAAGGATATTATGGTGGATGGAGGCCATTAACCAACGAAGAAGCTTATCGAAGGCTCAACATAAATGTTCCGAAATTTAACAATTTACACCTCCTTGACCCGCCATGGCATTCATTTATAAAAACGACCGCAGACAATGTGGAAGAAATTAAAACTAACGTCATAAAATTAATTGAACCTCAAAAGATTTTGGGGAATTTTTCCATTAAAAGGTTCGGGCTTCCAACTAAACCAGACAGTAACGAAGAAGAAACGAAGGACACTGTTGAAACGAATTTTGCCAAAGTTGAAATATCTACAGTTAAAAACATAAGAAAACCAAAGAAAATTGAAGATCGCAACTTTGATATTCCAATAAATATATTAATTCAAGACCAAAACACTGAATCTATTGATAAGTTTCAAGAACACTATAAAAGAACTAAGAACGATGAAACTGCCGATGATGAAGAAGCAGACAGTTACCAAGTAACTGAAACTCTGGATGCTACTGGTACAAGAAGAACAGAAGAAAACTCAGGATACGAGTATTCACCACCAAATATCAAACCTCCTGAAACGAAAAACTTGACTAATATTTTTCATAACATTCTTGGTAAATATAACATCAATACAAATGACAAACTAACAAATTATGAAAAATCTCTAGTACCCAACAACTCTAACCAAAACAAACAGATTCTTTTTGTACCTTTTCCAATAAGATATTTCGAAAGATTCAACAGCTTAAATCATCTCCCAGTTGACCCACTTATAGCAGTGTTCCTTTCGAATTATGGCCATTACATTCCAAGCTATTACGGACTTCAGAATAATTACAGAAATCTGTATGGCTATTTGGCTTCAAACAATATACACAACAATAAGCCTTTTGGCTCTTATAAAGTCTTCTCTGATACCGATTCGTCTAGCAAATAAACGCTCCTAGTTTATGAGTCTTTAGTTTTAATGTCACATTATCCTGTATTGGCAAAATTTATAACGAAGCTTATAGTAATATATTAGGAAGTTTTCAAATGATACAGTTTGAAAAATCATGAAATCTTTTTTCTAGGAGAAAGTCTCAAAAAGTTCGGTCATTAGTATACGTACGTGCTTTATGCTAAGTAGGCCAAAAACTTCGACCCAGTTCCATTCACTTCGTTTCTCCTAATTTAAGAACTAATTTAATTACTAGCTTCATTCCAATATCTCACGGTGCCCATCTAAATGCAAATACAGAACGAACTGTGTTGCCAACTTTGTTTCGGGGAATGTTTACGTCAATTTTGCATTTAGCTGAAACTCACTGACCTATAAAAATCTTCCAGTATTATTTTTATACTGTAGTATTTTTAATTGAAAAGGGTGCAAAGAAGTTTGAACTATGATTAATTAAATCAAATATTTAATCATATTCAAATTTAAAATTTCATTACCCCAATTGGTAGATATATATTTTTTTTAAGTTGCCTATCAACAAAGTAATCACTTAATCTCTAAATAAGCTTTTAAAAGGTTAACCCTCCACAAAGTCAAATTCTTTTGTGACCTTTTGACATTCAAAATTGCCAGACGACATTGTTCTCAGTTTTTGTCCGACTCAGCAATTAAAAACTGCCCGCTAGCGGCGATGCAAATTCTCTTGTATTCTCGTCACGCAGGCCGCAGGACTTCGCCCGGGGGCGGAGCCCGAGGGACAGAGGCTCGAGGGTCGGGAGGTTAGGGAACTCCGTGCCAGCCTCCAATTTATCTAATTAACGAACATTAAAACTCTGCACATCCCCAATTATACGGCCGACGTTTAACTGTAGGAAGTGCAGTTAAACCGTTTTAGCTGTTTTTGAGTTTTGCTCGTTTTGTGATGTGAGTTTTGAGGAGTTTTATGACTGGCAATTTCTTTAGTTTTATCACCGTTTTCACCAAATATTCTAAGTTAATGTACCTACCTCACATAAAACGTGTGGTGTTTCATGAATTTATTCCTTCTTCTGTTTTTGTAGGGATTCAAGTTTTTAACATAATTTGGAAATTAAATAAAACACACACTTACACTGTATATACAGAACTAAAATCAATACTTGAAATTTTTAAATAAAGTAAATAAATATTTTGACGAAAATTAACTTTATCAATTACGATCCCTGAAGGTCTTACGTCTTTGATTCTAAGTAAAGGGATATAAATATAAAAATAAATATTTAAATGATTATGAGTCAATATAGAAATTTATATTCATCACACAAATATGTTTACATTTAATTAGTGGAAAAATGGGAGAAAGGCCTTTTATCTGCTGTGGAACACAACAGAGTCATAATAATTACAAGAATTAATAAAAATACGAATCTGGGACCTACGGACCTACGTGAAATGTATTATTTCCTTCCTTAAACTACATGACCACATAAAAACCTTTGTCGTACGCGGTAGTCAACTCATTATCATCATATCAGCCGAAAGCCGTCCACTGCTGGAAAAAGGCCCCCTAAAGATCTCCATGACGACCGGTCCTTCGCTGCTCGCATCCAACGGCTTCTACACTACGTGTTTCTTAGAATCTTAACGCCTAACAAGTAATAACATTAAATACTTATTTTTTCTCTGATTATGAACTCCAACTTTTGAAAAACAATGATATTCATGACTTAATTTCCCTCAAACAGCCCACAAATCAAAACCACAAGCATCTTATATTGAAATCTGTAACACAACCTGCGTGTAAATATTATGATCTTGTCATCATCATTAATCTCTAGATGACAGTGATTTACGACCGAACCCGGGAACCAAAACATGTGCGCACCTGCCTGAATATTATCAAAATTCAGATTTCCTCGAATAAGAATATTCAAGATTAAATTTTCATGAAAGTAATACTTATATCATCAAAGGAAATAGAATATCATACCTACATGTTTTATATGTTTTAGGTTTTATAGCATGTTTTAGTTTGTAGGCATTGAAATTTACTAGTATTAAGACTTATGTTTTTATATTTGAGCTATTAGCATAATATTATATATTCTTTGCTTGTTTTAATTTGTTTTGAATAATAAAATACATTTTAATTTTATTCCATGTTTATTTATTATTCATTTGTTTTTGGTCAGCGTCACATAAGTTCACAGTAACAAAGTTTTTCTTATTTGATCTTAATTTTAACATTTCCAAAGTTTTGAAAGTTCTAGAATACGATGATTTTACATGGTCCATATTATTCGGGGCGTTGTTTCTATAAGTTTCACTTTGACTTGAATGGACGCTACAATGCGTTGAATCTTCGCTTGGCTTGCTGGTACTAATCATTGTATCATCACTGAGTTTCTTTTTCCTGAAAATAATTAACATTCAAACTATTATCGGTCTCTACCGCCTCTTAAATGTTATCTTGTACAAAACATGTTTGTTATATTTTTTGATAATGTTATATTTTACTTAGTTTTTTGCTAAAACTATCTTTGTAAACCATAGAAAATTACAGTAAGACCTCTTAAATGACATTAACTCTAATGGGCATTTCTGCAACTGATGTTAATTTTTACCTTCCCTGGCTTTTGTCCATCAAAGCACCTATATCTTTCAAATGCTTGTGATTACCCTGCATATTCTTAAAAATATAGAGAGGAGATGAAGAGACAAAATGAAAATTATATGTCGTGTGTAGTTGTAGTAGTGCATTTACAAAAGACATCATGCTACCACGATTGACCACGATGCAATTTTAATACAGCGACATCTGAACAATAACTTGGGAACCACTTTGAGGTTAGCTTAGAGCGCCATCTATGGATTTGCTTAAGTACCGCAACGCAGTGACGAACTACTACGCCACCACTCTGCTGACTCTACTCAAAATTAGTTCAGAAGAATGCCGTGTCTCTGTGGATGGCGTTTTAATAAAATACTAGAGACAGTTTTCCGATTTCCAATGCTCGACTCCGAGCTCTCGCAATAGGATTACAAAAGGTGGTTCCAAGAAAAAATTTGGGTAGGGGGAACATACCAACGAAAATGTTCTAAGAAAGTTGCAGAAAAGGATAACTACCAAACCTCTTGCCAAACCCCAAGAACGTAAAACTGAATTACTGTTCCCAAAAAACATGAGTTGAAAACCGAACAAAAAAATTACTTGGGAAAGTGCATCAGTTGATAGCGCATTATGTATAGGAGATCAATAAATATTTTTCGTATTTCTACCTATAAGTTTTAGAAAAAGTCGTTAAATTTTTATTATTTTTCGTATAATTTGGCAGGATATATTTTAATATCATTTGGCAAAATATATTGTCCCGTGTGGTGCCGGCAAAGAATAGTACCAACCCATACATGCCCGTGGGTGTCGCAAGAGGCGACTAAGGGTTATAAACTGGAGGATGGGCAGCAGCATCCTCCTTTGTATCTTACATCTTACTTACTGCAGTCACCTACAACCGCGGTCCATGGTGCCAGCCGTAACGCTACCAAGCGAGGTGACTATGGTACTTCCCCTCTACATTTTTCCAGCAAAACTGGAATACTAGAGGGAGCTCCCTGTCCTGTAGTGGACGTATCATGGGATGTTATGATGATGATGATGATTTTAAATATTTCCATGATCAAATAGTAAATAAATAAATTATCATTTCACACATCCTATTCTACCTATTGAATAACATATTAGCTATCTACCGGAATTTGTTAAAAGTTCAAAACTCTCTCAACAATATGTGGGGAAAGTGAATCCATAATGTGCCGTTTGTGAATAAAATAACAAGAAAGAAAATATAAAATATAATTTATAGTAAATGTCCAAACTTGTTCTATCTTAGAAGGAGCTAAGAAAATAAATGTGATAATAGAGAAGGCAGTTCTTTGTTACGGTTCATTAGCTTGATTTGGAATTGTGGTTTGTATAATTTTATAAAGATAGGTTTCTTTAAAATTAAAAACAGATTTGTTCGTAAATAGATTAATCTGCAATAACCTGCAGATCACTGATGTTATTGTTATTAAAGAAACTTGCATTGATACCTTTTGTGTTTTTTTTTTTGTTTAATAAGTATCAAATATTTTTGTCATTTAAGTTTTTACTAACGCAAGGATGTATGTCTAATAAAATATTAAGTAAAATAGTATATATATATGGCGCCCCCGCATTTCGGAAGATATTCAAAGTTTTCAACACAACACTTCTGTATTGGAATAAAGTTTATTTGCAGTCAGGGTTATAGTTATATTTTTGAAATAGTTGTAGCGTTTTAAAATTAAAATTCAAAAACGCAAATCAAAACAGCTAATTATTTAATTTTAATTTCTCATGCTAGAGTCAAACACAGATTTTAGAGACTAGAAAAAGAGGACAAAAATCAGAAAATCCTACAAAAATCTTTGCTCAGCCTACCGCATCCACCAGCTAAGCGGCTTCCTACTCTCGACGAGTGAAAGTAAAAAGGTTTGAGATAACGTTACAAGCTTAGCACGTGGTTCGGATGACTTAATAACTGGTCCCGTACCGTTTGACCGTACTGGCCGCACTATTATTTAGACACGGCTTTTGGGTAGGCTGTGATAAGGACTAGGTACTCGTAGTTGCCATTCCTATGGTCGCAGTCCACTTTCTGGGCGCAGCGAAACAGAAAATTTTATTCAAATAACTCAAACTAACGCCAAAATGATAAAAAGGCCTAGCTTGTAATTTGATTGACATTAGATTTTCGGTCAAGACAAAACAATAATATTCAGAATAAATCCTACTAACTTAATGTATACATTATTCATAGTTCTTTCGAAGTTTTCTTTTCCCAAATTAAAAAAATAGTAATTTTACTGTTGGTTTATTTTTCATCTAAGTATTTAGTCGATTTAATAGATCGTCCACACTTTTGCAACCTAAACTCAACCTTGGTTCTCGCCGATTGGATTTCGCGCCATATCACAGGAAATCGCGACCGGCCATCTTGTCTTGAGTAACAGTGGAAATGGAGGCGTTTCCGGGAAACAGCTGATAACAACGATCCACACTGTAAAAGATTACAATTTTATTTAACTGTTGTTATTATAAGATACTAAACACACGTTATTGAATTATTATTGTTTAACATATGTAGGTATTTTAGATTTATGTATCATCATATATATCAGCCGAAAGACGTCCACTGCTAAACATAGGCTTAAAAAAAAAAGAAAATCTGGAAAATATATTGCAATAACTTTCAGTTCTGGACTTCTTGAAACACTTAAGATTTTGGAGCGATATACAGGGTGTAAGGGACGGTGTACCGAAAACTGAAAAGACGTGCTCAGACAACGAAACTGAACAACTTTCTCAAAGAAAAATTTCTGGGAAATTAATAAAATTTTTGACCCATCCATACAAATTGCTCACTCTGATCTAACAGTTTGTATGGAGAGGTCAAAAAAATTTTACATTTCCCAAAAATGTTTCTTTGGGAAAGTTGTTCAGTTTTGTTGACTAAGCACGCCCATTCAGTTTTCGATAAACCTTCCCTTACACCCTGTATTATACAAGCACGACCCCATGTTAGTATCTAACGTGAAATTCGACTAACGCAAAACCTCTCAGGTGGTAGGAAACTGAACAACTTTTGTTCTACAACTTTTGGAGATAAACATTTTTGTTTTAAATAGAAAATTAAATTCTGTTTTCCCGATCTCGAATGAGTAAGTTTCTTTATTTTTATTTGTAAAAATTGTAGAACAAAAATTTTCAGACTGGTGGAACCTCCTCCCGGGTTTTGCGTTTACGTATATGTTATGAGAAGAGCAATTTTGACTTGATATAAGATTTTGATAATGATAAATGTTTAAGTGTTATTGGTGCGCAGTAAAAAGTGGTTTCGGTCAGTGGAGCGAACCGTTTTTATTTTATTTGCGTTTGGATCCGCCGCGCCCGCGCAGCACGCGATATTACGGATTAGTTATAAAAGATGCGTTACAGCTATATGAATGATAGTTCGCAAGTTATTCCGTGTCAGTTTTATAAGTATTATATTTCGGAATGTTATAGAATAAAAGCATTGCACGTTCAGTTAAATAAAAACTGATTTAATCAAATCAAAGTGTTGTTTTTGCGATAAACTTGCTACATTTTGTTGCACGCAAACAAAATTAAGCTTATTATGTGATAAGTGTTATCACGTTATAATATCATTCAACAACTGGTTGTGCCCACGACTTAGTTTTTACTTTTTTCAGTTTATAACAACAATAGCTTCCATTTGAGTGAACAGATTGCAATGATATAAAGATTGCATAGAAATTAGCCAAACACATCATTGAAAACCACATTTGAATCGGTTCAGTGGTTTGTGAGTTTATTGCGCACACATAATACAGATCAACAGAGATTAAGAGGCTGACATACAATTAGACAAACATATCAAGAATTACCCGAATGGGTTCTATTTCTTATTTTGTGACCACCTAGATTATATTTTTGCGAACATTTTTAGAGGTATCAGGTTGAAATTGATAAGGAATATTAGTATATAAACAACACAAGATCTGAAAATTTAAATTTTTTACAACCACGCAATCAAAAGATATATTATGGCTTTTTATGTCCTCATCTCCATATATTTATGCAAAAAAGAAAAACCTAAAATTATGAAATTTGGCAAAAAACTAGGTCTCACAATACATATAAACGGAAAAGTCTTAAATAATAAAATATTTCAATTTTTCTAACAACTAATAGTAACCAATTAAGGCGAGCTCCCATTTCAAGAACTTTTCTATAAAAGAGGGGTCAAGTGGGGTGGTCGCGGAGTTTTTAAAATCAAAGAGCAAACGCTTTTAGTATATCATATGTTAGATAGATATGGAAGCCTTAGGGCGCGAGTCCGACTCGCACTTGGCCGGTTTTTTTATAAATATTAATGCCAAAATTCTGTTGTGTTACTCAAAGTAGAAAACTTCAGAAAACATTTATAACAGCCTGTAGAAAAGGTTTGTACGGGATGTACTCGTACATGGGAACTAAACATTATCCTGTGTGAGAAACATTAAACTATGTTATGAATATTTTATTTAAAAAAAATGTTTATTTATACGTCACACTAATTAACTCTTAACATCGTGTATGGAAATTAAGTACTGCGAATATTAACGGTTTTTTTAAAATATTGTCTTGTAAGTTAAACTCACTAAGTAAAAATATGTTAAGTAACATGTAATTATGTGTCAATTATGTAATTCACCATATTCGTGAGTAGAAATAGTCTTTCCGTTTGCTTTAGCACATAAAATGACTATTACATAATAGTAACTTCTTTTATAGATGTTTTATTTAACATTAGTTATTTTTACATGGTACATGATTTTACTGAGGCGCTATTTTTATTGCGCCCCAGTACAAAAATAGTATAAAATGTAAAATTTTTTAATCAGGACCAAACGATATTTGTAATATATTTGAGCCGTTTCCGAAGGTGCTTTGAAAATTATCAAAACACATTGATCGTCATTTGCAACTGATCCTTCCACATTTTAAATATGGATGAACTATAATTACTGGACCTTTAACATTTTTACAGGATCAAGGACATGCTCTTCATAAGTGTGACTGCATGGCCTATTGGTGCGTTCGGTAGTTATCCTGCTTTTTGCAGATCGGGGTTTGATCTCGCCCAGGGCAATTTTTGTATTATGAATACATGTGTTTGATCAGTGTCTGTTTGTTATGTAGGTATCGCCTATACAGGGTATTACGAAAAGTACTGTAATCCTTTAAAAGATATGTTCTTCCCTATGTAGAAACATAAGTTGAAATATAAAAAATATATTCTAACTTTCCATACAAATATGTTGGTCATCTACATTATATTAATACAGGGGGGTGTAAGGAACTGGTTGGCAAAAATGAGAACGCATGATCAGTCGTAACACTGAACAACTTTTACTAAAAAATCGGCCTCTCCATACAAACTGTTCAATAAAATTTGTAATTTTGTATGGAGCGGCCGTTTTGTTTTTATCATTACCAGTGATATGTACTCCCTCCTAGAAGGAAGTTGTTCAGTTTTACGACTGATCGTGCCCTTTCAATTTATGCCAACTTGTTCCTTACACCCTGTTCAGTAAGTGAAAAAAAAAATCGATCTAAACTCGGGAAATGCTGTTTAAAGAATTACTGTGCCTTTTCCAACATAATACAATTTCTATTTTTCAATTCGCGTAACTTAAAGTTCATGACCAGTTAACGAAACTGAATCACTATCTTAGAGAAACATCATGATAACATCGCGTGGTACGTCCACCCACGGGTAGAGAGAGATGGGTTGTGTAAAAACACGGTTTATTATCATTATTAACCGGGCAGAAAAGAAATTTAACAAAACAGCGGATTTCCTACAGCAATAATTTTATGCTATAATCCTAATAAGTACATCGTTTAATGACTCTTAAGATCACACCTAGCTGAATTCAAAGACTAATTCGGCATACATTGCTCGTTGAAGTAAGGATATTGCAATTAACATAACCAAGCCTCCCAGCAATGTATGCCGAATTATTCTTTGAATTCAGCTAGGTGTGATCGTGGTTTTATCAGATTTGGAGTGATGTTATAACCGCAGTGACGCAACTAGCACTTTATAAGATATGGCTTGGTGAGTGAAGCCATTACCAGTAGCTCAGTATTCCGAAAAGCGTGTAAAATTATCAAATTCCATTAATTTAGCTATGGGTTTTTGTATTATTTGCTTTCTCATGGTCTACATTATTTATACAGTAAATGTAGAACAAAGTTCATTTTTAGGGTTCCGTACCTCAAAAGAAAAAAAACGGAACCCTTATACCCTCACTTTGTTGTCCGTCTGTCTGTCTGTGTGTCTGTCAAGACCCTTTATCTCACGAACGGGTAAA
Source organism: Athrips mouffetella (assembly GCA_947532105.1). NCBI lineage: Eukaryota > Metazoa > Arthropoda > Insecta > Lepidoptera > Gelechiidae > Athrips > Athrips mouffetella. The sequence continues at coordinate 531,605 of OX383964.1, forward strand.
GGTATCAGGTTGAAATTAATACCATCTATTAGGATCCATGAACCACACAAGATATGAAAATTTAAATTTTTTACAATGACGCAATCAAAAGATATGGCATTTTATGTCCTCATCTCCATACATTTATTCAAAAATGCAAAACCTACAGGGTACTTCCCGTTGACATAAAATTATGAAATTTGGCAAGAAGGTAGGTATCACAGTACAAATAATGGGAAAAGTCTGAAATCATTAAATATTACAACTTTTCTCACAACTAATGGTAACCAATTGTGGTGAGCACCCGTTTCAAGAACATTCATATAAGAGAGGGGTCAAGTTGGATGGTCGCTGAGGCAATTTTTGTTGTAGTTCTATTTTAAAAACGGGAACACTTACAAACTTGAAAATTGGTATGTTTGTAGTGTATAAGCTGTAAAATAACAACAAATAATAAAATTTGGTCAAGCACGTGTCGGACTCAAAAAATCTAGCACATTAACTTACTGAAATTTCAAATAGTACAATTATGATTATGTGGTGGTACGGAACCCTCAGTGCGCGAGTCCGACTCGCACTTGGCCGGTTTTTTTACTCTTTCGTCTGTTTTAGTAAATGTTAGTAAAATACATACATACTCGTAATATCACGCCTTGTTCCAGTCGGGATAGGCAGAGTAGGTACACAGTTCTCCACCTGCTACGAAAAGATTACGACTCAAAATAAAATAATCAGCTAATTTAGCCTAAGAAGTATGTGTTAAGAGCTTCCGTACCTATGTTCCTTACCGTTGGTCCCACACATAAGTCATGTCAAGACTGAAATATACTTGTAAGGCATACGGCAAGGACACGATATATAATAGGCGGACCACGGGCGATACTTTTGAACGCAGAACTGTATATAAGCTAACGCTTTTGAATTTGTTTTCATTCAAAAATTATCAGGTTGAAAGAAATCTCCCGTGGTACACCCAGGTGAACTACGCAGGTGGACAACGGGATACCCGGCAAGGAGAAGGCACGGTGACTCTTCAAAAGTTATACATACAAAATGTATGAAAGCGACGGGTCTTAAATTATACAGAGTGGTGTATGTGAGGTTCCAAATATTTTGTTTGAGGGCTTTGGCGGCTCATCAACTGCTAAAATTGTGTCTGTGATCTTTTGTAACGTTTTATATGAGTGCTCTGCTGATGTACCTTAGTAAATAAAATAATCAACTCTGACACGAAAGTCTGTGAGGTCGGTCGGTCATTGATCTTATTATAACCCACACGATACCAAACTCTTTGTACGAAACAATGATGAAAAATGAAATGAAAATGAAAAATTTATTTATAACAAATGGTTACAAGTCATAAGAATCCTTTTTACATGTGTAAAAATACATTCCTAGGTAAAAATTAATCTTATTTAGTTAAATTACACGATAACAAAATAACAGAGTTTTTAAAATACACTTTAAAACTGTAAATATTATAAATTATAAAATGTCATTTTAAAATTTGTAAAATAAATTGTAAAAGTTTTAAATATATGTAAAGAATTATGAAACTATTGTTCTGCAACAGTTTTATTTAGAATTTGGTTACCTTGATTTTGATAAATAATATGTCAGATAGTTATGTCTATGTCGTAGAACTCCTTATATTCATAGAATTGTTTTTCCATCAGCCATCTTCTAATTTCTCTTTTAATTGCTTGTAAGGAAGTTGCATGACTTGTAAACTTAAACAAACTTTTGTAAGACAAATTTGATAATGTTAAAACTATGAGTATAAAAAGTCTAGATAGCTGTTACCTCATAACATCCAATCAAACGTCCACTGCCGAACTAGGAAACACATACCTACATAATATCACGCCTCCTTGTTTTGCTGGAACAATGTGGATTGGAAGTTCCACAGTCACCACGCTTGTTAGCGTTGCGGTTAGCACCACGGACCACGGTTGTTGGTGACCGCAATATGTAAGATGGTACGATACACAAAAGGACACTGCTGCCCATCCTCCTGTTCACAAATCCCCCGACAGCCACAGGTACGAGTATAGACGGGTTAGTACGAGTATTATTCTTTGCCGGTACCACACGATCCCCGCTTTGTCTCTTTTCAACTTAAATAAACAGCTGCAATATTACATATTTCCGTCTCGGTACTAGTTCACTTTCTTGTAATAAAAATAGTATGTAGGTAAGTATCTATGCACTAATTTCACTTTCAGTGTCCACGTTATACAGATTACATGTAATTACGCGTGGTAGTACGTAATGTCTGTCACTTACATTAAACATTGAGCTTTGGTATGAAAACGATAGAATGGACTTTGTGAACAAAGTGACTCGACTTGATAAACAATTTATTATTATTTTTATACTATTATGGATTTAGGATTTTTTTTATACTATTATGGATTAAGATTAACTCTTAATTTTTTATGCTATTATTTTGTGGAGGATTGTGGTCTCTGGCTACCCCAACGGGAAAGAGGCGTGATGTTATGTATGTATGTATTATTTTGAAACTGAGTTTTAACGTTTTGCTTGCAATCTTGTGATTTTATTATCATGTTTGTACATTTTCCTGTCAGAAATAAAGATGTGATTTGTCCGTGTGATTTTGCTTCGACATTTGAAGTGCTGCAAAATCTTTCAGTAAGTACAGGATTTTGATAAATTTGCTTAAAACCAGGTGCTCAATGGTTTTTATGTTGGGAACATTTGTAAAAACTGAATGTATTTATTTGATTGTTTATTGTATACACAAATATACAAGCAATACATACATTATGAACAAAGACACAACACCTACAACTGCTTATTTCAACTAGGAAATTTCTTCCAGCAGGACTATATAAGCAAGAACAAAGGTACTGGAAGAGGCAGACTGGACTTTTTTTGTGGACAAACGAGAAGGTGGGCCATCTGGGGTAAGTGGTCACCACCGCCCATGACACCCACTGTCTAATTGGTGATATAATTTGACACTAATAAGACGGCAGAGCGCGTCACTCACCCTGAGAACTAAGATGGTATGTCTTATGTGCCGGTACTTTCACTGGCTCCCTTACCCTTTAAACCGAACCACTGCAATGTAAACACTGCTGTTTTACGGCAAATACTTCTACTTTACGGCAGAAAAAGGCAAGGGTGTGGTACTTCCCCAGACGGATTTTGCACAGAAGCCCTACCACCATGGCAACTAGAGAGATTTATACTTAGTTTGAATTATTTTGTTGTACTGGTTTCTTAAGTACAATTTGTACATTCATTTCTGTAATTTTAACTCGATGTTAAACAAGAAACTGACTACTGAGTAACATTTACGCTAACGTTTCCTTAGTTACATTAATAATAAGAGCTAGACTTGACTGAACTCGGAGTATGTGCTTCCGTGCCGCGTTTCCGGTAACATGTGTAATTACACCCTTAAGATCTTTATGGTGGTGTATGGTCGGAAAATTTAAGGTTTTTAAGCTTTTAGAATAAATTTTTGAAATATTAAACAATTACCTCACCAATATTGAGGTATGATCGTTTCTGGTACTTAATAACTAAGGTGGCCCACAGCTTTGAAATAGTTTTCCTTTTCTGGCGCTGACTACCAAATCTGCCATGAATAAACTGATTTGGTTCGCCATTCGTTTTTCTTTTTTATTCTCTTGGACTATGAACCTTTGTAAAAGAGATTGGAACCTCGCTGCGCTCTTAATTTGAGACTTTTGTCCATTGTCAAACATGAAATGTTTATTTGCATTCTTTTGTTCTATCAGTTATGTAATAAGCAAAAGCTTAATGTGGTGAACTTTATATTGCAGATATTCTCACGTATCAATCTCATTAGTTACATACGAGTACAAATAGATTATTTTTAAATAGATTATTCTATTTAAGCTTAGAGGTTCCGACTCGCGGTCTGCCAGAGAGCTATGGAGCGCAGTATGTTAGGCCTGAAACTGACCGATAAGGTGAGCAATACTATGCTGCGCTCAATAACTCAAATTTCCGATGTGACCCACGCAGCCGCCAAACTAAAATGGGATTGGGCTGGCCATGTCTGCCGCATGCCGGATATATTGTGAGCAAAAACCACCACGCAGTGGATGCCACCAACAAACAGAAGGCGACGCGGTAGACTCAGACGGAGATGGCGAGATGAGCTAGACGCCTTTCAAACTAATTGGCCGGAGGAAGCACAGGATTGGAGTCCTATCCTGTGCTTCCTCCGGCCGGCGACGTCCTATCATAGGACGTCGTGGAGAGAACGGAGGGAGGCCTTTGCCCAGCAGTGGGAAAATTAAGGGCTATTTAAGATAAGATAAGAAATTCATTTGATAATTCAATTCTCAATGCATTTTATATTTTATAGTGGTGACTCTTTGCGGGTGGTTGGCTGTGGCTCTCCGCCTGGGCTGCGATGTTTGTGTAAGGTACCACGCTTTGAGTTGTTGTCGTTGCGCTAGAAGGTTCCTACGGCACATCATCCGTAGGGCTCTTATATCTGCCAATGTCCCTTGTGTGCTAGAGCCCAAGGGTCTAAACAAGTCAGATGGGAGGAGGTTTGGACCCCCGCTCCGGGTCATGCCTGGTACAAAGGCTGTCCATTGCGATTCAAAGAGACAATGCCGCGAGCATCATGGACACCTTTGCATCAGAGATGGCGACGGGCGGGTTATTTGACTGAAAATTAATAATTTATTTTTATTATTGAGACTATGTTTTTGACATTTAATGTAAATTAATAAATAATATATGGTAGTGTGGTTTTATAGTTACTGGTTACTATGTTACATTAAATAATGAATAAAGTTGTAGATTAATACTTAAGCTATATGCAGCACAGCCTCCTTGAGTCGGCTTTCTTCAGCATAGTGTTTCGCTGGAATATTTCAGCACCATAATTTCTTGTATTTAATGTAGCCATCCAATAAATTATAAGCCTTTTACACAATCTTCGAACTTTCTTCATGGAAACTGCAGATATAATCTGACATTTTGTTGTTATTTCGTTCAAACAAACCCACAAAAATGTACTTCTTCTTCTTTTCGAGTCAAGGACAAAAACTGACTACAAAATCTTAGCCCAAGACGTGGCCACAATAATAGCATTTTGGTTGCCCTAAAAAAGGTCCCTCCGATTGCAGGAAACTGGAGACGTAGAGCACAACAGCAAAGTGTAACTCGGATTGCAAAACACCGCACTTACACTTGTCGTTATTTATCAGAGAAGCCCCACGTCTTCCTAAGTTCCCCGTAAACGCCCGATCGCAGTCGATTTAGGGACTTATATATGGACCAGGAAAGATTAACTGTTTTTCCTACCTCTACGGTCTGTCTGTTAGTAGCTTCCTGTTACACTCAATATGCCTGTCTCTACCCCTTGGCTTTTAGATCATAAACATATAGACACTTGGTTTCAATTCACCTGAAAACAGTAATTTATATTCTAAAGTCTTATATGTTTTTTAAAAACATTGATTACAAAAATGATTTAATGATTTAAAAACATAGTTTAACTTTGCTGTTCTGTAGTTCAAAATTTTCTTTTGCAACCGATATGAGAAATAATCAACTCTAATTCAATGGGATAACATATCTATAGTTTCGTCTCATCTATATTATTTATAGAAAGGTTATTTAATCTATGGTAATCTTAGCTTTATTATCGACTCAAAGGGTATCGGATGTGATCACCGGAAATACAGTTGTTTCTTTGAATTATTTGCTTATAGTACTGCCATCTGCTATTCAGTGGTAATATTTTAAACTTTATTACCATGCCATAAAGTCCAACCTGTTTTTACTGACTCGCTTAAGTTGACTAAGTTGGTGACGAGTACCTTAATGTAACGTCAACCCAAAGTTATAATTTCCGTGAAGTTGAAAAACTATTATGTAAGATACATAAAATACTGTACCTCGAATAATAATATTATGATAGATTGTTTTCGTTTGCCTTATGTAAGACAAAATTTCCGATTTTTTTCACGTTTCTAAAGAAAAATCTACATGGTAGTCAACTTGTAAATTATTACGTTACTTTTAGAAATAAATAAATATTTACATGATGAAAAAACGTTGACAATTATGGACTAAAGATCTTTGAACTCCACGTAAGGTCGTATTTTAAAACCGATATATTAATGATCTTGCGTAACTGTGAACAAGATAGATGCAACTTCAAATCGCATTTCGTTTTGAATTTTAAGTTTGGTTACGAAACTCGAAACCCAAAAATGTAAATCACGAGCTTTCTCAGAAGGTCGTTAGTCGAAAGTTGAAATACTCATTCAAAATTTTTACAAATATATTGTTACAAATAGCATAGCTTAAACAAGGTTTTTATAAATTCATGTAAACATTTTTAAGGGCTTATTCTGGTGTTATCATCATCATATCAGTCGAAAGACTTCCACAGCTGAACATAGGCCAGCCCTAAAGATCTCCACGACGACGACCGGTCCTACGCTGCTCGCATCTTCTCGCAACTGCCACCGGTCCATCTTATAAAGGTTTCTAGTTGGTTGTTGGAGAATACTACAACAAATTGATTTTTACGTCATTAGGATCTTTAAAAAGGTATCAGTTTCCATATAAAGTTATCTTTCGAGCGGTTCCTGTCTTTTCCTTCCTTTAACCTTAATCTCTTACATTTTCACCGGTTTTAGCATCCATGTGTTGAGACATTTCTCCTTCTTGAAAACTTTTACTATGTTCAACCATTACTTCTTCTTGGCTGCCGATACGTCATATTTTAACAGCTGACCGGTTCCCTTAACAAAACTCGTTGTCTTTAGCTTTATCATTAATTTTCTGAAATCCTATATTACAAATGGGTCTATTTCCAAGCACTGCTGATAGGTTTCCTAAATTTGTCGTAAACTATAATTTTTTTTTCATAAGCTACATATACTTTTTTTTAATTTATTATGATGTTTTTTTCTATAAAGCATCTTTTAGCTTATGACGTTTTACAGTACATGTAATGAAACCTACGAAGTTGAAATTTTTATGTCTTTTAAGATCCAAACCAGTTAATGGAAGATCAATTCGATAAAGCACAAGTTACTACGAAGATGATATATTTTAATGTACATAATTATTAGCGAAAGTAGCTTTCTATGGTGTATCCGTTTTGAAGGACGACCGGTTCTATAAACAATAATGTATTCATATTGTAACATAATGTCTCATTAATATATTACCTATGCAAATTTTAAAAGTATACACGATAGTTTAGAAGAAAAGTATATTATCTAATATCTAAGTCGAAAATGACGACAATACTAATTACTCATATCAGTCGCAATAGATGAAGGTGGTGGTCTTACCGTGAAAGTACCACCCCTTTCCTACACAGGGGATAAGGGACAGCCTTCCGAATACTGAAAGGGCATGATCAGTCAACGTAACTGAACAACTTTAAATAAAATGTAAATAAAAAATATTATTCATAATTTCAAACTTGATTGAGCAGTTTTTATGAAGAAGGCGATTTGTTTTTCATTTCCTGAAAGTTTAATTCGCTGAAAGTTGTTCAGTAACGTTGACTAATCAACTGGTCATACCCTTTCAGTATTCGGAAGGCTGTCCCTTCCACCTTGTATATGAATATGCCTTTATGTGCCCACGTTGCTGTGTTTTTGTTTAATTAAAGGGTTGGTTTTAAGGGAGCTAGCAAAACTACCGGTATATGATATGAGACGTTATTATTTTTTTATGATTCACTTGATGAGCAGTGTGCTTTGTGCTCCTATTGATGTCAAAAAATGCAACAAATAAGTTTGGGACCACATTAAAAACATTGTCACATCAACTGAAATACTTCAATTTATCGACAGATGTCTTCTTTAAATATGTCCACGGCGACAAGTCTGACATGTCCATCATTTTACTCTTTTGAGCTAAATGCAATATAGACTATTCGTCAGTGGAACAGCCCCAACCGATTAAGATATAAAATTTGCTGATAGTAAAACAACAACAAAAATGGAAAAAATCCCAACTTTGACCATTCAGAACCTATACCGGACCGATTTAGTCAAAAAGACCAATAGTCTCGGCGTCATGTCAGTAGAAGAGCCCCAAACGATTTAGGCAGGAAATTTGCTGATAGTCGAAAGAGTAAAATGATGGACACGGGCTGGAGTACTATTGGAGTTTCATTAGATAGACTGAGGTACAGGCCAAATAAATGTTTTCCATATTTAACAAACTCTCAGAAAAGTGGATTTTACGTTTTCTGCACGCAATGTTAATGTTCTATTTACAAGACGGTCGAATATTCAGTAGATTTCGTTGAAAGATGATTATGCAATGCATTTGCTATTCTGCGATGAGAGTTCGTAGTGCGATGAAATCTTGATAGATAAAATCTTTAATATATGCAAAGTAATAATTAATTAATTGGTTACAATATCTTCTTAATCTTTAAAGAAGTTGATTAAGTTTTTACAATTTTGTGATGTAATCGGTTGTCGCTTCCGGCTGTAAAGTATTTACATAGAGCTTAAATTTTAGGAGGTACTAAACTTGTGATTTATGGTTTACGTTATGATTTTATTTGTATAATTTTGAAAATAAAAATAATAATATAGACACGAATTTAACACATCTGTTTAAAAAAAATATATTTGAAACTGTTAAAAGAGAAACAAATTGTTTTGATGAAATTGACAAGAATGTTTTTATGGCAGAGTAACCGACTCACTTGCGAAAACTGATATAAAAAAAGGGATGACCACGGTTCAGCATTAGGACACACTAGATTGTCATTGGGCTTGCTATTAAATATTTTAATTTATTTGTGAAAAAACCAGCAGTCGCAAATAAATTTCTTAAAATAAATTTTCATCTCATAATGTAAAGAGAAAATAATGTTCTTATGATCACCCGTGATAGAAAGAAAGAAAAGTTAATTAATTAATTAATATGTTAAACAGGACGTGTAACTCAAACCTTAACAAAAATGAAACTAACTAAACTAAAAACAAATTAGCAAAATGGATCACAAATTTAAAAAAATAAATTTTACTAGCAGGAAACATAAACTAAGAACTTGAGTTCAAATAAAAATTAATAATTAATTAATTTATACCAGCTTTTTCTTGAAGAAAAATATTAAAAGTAAGGGTAACAAAGTAAACTAAGGCAATCTCACGGACAGATTGTTTGACTGTATGCCCACCAGGTTTCAAACTCCGAATTTACAAGCCAAAAGCCCAATGCAATAAACACTAGACCAATTTTAAACATACAAACAATACACTCAGTATAGTGACAATAGGTACCTGACAAACCTCAGGAAGTTCCATTATATCTTCGCACGCGCTCATTTCACGGACGATATCCCCGGTAAATGTTGACTAGTGCAACACCGTGGCTTCGCTTATTATTATAAGAATACCATGTTACAACATTCCTATTTGAAAACGTTTTATTCATACATTGTGGGTAAGGGAAGTTTATAGAGTTGGAACATGATGTGACAGAGGCATTTTTTGTGCGTCAAAAATTTTACACACCTAGTAGTTGTTCGTTAAAACTTCATACATGATTCGAGAATAAAATATAAGATGTTTCCAAGTTTTGGAGATTTTATTACATATCAATCGACTAGTTTTTAACCTCAATCTGGCTTCAAGGACAGGAATGCAGTCGACTATGGATAAGTCTCCCAGAAAAAGGTCTATTGACGCTTAACTTGTATAAGTATGGGTTTTAAGAACGTCTCTCTTCACTTACTTTGGCATAGCCTATTCACTAAGAAGGGCTAGGTTTTTTTAATAACTTAATCTAATACCATTATAAACCACAGAAATGTAAGTCTTTGTCAAACATGGTTATAGTCACTCTATGTAAATCCGGCAAGTAAACATTGTCCATCGCGTTACATCAAACGACAATCGTAAGCTTCACGTACAATAAACCACACATATTCCTCTTACCATAAAAGCAACCGCTAACACACAACACCTTAGAGAATATTAATATTAGAGCCAAGCTGTGTGGATGACTGTATACCTGCTACAGTGACGGTTGCAATGATATAATATGGAGATTGCATTCAGTGCGTATCTGATCGATGTGAATCTTCCTTTTCCTTGTGTTATTATAGTTTGAGGGGGATTTGTCATCTCCTTGTTAGTTACATACATTTGGGTCTAATCACTTTTCCTTGCTATTTTTGTCTGTAGGATAAAAGAAAAAGCAAAATCGTCTTCTTCCACTGAGTGGTGAATTGCCCCCCGTGCTGAATCTGAAGAAATGAGGGGTCTAGTATCAAAACGCACTAAAATATTTTTTTGATTATTTTGAAATAAACCGCAAAAACCATAGAGTGCAAATAGTAGATTGTATCACAAGGCTGTAAAATAATATTTTTAAGGCGGGGGCGCTATTTTGAATCCAGAGCGAAGTGAAGGATTCTTGAGTAGAATCCTGAACGTAGCGAGGGATTCAATAGGTCGCCCAAGGTAAAAATATTTTTGCAGAAGCTTAATACACTCTACTTTTCATCTCCCTCTGTGAGAAAAGAATAAGAGGCTCATTAAGACACACACTCGTAATTAATTTTAAATATAAAATACCATAACAATATTATTACTTGATAAAACAATACTAAAAATCATATTAAGTATTATTTGTAACAACTGAAAATGTTATTGACATTTTTGTATCAATTAGGAACAGAACCTCTTTGGTTGGTAGTCTTGTTTACATTTTAGAGCATATTTCTTTTTTTATATTCACAATAATTTTAATAGTACAACCGGCCGGTATAATTTTTCATATAATATTTTGGTTCGACCTCTATGGTTGACCTAAAATATCCCTATGGTGGACCAAAATTCTAATTCTAATTTTAAATCCAATTTTTACCCGCTACGAAAGTCTCTTGGAGAAAAAAATTATTAAATAACAAAAACCCGACTGCTTAGCACAAGAGAGGAAAACAAGCTTAAATCTATTGGATTTAGTAACTTGAATTGTATAAGATACTGAAGGCGGGGACGAAAAAACGTTTTGTGGATGTTTACGACTTAATTTCGTTCGTCGTCGTTTTTAGTTTTCAGATTTGCTATGTCAAGTTATACTAAAGCATTTGCTTAAACCTTAGAATTAGGTTTTTAACAGCTATTGTTTGATACCCATTTGATTGTTTGATTTAAAAAAATATATTTCACCCTTCTTTTTCTCTTCAAAGGTGCCGTACTAAAATATTATACCCTATGACACTCCTACAATGAATACAAATCTAACGACACCTCACATGTTGAAATCTATATATCAAGCCGTTAAGGCCGCAGAGCGCGACAAAGAAATCGACATACATACATCATCATCATAGGCCTTAGCCGTCTATATCAGACGATTTAAGCAATATTCTGTCGATTGCACTATTCGGGAGCGGCAGGTCCTGCCACACGCTCTGCAGGTGAAGTTTGTGTTATCACTTATCAATAAGTGATGTTATGTCGTTATTTTTCTTACGTTTCTCGCTTTTTTCGGCAAGGGCACAACACCAGGCTTCATCGTGTACCTTGCGTCCAGCCAGCAATGATTTACGCCATTTGGTTTCGTCCTCAGTTGTCCGCTCCCAGTCTAGGAGTTCAATACCAAAAGTGATCATGTCTCGCTTGGTGCAATCCTTAAAGCGCAGCATTGGCCTACCAACACTTCACACCAAGCAATACACGCTGGGGTAGACGGGTTGGTTCAATGCCGTGCACATGCCCCAACCATCGTAATCGTCTCTGCTTCAGCAATGCGAAGAAACTGGGCAGCTGTGCTCGGTGTAAGACCGTTTTGTTGGTTACCTTGTCCTTCCAGGAGATGCCTGATGATGTACACTCGATAAACATAACCCTCCTCTTTTGGGGCAGTCGGGTAAAAACAACTATTTACACACACACCCTAGAATCAGGCGAGCCCAAAGAATACATGATCATATATTCTATGGGCGAGCCCAAACCCAAGATATTTTTCTACATACACCCAACAGCACGTCAGTAGAAACACTTCGGACTTTGTGACATGGAAATAGAGTTGCAAATCTTTCCATTCACGTGCGGTTGACCGTACGTAAGGTATGGTTGAATTTGGTAGTCACAAGGAGGTCTTAGTCGCTGGTGGTTCGCTTTGGCGAAGCGTGGGCTAAAACCTCCTTGGGTAGTCGACATCAAAAAACAGCTCCTCTGGTATGGAGTAGAAAAGCAACAGTATAACACATAAGTAATTAATGGTGCATCTTGCACGGGAAATTTAGTCATTGCTTTATATGTTAAAACAGAAAATTATTTCCAAAAGGCTTACCTAAACCCAAATATTTTATAAAGAAACCTCCCAGAGTTGTTTTATCAAAAGAATATTACCAGATGAGCAAGCGACGCTACCCACCAACAGATGGCGCTGTAGGTTTCTGAAACGTGGTAATAAAAACAGCGCCTCTGGTGTGGAGTAGAAAAACTACAGTATATAGAATGACTTTTAATTAGTTCTTGATAGAAAAAGGTATGAATGTACTCATGATACTCAAAGAATAATTGTAATATCATTGATGATACTGAACAACTTTTCCCAAGGAACGTAGGTCGAAATACAAAAAACCAAATTCGACCTCCCATACAAAATGCGCTATCAGCTGATTCAGTTTCTATGGGAGGTCAAAACTTGATTTTCGTATTTCGACCTGTGTTTATTGGGGAAAGTTGTTCAGTATCATGAGTACATTCATACCTTTTTCTATCAAGAACTAATTAAAAGTCACCCTATATTACAAAAGTAAATGCTGCATCTTGCACGCGACATTTAGTAATTGCTTTTTATGTTAAAACTGTGTTTTTTTTTTCAAAAGGCCTAGCTATGCCCAAATATTTTATAAACTAACCTCCCAGAGTTGTTTTATCAATAAAATATTACCAGGTGAGCAAGCGACGCTAACCACCAACAGATGGTGCTGTAGGATTCTGAAACGCGGTAAAATCTCCACTTTTTTATGGATATCTTCTGGCTCCATCATCAGATCAGCTCCAAGTTACAATAATATTGCATTGTCATCCGATTCACATACGCATGCAAAATTTCATCTCAATCGGAAACCGATTAAGATTCTCTTTTCAGTCGGGTATTTGGTTTTTTGAAATAGTTTTTTTATTTAATACTTTTTTTATTTTTGTATACCCTATGAAACTCCTACAATGAATACGAACCTAACGACACCTCACATGTTGAAATCTACTAAGCCGTTTAGGTTGCAGAGCGCGACAAAGAAATCGACATACATACATACATACATACACTCGAAAAACATAACCCTCCTGTTTTGGGGCAGTCGGGTAAAAACAGCTATTTTGTTCGCCTTTATTAACGAACCGTTCAGCGATTTTCGAATAGATGAGATGAAAAATGTATTCCGCTATACATTTGGTTTGATGTTATAGCGGATTTTAAAACCAAACTCAACTTTTCAAAGCTAGTTTGGTTCTGTTTTAGTGGGTTTTGATAACCAAATGATATACAAGGTGTTAATTTTATTGCGTGCCATGGCTTAAGGGGTGTTTCAGTTACGATAAAGGAACACAAAAAAAAAATATTTAAAAAATCCTACTGAAATAAAAAATCTAAAACTGCATTGAAACTTAACTAACGCGGAGCAACGTCGCTAGCGCGCGAGTATCAGTGAATAAGGTAGGCACATCATCGTCATATCAACCGAAAGACGTTCACTGCTGGATATAGGCCTCCCCTGTAGATCTCCATGACGACTTCATAACTGAAACTCTTTCGCGCACTTTCAAACTAAAACCCCTCCAATAAAATGTCAAAGAGATAACTTAATTAAAAAATAAAATAAATAAAAACCGGCCAAGTGCGAATCGGACTCGCGCCCTAAGGGTTCCGTACCTATCTACCATTATGATATACTAAAAGCTTTTGCTCTTTGATTCTAAAAACTCCGCGACCATCCAACTTGACCCTTCTTTTATAGAAAAGTTCATGAAATGGGAGTTGAGAGAAAAATTGAAATATTTAATTATTTTAGACTTTTCCCTTTATTTGTACTGTGAGACCTAGCTTCTTCCAAAATTTCATAATTTTAGGTCAACGGGAAGTACCCTGAAAGTTTTGCTTTTTTGCATAAATGTATGGAGATGAGGACATAAAAAGCCATTTCTTTTGATTGCGTTGTTGTAAAAAAATTAAATTTTCAGATCTTGTATGGTTTATGGACCTTAATATTCGTTATTAATTTCAACCTGATACCTCTTCTCGTTCCTGAGAAAAAGGGTCTTGACAGACAGACAGACGGACAACAAAGTGATCCTATAAATAAGGGTTCTGTTTTTTTTTTATTTTTAGGTACGGAACCCTAAAAACTATGCTTTCGTGCAAGTATGTCAAGAATCTTAAACAGATTTCAAGTGTCCATCAGACAGGTAAGTACTTGGAGGGGTAAGTACGTTATTACTCAATTTTAGAACTTTTATGTAATACGACAGAAAATAAACGACACAGTCCTCACGGTCCAATTCCAAGTGATCTCTTTCACAAATAATAAATATCAGATTGAGATATTATGTACTTAGTCTGTGTCTTACGGCTTCGTTACGGCTAAGACCGTTGTCAGAGTATTCGAGCCTCTAAATAGCCTCTGACTTGACTCAACATCTGTAAAAGAGTAATCGAGACTTATTGCGAGTGGTTGCTTAACTTTTGTGATCGATCAAAAGGGCTATCTCCACGTGGCCACAAGCAACTTTTTGCAGATATCTAAAAAACTGTGCAACTTAGTAAGATCGTTTTATTTTTACTGTAATATTTATATAAACTTCTATCGACTGTAATTAATTTAGATTTTTCCATTCACAAACTTCGGAGATAAGGGGAACTAAGGGTTAATGAACCAGAAGATGGGCACCAGCATCCTTCTCTTATCATCTTACATTCAACGGTCACTAACAACCGCGGTTCATGGTGCCAGCCGTAACGTTAACAAGCGTGGTGACTATGGTATGTACTTCGTCTCCACATTGTTTCAGCAAAAGCTTGAATTTTGAAGGTAGTTCCCTGTCCTGTAGTGGACTTTTCATGGGATGTCATGATGATGATGAAAGAACCGTCTCTGAAACCACAGAAATAAAAACCAGCCAAGTTTCCGTAGTTATTTTGGATTTTTATCGCAAAGCAGGTTCTGATTAAGTATTTCATAACGTTCATAACATAAACTTTTTACCTCCTAATGCTCATCGAGGTACACACGGCCGCACATCAGAAGAAACACTTTTGGAGCTTATGGCGTGGTAATAGAGTTGAATAAGTTTCTTTTGACAAGCGGTTGACCGTACTAGCGCCTGATCGCTATTTTTAACATCCAGTTTTTCGGCTGTAGCTCGAGAACCAGTGAAGTTTTCTTAGCTGTGACAGCTTTTCTTTTTAATTCCATTACATATAGGTACTACTACTGTGAATTTATTCACATTTCCAATAATAACCGTTAAGCTGGCTGGGGGGTGCGGTGGGGACAAACGACTACAACAAAAATGGTGCTTTCAAGCTAAATATTTCGCACACTGATCACTGAATTGAAAAAACTGGCCTAAACTTAATGATTATAAAAAAACCGGCCAAGTGCGAGTCGGACTCGCGCCCTAAGGGTTCCGTACCAATCAACCATATGATATACTAAAAGCTTTTGCTCTTTGATTTTAAAATTCCGTGACCATCCAACTTGACCCCTCTTTTATAGAAAAGTTCTTGAAACGGGAGCTCACCTTAATTGGTTACTATTAGTTGTGAGAAAAATTTAAATATTTAATTATTTTAGACTTTTCTCTTTATTTGTACTGTGAGACTTAGCTTCTTGCCAAATTTCATAATTTTAGGTCAACGGGAAGTACCCTGTAGGTTTTGCTTTTTTGCATAAATGTATGGAGATGAAGACATAAAAAGCCATATCTTTTGATTGCGTGCTTGTAAAAAATTGAAATTTTCAAAGCTTGTGTGGTTTATAGACTTTAATATTCTATATCAATTTCAACCTGATACCTCTTCTCGTTCGTGAGAAAAAGGGTCTTGACAGACAGACAGACAGTCAGACAGACGGACAACAAAGTGATCCTATAAGGGTTCCGTTTTTGATTTTGAGTTACGGAACCCTAAAAATGATACATTTGAGCAGACTGACTTTTATCTAAAGACACCCCACACGAAAAGGAAGATCAGACGAAAATGTTTCACCCCCAGTTTACTTGTCTTGTAGGGATTGTACAACAAAAAAAAAAGTTATTAAAAGACTTTATTGTAATAACATGACTCTATACTATTCGCAACCTTAAATTTTGACATTATTATTTAGAATCCATTTTGTATGTATAATATGTTTTTAATTGTACTATTTTAACATTGATTATTTAACTATGTGAATAATATTAAATTAAAATCTATTTTTTTAAATTGTACTAAAGGACTTTTATGCAACACCTACAAAGGTATCAAATGTGAGACTATTTACATGTAAGACCATTGTTATATTATACCATTTGAATGCAATAAATGAAATATGAAATATGAAATATTTTACCACTTTCTTTGCGTGAATTAAATCTATAAATCCATGCTTAATAACAGCATTTCATACTTAATTACAGCTTTCTAGTACTTTTGTACCCAGTAGTTAGTAGTTATCTAAGCCACGGACAGATATGGAAAGGACATGACATGACGAAACTATAAAGGTCCTTTGTTGACTCATCATCGTTATACTATAAAGGTCCTTTGTTGACTCATCATCGTTATACTATAAAGGTCCTTTGTTGACTCATCATCGTTATACTATAAAGGTCCTTTGTTGACTCATCATCGTTATACTATAAAGGTCCTTTGTTGACTCATCATCGTTATACTATAAAGGTCCTTTGTTGACTCATCATCGTTATACTATAAAGGTCCTTTGTTGACTCATCATCGTTATACTATAAAGGTCCTTTGTTGACTCATCATCGTTATACTATAAAGGTCCTTTGTTGACTCATCATCGTTATACTATAAAGGTCCTTTGTTGACTCATCATCGTTATACTATAAAGGTCCTTTGTTGACTCATCATCGTTATACTATAAAGGTCCTTTGTTGACTCATCATCGTTATACTATAAAGGTCCTTTGTTGACTCATCATCGTTATACTATAAAGGTCCTTTGTTGACTCATCATCGTTATACTATAAAGGTCCTTTGTTGACTCAACATCGTTATACTATAAAGGTCCTTTGTTGACTCAACATCGTTATAACAACCCTCGAAACGTTCACTGCAGGACAGGGAGCTCCCTCCGGAATTCCAGCTTTTTATGTAACAATGTGGAGGGGAAGTACCCATAGTCACCGCGCTTTTAAGGGGCTGATAAGACCTAAATACGCTTCAGCAGGTTTTGAACGAAAAGTGATGAATATATGGCCGCGATAAAAAAATATGTGATAATTAAGCATCTTTTCAAGAATATGGCCGACTCCGAAACACGATTAAACATATTTGGTTCGTCTTAAAAAAAATCCAAAGTTACCTCTGCTTTTTGCTTTTAAACAGTTTTTCTAGAGTACCCATTAATCTATGATGCCAAAACTTTTACTTATTATTCAATACATTGTTTTATAATTGATATACTATGGGTACTGATTTTGAGAAAAATGCAAAAATGAGCGAAAAACGTAAAATAGCGCGAATCCGTTCCGTACTAAAGGGAAGTAATTCAGCTCTTATCAGCCCCTTAAGCGTTGCGGCTGGCACCATGAAACGCGGTTGTTGGTGACCGCAGAAGTAAGATATTACTATACACAGAACGACGCTGCTGCCCATCGTCCTGTTCATAACACTTAGTCGCTTCTTACGACACCCACGGGTAAATATGCGTTGGTACTATTTTTTGCCGACACCACACGGGACACTATGTTAACTTCGGAACCTTTAAAACAATTGAAAGCTCTTCATGCGATATTGTGCTCCATTGCGCAACTTAATGTGGGCTGTTAGACAAACTGTAAAAAAACCGTTCACTAAATCGCTGTCTCGCCACAAAACCGCGAGATCGAGAGTTTAAAGACATAAGGGGGTTTATGAAGGTAGGGGTATCTTTAGACAGATCACAGCGTAGATTTTGTAAATGCTTCGTTTGAGTGTAGGTATTTTTATCTAAGTGATACGGAACCCTCGGTATGTGAGTCTGACTTACACTTGGCCGGAGATTTCCTTTCTGTTTTACAATGCAACACACTTTTATTTGAAAACTTGAGACTGCGTCTAATAACAGCTAGTTTTAAAAATTATTTTTTACTCTTATTTTATTAATTTTTTTTTTGTATTAGATTATTTCAAGTATAGCGCTATCACCCTTTTATTAATCAAATCAGGGAAATATTGTATTTTTTTGTCCATCCATCCCATGTACAACCCATCTCTACCCGTGGGTGCCGTAAAAGGCGATTAAGGGATTCTGAATTGGAGGATGGCCAGCAACAACGTCATTCTGTGTATCGTACCATCATAAATACTACGGTCACCAACAACCGCGGTCCATGGTGCCAGCCGTAACGATAACAAGCGTGGTGACTGTGGTAATACCCCTCCAAATAGTACCATGTGTCTATGCTGGAATACTGGACTCCAGTAACTGGAGGGAGCTCCCAGTCATGTAGTGGACGTTACACGGGATGTTTTCGTAATTTTTTTTTTCACAATTGAAGTAATTATTTTATTAGATAGAAAGAAGCAACAATGCGTATTGTAACAAGGCGCATTGTCGCTCTTTAAATATAATTTATTTTGTAACCAATCATGTATATAATATGATTATAAATTATCGCAATTTTAAGACGATCTCACATTCTGCAATAATTATTAATTACCTATTACCCAAATTTAGCATCTTTTCATTTGCAACACATTTTCAATACAACCAACAAGTAGGTCTCCAGTTAGACGAGTCACGTTATTTTGTAAGCGTATATAAATCTGTACCGATTTGCGTCATTTCTGGTAATTATTCGTAGCGTCTTGCTGAAGAGGTTCTGATACAAACTTCTGTTTTATCTATACCAAGTACATCGTTTTATGTTAATTGCTGTAATAAAGATCATATTTGAGAGTAATTAATAATAATAATAATTAAATTCATTTATTATGGCAACAAATTAATTACTTTTTTGTATTTAACCATCATAGCGATTGTGAAATTGGATAAGTATAAAAGTTGTCCTAAATTTAATGAAAAAAATACAAAAAAAAAATTTTAACTTTGAGTACAGAGGGTACTAGAAACGTGATTTCTTTGCACTTTTAACTTAAACCCTATCGTAAAAATGGCAATATAAACAAGCATCAAAATAAAGTATTGATTAGATGAGATCGACGATGGAACGAGCTTGCCCAGAAGAAGCCTATTCACTCTCGACTTGAATAGATTCGGGCTATATGAACTCGGGAACACAGACGCAGGCAGAGAATTCCACTCTTTAGCCGTGCGCATTACTTTGTGCGAATGTGCGCAATTAAATCCTGCCAAATGCGATCAGACCAGACCCCACAAATATGGCACAGTACTTTAAACCTAAAACTGAAATTTGATCAACAATATGATGCACGATGTTACGGAACACTTGGTGCGCGATTTCGACTCGCAATTGGCCGATTTATTATTTACCAACAAATGGTCTGGGCTGAAAAAGGGACCGATTAAAAGCCTTAAGGGCTTTCCTGCAGTCAACTAGCGTGCCCATCAGTTAAAAAAATATTTCTCGCTAAATACAATATTTACCTATCGAAAATCGACACGCACATTAACTGGAAAAGTCATATGCAAAAAATTGGAAACAAAATCTCAAGATTTACATATGCATTACGCGAAGTTGAAATAACCACAGACCAAAAAACTGCACTTATGGTATACTATGCATATGCTTACGCATGGTTCAGTTACGCAATCATACTCTGGGGTAATAGTACAGACTTTAATACGCTTTTTGTTTTGCAGAAAATACTTATTTGGATAATAGCGAATATAAAACAAACTGATAGCTGTAAACCGTACTTTCAAAAACTCAAAATTCTTACTTTACCTTGTATCTACATTCTTGAAACGTGCAAATTTGTCCGCAACAATTCTAATCTGTACCAAAACTGCAATGAAATTCCATCAAAGTACCCTCTACGTCACACAAACAGACTTATCCTCTGCCAACAAACTAAAAGGGCTGTTATTATCTGAATATTTTTTTTTTATATGTTATCGGACTCCAAATTGCATATACACTCATCTGGCCCACATGTTATGTCAATAAAAATATATAATCACCTACCAAAATATCTAAAAGAAAAAGAAGACAACAAGTCATTCTGTAAGGAATTAAAAGTTTTCCTTATTAAAAAAAGTTTTTACACAGTAAATGAGTACCTGTCTCAGAAACAATAGAATTACGAATAAAGTTTATATTGTATTTAAATATTTATATATATTTGTATATGTTTATATTGTATTTTACTGGATAGTGTGCTTGAGGACTATTTACACCTACATGACGCTCAGTTTGGGTTTCGGCCCGGACTATCCACAGAAAGCGCTATCCTTGGCCTAAAGCACACTGTCCAGTATTACACCGAGCGTCGAACGCCTATATATGCTAGCTTTCTCGATTTGTCGAAAGCGTTCGACCTGGTATCGTAAGATGTACTTTGGACCAAGATGAAGAATACAGGCATACCAGCGGAGATTCTGCGTATTTTCCAGTACTGGTATCTAAACCAAGTAAATACAGTGAGATGGGCAGGTTAACTCTCTGAACCGTACAGGTTGGAGTGCGGGGTGAGGCAGGGGGGATTACCTCACTAAAGCTCTTCAACCTGTACGTAAATGATCTGATTGTTGAGCTCAGCAGCAAAAAACTGGGGTGTCGTATTGATGACGTCAGCATCAATAATATCAGTTATGCTGACGACATGGTCCTGCTGAGCCCAACAGTCAGGGCTCTTAGAGAGCTACTCCGTACGTGTGAGAAGTACGCTTGCTCACATGGCTTGGCTTATAACGCTAAAAAGAGCGTTTACATGGTGTTTGAGGCCGTCGGCGGCAGGCGCGTCGATACTGTGCCAGCCATCACACTTTGTGGTGTCCAGCTACAACGAGTGCACGAGTTTAAATATCTGGGGCACCTTGTAGCCGACGACCTCAAAGACCAAGCAGACATTGAAAGAGAACGCAGGGCGCTGGCGGTCAGGTGCAATATATTGGCCCGCAGGTTGGCAACTTGTAGTAAGGAAAATAAAATCACGCTTTTCAAAGCTTTTTGCCAGGTATTCTACACGTGCAGCCTGTGGACCAACTTTACACAAAAGGCCATTAAGACCCTGCGCGTTCAATACAACAATGGTTTCAGGATGATGATGGGGCTGCCCCGCTTCTGCAGCGCGTCAGGCATGTTCGCGGAGGCACGCACGGCCGACTTTTAAGCTATCATACGGAAGCGTGCTGCCTCGGTGCTCTGGAGGGTGCGGGCCAGCTCCAACTCTATCCTGAAAACCATTGCTGCGAGATATAACTCGCCTATTATGCGCCACCTAACCAAGGTGTTAGTCGTATATAATAATAAAAAAAAAAAAATTCTATTAAAATTTATCGTTGTATACTATATCTTGTGTGCCTCTCTATAAGTTGCAGTGCCCCACAAACAGGGTCCATAATGTGATACTATAAATTAGTTTAAGATCTTTGTACCTACCATATGGAAGCAATAAATTGAAATTGAATTGAAATCTATCTTACTAAATTGAAGGAAAGGTACCCTAGTTTATTTAAATCCTATCAATCCTGAAAAATATGGTTCACTGTAGTTACAGATACATAAAGTGCGAAAAACGGCCACTTTTAGCAGTTTTTGTATCTGTTACTATAGTCTTAGAGGATCGTGTAATCTCGCGGCGTTACATATTAGAATTGTGTAACTACGTACACTTGTTTCTTAGTCCTATTAGACTAACATGACTCGGAGCACCGGAAATTCCATTGATGTATGGGAGAGTTATGACGTCATAAAATTTTTATATGGATTTTTTTTTACAGAAACCCATCATGTGGGGTATGTAATGAAAGGGCTTTATGAGCCAATTCTAAAAATATAGTACATCTTTATATTTCAGTCACTAGTTTCCTAAAAACTTGCAAAATATTTTCAAAACATACCAAGTTTGGCCTCTTCCTGGTAGGAAATGGCTGAACAAACTTTTGAAAAATATAAATCAAATGAATCGTTATATCCTCATTTCCAACTTCCTAAAAGCATTTTTCAATATGTTATTCAGAACTATGTTTTTTTAATAAGACTCGTACCGACGCGATTGGTGGAAATTCGCTCAGGAACGTGATGGTTGGAGGGACGAGTGGGAGGCCTTTGCCCAGCAGTGGGACAGTACAGGATAGAAAAAAAAGAAGGGAAGAAACCTGTTTGAATTTTAGTACAGACTTATATATTATTTTTAACAAAAACCTATCCTTATGGGTATCCAATGAAAGGGCTCCTCAAGCTGATTCTAGAAATATAGTTTATCTTACATTTCAGTAACTGACTAAAACTTTCATGACGTTGGAAATGAGGATATTATGAGTCATTTCATGAATATTTTCCAAAAAATTATTCAGCCATTTTCTACCAGGAAAAGCCCAAACTTGGTATGTTTTGAACATATTTTTCAAATTTTTAGGAAACTAGTGACTGGAATATTAAGATGTGCTATATTTTTAGAATCGGCTCATAAAACCCTTTCATTAGATTCCCCACATGATAGGATTCTATAAAAAAAAAATAGCCATACAAAAAATTTATGACATCTTAACTCCCATACATCAATTTAATTTCCGGTGCTCCGAGTCATATTGGTCTAATAGGATTAGGAAACAAGTGTACGTATATTACACAATCCTAATATGTAACGCCAAATAATCTCGATTTTCTACACGATCCTCTTAGACTACTACAGTGAACTATATTTTTTAGGATTGATAGGATTTAAATAAACTAGGGTACCTTTACTTTAATCAAGTAAGACAAATTTTTGATAAATTTTGTATTTAGCGAGAAATATTTTTTTAACTGATTGATGGGGGCGCGGCGCTAGTTGACTGCAGGCCCTTAAACTTTCCATCATCTATGCAATCTTAAATTTCTTAAGATATATTGATGCACAAAAAATAATTAACTCCCAAATACTGAATTCTAAACCAATGCAAAGAAATATTTTGTATTAAATTTTTTCAGCCAAAAACATTTTTTTAATTTGCATGTTGCTTGTCCGGATTGCAATAATTAACTTCAACAAACACAAATAAATTACAAAAACTTCTAGATTCAGAGTAAAGATGTTTTCGTTTAGTGTTTGAGTAAGTAATCAAGATTTTAATTTAGATTGGAATGCAAGAATCAAGTCCTTGAGTGAAACTGAAAACCATGCACCGTATTTATTTCAAGTTATTAATCAAATAAGTAGGCAGTTCTTTTAATATCAGACTCATTCTGCGGCCGACATGAAAGGCGTCCAGTGCTGGACATAGGTCTCCCCTAAAGATCTACATGACGGCCAGTCCTACGCTGCTCGCATCCAGCTACTAGTTTACTTGAATTTAAACCATTAAAGTAATTAACATTGGATTTGATAAATAAATTGTAACTGATCAAAATAATAGGTTCATAAAATCACTAACAATAACTAAGTTCTTTGCAACCAAGTGCTCTACAATAGGTGTTCAAATCCCTACGTAAGTTTTTAAAACGAAAATTTACGTTATAATGGGGGACAATTCACACAAAGTCATCTGATCCCAAACTAGACAAAGCCTGTACTATGGATACCAGGGACTGATAAATAAACACACGTGAATAGATGAATAAAACCCAGACACAGAACAAACACTCGTGTTCATCACACAAATGTTTGGCCTGGGCGGGAATCAAACCCGCGACCCACGCCGTAGAAGACATAGCGGGCTCACTACCAACCACACGAACGGACATATCATATGTCAATGTAGGACCGTAAAGATAAGTTTTGATCCAAGTATATTTCCTTACATCAAGAGGTTTTATCTGAAATACCAACAAAAAATAAAAGCAAAAGTCTAAAATATTACAAAATTAAGACTGCTTTAATTATACATCACACAAAAGTTGCAACACTTTCTGATGCAAATAAATGACCCAATAAAAATGTGCAAAGGCTTGAAAAGATGTTAAATTTAGAAATATCTAAAATCTAGAATAAAGCAAAGGATTTGCGACATAATATTCTGATGCAAATAAAATGACTTTTATTAAAAATGTGCATAGATTTAAAAAGTTGTTTTTGGAAAGACACAAAGGTTTTGCAATCAAAACTAAATCAGTTGAGACTAGAATCTTGCAAAAATGCTAATAGACTGGCGATCTGTAAAGAATTTCTGTGAAATTTATTTCAAAAGAAGTCAATAAGTCTTAATTAAATACTGATGAATGAAACTTCAAGCGAGGTAAATCAAACTGTGGTTTGTATCTTGAAACAATATAAAAACTATAATGTTTTGATGAAATTTTGTAAGTGGTTACTCGAACGAATAATTGATTTGGCTATAGCAACATTGACCTTGCTAAAGTTTATGTAGAAAAAAAGAGAAAATTTAGTTGACAGTAATATCCAAAACTGAAATGTTTTATTTTTGTTTGAGCGACTTATTAAAGTTTAGTTAATTCTTAACAGAGCTAGTCAAAAACAACATACAGCGTCAAATTGTATTGGTTTTGCTCCAGAAGCCCAGTGATTCTAGTAATGAAAACAAGCAACTTTCATAAGAAAAAAATTTTTTACTCAAAAAAAAATTTTCGCCTTTCCATACAAAATGACTTAACGGAGTATAAATTTTTTTTCTTCGGGAAAGTTGTTTGTCATTACTAGAATCACTGGGCTTCGGGAGCAAAACCAATACAATTTGACGCTGTATATTAACACTAAAAGAAGTAATCAACTTGCATGCAGTATGTCAATTCGCATGCAGTATCGTTTCGTGAATTATTCTGCAAAATTCTTCCAGACTCAGTCACAGTTAACCAAATTGATTCAGTCGGCAATCAAACCCGGTATTCTTTGAACAATTGGCAGTTGCACTGCCACTGCACCAAACAGACGTCAAAGAACGCTATAAGACTCGGCGTTTACATACTGTGCGTTCCAATATGCACTAACAGACTGCTTTAGAGCACTGTGAGCGCGCTTAAGTCGGTCCAAATTGACCAAAAGCGTGCTCTAAAGCACTCGCTCGCTAACCGCCCTACGTCATTGATGACGTCATCGTTTCTGCTATCAGTGCTTTAGTCAAATCGGTGGAGCAGTGAAAGCGCTAATGTCAAAATCGATTTGACACATTTGAAAAAATAACACGCAAGGACGCAACGGCAAAAGTTGAAATTATTTTTGTGTTTTAGTTTGATTAATTCTTTCATTTTATTAGAAATGGAAATGAGAGTGCTCTTGGAAGACACAGGAGAGACTGTTACTCTTTCTTTGCCTCCAGATGTTTATGCTCGTGCGGAAAATGGTAAGTCCACTGTAATCATCAGCCTTAGGTTAGAGTAAGAACCACGGAGTAAAGTACCCTTCCTTACTTCGTGGTAAGAACAGTTTTGTTTGTAACTTTAAAATTTTTGTGTTACAAATGTGAATCCCATTTTTCAGACATGGACTTTCTTCGAAATTTGATATATGGAGATGGAGTAGACAGTAACCAACCCGAGCCAAACAGTCCGAGTGCACAGGAGACAGAACAAGAGCAACAACAGCCTAGGGATGCTGATGGTTTGTGTTGTTTGTCTCATTTTGGCGTTTATCCTTTTTTGATACAATGGAAAAGTTATAAACTAATACCAGCTAAATCAATCATGCACAACTAAAAGAGATGGAGCCATAAGAGAGAAACAATTAGTGGTTTCTTTCACGCTGCTGCATCCCTGTCTGCTCGATGTGCAAAATTGTTGTGCGTAGCAGGCTTTGATACCATACCACTACAACATCAACACACACATTTACAGCACCATATTAGAAAATCCTGTACAATGGGTACCAGACACACGAAAAACAAACACAAACAACGAAATTCAAGAACAAATGCCCAAATTTCTCATTCAGATCTCTATCCCAACCATCAATTGAAACCGGAACCTTCTTCATAGTGAGCAGCTATACTAACTTAACTGCTACACCAAACAGGTCTTCACCCAACTCATACTTTTTCATGGGAATAGTCACAAAACGATAGGTAAAGCATTCGCAGCATGACTCTAGTGGTGACCATTAATTTGCAGAGCTTAAAAATTAGTCGAGGGAGTGCGCAAGCCAAGTGGGGGAGTCCCGCAAAATATTTATTGGCTGTCTGCCTGTCACTCATGTACAGAATGTAACTGTCAGCGCTAGTGTTACTTTATTCAGAGTATACTCACTTAAGTCTTTTCAGGTAATACATTCATTTGGCAAAAGGA
This sequence comes from Athrips mouffetella, assembly GCA_947532105.1. Taxonomy (NCBI): domain Eukaryota; kingdom Metazoa; phylum Arthropoda; class Insecta; order Lepidoptera; family Gelechiidae; genus Athrips; species Athrips mouffetella. The sequence continues at coordinate 558,123 of OX383964.1, forward strand.
GGCTATATTGATGCTACTATCCTTGTTCGAAGAACTGAAGGAGGACTTTGAGAGAAAAAGACATAAAGGATTGTGGGACATAATTTCAACAAAAATGAAAGAAAGTGGCTACAATGTAACTGGTGGACAGTGCCAGTCAAAAATAAACTGTCTAAAACGAACATTTAAAAAAATACTAGATCACAATAATAAATCTGGGAACGATAGAGCCAGTTGGCCCTTCTATGATGTAAGTAATCTTCACAAGTAATAACAAAATTATTCCTACCAAAGGCCTGCCTTAAGCTCACCTAGTACAGCCATATGATCAGTAATCCCCAATTGGCAAGTGGTGTGGCATGTGGAGCAGAGGCCCACATGCTTGCATATAATGTGAGGCACATTAATTACATGCAAGCAGCGTTGGACATTCTTAGGGCCCAAAGATAGGGGGGGATTTAAAAATAGGGATACCCTGATGACGGCAGTGAGAAGTAGACTGTCTGTCTCACGGTTTGGGCTCAAAGTAAAGAAGGCCATGCTGTAAGTTTACTGGGATAATGGGTGAAATAGCTCCATGATGTGTGATCCTATCACTTGTCAAATAGTAATAAAAAAGCCTTTTATTTCCCTTTTTTAAACAGAGTTTATAATTTAGTAACTAAACTAATTTTTAGGGTTCCGAAAAGTCTAAAATCATTAAATATAAAAAAATTTCTCATAACTAAAGGAACCAATTAAGGTAAGCTCCCGTTTCAAGAACTTTTCTATGAAAGAGGGGTCAAGTTGGATGGTCGTGGAGTTTTTAAAGTCCTAAAGCAAAAGCTTTTAGTATATCATATGGTAAATAGGTACGGAACCCTTAGGGCGCGAGTCCGACTCGCACTTGGCCGGTTTTTTCTAGGTTAGTTGCAAAGGTTTGTTAGGTAAGGTTAGTTTACATACTTAATCTGTATAAGTGATATTTCTTGTTTTGTTTTTTAGGGTTCTAAACCAAAATGGTAAAAAATGAATCCTTATGGGTGCACCTGTCACACCTGTATATCTCAGCAACCACTCACACTAACAACTTGAAAGAAGTAGTTTAGGAATACAATTTCCCAACTTTATTGCAAACAAAAGAATTAAAAATGTAATATTATTTCATTGTAAAGGGGGCCCAAATCAAAGATTTTCGTTAGTAGGTCGAGTGGGTTATCAAATGAACGGGCTTTACTTGTACATTGCAAAAAAGATTTTTGTATTTTTACGATTCTAAGTTTTCAAGTTATTATGAAAAATGTCTGAAAAAATACCCCCCGTCTTATCTCTGAAGGTTGTCAAACAAAAAGTGAATAAAATAATCATAGTTGATAGAGGTTTATGTCAATATTACGGGAAAAATTAAACAGTATCTCTAAGTAATTCAGTCTAGGGGAACACTCATCAAAATTAATCTTTTTTTTTTAGAGAATGATGGAGTTGTTTGGGCGCACTGGATGGGTGCAACCAATCGCAGTAGCCTCTGAACAAGGTTCCATTGAGTCTCCCGGTTCAAGTGAAGGCCAAGGTTCTGTCCAAGATACTCTCTCTGTACGAGAAACTCCCATGAGAAGAAAGAGGAAACTTAATGATCTGGTGGCCCAACGAGAAAAAGCAAAAGAACAGCATAGGAAGGAAAGGGAAGAAAATAAGAAACAACGTTTCCAACAGCTGCTAGCACTCAAGGAACGGCAGCATAAAGAAAAAATGGAGTTGATATCTTTACTTTTAAATAGAAATAATTAAAATATTATTACCTAATAAAATTTAAATTATTTCTATTTAAAATATTATTAATAATATGGGGTGTTAGGGACAGCCTTCCGAATACTGAAGGAGCATGATCAGTCAACGACACTGAACAACTTTCAGAGAACAAAACTTTAAGGAAACGAAAAATAAAAATCGGCTTCTCCATACAAACTGCCCGATCAAGTTTACAATTTTGTATAGACATGCGGCTTTTTTTTGTCGTGTCCTGGAAGTTTTGTTCACTGAAAGTTGTTCTGTGTCGTTGACTGATCATGCCCTTTCAGTATTCGGAAGGCTGTCCCTAACACCCCATATTAACAGGTAATAATATTTTAAATAAGGCTTATTATTATGATTATTTTGATGCTTATTTACTTTAAGGCGATCCGTTTTCCATACTAAATTCAATTTCATTCTTATGCGGGGCATAAAATGCTGGTCAAAAATGGGTGTATACTGCTATTTTTAGTAACATTTTTCGCTGATTAATACAAAGATACAGCTAATGCACCGAAAGTATAATATAGATCGCTCACCCGCTATGGTAATATTGAACCAAAAATTTGCTTAATTAGCTTATTATCTTTGTGTTAATCAGCGAAAAATTTAACTAAAAAAATAGCAGTAAACACTCGTTTTTCAACAGCATTTTATGTCCCATATAAGAATGCAAGTAATTTGAAGTTAGTATGGAAAATGGTCCTTGTCAATCTATATTTTATAACAGTGTAGAAAAAGTTCCAACAAATAATGCCTTTTTAAGTAAATATTTGATGTTGATTAATGTTAAGTATTGAAACTGTTGATTATTTTAATTTTATACTAACATTTAGAGCTACAAAGATCTATTGGCAGTAGGATGTCTGTAATGAGAGGGCAATGTTTTTATACATTTTACTCGTAGGGTCTTTTTTCTTGGGAATCAGCATTAGTTGCGATTTTATACTCCTGCCAACAGATCCTTGTCAGTCTATATTTTATAAAAGTTTAGAAAAAGTTCCTACAAATAACGCCTTTTAAAGTAAATATTTGATGTTGATTATTGTTAAGTATTAAAACTGTTGATTATTTCAATTTTATTAACATATAGAGCTACAAAGATCTATTGGCAGTAGGATGTCTGTAATGAGAGGGCAATGTTTTTATATATTTTACTCGTAGGGTCTTTTTTCTTGGGAATCAGCATTAGTTGCGATTTTATACTCCTTCCAACAGATCCTTGTCGGTCTATATTTTATAAAAGAGTAGAAAAATTTCCTACAAATAATGTCTTTTTAAGTAAATATAAGGTCTTTAGGTACCTATGAAATTACCGTTTTGTATGGCGAATTTTAGGTAAACGCAATTTTCAGTACTAACATTTTTGCATTTTTCTTAGGAATTATAAATCCAATTTTTTTTAAAGCATTATTGGGAAGACATTAAGCTAACAGAAGCTTAAATTTTATTTTCGAAAAATATTATCTGTAAAAAAATATAACAAATCTAATGATGAAATCGGACGACATTTAAGACGAACAATTTTCGAACGTTTAATTTGATATATAAAACTAAAAATAAAAACTTTATTTTATGCGTAAATTGATAACCTTGAAGTCATCTTTCAAATATAAGACAAATGAAAAAAATAGCATTAGAATTATAGGAATTATGATCTCATTAAACTGTAAGAAAATTTCGGCAATTTCATAGGTAGGGACCTATTATTAGATGTTGATTAATGTTAAGTATTGAAACTGTTGATTATATTATTTTTGACGTACAGAGCGACCAATAGAGCTTATTGGAAGGTGAATGTCTGTAACGAGGGGCACTGCTTTTGTATTCTTTACTCCTAGTGACTTTTTCCAGGGCATCGGCATAAGTTAATAACCACCTCTTCAAATTACTGAAGTTATAAAAAATAATGCTGTCTGGTAACAATAATAAAGAACTTAATTCCACATAAATTTTCTTTTATTATAACAAAATGATTCTTTTTACACATGTTTTAATTTGTACACTCAACAGCACTTCAGTAGAAACACTTTCCACTCTACGGCTCGGTAATAGAATTAAAAAAGTTTCCACCAACATGCGATTGACCTCACTTACCCCAGCTAAAATAATATCCTATCCTAATAAGATGCTATAACAAGCCAGCTTATTGTAAATGAAACACTTTCATTATTTACTTTAAGTACAAGAAGTAGCAGAAAGAAAGGGTATAACAACCATGATCAGTCTTTTTACAATTTACTTACACATGTTTTAGAAATGGTACCTTTCCTAAAATATTACCTTCCTCTAATAATGATATGGCCGATTACCTTTGAGAATTTTTAAAATAAATATTAAATATCCCGAATTATTAAATTGTTGGATATTGCTGTCCGTTTCAGAATGCCCTGCAGCCTTGCATCAGATAAACTTATCAACCGGCCACGATTATTAGTCTGAGGAGTTAACCTTTCAGGTGCTATTGTATCTCCTTTTAAAATACATATATTGTGCAACACGCATGTAGCCACAATATATTCAGGTATTTTATTTACACTGATCATTGGAAGGCAGTTCCTTATTCGTCTCCACCGCGCCTTAAGAACTCCAAATGCCCTTTCTATGGACATTCTGGCGGAAGAGAGGCAGAAATTAAAATTACGCTCTCTCAAAGTTAATCTGCCATTATTTTTGAATGGGACCATAATATTTTTATGTATCCCATAAGCAGCATCCCCAACAAGATGAGAATTGTTTGGGAAATACTCCTCTGGTTCTTCAACATATCTTGCAACAGGCGAAAGTCGAAAGACACGGGCATCGTGGCAAGATCCAACACTTCCAGCAAAAACACTGGTGAAAAGCAGATCATGTGTGCACACAGCCTGTAAAGTAAAAATGTTACTAATGATTACAAATATCACATATAAAAAGTTTTAATACAAAGACAAAAAAGTTCATTACAATTAAATTTATAAATGATGTGATCGATATAATAAATTACCTGAACTTGTATTGATGCATAGCTCTTTCTATTGATATATGAAGCTTGATCTTCTTTTGGAGGCTCTATTTCGATGTGTGTTCCATCAATTGCCCCTATTATACCTGGGAATGCACTGTTTTGTTCATACTTCCTTATAGTTTCTACAGCATGTTCATTTTTTGGCCATCTTATGAACTGAGATGCTACTGACTGCAGGGCCGTTGATACCTTCCTTACAGCTCTAAAGGCTGTGCCTTTAGGTATTTCAAATTTAGCACATATAGATCTGAAATTAAAATTATAATACATATTAAATTAAAAAGGTAGATAAAAAAAAACTATATTTTTAGAACAACCTATTCACGATTATGTTTTTCTTATCAAGTAGGATTAAGTTTGTCTCATTGTTTCGAGCTGCCAAACACATGGTGCAGCTGAAGAAACCGAGTTTGGCAATACGACAAATATCAAACTAAATACTTACCTACCTGCTATATTTGTATTGTATTCTATAATAATATGTCATTGCATTAACCAAGTATTCTGCAAAATGGTTTTCACTTATATTGCTTATAATATAGGATAATATACGTGATGTGGTTCCTTGCTCAGTGATAGGATATTGTTGTTATTTACCTGTAACTATCAGGAGTTGCCATAAGCCAAATTGCCAACAATAATTGTTCCTTGGCTGGGATCGGCTTGCGGCCTGACACATAATGAGTCTCATCTAGCTTTGGTCCTAACAAGGCCAAAACAAAATCAAATGTCTCCGGATACAATCTGAAAGAAAATATTGTAAATAAAAAGCATTAGTCCAGTGTCTAAACTGTAGGCCGAATTAAACTGTAAATAAAATTACATATAATGGCAGACTTTAGAAGACTACAAACCTGAAGTGTGTTTTAAATTCTTCCCGATTGTATCCAGGTATAGTTACATAAAGAAAGTGCTTTTCAGATGCATTTTTTGATTTTTGCACGATTGGGTTATCCTCGTCACTTGACGAAGATGACGAAGTTGATTCGCAATCATCATCATCGTCGTCTGAATCTAAAAGCTCATATAACACAACCGCCGCTTCCGAATCCATGTTCAGTCAACCAAAGGGACGACGACAATTAATATAAACGAAATAAAATAAAACTTCGAGAATAGAAAACTTCTTCAACGTAATTTCCAAAGAGGATATAATGGTAATTTCAACAACAAACAGCAAACAACGAACTTTTTTTTGACAGATGAAGTTGTGAGAGTGCTTAAATCCGTTCCAAATTGATTTATGCCACTAAAGCAGTGATAGCTTTGTGAGCGTGCAAAATCAATTTGGACCGACCGTCAGTACTGTATACGCTTTTAGCAGCGTTTGTACAATTTGGAACACAGCGAGTGTTAAGATTAAGATGCTGAAACAGGAAACATCTTCTCTCACCGTCTTTAAGAGTAATTGATCACAATATGCGAGAACCGTTACTACGTTACTACTAATACGTTAATGAGCCATGTCAGAGGCCTTTGGCGGCTAAACAACTCTGACACCAGGGTTAGTGAGGTCGGTCATCGACCTTGCTACCCACACGATATGATGATGATGCGAGAACCAAACGTTTCTTACGTACGTTATAAAATACTACCATACTTGTGCCAGGTAACCTCTTCCATTAAAGTACAAACAAGTCCGTCTTGCAAAGCCAGTAATGCACACGAACGTAGACGATATAAAACTAGGCAATAACGAGATTGCACTTATTGACCATGGGTTCTCTTGGTTTTTATTATAATCAACCTCTTTAACAGAATTGTGTCCTAAAGGTTGATTGATCAGAACAAGATATTTTTGCAAAGTAAATGTTTAAAATGAAAAATCTAACAAGAAGCTAGTGTTAACTTATATTCTTTATTGTGCGCTACAGGGCAAAAAATTCATAAATATTGAGATATAAAAAGAAAGTTGTCCAAAAAGTGGCCTTATTGCTAAATCTGTCTCTGCGTATATTGTGTTTTTTTTCCATAACTTCTTTATTACTTACCACTATTGACATCACCCAAAAAAAAGCTTTTTTGTTACTGCTTCATCATCTTGTGAAGAAGTGACCTCAGTCCTTTTGAATAACTGCATCTCTTTCATTGGTATTTAAACATTTATTTTACTGAAGAACCCTGAAAAGTAAAAAGTAGTGAGCATCAAGTCGCAAAGCCAAGGAATGAAGCAGAGCGTGAACAACGTGTCGATGATATGAATAAGAGTGTTCGTTCGCAATCCAATAATACTTACTTTCCTTTCCAGCATTATCAAAATAAAAGGGAGAGAAGAAAGCTGGTCTTTTGTTTGATTGGTAATTATAGTATTGGCTGAAGTTGTTAGAGATGATGATGATAGCACTACAGTTTGTAAAGAATGTGGTGTCATCACATAACTACGTAGATTCTTTTAAAATTTGTAATAGAGACTCTATTTAAGTACTTTTGTGTTTTTACGTTAAGATTTTTACGACCTAACGTTTCATTCAAGAAAAAGCTTTTAATTTTTTTATTACCAACTAAATAAATTTACTATTTAAATTAAATGCATCTACCTATTCAAACTATTTAAAAAGGTTTTGTGTAACTCTCATGTAAACAATAGTAATGATATAATATTATCATCTCTTGTCAATTTACAACATTCTATTTGCACTTACAATTTGCATAGTTCAATTTGATGACTGATTGAATAATAATGAAGAATAACAGGTAAACATAATATGTGTATAACCAATGTTATAATTATTAACAAGATTACATGCAAAAAGTAAAACATGCAACGTTATGTTGTGGTATTGAAATGAAATAACGGTGATACTTACGAAAACCAAGCTCACAAGGCCGAAGTATTATAAAATGCAAATGTTATTTACACCAAATTGAATTAACGATACCAAAATCATAGAAAGTCACCATCTTAGCAGTATGGGAAGTATACAGTAGAGCTTCGACTTCAAGCTCGGAGCAAAAGAAACAAGTTCAGCAACCCAGTCGCATCACAGCCGCTGCGCGAACGCACGCACGCAGCTCAGCTCGCAGCCAATCACGGCGCCGCGGGTGATTCGAATTTGAATTTGACGCTTTCTTGTTACGGAAATTTTTATGTCAAATTTTGTATAGTGAGTGTTGTGATTGAGACTTGTAGAATTTTGTTAAGTGTTCGGATGTATTACTTTTGATTATGGTAAGACTTTTGGATGGAATTTGTGGAATATACCATGACTTGATGGCTTTACTTTAAGACATTTCACAGGAATATAAATAACCATTTGTGTTTAAGCTTTTAGATTTTTTTTTTACTATTTGATATCTTAACTTAAAACAAAACTAATAATCCTTAAGTTTTTCGTTTATAATAATTGTTACTAATTCATATTTAAAATCACTTAAAGAACAAGTAAAGCTGAAGTTTCTAAATACCCTAGATTCTGAGATCAGGTAAGGTAGCAAGGCAAATAAGGTGATATCGTTTGTAAAGAAATTTAATAGTCGTTAGCATTCCTAAAAATAATAAGACTAAAACTCTCACAAGTTCTATGGAAAGCATTGTACAATGACGCATTACTGTATTAAATCGATCCCTTCAATCATACTTTTCACTAAGAAAGCACAAAACTAAATAAACGAGTGTAAGAACTTCATTGGAAACTGTAACTATTGTATTCAAAATAATATTTAAACAGGTAGCAGGTACTCATTGTACAGTTAAAACGCAAAAGGTCGAAAAGGCATCTCTTGACAAAGCTCATAATTAAGCATAAGCTTATGTCTCAGTGTTGTTCTTTAAGTCGTTACTGATTTTTCCTATTGTTTTTCTTGTGTTATAAGAGTTATGTGGGTATTCGTGGGACCTATTTTCAATTAATTTGGACCCGTATTAACGGGACCAAAAAATTGTTAGATTCATTTTATAATATGCTCAAGTAAAAAAAAATAAAAATTGTTTATTTCAGACTTGTTAGGTCCATAGAAATGTTAGTAATATCTTAAAACTATGTTAGTCTATATAAGACTAAAAATCTAGCAAAAGCTTCCGGGGCTAGGGTGATCAATGAAACGATCTTGTTTCTGTGATCACCCTCCGCACCAGACACTTCCATAGCGGCGACGTATATCTGTCAGCTATGGTCATCAGGATGATGTTACGACTACCCCGCAATCTGTTGATCAGGGATGCTGTTTTTTTGCGTATTTTCGTCAAATGGTTTATCTTAATAATTTCCCAAAACATATGCTTAAACCTTATTGAAACACAAGTGCAATCTTTTTCTTTCTCTTAAAAACTGTCACCCTATCTGAATAATAATATACTTAAGATGTCCAACAGATAAAAGTAGGCCGTCATGAAATATAGTCATTGCCCTAGCGTTATTTCGTTACTACAAAGTCGGCTTCCTAACTCTATGGTCTTTGCGGAGGCATTAGTTTTCCCTGGTCTGTATGAAATGATAAATAACTTGAAATACTATTATGAAAATTTCTTTTTATTCTCTTTATTATTATTATGTAGCCTCTTATGTGTCCCACTGCTGGGCAAAGACCTACCCTTTTTTTTGCCAGTTATCTCGGTCTTGAGTCTCTGTTCTCCAGTCTGTTCTGTTATAAAAGCATCCAAAGCGTCGCGCCATCATCTTCTATGACAACCTTGGCGTCGCCGTCCGTCTTGTGGGATCCAGTAGCTAACTTAGCCCACCTTTTGAGACATGTCCTGCCTAGCTCTACTTCAGCATACGTCCAACGTCTTCGAAGCCGGTTGTGGAACGATGAAAATTTTATTTCATATAAAATTATTCATGTTCTTTCATTATCATTACTATATTATAAATCGCGTGTAATGTTGTCAACTTAGCGGCGCGTGAAAGCTTACGTTTGGCTTTCAAAGGTGCCACCAAGTCACGGATAATCGCCTACGATCATTTCTGTGATTCGATAAAAACATCGTATCTTGCAACTAAATGTTGTAGAAAGCGAAATGACTACGTAATATGTAATTTGTCTAAGTACTAACTGTTATTATGTTAAAGCTCTGCGGTGAGAGACCGTTGCTCTAGGGAGTAATTATGTAGCCTGGTTACTAGTAGGTAGGTAATTACAGGTAGTAATAAATTGTCAGGAAAAAGGTAAAAAGAATTTCTGCTAGGCAACTATTTAAAGCATTTAAAGGGCCAAGCTCGACACATTGGACACTGTAGCGTTTAATTTCATTTCATTTATTTTTATGTACAAAACAGTGTTGAAAATATGGTTAAAATTAATTAAAATTATACTTACATAAGAAAATAACTAAACAGCCTACAAATATAAGTTTCTAAATAAGAACAACCAAATAAACACCTATCTTTTATACATATTCATTAAAACAAAAATTTCAAGCATTATTGTTACAACAATATGATGATTTAAATAAATAAATAAATACTTCATAACCAAAGATTTATAAATATATTTCGACTGCTCTATCTACCACATGCACCTTTTTAAATTTGATTGAAAATGTATAAGATAGATGGACAATTTATTATAACATTTTTATTTTGTTGTATTTTTAAACTTTATTTTACTACATAAGATTTGATATTTAAATTTAATAATTTGACGTTAGTTTGTTGTGTAGAACTTGAAATTTTAATTTCATTATTTAATTTTGATAATAAAATGAAATTAGTTAAGTTAGTTACGTTGGAAAAATAAGTAGAGTCCTCTTCAATGTTGCTATGGTGTCACAGTTAAATCTTTATAATCTGTGTTAACTCTTATATAAGCATACAAACAAACATTATTAATTGTGATAATGCAATAAATACGATATGATACAAACTACTGCTAAGTTACTTTTACTGCAATGGCCATAAGGGCGTTCATACTTCAATAATCGCGCTGTGATAGTTAAAACTGTCCTGCTCTTGACTGACTGTAGGAATTACTAAATTTGTTTATTCCAAAAAACATAACTTAACGTAATTTTTACAAAACGGTTAGTTTTTAGTAAAAGTTCAAAAGAGGATTTAATTATCCTAAATCGGGTATGTGAAAGTACTAAAAGTAATATTCATAAGCTTAATCCTAATAAAATAAATATACGGGTTTACAGGAAATGAAATGTACGCGAATATCACCGGGTCAAGTTATGGGTAAAAAACCGGCCAAGTGCGTGTCGGGCCACGCGCAGTATGGGGTTCCGTAGTTATTTTACGATTTTTTTTATCGCAAAGCGGGTTTTAAGTAAGTATTTCATAACGTTAATAACATAAACTTTTTACCTCCTAATGCTAGGAGGTCCTAGCGCCTGATTGCTGTTGCTATTTTTATTATTTTTAGTTTTTCAATTATAGCTCATTAACCTGTGAAGCCTTCTTAACTGTGATAGTTTTCTTTTTAATTTAATCATATATGCTACTACTGTGAATTTTTTCACATGATAATAACCGTTTAGCTGGCAGGGGGGGAAGACACTCGAATCAATAGAAGTCTTTGCTCGAATCCAACAAAAAATTGCGATTTCAAGCTTAACATTTTTCAAACGGATCCCTTAATAGAAATATGATCTTTGCAAACTTATATTATTTTAAAAGACATATCCAACGATACCCCAAACTATGGGGTAGACGAGAAAAAAAAAATCATCCCCACTTTAGTTGTATGGGAGGTACCGTAAAAAAATGATTTTCAAAATTTTATTCTACCACTTTGTCGGCGAAGATGAAATGTTTATTCGTACAAAATTTTAGCTTTCTAGTACTAATGGTGTCTGAGCTAAACCGCGGACAGACAGACAGATGGACATGACGAAACTATAAGGGTTCCTCTTGACTACGGAACCCTAAAAAGAGAGTAACTTTAAAGTTCTGGATAATATCCTTACACAAACTGACGAGTGCACATGGGAGGCCAAAAATGTACTGATCATTAACATAATAATATAATAACAAAGGCAAGTAAAGCTTAACACTCGCATTGTGACTTTAGATGATGCGAGATCGAAATAAGAATGCTTTAAGGTATAATGAATCAAACTTGATGTGTCTTTCACTGTACATCAATAAAAATAAAGATAAGTGATTAAATTCAAATATGTAATTGCAAAACAGTATAAACTTTATGATCAAAGAGCCGATAAGTTATTATAGAACAGTTAGGGCAGCCATTGAATTATTCATAAAACTGCGCAATCTCTATAACAGGAACATTAGTATGGAAAAATGTTAAATTAAATCAGCAGTACTGCCACTATTGTTTAGCTTGTCCATTTTCTTGAAACAATTGCACGGAATGGCCCATCTTTTCCGCCAGCCTTACTTAATATCAGTAATAATGGTTGAACATATGCAATAAATGCTCACAATGATACTGCCTGCCTATGTGCAACACGACATAGATGCTAAAGATTTGCAAAGCAATAATAGTAATGATGACAATTAAGAAGCAAGTGCCTTGTTGAAGATCACGTTACTGGACTGCGTTGCTATTAGAAATTGAAACAGATTATTTTAACATATTATATGTATAGGGTCTTAATGAAATTGTGAACATATTTTAGCACTTTCTGAACTACTTTCCCTAAGGAACACAAGTCGAAATACGAAATAATCAAATTTGACCTCTCATAAAAAATGCGCTATCAGCTAATGCAGTTTCTATAGGGGTTCAAAAATGGATTTTCGCATTTCGACCTATGTTCCTTGGGGAAAGTTGTTCAGTTTCATGGTCTGAGTAACATGCTAAAATTATGTTCACTATTTCATTAGGACCTTAAATATAATGATTTATGAAGAAAAGTTTAGCTAAGAATTTAACAATTAAGAGGCCTATCACAAAATTTCGTTCAAAAAATGAAAAGTGGAAAATCTCACTCGGCGTCCAGATTTTTCGACACTGTTTTGTAGCTGAAACTAAATGATATAAATACTTTTTGTATTTTCAAGTTATTTGATACTATTATTGCGTTTGAAAGGCCAGCGCATCGGATTATGGAGAAATTTGGCAATTTTAAGTACGTTCAATTAAGGTATTAAAACGAATTGTTTTTAAACAAACGTAGGCGATTTTCATTTGCTTTACACCAAAGTTTAGTATGGTATAAGTTATACGAAATAATATCAGTATAGTAAAGAGCAATTTGCAGTTAAACCTGAGCGTTTTTTGTAGTTTTTTTCGTTCGGAATTGATTTTTTTTCTAGATTTTCCAATATATTTTCAAAATTCCGAGGCCGCTACAAACTACACTATTATATAAGAGATTTTATTGTATTATTTTAATTTTGTTTTCTTAGCCCAATAGTTCAATCCACGAGCTCAAAAAAGTGCCTTCGCGCATTTTATGAAAACTTGCTTCGGAATATTGGCTATATCTACCAATATAAGAAAAAAAATTAAAAAGCGAGGCCGCTACGAACTTAAATAATAACTATTCTTCAACATTTTATGTCAAAATTTTTCCGTTTCTCAGATTAAGGACGCCGAAATTAGCTATATTGCGCAAAAACACGCTCAAAATGTAATAGGCCTCTTAAGTGAATACAAATGCAGAAATCTTACCATAAGCGACGCTCCATTAGAAAAGATAAAGTTCATTTGATAATTTAAAATACTTACCATAAATTAAAATGTTGCATAACGAGAAAAGATTATGAAACGCATATTATAATTAAGATCACGGAATATATTAATAAAATATCAGAATACATGGAAAATCAGCTGATCAGTCTCTAATTGATTAGAGAAAGTTCGGAAGTATGTAAATAAGAAACTTAGATATACACGCATACACATGTTGTTATAGCCCATGTAAAGTTAAATGGATATTGTTAAACTCACAGTCCCATTACATTATCAAATCGTTGAAGATCTTGTTCTGTGGAAGCCAGTTTAAAAAAACATCCTGATTCACTATAATTATAATGATTGATTACAAATCACACAACTTTTGGCCTTGTCTATTCTTTTGTAAGTCTTTTGTTTAACTACGACCGACCACCCTTTTCTATAAATGCGGCTTGAAATGTGTTTTCCGTTATTTGTTGCCCTTTCAAACTTTGCAAAAATTATAAAGCTACTATAGTTGAATGCATCTAGTCCCAATCGATAGTTCCCACGTATGAAACAGCCTGAGGGGAGATGTTACCATTATTATGAGACTTGCGTGAAAACAACTCCATCCCCATTATTGCCAACAATATAACTATCTACTTACTGTTACCTAGGTATGTAGTGTTGCATATAACGGTATTGGTTCCTTAGTTTCATAATGCTTAATAATCACAGTCTTTTTTTTTATTTTACCAAATTTCATGCTAACTTGACTCCTCGGTTTGGGTTGTGAGTTGTACGTCAATCAGTCAGTAAGTGTTTAAAGTTACGAAAGAAAATTGTATAACTTAATAGGAAATTTAGTTAATATATATCATTAACTTCCCTACCTAGTCTTACACTCATTGCCCCGCTCACCGGTACCGTATTGCCGTTAGCGAGCTGCGGTTCATCTGCTCCAGCGCTCTCTGTGCCCGCGCAGGCACCGGTCGGCGCATGCGTGCGGCCGTGTTTGTTATGCGCGTTGAGATCTTTATTATGATGCGGTTTTGTTGGCGAAGCTGCGGATTCAGTTAAATCTTTTGGGTATATTATGTCTTTTTAATACGACCGCTATTCACCTAAGTGATTATACTGATATGTTAACAAAATATTGAATAACACTTTTCACTGTCGCTTCTATATTAATTTTTAAGCCTTTGAACCACACAGAATAGTCAAAACTGCTAAGACGTAAAATGAAATTTTTTGTTCGTGTTTCTTTCTCTTCGAGTTTTTATAAAGTCTTTTTATTTGTAGTCAAATGGTTTTATACTGCACTGATGTTTATACTACAATTTTGCATAACTTTGTATCTCTTTTGTTTCAGAACCCCCGTTGCTTACCATAAACGTGACCAAATGGACCGACCAATAGACGAGTGTTTTGAACTAGTGAGTTAGGACATAATGAGTGTCACCTGTGATCGGATCTAAAGAACAGTGCAGTGTGATGGCTGTTGCAAGGATATTGGTGGTGCTATTCGCCGTGGCGATAGCGGGCCGGGCTTTGGGTGAGTTTGACCTTCTCTTTATAATACTGACTTCGCTTCCTGTTAAAATTTCTAAAATCATGAGTTCTTGAGACTTTAAAAGTATTCCTATTTATGGCTGTGCGTTAATGTGTCAGACGTAGTCAGTTATTTTACCGGACAAACTTTGAATATTTATTTCTTCTCCTAAACATATAAAAGTTTGAATATCAAAATGAAGAGTTTTTGAACGCGATTAAAATATCTTCAAATGTTTAAGAATAATTTGACGTATCGTAGAGACCCCTAACTTCATTTAGATTAAGATATACTATTGATGTTTGTACTAAAACTAAGAACCTGTTTAACAATACTGAGTAAAAAGTACTTTTTAGAAAATCAGTCTTAAAATAAGTGTATTGAGGTAGAAAATTCGATCATTAAGTTTTATTTAAATTTAAGTTTTCAAGTATTCAAGATATTTTCATTATAATTTTACATTACCAGGCTTCCATAATACCTTATTTACTTAAAGCATTGTCTGTATCATAAGTAACGTTATCACAATTGTTTCAAAATAAAAGGTCAACAATTTAATTTAACAGCATTTCAACATTTTTGTCTTACCGTTACATTTTAACAACAAAAACACCGACTTTATCTGGATCCTCAATCTTTCTACCAAACAAGCTCCGTTGATCACGTACAAACCTACAAACCCTTATTCTGTAATATTCATCACTCTATTTACTACACGACTCACAGTCAGTCATGTCCATATTTTCCTAAAGCACGAGGCGTAAAAGCCCATAATATTACTGTAAAAAGATGTTTTAAAACAATTTATTCGTCTAATTATGGAGTTCGTAAGATCACCGACCACTTTCCAACTTTCACTGTCGCAGAACAATATTATTAGAATAAAAAAGTTGCGATTGTTTGTGATAAGCCGCGGGATCCTTTGTTTATAATATTTTATATACTTTTAAAGACGTATTAAGTCTACTGTAAACGTCTGAATGAATACAAAAGTGAGAAATACTCGCTTATCTTTACAATCACCTATTTTCAACTATTGTGGATATGGCCTCCATATTTGCTCAATCGTGGTATTCGTTGCATCATTTCCAGTTTTAAATGCATTCGTTTCGAACGTTTCCAATTTTCTTTAAAATTTGCATTAGTTATATAATACTAGTTAGTTATGTGATGTAAAGAACTACATCTTCATCATCATATCAGCCGAAAGACGTCCACTGCTGGACATAAGCCTCCCCTAAAGATCTCCATGACGACCGGTCCTGCGCTGCTCGCATACAGCAACTTTCCGCGACCTTGACCAGATCGTCGGTCTACCTTGGGGCCTGCCAACGCTTCGTCTTCAACTACGTGATCGCCACTCTAGAACCCTTACGCCCCATCGGCCATCGGTTCTTCTTGCGATTTGCCCTGCCCATTGCCACTTTAGTTTAGCGATTCTCAGGGCTATGTCAGTTACATCGCGCAGAGAGACTACGAGCATAGCCCTTTCCATAGCCTTTTGGGTGACTTTGAGTTTTCTGAGTTAAAATAAATATTTAATGTTAAAATCAAAATAATTGATTGACATTTATAATCTTGACATTTCAATTTTATTTTATTTAATTATTAAATACTTTTCAGTATCGTTTATTTTATTAGTTAATTTGACATATTATATTTATTCTGACATTGAATATTTTTATTATGACTATAAGATGATTTTGTATTTGCCGCCTTTTGACATGTTTGTATTTCTTTTTGAATATAATTTTTTGTTTTTATATTTTTGACGATCATATTATTCATTGACATCTGAACAATTTATGTAATTTTCAATGTGATAGTATGAAATAAATAAATCTAATCTAAGGCCCATCGTGAGCGGCCACGTCTCCGAGCCATATGTCATCACTGGCAACACACGCTGGTCAAAGACTTTCGTCTTGAGACACTGCGGTATTTTGGACGTGAAGATATTGCCGCGCTTCCCGACAAAGCACTACACAATGGTTTTATTTATCTAGCAGCAGGAAAATCCTTAAAGGCAAGGTTCATAAACTTACCTAATAGACCTGGAGTTTTTGTTTTGGCACTGATGTGTCACTGTTTCCAAAACAAACCATTCGTACGGTTTATATTTTTTTCATTTAAAACATTTTCACTCTTAAATTCACACTCAGTAATTGTGCCGTTCCGTTCGTTCGGTAACTTATTTTATGATGTTATTTAAACTGTACTGTTATGCACATAAATTAACTTTTTCGGTGATTCTTAACCATATGCTTCATACAGTGGCCATTATTTTCACTTTGAAGTTATACACACATACATCGTGTTTTGTTTTTGTTCTACATATTTCTTGCTTTATTGAATAATGTTCTTTTGGAAAACATAATGTATTTCTTTGATTAAGGTTTTAAAAAATATGCTCGATACATCTAGAAAAGTATTTTCAGACAGGAATAATATAAGCAAATTCTTATAGCTTGCGAATATACAGTACAATCATTAATTTAATAAACATAATTGACATAAATGAGTATCTTTTGTTTAAGTGTTAACATATTGTTTTTTTTATATGTGTAATTTATTTTGCTTTGGTTTTTGGTGTCACAATAGTTGAAAAAAAGATTTTTTTTTTCTTTTCTTTATTTAACTAAAATATAAGAGATTTGCTTGTCGTCAAAATATAACCCCATCTAAAGATACCGCACCAGTTTAACCAGCTCATAAATCAGTAGTATGGTTTATCAGATCACTGACCGTTATAAGCCATTGCGTGCGCGGCTCAAACAAATCCAGACAAGATGCAATTGCAACCGATTGCTATCAGCTTGAGACTGATTCAAAGTGCAGTTAGCTTTGCCACCTGCTACGTCTTATTGGTAGAGCTAGTCTTACATTTTTGTCAAGGTTTATTTAAGATATGATATTTTTAATAAAATACTAAGCAATAATTATGCAGACGCGACGTTACAATATTGAGGGGGGGACATTGGGGGGATATTTTGCACAAGGTCATCTGATCCCAAACTAGGTAAAGCCTGTACTATGGGTATCAGAGATTGTGGGTACCAGACACTGACATACATAAATATATAAATAACACCCAGACAGAGAACAAACACCTGTGTTCATAACACAAATATTTGCCCTGGGGGGGGGGATCGAACCCGTGCCCCACCGCGTGAAAGGCAGGCGCTCTACCAACCGCACCAAATTGGCTTGTCGTCCGTGTCGTGATATTATTTTACAATTTGATTGGTCGAAAGTAAATATTTTATCTAGGAGAACTTTTATAGAAGTGTGTAATAAGGTGGAATGGGCGTGCAGTACTTACAAAGTCTTATAATGAAATATCTTCAGTACAACTTGACTTATCAATCGTAAAACCTAGCGTATCGTAATAAAAGAAAAATTTTGAAACGACTGTGTTTTGCTATGAAGGAATTTCACGATATAATGTTTTTTCTACATTTAATCAAAATATTTTAACCACAAAGTTCATACATTAGAGGCTACGAAGGTCAAAATATAAAAATAATGCTTTACTTTTAGTTCTTTCACTTTCGTACACAATTCTAAAACACACGTCGTTTTCATTAAGGTTGTCCTAAAGACCTTAATGTTCCACCCGACGCCTGCCGCACGGTTACAGAGCAATGACATGATTTGCTCACATCTAGACCGAAACGGAAAACACAATCTGATAATGTTCCGAGAGTAGTTTACTCGTAAGCTACCTGGTATTTAGTATAAAAACTTATTTGTGTCTCTGAGATCACTGTAGATCATCTAGCTAAATGAATTTTCTTATAATATAAGGCGAAAATAAATTCTAAACAAGTAAGAGGACTCTAGGAGAGGGTTCTAGAGTGGCGACCACGACGATCTGGTGGCGGTCGCGGGAAGCCGCTGGATGCGAGCAGCGCAGGACCAGTCGTCATGGTGATCTTAAGGGGAGGCGTATGTCCAACAGTGGACGTCTTTCGGCTGATATAATGATGATGATGAAGTAAGAGGACAGGGTATCGTACCCATCATACGTCTAATGGTAAGAGCCAAACTGTTTAATGAACAATTTTTGGTATAATTTGTTGTTTTGAGTAATTCGATATACCTAGATTATTAATTTGATCACAAAAAAAGTCGTGAGTATTACAAATAACTATGTACTTAGAAGGATAAACCCACGTTTTATATTGACGGTATACGGCCCATTGTCGTCAAAATAAAATGTCGGTATGTGTCTCAGTACATAATTTTTATATTGATTTCCGTTTAATATATTTTTCATAAGGTCTTAAAAAAACATACATCTATATTAGAAATAAAGTTTATTTAAAAAATATATATTTCAGGATAAAAATAAAAACTATCGCAAATGACACTATTACTGTCACTGCTTCTGCGAAAGTTGTTCAAAAACTTCACATTCACTTTCTTATGCGAATTACAACGCAACATAAGCCACCTAGAGGTCACGTCGACTTAATTATACTTCTGATTATACTCTCGTGATACACGCTTCATATCCGTCTTTTAACAATCGTGATGAGAATTAGACTTAAGCTGCTTTTCACTGATATTGTTTACTGTTTCGTAAATTTAATCAACAAACTCACACTAATATATTTATTTCAAATAGAAAAACTATGAGTTCTCTGTAAATACCTGTGTTGTATAGGTATTATAGGAAAAGTACGAGTCCAATACAACTGCCTTGAGCAATTACTCGAATAGGAAAAGAATAGATCCAAATTATTTTAGGCTTTTATTAGGAAGTAGCTGTCTTACCTAAGCCGGTATCACTCACTATATACGTGATTTGAATCAGTGCCATAATCGCTAATTTCTTTGCAGTCAAGCATTATAAAGCTTGTATAATAATTGCGATGTTCTAACTACTTTGCTAAGATTATAGACATGAGATGAATTTAATGACGTGTTCTACGATGTAATTAACTTAATGTACCGGTAAACTATTGAGAAGTTACAGCTTGTTTTACAAATACTAACCACAATCCAAAAGTAAAACATGGCCGGTATTAAAGGTATTGCTGGATGAACATGATAATGTGTGCAAAGGTGGTTCGAAAGGCAAAGCCGAGGCCCACATGCGTAGTTCCATCAATACATAGTTGCGGCCAAAGCTTTTAGAGTATATTTCTCTGTACGCGAAAATAAAAACTAAAAATAAAAATGAAATATAAATTTTATTGTTAGGAAAAATAGTTGTTGAAAGAACAATTTTTTAAATTCAAGATGGACTTCCTCCTTTTGCGGATTATTGGTAGTTTGCAATATTTCTATCGAGGTCGACGTTTGTTCTAGATTAGTTTCTTCAGTATTTAGTTATATGATACAAAGCTTTGAGGTGAGGTCGATGCTCGAGACTGAATACCATCGTTTATTTTACGTGTAATAGTGCTTGGTTTTCTATCATTCTTCTATGTAGCTTTTGGTTACTCGTTTTGGTTATCCACCCACCATGTCTCTTAAGATTGCTTAAAATTGCACCTGTATTGGCAAGAATTGTCGCTGAACAGTGGCGGAAGCAATGGAAATATAATATTCCGGATAGGGTTAGTTGAAATAAGTAGCAATTGCATTTATTTTTCTTGCATTTCTTCCAATTGCTTGTTTTGTGCATTTATTACGTTTAATAAAAAAAAATATCTCATTTTACTTTTGCAAACGTAGTGCAATACATTTGAGTTGCTTCTCGGATGATAAAACTGCGATCGATTTTGTTTCAGTTACAATTTTCACACCGTCGATATTTTTGCGTCATTAATAGTAACATTTGTAATCTCATTTGAATTCGGCATGCATCAAAAATACCGAAAATAAGAATTTTACAGCAAATTTCGGAATCAATGGCGATTACGGCGAACGAAAATAAATTTCATTTTTACTTCAAAGGTAATTTTTTCCAGTCAGTTCGAAATTGAAATTAAAGAGTCGGTATGTAAAAGTGGCCAAGCACTTCCTATGTTATATCACTACTTCTTTCTTTCACACTGCTACATCCCTCTTTGCTCGTCATGTAAAACCATAGTGCGTGGCTGGCTTTACAACTTTAGATTCGGAGCGTTGCCATGTTCGGAGTAAAAAATTGGTTCCTTTTTGAATTACACGAAAGATATGTAGGTATGAGTTCTCAGAATAATTTACTGGGTCACAAAATTCGATAAAAATCGATTTTTTGCAGGCAACAGCTCGCGAGTATCTAATCTATCTAATAGCTATATATAGTCTGCAGTACAGCTATTTTGATTTATCTGTAAGAAGGTTGTCAAAATAAGAATCGAATTTTCAAGCATGGTTTAGGAAAAACATTACAGTTAATAAAGCACAATCAATTATACTTTTGACCGCACGATCCTCCCCCATCCTTTCCACATGGCCGAACCAGCGGAGTTGCGCTGACTTGAAGAGCGTATCTTGGACGCCCGACTGGTAGACGCCCCGTTGGACGTCCTAGGTATCGTTGGATCGACCAAGTCAAGAAAGATCTGTTGGAGCTTCAAATAGCCGACTGGCAACAAGCTGTACACAACAGAGAAGAATGGCAGCTCTTAGTGTCGGAGGCCAAGATCCTCTTCGGGTCGCTGAGCCAGCATAAGTAAGTAAGTAGTAACTATTACTTATTGTTGAATAATTTCAAAAGCGGGAAGAATTAAATAAACAACAAAAGCACCTAATCAATGAAACACGTTTTGAGCCTACTAAATCTTAAGACCTAATTCAGTCAATTAAGACCCACTGAGAACTAGGTTGCACTCAAGCGAATTTTATTTAAAAACAATGGACCATAATGCGAAAATTATATTGCGGACTTCCAGTAGGAAGTGACAGAGCTCAAACAAACATACTGAGTCTGAAGAAATCGGAATACAAAGACTTGAATCATCTTCAAGACATTTCTTTAGTATTGTTCGTGAACTCAAGCTAAGTGAGACGCGTCCCACGACCGAGATTTGTTCTGCAGAAAAGTGTAATTTTGCTATCAACGTCACTTCTATCTCTAATACTATAAGGTTCATAATTAACAATCATGGTATACAATATTATGGCTTTGTGCATAGCCCACTTTTTCGCAGTCTATGCCGTAATGGCGATGACACGCGGTCTTTTCTTCTTTTAATTAATTTGCTAAGCCCAGAGAAATCCATGGGAGTCATTAGAACAGTACATCACTTAAAGGTTCGAGAAGACAAGGACGTGGTTTATGAATGAATGAGCGCGACTTATCGATGCTGCTTCTCAATTGATTTAATCCCATAGATTGATTATACTTTTTCTTGACTTACTACTTGTCTGATAGATAAAAGGCATTGCATATCATGTACATCACATTAAAATATATCCTATTAAGCGTCTCTTGAAACAAAGATAAATTATTTTAGTTTATTACCTTTGCTCTCAAATTTTGACGGTAACCTAGTTTAAACAAAATAATAAAGACATCCCATAAAATGTCCCAAAACAGACCGTTTCCTCCAAAATTTATCACTACAAATGCATGGTAGGTATATTTTTGCGGCTAGTACCATAGATCGCGGTTGTCAGAGACCGCAGCTTGAAACGACATGCGGAAGGTCGGTTCTAACAGTCTCCGTGGTGTAGTGGTTGGAGCACTCTGCTCTCGATCCGGAGGGTTCTGGGTTCGATTCCCGGTGGGGACACTGTCAAACAGGAATCCCTTTGTGCGACCTCCCCAGTTTGGTTAGGACATTGCAGGATGAATCAAATGACTGTCTGAAAAGTTAGATGATTCCGTGCTTCGGAACGCACGTTAAGCTGTTGGTCCCGACTACTATCTACGGATGTAGTCGTTAATGAGCCATGTCAGAGACCTTTGGTGGCTCAGTAACTCTGGTACCAGGGTTTGTGAGGTCGATCATCGACCTTACAACCTACATTGATGATGATGACCCGCCCATCGTACGGTGCAAAATCCCTGAATCGCCTTTTAAAATAACCACGAGAGGTGATCGGATGGTAGTCATTATTGCCAGCACCACACTGTAAATCGTATATCAATTGCAA
Source organism: Athrips mouffetella (assembly GCA_947532105.1). Classification (NCBI taxonomy): domain Eukaryota; kingdom Metazoa; phylum Arthropoda; class Insecta; order Lepidoptera; family Gelechiidae; genus Athrips; species Athrips mouffetella. The sequence continues at coordinate 580,976 of OX383964.1, forward strand.
TGGAGTTACTATTATTGCATCTGAAGGTCTTTTGATTTACGTGAATCTTAGTTATTAAGGTAAGTCGCTCGTGTGGTGCCACAAAGAAAAATACCAAACCGCCTCTTCCAGTGGGTATTGTAAGAGTCGGTTAAGGAGTTATGAATTGGAGAATGGGCAACAGCATCCTTCTGTTTTGTATCATCGACCGCAGCGGTCACAAACAACCGCAGTCCGTGGTGCTAGCCACAACGTTAACAAGCCTGGTGACTATGGAACTTCCTCTCCAAATAATACCGGGCGTTTTTACTGGAATTCTGGAGGGAGCTCCTTGTCCTGCAGTGTATGTTTCCATGGGATCAGCTGAAAGACGTCCACTGCTGGACATAGGCCTCCCTAAAGATCTCCATGACGACTGGTCCTGCGCTACTCACATGATACGAAGTTATTATCTAGCAAAACCACGGAGAAAAACGTTGTAAAATCACGAGCTGTCAAACCCATTAATTTATCAGTTCCAATTAGTAACCTTACCCAATACATTACAAAAGACCTTAAACAAACACAATTTAGCTACAGTGACAGATGACAGAAGCCCTTGTTTGCAACATTGGTATTGAGAAACTTCTTGTACGGCCTATTAGTGAATTAGATCATCTTGTTAAATCGGTACTGTTGCGTTCATGACATCGGTTGTTAATTGTAAGCCGTAAGCTTCATTGAGATCATTTTCGTCAGTCATTACTCTTCTTTGGCCTAAATTTGTCTTGTTCGTTTGAGTACTAACTGACCAATCACCGACTCGCATTCCATGCTTGTTGATCAGTTCAAATAAAACTATTGCTTTTAATATCTTTTCCAACTAATACCTAACCGTTCCCTAGTGCTGAATGGTATCATGTATTTCCACCAAATTTAACCTCAATCACCTGTACATTTGATTACCTACTTCTCACTATACATTAGGTCAGCTAAAGCATTTCCTGAATATACGTGCAAGTCTTAACTTAATTACTTAGTAGCTTGATCTCACGTCTATAACTCGTCATAAAACTACCATATAGTCACTTGCAACCTCAATCTCAACCTTATTTAAATTTTCGCAAGAGTAATTATTAAAATCAACAGTTACTGAACCGGACGAAATCAGTTTTCTTACGACATAAACTATTTAAAACTTCGTAATTTACAAAATCTTGTAAAGCAAGTTTTCTAAATAGCTCAGAAACTACTTACTTTAAATAAAAATTATCTTAAAAAAAGAATTTCTTCCTGTTTTGCAACAAGAATACTATTTACACATCAGTTTTTTTCGACTCCTCCATTATGTAGTATTAGTTTTCATATAATTGAATTTGTCATATCATAATGTAGAATCTCTAGTACGCTGTGGCTGTCGCTGCAGTGGTAGGGCTTTTGTGCAAAGTCCGTCTGGGAAAGTACCACCCCCTTGTCTATTTCTTCCGTGAAGCAGCAGTGTTTGCACAGCTGTGTTTCGGTTCGAAGGGTAAGGGAGCCAGTTAAATAACGGGAACTGAGACATACCATCTTAGTTCTCAAAGTGAGCAACGCGCTTTGCTGTCTCATTGGTGTCAAAATATGCTATTAATAAGACAGTGGGTGCTATGGGCGGTGGTGACTACTTATCATCAGGTAGTCCACCTGCTCGTTTGCTCACTTGTAACATAAAAAAAGAAAACGCTACTTATTATATGGTCTGGTGGTTGTGGTCTCTAACATGTAACTTTAATGCCTTCAAATTCACCATCAATATTGAAGACTTGTGGCTTTATGTTAAACTGCCGCGATATGCTATCATGACTTTAGGAAATTTACTCGCAAAGCGGTTCTATTATTTTAAATGAACTATTAGGTACTCGTATATTACTTATCTACGTGGTTGTTTGTAGCTGTGTTTCCATAGCCGTAGTAGCCATGTTTTCACCATGTACGAGTATGTTTTTTGGCTTGAATTATATAAAAATATACAGAATAAGTACTTTCTTATTATAAATGAATATGTATACAACTCAGGAATTAAAAATGATGGCTATGTAGTCCTTGCTTTTTCTGAAAATTTATGTGACGATTTAAAACCAAAAGCCCTTAAAGCCAACTTTCATAGAAATGTCGTAGCAATGTAATCAAGAAAATATGACAGTCAACTTGCATAAGTGACATGTATAAAGTGTTTTAATTTTATAATATTATTAACAATGTCTTTATTCTGATGTTCCAAAATATATCATCACCTATTTCCTAATAAAAGACAATTTGTAAGTAATACACATGGTCTGCTTACAAATTACATGATATACGTCAATCCCTTTATATTTCCCCGACCGCTACTCCCGCGCACCGGTGATAGGTCGTCGACTCGCGCACGCGCACAAAAACTCAGGAAGAGCGACGCAGATGTGAGCGCAACGCACGCCTAGCGCGTGTGGGAACGCATCATTGCACTGTAGGCTTCATGGGGAACTTCCATCCGTTGTTTGGGATGAAAAAAAAAACTGTTACTTCCATGTTACTATTACATTTGTCGAGGAAATGTGTTGCTGTAGAGGTTCTCAGTGTAAAAACAAGAGAAGGTTTAACAGAACCGTGATTTGCAAGGAAATAAAACACATGGCATGAAATAAATAAATAAAATGTATAATAAATTGGTAATGTAATAATAAAAAATATGTATTACTTCACAATCACAGACAATATACGATGATTTTTTTTTAATTAAACGGTGTCAACTGATTGTATCATTGCCATAAAATAAGGCTGCAAGTGCTTGCTTTTTCGTGGCTTGTATTTTGCCTGTTTTATCCATCGGGGCTTTAAATTTAAAACTCTACGCTTTTTTGAACACTTTTTATTTTTTCCTTTGGAACTTCACAAGCCTTGTAAAAATCTGTTAGTTTTTCCTTGTAACATTTGCATCTAGTACCAAATGTAATACCAAATTTAGCGAAACAGTGTAAGTACTTCTGCTGTTTTCTAAACTCTAGCAGCTCTGCTGCATAATGTGTTAGTGTATTCCATAAATATAGTAGAATAAATTTCAGATGCTTCTATCTCAAATAGCAAATATACAATAACTTAATGAATGATAATTATTAAGAAAGATAAAGGAATTAAGGAATAAAAGCTCTTTACGTAACATGTGCAAAGAATGAAGCAGTGGAAATAGAGAAATTAAATTCAGATCACGACGGGCCCTTTGTGTGTGTTCTTTGTCACTTGAATGCTGGCACAATACATGTATTCATTTTCACTCTAAGTAATAGCTCACAAAATTATATAGCAGAGACTCATAATGGCTATCTTCTGACTACCACATGGAAAAGTAAACCCTTCTCTATTAGCATATAAATCATTTGACTGTGTGAATTATAGTTGCTAATCGTAATCGTTAATCGGAGAACAGATCACGACCATGCGGAACCACTTTCGTTTTTCACTAACTCGAAAAAGCTGGCCCATTGAATATGGATTTTGGGGCTTATGTCATCCTTTTTAGAAAATATTACGAACTTCAGGATATCAGCATGATACTATTATGCTCATTTATGTAACTTTTAGAACATGGTTGGAAATTTGATAACCAAATTTCCCGCTTTCTGCCGAAGTTTTTTTCTTCTATCTTACTTAATAATATTTCTTACTGGATTAGAAGATAAAGAGATAGGATAGCGAACTGTCCACGATTGATGAATTTGATCTCTCGCGTGATCAATTTCAATAATTTGCGTTGAAAAGAAGAACTGTAGTAATGAGACGTTTATAATTTGTATTTGGTCATGGATTTCAAAAGCATGTATTTTATTTAGAGACATACATACTCTACTTATAAAAACTAAAAAGAGCACAAAATACTCTGACACTCGCAGTCATGATATTAAAGGTGTTTTAATACTGGTGTTAAAAAGAGATCGTTATTATTTTAGATACCCAACAATATAAGAGCGATTGGACAGGAACAAAAAATGTAAGAGAGGATGCTTTGAAAAAAGTAGTAAATTAGTCGTTAATTATGGAAAACTAAAATAAAAACAACTTCAGCATAAAAGCAGCTTAACTTCTGATCGATCGGCCTGGCAGCAAAAAAAATGGAAGACATGATAATGTATTCCTTCTTTTAAAGAAGTAAGTATAAGCCAAGTATAAGATTACTTACTTTTCTGAGGTCATTACCGTCCCTTCTTATGCAATGCTATCATCTACCTATACATCAATAATGTATTTATAATGCTATTACTAGATCATGACATCAGTAAAATATCTCTTACTTAATAGCATCTTCATTATTATAAACACTAACTTTTTCTTTGTATCTCTCAAGCAAAAATAAGAGTATAGTGACAGGTAAAAAATTTCTAAATTTATTGATTCGATATCGAAGGTTGCTTTCTCTTAACTTTTGTTCAGTAAGGTAAGCTTTTCCAACAGTACTTTAGTTAGTACGGTCAACCGCTTGTCGGTAGAAGCTTTTTCAACTCCATTGCCACGCCGTAAGGTCCAAAAGTGTTTCTACTGACGTGCGGCCGTGTGTACTATTCCCACTTTGTACGAACTATTCTATTTAATCAATGCACTTTCGCCTGCTTTTGATGATAGCTGTCCTCTTTTTGTACTCATTTGGTATTATACCAAATTCAATTCAATTACAAAGTGCACCACCCACACGAATATATACGTTGCAAAGCGATCAGATACCCACACATGCAACACAATAAACAAATAAACTTTAGTGGTTATTATACTTTCAAAAGAAAGAACTTAGACTGTTCATTAAGAATTGGTTGATAAATATTCAAAACCTTCAAAGAGCCTATTTGTACATGTATCTTTTAATTAGTGCATTTATGAAACTGGTTTTGTAAAACTAACTAAACAAGAGCCTTTTTGAATGAAAAGATAAAATCCCTCTAAAGTTGTAATTGATCTCTTTGTTACACTTGCCGATAATAAACAAAATTATCTAAGACTATAAACAACTTTTACAGAGGAAAAGAGAATTTGACAAGAAACAAAGAATTGACAATAAATAAAAAGCGTTAAATAATCATCGTTAAGATGTAAGATGCGAGCTATCGGAGTCTTACATGTTCTCACCATTAGGGTTCGAGACAATGGGCACTTGGGGTCCATCAACCAAAAAATTCATCAAGGATCTCTCGGAGCGTCTCAATGAGACCTCTGGTGACCGAAGGGCTGGCAGCTTTTTTGCTCAAAGGCTGAGTCTTGCCATTCAAAGGGGCAACGCTGCCACGCCCTTGAAGAAATTTTTAGTTTTTAAGGTTTATTTATAGACATATATGTAAGTTATAAATTGTTAATATTGTGAATAAAGAAATGTACAGTGATCATCGTTATCAGCATGATTTTTTTACGGATTCGTCTTCATTAACTAGAAGATTTGACGAGGACACTTTAAGGATTTTATCAATAAATTTATCTCAAGTTGAATACCGAAGGAAAGAGAAGATGTTCTTAGGAGCAATTTATAAAAACAACTATTGCTGACAATACTTCTACTATTACTGACTCTAGATGAGAGAAATTTATAAATATCACCCTTAATACAAAGCGACTTTCATGTCATCATCATCATAACATCCCATGAAACGTCCACTACAGGACAGGGAGCTCCCTACAGAATTCTAGCTTTTGCTGGAAAAATGTAGAGGGGAAGTACCATAATCACCTCGTTTGTCAGCGTTACGGCGGACCGCAGTTGTAGGTGACTGCAGTAATAAAGATGTAAGATACAAACGAGGATGCTGCTGCCCGTCCTCCAGATTATAACCCTTAGTCGCCTCTTACGACACCCACGGGTTGGTACTATTCTTTGCCGGTACCACGCGGGACTTGACTGACTTCCACCTAACTTATGTAATCCAGACGATATACCAGACCCAATCCTGACGTTTACTAGAAATGTTATTTTACTATTTGGCCACCCATCTAGTTTTGATTACAATAATTAACGTTGGTTAACTTTCGTAGTCGAAATAAAAAAGAGCAATTATTACTCAGTTAAGCGTAAAATAATCGCGACTATACCTGTTGAACATCGTAAAAGCGCTCGTAGCCGAGTGGTAGTTGCTCTTTTAACGATCACGAAGGGTAAGCAACGTTGGTCGTGGTCAGAACCCGGATGGGTGACCGCTAGTGGCACAAGATCTAGAGCGTCTCCGTGCTTCGGAAGGCACGTTAATCTGTTGGTCCCAGCTATTGTCAATGATAATAATCATTAAGTAGGCTTGAAAACTCTGATAGCCAGGTTGGCCATTAACCTGGCAAAGGCTAATCTAGGATTGGGTCTGGTTTCCCCTCTGGGTTGCGGAGGTTATATGGCAGGCGCTCCGTGTAAAAATCAGTGGCCTCGTCCAATTCCCTAGGTTAGTTAGCTTAGAAAAAGGCTAGAAAAATTACGATACGTGTAAAAACATTAAAGGTTTTTAAGAGAGATCATACTAGCAACCTAACAAGTGACATAGGTGACCCTTGGGACTCTCACTACAAGATTATTTGCCTATAAATACTTACTACAGTAACATAGGTACATTTATCTATTTACCTCTAAGGCCGTCCGCTAAACTCGCGCGGGCGCATGGAGCGGGTGGCATGTCTCGGCATTCACTGCGTGTCACACAGTACCGCGCTTACATAACTTTCTTACTAAGTACGCAGTGAATGCCGAGACATGCCACCTGTTCCGTGTGCCCGCGCGAGTTTAGCGGACGGCCTATGTGCCACCGCAGGATTTTAGCATAAATTATTTGGCAGCTTATTCTAAGATTGCGTAAAAACATACTGAACTTTCAACTTATTTCGACTCGCACGATCTTGCTTTCGATAACGCTTTCGTTTCAAATTAATGTGTATTATTAAAATCAGAAAACTCGAAATACCACTTTTCTTTAACGAGATTTTGAAGTTGGTACTCTATTGGAAGCTATGAGGAAATGCCATAAAATGTTTGACTTCCGATTTCAAAGGGCAATAAAAATAATGATTTATTATAAGGAACTTGTGATATAACTAGCTTACAATCTTTGGTGGGTGACACTTACAGGTAGTAAGTATGTAAAGATTTAAGATGCAAGTTGAAGACAGTTAAAATACGGTAAAAATAATAATAAATATACATATAAAATTTAATTTGTTGTATATGAGCATTTTTGACCGTGTGCACCGGCAAAGAATAGATAGATAGATAGATAAAACATTTATTCAGTGCCAACAAATACAGCAGAAGAGAAAAACATTTCTAAATTTACTAAAACTTAAAACTTTAAATTAAAAAACACAAAATAAATAAAAGCACTGAAATGGGCGACCAGCTCAGCGTAATGCTGCAGCTCAAGGCCACAGCGCTGATTTTCAGCTGGACCCTTAAGACCAGAGAACTTGAAAAAATTATATAAATTAAGCCAATCATTCTATTCTATAGTACCAGCCCAGCTCTACCCATGGGTGTCGTAAGAGGCGACTAAGCGCTTATGAACTGGAAGATAGCAAGCATCATCTTTCTGTGTATTTTAGCATCTTACATACTGCGGTCACCAACAACAGCGGTCGCCAGCCGCAACGCTTACAAGCGTGGTGACTATGGTGAATCCCCTCCAAAGTACCACGCGTTTTTGCTGGAGTTCTGGAGGAAGCTTCCTATCCTGCAGTGGACGTTTCATGGGATGTTATGATGATTATGAGCATTTTATTTTATTCGTGGACCTTACAGCTAACAAGCAAGTGGTCTTTAAATAATCTAGTTAATAAACTTATAAAACGGAACAATAATTGCTAAACTTCAACAAAACCATAAGGTACCAGAGAAAGCCAGGACTTGAAAGCATAGTTCACCGTTACTAACCTAGATCCTGCCCTGTAATTCTTAGGCTTTTATTTCTTTAGATTGCAGGGCCGGCGCTAGTAAAGTGGCATTGAGCTGTGAAGGTCCCGGCCATTCATTGCCGTGATACCGATCGATCTAATGCTGTTATTTTCTCAGTAAAGTTAGGTAACATCAGACAAGTGCAGTTATTTTAAGTGATAGCCTTAGCGAGAACAAAATTGCTTTTGCTAGCGAAGAAAGAAGAAATTGTGAAATTGAATCGATGTCGATAGAAGGAAACTGAAGGTTTATTTGAAATTTGTGTCACACAGTTGAATCATACTACAAAATTGAATATGAGTCATCATCATCATAACATCCCATTAAACGTCCACTACAGGACAGGGAGCTCCCTCCAGAATTCTAGCTTTTGCTAGAAAAATGTGGAGGGCAAGTACCATAGTCACTTCGCTTGTTAGCGTTACGGCTGGCACCATGGACCGTGGTTGTAGGTGACCGCAGTAAGTAAGATGTAATATACAAAGGAGGATGCTGCTGCCCATCCTCCAGTAACCCTTAGTCGCCTCTTACGACACCCACGGGTATGTATGGGTTGGTACTATTCTTTGCCGGCACCACACGGGGCTAAAAAACGGGGGTTGAATATGAGTATAAAACTTTTTTTATTTATTGTTTATTGCATACAAGAAAAGCAAAATTGAAAATTTTGAGAAAAGCCCACGACGGCTGTCATTCAAAAAATATTAAATAAAACTTTGGAAATTGCCCCGACTAAAAATAAATATTTTCACCTATCTATTCATATATTTTATAAGCCAAGAAAATCCGTCGAGGGCTGTCATTGCCATCTTTTCATAATTTATACTTAACTGGAGCAAACAAAAGCTATTTTACAACTAGCTCGTATGCACTATTAATTTACGTAAGATAAGGAATGGCAGCCCCGACGGATTTTCTTGGCTTATAAAATATATGAATAGGTGAAAATATTTATTTTTAGTCGGGGGAATTTCCAAAGTTTTATTTAATATTTTTTGAATGACAGCCGTCGTGGGCTTTTCTCAAAATTTTCAATTTTGCTTTTTATTTTTAACTTTTTAGAGAATTCCCACTTTACTAGAGCGATTAAGAAGGACGTTGCGCGAGTAAAGAATAATTATTACTACACAGCACCCCCTGGTGAGTTGACTCGACAACTATAGTCTAAAAACTGTCACTGATAAATATGATACTGATAGATAAATCTTATACTGAAAACCGTATCTAAATCGGTCAAACCGTTTTGGAGATAAATGGGAACATTTTCGTAAATAAAAATTTATTACAACAGCGCCTCCTGGTGAGTTGGCGCCACAACTCTGGTCTCAGAACCATCACTGATAAATCATAAATCTTTTACTGAAGACCGTACCTAAATCGGTCAAACCGTTTTGGAAATAAATGGCAACATTTGCTTAGATAAAATTTATTATTACAGCGCCCCCTGGTAAGTTGGCGCCATAACTCTGGTCTAAGAACCATCACTGATAAATCATTAATCTTTTACTGAAATCCGTACCTAAATCGGTCACACCGTTTTGGAGATAAATGGCAACATTTGCTTAGTTAAAGGTATCATTACAGCGCCCCCTGGTGACTTGGCGCCACAACTCTAATCTACAAACCATCATTGATAAATTATAAATCCATTACTGAAAACCTTATCTAAATCGGTTAAGCCGTTTTTAAGATAAAAGGCAACATAACTTTGCACACACAAACGAACAAACACACAACATCTCACCCTAAACGTATACACCTTCTCCGTTCCGTCGTGGGTAAAAATGGGAACATTTGCGTAAATAAAAATTTATTACAACAGCGCCTCCTGGTGAGTTGGCGCCATAACTCTGGACTAAGAACCATCACTGATAAATCATTAATCTTTTACTGAAATCCGTACCTAAATCGGTCACACCGTTTTGGAGATAAATGGCAACATTTGCTTAGTTAAAGGTATCATTACAGCGCCCCCTGGTGACTTGGCGCCACAACTCTAATCTACAAACCATCATTGATAAATTATAAATCCATTACTGAAAACCTAATCTAAATCGGTTAAGCCGTTTTTAAGATAAAAGGCAACATAACTTTGCACACACAAACGAACAAACACACAACATCTCACCCTAAACGCATACACCTTCTCCGTTCCGTCGTGGGTAAAAATACAATGGACAATACATATAGACGACACAACAGGTACTACTTATTTCAATAAAAAAAAATATTTCTATATGTATATGAATAAAGATTGCAATAAATAAACAGACAGAAATCCTATACTGATAAACATTACGAAACCGGTTGTAATGATTTACACTAAATTTCAATATAGGGGTATTCAGTAACGAGAAAACGATCACAGGCCTGGAAAAAAATTTCGGGTTCCATACCAAATAGTAGTTTATGCAACTGTCATATAAAAAAGGTTATTAAAACACGAGTTTGGGTTTATCACACGAGGCGTAGCCGAGTGTGATAATAACATCAAACGAGTGTTTTAATACCATATTATATGCAGTTGCGTATACTACTTTATCTTCACTCATGCAATAGGTAGGTACTACTTATAAAAATTTAACAAAAGTAAGTAAACAGTAAAGGCAACTTATATTATGTATATTACAGTTCTGATACGAGTCTGAAGAAGCCGCCTTGATATATCCACTAGGTCTTCTTTGAAATATACTCGTACAAGCAGAACATTTTCTTAACAAGACATGTTTTTCTTTTCGATTTTCATTTTTTCCCAATCCATTGTAGGTTATGTATGTCGTAAAATATCCTAGACTAATATGGGAGAAGATCATACATAAGTTATTGAGTATGTATCTGTAACTGCAGTATCCTGACTACACCACTTTATCCACTTTTCCAATAAACTTTCACACACATTACTTTCACGGGCACAAAATACTTGAAAAAGGTAAATATTTGAGAATGGCGGCAAATCTAATATCTATTTCCAAGTTCTTCTAATTTCAGGCTGCGCGCGCATATTATCCGCCACAGATGATATAATTGTAACTATAGTAACTGTTACTCTAACTGCTCCAAAATAATAGGTTGTTTATGAGGTACACTTTGTAATATGCTGCTGATATTTGACAGCTACTAAGAAAAACTGTTACATTTATAACCGGCTCTCTAAAAGACCTTATATTCAGTCTTCTTTAAAAAGGTTTAGGTTCAAGAAGAATTTTATCCAAGTGTTATGTAATGATTAAAAAGTTAAATTACGTAACACCTTTGCAAAAATTTTCATACAAAAATCGTTACGTTATGGTAACTTTTTAATTTTTTATGCATACTCTGCGTAATATACAGCCTTATGTATCAACTTTTTGAATCATAAGTCAAAGATTACGACATGAGTGTAGATAAAATAAATAAATAAACGAAGGAATAAAGAAGAAGATAGAGAAAACAACCATTATGTAAAAAATGTCACCTCAATACCTTTAAACACCTTTGCAAATAATGACGTAGCGTTACGTAACAAAAACGACGCAATAACACTTGCAATTTATCATCTTTATATTTCCGTGCAATTTCGTCTTTCTAAGAAATCGTTAGAAAATAATCAACGAAGAAAAATAGATGAAAGTATCAACAACAGGAAACTAAAAGGTTAATGATGTATTAAGTCAGAGTGATTTATACAGCAGTGTATCTTTAAAAGTAGACACTGGTGTATCTATCAAACGTGACGGCGTGCTAGTAACTAAAAGAAAAGAAGCATAACAACAAACAGTAGGTACATAACAATAAGTAATTAATTTAGTATTTATTTTAATTTTATAATACTTATAGACTGACATCTTATTTAGTAACATTTTAATTTGATAAGTATGATTCTAATTATACTTTGGACATGTAATAACTGCTATTACTAAATATATCAATATGATTACCCTAGATTCCACCTTTGTCACCCTAGATTTAAGACTTTTAATTTTAATCGTTACTGTGTTCTGTGTGTGACAATAAAGTATTTATCTATTTATCTATGATTAAGGGTACTATAAATAAGTACTTTAAAATTCGGGTGTTTACGAACTGACTAAGTTAAACTAACTGTTCATACAATTAGTGAGAACCTTCGTTCTTGAAATCGCGTTGGTGTTAATTATTTTTTTACACTATAACATTTCTTTATATTCGAGTATCAAATGCATGAAAAAGAAAGACTCAACATTAGAGAGACATCTTGTGACTAGACGAAACTTATAGTTTCGCCTATATGTTTTTGAAGCATTTACACAAAGTTAAAGGATCGGTCCTTTTTTTTGCTGATGTTTGCCGAACAATACAATCTAGATATTTTCGAGGGATGAGTGGACAAATATTTTTAGGGTTCGGTACTCAAAAAGGAACTCTTACAGTACGTCCATCTGTCTGTTTCTCCGCGGCTTAGCTCAAAGACCCTTAGTATTAGAAAGCTGTAATTTATTACGGATGTATATTTCATACACGCCGACAAAGTGGTAAAATGAAATATTGAAAAAAAAAATTGTAGTCATGTTGGATAGGTCTTCTAAAAATATTGTGAGTCTGCAAAGATCATTTTTAGGGTTCCGAAACAAAATGGTAAAAACGGAACCCTTATGGTGTGTGTCCGTCTGTTACACCTGTTTATCCCAGCACCTACTCATGCTATCGAATTGTATTTCAAACAAAAGAATTAAAAAATATTGTTTTTATTATTATAAAATCATCATAACATCCCATGAAACATCCACTACAGGACAGGGAGCTCCCTCCAGAATTCTAGCTTTTGCTGGAAAAAATGTGTAGGGGAAGTACCATAGTCACCTCGCTTGTTAGCGTTACGGCTGGCACCATGGACCGCGGTTGTAGGTGACCGCAGTAAGTAAGATGTAAGATACAAAGGAGGATGCTGCTGCCCATCCTCCAGTTAACCCTTAGTCGCCTCTTACGACACCCACGGGTATGTATGGGTTGGTACTATTCTTTGCCGGCACCATACGGGACATTATAAAATAGGAAAGGCAAAATTTTAAGTTGTCGTTACTTAGGTCGAGTAGAAAATCAAATGAAAAGACTTTACTTGTACATTTCAAAATAGATTTTTTTTACGACTCTTACTTTTCAAGTTATGATGAAAAATGTCTTAAAAAATTCCCTTATCTCCGAAGTTTGCTAAAGGAAAAATCTGAATAAATTATTATTGTCGACAGACATCAAGCGTGGTGACTATTGTAAATCCATTTTACTATTCCATGCGTTTTTGCTGGTTTTCCTCGATGAGCTCGATGTGATTTTTCCATCATCCTCATACCATTGGCGGTCCAGACGCACTTCAGGAAATCACATACTATTGGTTGATATCCAGCACTTTCTTGCCATGTAAACTATTACATTTGGATTCAAAATATAGTTTTAATGCAAACGGTCATAAGAGTTTATAATTAGAATTATTTTTTTTTTATTAACAAAAGCTTAATCTATTTTACAATTTTTTCTTCTTCGCCAAACTACAGAGTAGTTTGTTGGCGATAACGCTCCTTCATGATTTCTTAGCTAAGCTTATATACTACATACTCATACATTTAAAATAACTAAATTACTAACCTAACATGCATAGTTTTAATTTTTTTCTTAAGGGTAGTAGTTTTGTGTGAGTATTATAACTTAAAAAAAAAAGGATATTATAACGCGACTTCTGCACCCGGTGGTAGCCTTTCTAATTTTGGTGGCTATCAAACTTTTAACCTCAATTATTTCGATTACTAATAAGGTGTACAGGCGGGCCAATTTACATTTTTTTTTTTGATATTTGAATATTTTATCATTGGCAACCGAATTGGGAAATAATCGCACCTGGCGGAGTAATTCTCTTTAATTTATAAAGATTTTAAAGTGTAATGTATAAAAAATATATAAAATATTCATTGTAGGATATTGCTAAATTACATTGCTTCATATGCAAAGGGTGGATACAATAAACATAAGTCAATTTTAATTTGACGGAAAAAAAAATCCCCTTTTGCACCCCCCTGAAGGGTGATTTTTAAGAAATGCTTAAATATGTGTTTCTTTATTTTTTATCGAAACCTTAAAGCCAAATTTGTGTAAATCTAACTCAAGAAATGAAGGACTTTCATGCAAACTTTTATCCCTTATTTCATTCCCTTAGAGGATGAATTTTGTAAAATCCTTCCTTAGTGGGTAGTTTTTAAGTGCCAAAACCTGCGTATAAAATTTCAGATCTGTAGCTATATCGGTTACGGCTCGGCATTGATGAATCAGTCATTAAGTCAGGACAAGCTATTTTATATATTTAGAAGATTACATTCTCATGAATATACCGCGACACTTATTTAAATTTATTTCTCAGAAATTCTCTAGGTTTTATTTTATAAATTGGTCAAACAGCTCGCTTTTATAGTATAAAAATGCTGATTGCATTTTTATTTTTATTTTTTCCTGAATGCCTTCAAAAACGATTGTCACAGATGTCTATAGCTCTGTTGTATCCATACCTACATTGTAAACTTCAATGTGTGAAACGCAAACAATTATTTTAAAATATAAACATAAAACAGAAACGAATGAATAACTAACAAATGCTAAATTATAACAACAGAATATTTTTCTAGAATAGAGTTATGTACCATAGAGTTATAAAGTTGTGTTAATATACTTGTGTATAGTTAGATAGTTTAAAACCAGTAAATGATTCACACCAAACAGGAGCAATCCGCAAGTACGTGCTAGTTTTCACGTCGGTAACCGCCACGCCTATTTTTATTTATGTGTGAAAGCGGCCGCTATAACTGATAATAATATAACAATGGATACCGCCACTTCAACTTAACTGAACGAACTTATTGAATAATGCAAATTCAGTGACGTCAATGTAATTTTAAATAAATAATAAAAAATATAAAACTTAAACCAACTTCAAGAAGGAGGAAATAAAAGATTTGAGGTCGATGCCAGTCAGAATATTAGGAATAAAACACGTAAACAAGCATACAAACATACATACACTTATGAAATGTGGTACATTTGTTTAAAAGCTCATAGAGACTAAAATACGTGAAAATTGTGTATTTTTAACAATTTTACATACATACGGTTAAAAATAAAAATTACATTAAGATTAAAAATTCAAGTACATTTCATTTATTATTATTATTATTAGGAGCCTGTTGTGTCCCACTGCAAAAAAAATAATAATTCATTTACTCATTTAAAATTTTTACTCACACCTTTTTATTGGTTATCATGGTATAACATGTCATTATTAAATTTAATTATAACTAACTAAGAACTTTATTTGCATTTTTACAGGAGAAATTAAAATACATGTGTAAAAAAATTGTTTTAAACCTAATTACTTTTAGTAAAGTACTAATTAAAGTTACAAATTAATTTAGTTTTAGGTAAAATAGATAAAATAGATCACAATATATTTACAAGATCAGAATAGAAGTTAATGTTAACAATCGTCAAAGGTGTACGGTAACCTTCGAGTTCGATCGAAATATGTTCCCAAACTTCTCTTGCTAAGTCATTGTTGCATTGCTCTAAACGAGTTATTTCCTACAGTAGATTATAGCTTCTAAATTATTATTTTAATCTATTTTATAATAATATAATAATATTTTTTATTAACTTTTGACATACTTATTGTTCATAATTTAAATTTTTTTAATTTGTATGATTTCAAACTCGTTTTTATTGATGTGCTTTTTTGTAACTCGTTTTATTTTATGAGCTTGAGGCTTTAAATAAGTGTTATTTAATGAAATTTTATTATGTTTCGCAAAATAACTGGTTATTTTTTTTCAACGTCATGAAATGACATCTCATGAAACTTCCACTACTAACAAAGCTTTTGCTTAAAAAATGTGAAGGGGAAGTACTATAGTCACCAAGCTTGTTAGCGTTATGGCTGGCGCCTTAGACCGTGGTTGTTAGTGACCGCAGAATGCAAGATGATAAAATACACAGAAGGACGCTGCTGCCCAACTTCTGGTTCATTAACCCTTAGACGCCTCTTACGACACCTACGGGTAGAGATGGGTTGGTACTATTCTTTGCCGGCACCACACGGGACGTCAACGTTAATAGATTAAAATACAAAAACAAGACGAATTTCAATTAGACTCTTTAAAAACTGAGATTTTTTTGCGACTGCAATGAGTAAAAGGTAAGTGGTTCAGATGTATTTGTTTTCTTAACACTTTTCGCTGGGACAGGCTAAAGACAAATAAATCGCAATTTATAAACAAAGTACTGCAGTTTATTTAAAAGTTTCAAAAACAACTTAAATATTTAACCTCATATTTATTTATTTTATTTTTATTAGGATAGCTTTTCTTATATCAAAATTTTGAAAATACATGTTCCTTTTTACAAACGCCAATGAAAGAATACCACATCTACATCAAAATATAGGACTAGTTTGCAAACTAACTACGAAGTATAATAAAAATTGACTTAAGACGTGCTTGCGTTTATCTAAACATATAATAAAAGAGTAGAAACCGCGTGTCTGTACTTTTGATAAATTTATATAAAAAATAGTGTGGGCGATAAGAAACGACTAATAGAACTCAAAAATATGTTTTCTGCACTTTTTGTCTGTCTGTCTGTCTGTATGTTTTCGATAAACTCCGAAACTACTGAACGGATTTTCTCGCGGTTTTCGCAGGTAGATTCAGCTTAGCTCTGAGCAACACATAGGCTACGTTTTATTCAAATCGGTTCACTCAATCAGAAGCTACACTAATGTAAAGTATAAAATTGCCTGTACGATAATAGCTCATAAACCGATTCAAACTGAGTTTTCAATTACGAGTTTGGCTTACTTTTGTGCAACATAAAAGTTTAGTTTCATTGCAAACGGTTCACTCAGACAGAAGGTACGCTAAGTTTCATGCGGCGGCGCAAATAACTCACAAACTATTAAACTGTTTCCAACGGGGTTTTGAATAAACTGTCAAGCTTACTTCTTTGCAACATATTAGCTTACTTTCATTGAAAACGGCTCACTCAGACAGGTACGCGAAATTTCCAGCGGAGGCGCCAATATCTCACAAACAACTGAACCGATTAAAACGAGGTTTTCAAATACTTTTTTGGCTTACTTCATGCAACATGTATGCTTAGTTTCATTGCAAACGGTTCACTCAGACAAAAAATACACTAAGTTTCAAGCGGCGGCACCAATTACTCACAAACTACTAAACCGATTTAAACGGGGTTTTCAATAACGTGTTAAGATTAATTCTTTGCAATGTATTAGCTAGCTTACTTTCATTGAAAACGGTTCACTCAGTCAGAAAATGCCTGAAGTTTCAATAGGCGGCGCCAATAGCTCACAAACTACTATACCGACTCCAACTGGCATTTCCATGACGTGCTTGGATTAGGTACTTCCGTGCAACATATAAGCTTAGGTTAGTTAAAAACGGTTCACTCAGATAGAAGTTACGCAAAGTTTCAAACGAAGGCGCGAATAATTCAAAACTTTTGACCAGATTCAAACGTGGCTTTCAATAACGCGCTTGGCTTACTCCTGTGCAATAAATAAGCTTAGTTTCATTGCGTAAGGTTCACTCTGACAGAAGATACGCAAAGTTTCAAGCTGCAGAACCAAGAACTCACCTACTGAACTGGTTCAAAGTCAAACGAGGTTTTCAATGACGTGCCGGGCTTCTTTCTGTGCAACATATACCTAAGCTTTATTTCATTGCAAACGGTTCACTCAGACAGAAGGTTCGCGAAATTCTAAGTGGCCGCACCAATACCTCACAAACTACTTGAACGACTTAAACGGGGTTTTCCATAACGTATTTGGGTTGCTTTCGTGCAATATTTGAACTTTTTTTTATTGCAATCGGTTCATTCAAGCAGACAATAGAAGAGTTCAAAGTTTAAAGGTGTGAATAAAAGCTTATAATTTTGTACGGAAAAAGCCAAATACGTTGTTGAAAATGCCGTTTGATCCGGTCCAGTTGTTTGTGTAAAAGTCGTGGGTAGGTACAGCTAAAGATTGGTAAAATCTAGATTTAGTTTTATTGTAAAAATAATAATAAAAAAATTGCTGTTTCGGCATGGTGGTGCAACAAATGTAAAAAAAATTATGAAAGTTCAAAAGTTTTGAAAACTTAGGAAATAGGTACTTTTGATCGTAATACTTCAAAAAATAAAGAGAGAAGTGAATCATTGTTTTTTAGGAATTGTCTTTTAAGGGGAGAGATAAGTTACAAAGATTGTACGGAAGTGAAGTCCAACAGTTTTGTATGTAGGTACATGTAGAGTTAAAAGCATGTGGAGCTAGACACGTTGGACTTTGTACCGCTCTTTTTTCAGTAGCCACAGAAGCTAAAGTGACTGAGCCTCAGATTTAGTTAGGCTTCGTTTTGTATAAGAAATATCAAAACCCGTATCATAGTTACTCCGCGTGGAATTCGACTATGATTTGACACTTAAGAGGATAGTGGGCGACCTAACAGTCCACACGTAGACAAGAGGTGTTTAATTTACAAAAATCCGTATTATCGGTACTCTCTATCCCTAATAATATAAAGGCGAGAACTGCACTGTCTGTCTGTCTGTTACGCTTTTATGACTAATCCGATAAACCGATTGTGATAAAAACTTGGTACGAAGATAGTTTGAACCATGGGAAAAGTCATTAGCTACTTTTTCTGAACCCCACGCGGACGGAGTCGCGGGCAACAGCTAGTTTATATATATACTAGCTGTTGCCCGCGGCTTCGCTCGCGTGGATTTCGTATTTATGTTGTTACCGGTTTTCCGAAGCAATGAGATATTTTCCCGTCATTTCGGGGTAATTTTAAACTAAGGAAAAACAGGACTAACCCTGCGCAAATCAATGAGTATAATTCAAGATCCAGCTGAATTTTATATAATATACAGACGTTACTCATAAATTACTCAGAACAGAGGAACTTAGCAGCAGTATCCTAACAAATGTAAAGAGAGAGATGAGAGACACCTTAATGTAATATTTCAAAACAGAGCCAATTCGCAGAATTGAGAAAAATTAAAACCCTCTCCCTCTCTCTCCCTCTCTCCCCTTCCTCTCTCCCCTTCCTCTCCCCCTCCCTCTGTCTCACCCTCCGTCTCTCCCCCTCCCCCTCCCTCTGTCTCTCCCCCTCCTCCCTCTCCCCCTGCCCCTCCCTCTCCCTTTTCATCACTCCCTCCCCCTACCTCACTCCCTCCCTCTCCCCTTCCCCTCCTTCTCCCTCTCCCTCTACCTGTACCGGTACCCCTATACCTCTCTACTTCTCTACCTCTCTACCTCTCTACCACTCTACCTCTCTACCTCTCGACCTCTCTACTTCTCTATGTCTCTACGTCTCTACCTCTCTACGTCTCTACCTCTCTACGTCTCTACGTCTCTACGTCTCTTCGTCTCTACGTCTCTACGTCTCTACGTCTCTACGTCTCTACGTCTCTACGTCTCTACGTCTCTACGTCTCTACGTCTCTACGTCTCTACGTCTCTACGTCTCTACGTCTCTACGTCTCTACCTCTCTACCTCTCTAACTCTCTACCTCTCTACCTCTCTACCGCTATACCTCTCTACCTTTCTACCTCTCTACCTCTCTACCTCTCTACCTCTCTACCTCTCTACCTCTCTACCTCTCTACCTCTCTACCTCTCTACCTCTCTACCTCTCTACCTCTCTACCTCTCTACCTCTCTACCTCTCTACCTCTCTACCTCTCTACCTCTCTACCTCTCTACCTCTCTACCTCTCTACCTCTCTACCTCTCTACCTCTCTACCTCTCTACCTCTCTACCTCTCTACCTCTCTACCTCTCTACCTCTCTACCTCTCTACCTCTCTACCTCTCTACCTCTCTACCTCTCTACCTCTCTACCTCTCTACCTCTCTACCTCTCTACCTCTCTACATCTCTACCTCTCTACCTCTCTACCTCTCTACCTCTCTACCTCTCTACCTCTCTACCTCTCTACCTCTCTACCGCTCTACCTCTCTACCTCTCTACCTCTCTACCTCTCTACCTCTCTACCTCTCTACCTCTCTACCTCTCTACCTCTCTACCTCTCTACCTCTCTACCTCTCTACCTCTCTACCTCTCTACCTCTCTACCTCTCTACCTCTCTACCTCTCTACCTCTCTACCTCTCTACCTCTCTACCTCTCTTCATCTCTACCTCTCTACCTCTCTATCTCTACCTCTACCTGTCCCTATCAAACCTATCGCACCCCAACCCCATCCCCAGGGGACGATGGTATTTCACGTCCACCACGTTGGATTTCCAAGTTGTTGTAGCTTTCGTAATCAGCGACCCGATAAACCATACAAACGACACCCATATTGATTTTTAGACATTTCAAACCTATCGCACCCCAACTCCATCCCTAGGGGGATGATGGTATTTCACGTCCACCACGTTGGATTTCAAAATTGTTGTAGTTTTCGTAATCAGAGACCCGATAAACCATACAAACGATACCCATATTGATTTTAAGACATTTCAAACCTATCGCACCCCAACTCCATCCCCAGGGGGATGATGGTATTTCACGTCCACCACGTTGGATTTCAAAATTGTTGTAGTTTTCGTAATCAGCGACCCGATAAACCATACAAACGACACCCATATTGATTTTTAGACATTTCAAACCTATCGCACCCCAACTCCATCCCCAGGGAGATGATGGTATTTCACGTCCACCACGTTTGATTTCAAAATTGTTGTAGTTTTCGTAATCAGCGACCCGATAAACCATACAAACGATACCCATACTGGTTTTTAGACTTTTTCACCCCATTTCCCTTTTTAAGGGGTTGAATTTGGGGTGGAATTTCAATAACAGTGATGAACGTTGCATAGAATTACATCATTAATGCCTAAATAATAAATTATGTGGATTTTACTTTAAAAATAAAGAATTTTCAACTTCATCCCCCTTTTCACCCTTAAGGGTGTCGAATTTTCAAAAACCCTGAGACACGTAATTATTAATTTTTAGTCGTCAGCCTAAATACAAATTTTGAAGATCCTAACTTCAAAACTGACGGACTTTCATACAAACTTTCATCCCCTATTTTACCCCCTTAGGGGTGGAATTTTATAAAACCCTTTCTTAGTGCACCCCTAGGCCTCATAAGGAACCTACATGCCAAATTTGGAATCTCTAGACCCTGTGGTTTGGGCTGTGCGTTGATATGTCAGTCAGTCAGTCAGTCAGTCAGTCAGTCAGTCACCTTCTTCTTTTATATATATAGATGTGAAAAAGATAAGTTCAAAAAACTAAGCTAAAAGCTAGTTTGAAAGCTCAGTTAATTGAGACAGACAAACCTCAACATGTCACTGAATTATCAAAAAAATTGCAACAAAACCTACAATCACAAACACATTACCGATCTAAAGATCTGAAAAGAAAATTAATTCATTAATGTCTCAAGCTATTAAACGGTAGCTTAGATTAATTCCTGAGATTGTGTGCATTATTCCCTGCCTATAACTAATTGTGCACCGTTGCTTCTCCCGACCAACCATACGGTATTTTATCATCAACACGCACCATTATATCCAGTATGAGAACTCTTTCAAGTTGTTTTGGATGAATATGATGATAATAACTGATATTTTAGTAATGTGCAGTGAAAATTTATACAACCTCATCTTTCAACGTCAAATTATTTGAAGTTTTAAGAATTTTTTTTGTGATTTCATAAAAGAATATTAATTCGTATGAATGAAATACCAAGAGGTCTTGAACAAGGACATATTATCAAGCTGGCACTAGCTAGAAGTTGTCTTGACGATGGAAAATTAACTGTACTGAATGTTCTTACCGTTTACTATTATAATACCTCTTTATTGGTGCTTCTTGCATATTACGTAAAAGCCCTGTTTTTGTCAGGAATCTCATTTTGAACATATTGTTTTTGGATATTTATTCTTTAAGTATTCCGATATTTCGTTATAAGTTTTCTTATATAGTTTTTAATAACTTTAAATTTAAATAACGGTAAACTTCAATATCACCTTGTCATAAAAAGGATTAATAAAGTTAATGTACAATTAGATGACTTATGTTGGGTTTATCAGCACTCATATCGTGTTAAGATGATTCGAGGATAACATTAGCTAGCTTTGCAACTGGCTTTATATATTTTGTTTATTACCAAATAGCTGTGTTCACGACTTTACTCGCGTAAACTCAAAAAACTGGACGTGTTTTGAAGTAGCTTTCGAAAGTGTATTTAATAAAACTTTTATTTGATCGCAATCAAACAGAACCTATACGAATGCAAGGTATCAAGCGGTAAAGCCGCATGTCAATATGCGGTGAAACTATGGTTATTATATGTTTGGGGAAATAAGCCAAATATGTCGTTTCTGGCTAAGTGACATACCGGCAAAAATTTCAAATATAATTTGAATACATTTTATTACCTTTACTGCAAACTCTAACATCACATTTACGCCAAAAATTCAATGTAAAGATACTAGTTAACTGTTTTTTTTTGTGTTTTGATAGCTTATGTACCTAGGCACATTCCACAATGTTGAGTTGACCCTACAAATACCTGTAAGGATTGCAATGTTACCGCGACGAATCGCCGGTTGCGGAGACGTTATGGCAAATTTCCCATTGCCAGTGACCATCTTACCAGCGCCGGCGCATTGCTCAACTCCGAGCCTGAGTGGAATGTAATGGTGATGATTTGATGGTGACGTAAATCACCGTCGTTCTTGTTGGCAGAATTTAAATAAATGTGTTTCTATTGTCATCGAGTAATTCAGTTTATTGTGTCAAAGGTTAAAAATATTCTTATTAAGTAAGAAGTAGGCTTGACTATAAAAGTAATTGAAGGAATATTATAAAGTCATTATTTTTAACGTGCGTTCGTCTTGCTTAATCTGTGCGTAAAATTGTTGAGTGATATTGAAAATTTTTTCTATGTCACACGTTAGAGTTGAACACAAACCGATATTACAACTTTACTCAGGTTTTACCAATTATTTTTTGGATTTCTAACCCAAAGGCTTATGGCTTAAAATGGAATTAATTTTTAAGCCTCGTCGTTGGAGACAGCTCTCCTAGTTTATACAAAGTTGTTAGTTTTGGGCTGTTCTAGCTAATTCGTTTAATTTTTCACAAGCATTCTTACAATTAATATCAAATAATATGAGACTATAAAAAAAGAGTATGTTTACAAGAAAAGTGTACTTTTTCCTGTCATTATACCAGGTTATTTTTTGGACCTGATTTCCTTTTGCCTACTTATTAGGTCAAAAGCAACAACTTTTGTTCTACAACTTTGATAACAACGCACGAAAATTTTTCAACTTCCCATACAAAATGGGTCGGTCACGTGACCACTTTAGTATGGAGAGTCGAAAATTTTTTGTGCGTTGTTAGCAAAGTCGTAGAACAAAAGTTGTTGCTTTTGACCTCACTAATAAGTGGGCAAAAGGAAATCAGGTCCAAAAAAATAACCTGGTATAATAACTTACAGTACAAACAAAATAATAAAAAACCGGTATAATTCGTGTTAACCTCACAAAATCTAGCATTCCAGGTTTCAAATGTATAGTAACTTGACCCGTAACCCTTGGTGCACGAGTTCGACTCGCACGTAGCCGGTTTTAACTGTAGTTTTAACATTGTTATCTTCTCACTTGAATTTACTTTCACTGTTTGCTTTTGACCGCCGCATTTCGACCACACTGTCGCTTTCAATTGAATCTGGTTCCGAAACTTGCTTATAACGACCTTGACAATACAATGGTCTTGCAGGTTCACATGAATGTAATGATGTTTCTTGTTGTCTGCAAATTTGTGTGTAGAGGTTATCTTTTATCGTAATTTTTTGGAAATTTGAATTTTCTTACTATGTGACTCTTGCGATAAGTGCAGTTAATATGGCGCAAGCAAAAATGTTTTATCTTCAAATTTCAATTTGACCGTTTATTCATGGTTGAATAACTAATGGAATTATCTTAAATCACGCCTTGTTTTTTGTCAAATATTTTGTTCTCATCAAAACAGAGTTCACTGACAAAAGGTTTAAGGTATTTTACAAGTAGAATTAAATATAAAAGTATTTATTCGTCTTCTTTAGTACTTTTTCGCGAAAATTCTCCTACTTTTACATTTCAATGTTACTGTTTGAAAAGTTAAGAGCCCGTTAAGTTTGACATAGTAGAGACGGAAGTTGCACTGCGAGTGTTAAGCTTGACCTGCATTTGACTGTACTTCGTAAGGTCGACGACCAATCACAAGCATGATTTCAACTATTGCTGGTGTCAGAGAATTGGATGTTTTCAACCACCTTCTCAAAGTTCAACTGAATGACGCTGTAAAACTCATGGTGCCGCCATATAATCAGTATAAAAATGATTAAGTCAATTGAACTGCTGCTGCTGTCAAATACTTAATACATTGTTCGTTGTAAAAAGATTACATATATTATTAAAAAGACCCATCGACACTTAATAAAACTCCCTATTAAAAATTTATAAAAAAAAAATCTGCATTTAGAGTCAAGAATAAGCTTTTAAAACGTTTCACACGAATTTTGTAAGATCTTTTCTTATATCATAAACATAAATGATGTTTTTAGTACTCTGTGGTACTCTCGTCCGTGTAGAGTCAGTAAAGTTTAATACCAACCTTCGACCAATATAAATAGTGGTACCAACCCATCTGTACCCGTGGGTGTTGTCAGCGGTGACTATGGGTCTCTAAACCAAAGGATGGGCTGCAGCATTTATCTTTGTGTCGTACCACCTTACATTCTGCGGTCACCAACAACCACGGTCCATGGTGCCAGCCGCAACGCTAACAAGCGTGGTGACTATGGTACTGCCCCTCCAAGTAATACGCGTTTTTGCTAGAATTCAAGTGAGAGCTCACTGTCCTGCAGTATACATTTCGTGGGATGTTATGACTAGGGTACTATAGCAGCCCTAAGCTGACTGTGGCCGCGTATTGCTCAGAGGGTGGTCTTAAATGCAGTTTGTGATAGAAAAATTTCTCAACAATAAAAAAACAGGTACTTTTTAAATAACAACACTTCACTATTGAATTCAAACAATAAATCAAATCACAGCAATAGAAAATATTCACGCAAAGTTTACTAGCTATTACTTATCGCACATCATCACACATATATAAGAAAGCAATACATGAACGCGATATATTATGATACTTTTATTCGAAGCGCGGTCACCGATAGAATATTAGAAAACCGTTTTATCATTATCATCATCATATCAGCCGAAAGACGTCCACTGCTGGACATAGGCCTCCCCTAAAGATCCCCATGACGACCGGTCCTGCGCTGCTCGCATCCAGCGGCTTCCCGCGACCTTGACCAGATCGTCGGTCCACCTTGTGGGGGGCCTGCCAACGCTTCGTCTTCCGGTACGTGGTCGCCACTCTAGAACCCTTACGCCCCATCGGCCATCGGTTCTAAAACCTAAAACCGTTTGATGAAGGCAAATTCAAATAAAAATTGATTCCCTCGGAAGCCCTCTTTTAGCAGAGCTGGCTGGCAAATCTTTCCAAAATTGATTTTGATTATTTTATGAAAATTGATGTTGCGTTCCAAAACATTGTCAGTTAGCGCCTGCTCTCGGCTGGGCCTAGTTGTTGATGATATTCTCCAAAGTTTTAAAATATACATATCTAAATTCCAATCAATGCAATTACATTACCAGTGTTTTTACTACTATCAAGGACCTAGGATTTTCAGTACTCTGCTGATACGTAGGTTGGTGTATTCTATATTATATTATATATTTTTTTTTACATGTAATACTAAATATTATTACCAAATAAAAGAATATGAATATTGTCATCACGCTAACCTTTTTTCGTTTCTTTGGAGTTAGCCACCTGTTCTAGTGGATTTGATGAGGGCACTAACATAGAACCATTGTCAACTGTCTTTTTAATCTTATAAAGCCATCCAGACCCAATCCTAAATTAGGTTTTGCCAGGTAAGTGGCCATTGAAAGTAAGATTTTGTGTGAATAAACATAGATTTCATCTAAGATACTACCTATCCTTACAGTAACTAGAGAAAGTTAACATTTAAATGCAAAACCTGAGTAAACAACAGTTTTGTTAAGATTGACGTTGAAGGCTTCAATTAGTGGTACTACTTAATTAATCCACTCTCACTAAGATACTTGATATTTATTTGTTTATATACAACATGTATGCGTGTTTATTTGCAATTGATAGCAGCCTCTGTGGTTTAATGGTTAGAGCGCTCGGCTCTCGATCCGGAAGTTCTGGGTTCGATTTCCGGTGGCGACACTATAAAAAAAAATCCCTTTGTGCGACCTCCCCATTTTTGTTAAGATATTTCAGGATGAATCATCTGATTGTCCGAAAACTTAGATGATTCCGTGCTTCGGAAGGTAAATTAAGGCGTTAGTCCCGACTACTATCTACGGATGAATTCGTTATTGAGCTATGTCAGAGACCTTTGGCGGCTCAATAACTCCAAGGTTTGTGAGGTTGGTCACCGACTTTGCAACCCACAAGATACGATGAATACAACTCAATGGATAGTATATGTATCTGGTTAAAAAAAATGTTCTGATATCAAACATACACATGTAGTTCGATTTTTGTTCATATTCAATAATTTTATGGGTTTACAAATGATAAATAAAACTCCTTCAGTTGCGGTACTTTCAGATATCATAAGTCAATCTACATAATATAAAACCGTTAAAAGAGATCTATCAGTTTTAAATATCTTTATTCTATTTCACATTCCCCATCTTCTTTCGATGTTTCGTCCAATTAGTGTATTCTGGATCTATCTGCTTCGTCCTAAAATAAGACACATTATCATATCATTTCATTTAATCAAACCATTGGTTTTATCACATTTATCAATCACGGAAATGGTATTATTTTTTATTAGGGTTCCGTAGCCAAATGGCAAAAAACGGAACCCTTATGGATTCGTCATGTCTGTCTGTCTGTGTGTCCATCCGTATGTCACAGCCACTTTTTTCAGAAACTATAAGATCTATACTGTTGAAACTTAGTAAGTAGATGTATTCTGTGAACCGCATTGAGATTTTCACACAAAAATAGAAAAAACAAACAATACAATTTTGGGTTACATAGAACTCCCCATACATAGAACTGAAACAAAATTTTTTTTTTCATCAATCCCATACGTTATAGGTCTTCAAAAATTATATTGACGTTTCTAATATCATTTTTTTTCTAAACTGAATAGTTTGCGCGAGAAACTCTTCCAAAGTGGTAAAATGTGTGTCCCTCCCCCTCTAACTTTTAAAATAAGAGAATGATAAAACTAAAAAAAAATATATGATGTACATTACGAGTACTATGCAAACTTCTACCGAAAATTGGTTTGAACGAGGTCTAGTTAGTAGTTTTTTTTTTAATACGTCATAAATCGTAAACCGCAAATTAACTTTCATTCATTCAACTCAAATCAGCTAGTTTAATTAATATAATGTGGTGGTACGGAACCCTCAGTGCGTGAGTCCGACTCGCACTTGGCCGGTTTCTTTTTATACTCTAGCATCAGCCATTCTAAAAGACTCATCATTCACTTGCTTTTGATCTGACAACAAAATAGCTGTAGATACTTACCACGTCCACTTGTGGGAACTTTCAAGTGCTGCAACTACTAAGTCTTTAAACACAAGCCAATTTAAACTTGTCAGAAAAGTTTTAGATCAAATACAATTTTCAGATCAGTTTTAATCGCACTACGCTATTTGCATATTTGGTAAAGACCCTAACTTTTGCGCCGGAGACAATAGGAAAAAGAAACTGAGTGTGTGTGTGAGTCGGACTCGAGCACCGAGGGGTTCCGTACCACTAGGGCTTATACTCCCTGAATGACCTTGATACTGAATTACTGTGTAACCACTTTTTTAACATTAAATATGGCATTTTGATTAACGGAAAAAACATAGTAATCGACTAGATATGACCTCGAATTCTGTATAAATTGACTAAATAAACTACATTTGTAACAATTTTTACTGCTACATTTTTATCAATAATACATGAAACTTTGCAATATTTTGGACAAAAGAATATTAAGTTATGTGGACGTTTTAATAATTTGATAATTTAAAATAACATACAAAAAATTACTTTTCTCTCATTTTTGCGAATTTCAGTCTCACCTTTGGTCGTAACAGCAAACGTGGCCAGGCCCGCTTATACTAACGATAAAAAAAGTGTAAATGAAATCGACAATTCTTACGAGCGTGTAGCTGCTAATTTTGCGGGAATATTGCTCATAAGGTAAAAATACCGTTTCAATCTCTCAGAGACGCGCAGACACTCGGAAGTATAAAATGCGCGCGAATTCGACTTGTACTTGAGCAGTTTTTATTATTTGTTGGCATCATTTGGGTACAGAACCCCGAAAAGATTAAATGTGGTCGCTACCAGGTGAGAGTTGACGATAAAACTAAAACCGCAGTAATTGCAAATTCAATTCAATTCAATTTATTTATTTCGTGAACAATAATACATATCGTATCCGAAATTACTTAAAACTAATATAAAATATGCATGCAATAGTAAATAAATTAACATTGAAAACAATTAAAATTTACAAATCAAATGTCAAAATTACTCTTATCACTTAATTAAAATCATTCGTCATCATAATATATGTCAATAATCACATTTCATTAATAAAATTTATAAATTAATAGATCAAATTAAAATTCATTAATACTATAGCAACACTTTTCCAAAAGATAAGACTTTAATTTGTGTTTAAAAATGTTTATATTCTCAATAGATTTAAAATCAGTAGGCAACCTGTTAAAAAGTGTTGTAGCCTGGTAACGCGGACAATGTTGGACAACAGTCAAGGTAGGCTGTATGACACTAACTAGGTCCTTTCTCCTTGTGGACAATCGGATCTCCCTTTCTGCAGCAGTCTCAAACAGATGTCTTTGTTTAACAACATCAATCAGTTGAACTAGAATGTAAAGACTTGGAACTGTTAATATACCTATTGTCTTAAAATGAGTTTTACACGACTCCCAGGATGGTATCCGAAGTATTGTCCGTATTGCCCTTTTTTGTGCTACAAAAGCCTTTTGAATATTATAGTGATAACTATTCCCCCATAATTTAATGCTATATCTTAGCCTCGATTCAACAAGAGCATAATAAACCGTTTTTAGTTGTTCTCTTGTTAGCTCATCCCTTAGGCTTCGCAGAGCATAACATGCCGAATTAATAGAGTTTTCAAGCGCAGTTAGCTCAGGTTTCCAATTTAAAAATTGATCTATGTGAACCCCCAAAAACTTAACTTCTTTAACACTTTTGATGGATTCTCCGTGTAGCGTTACATCTAGGTTTTCCTTATTTCGAGCAGTGGTTCTAAAAAGTAAGATATTTGTTTTACTAGTATTTAGTTGTAGTTTATTACAATGAAACCAATCATTAAATACAACGAAGGCTTGATTCAGTTTGGTATTCAAATCTTGCATATTTTCGCTTGTAATAATGGCGTTCGTGTCGTCGGCAAAAACTACTAATTTAATATCTGAGATCTGATTGCATACATAGTGCAGCATATCATTTAAAAATAGGATAAAGAAGATTGGGCCTAGGACAGATCCTTGGGGGACACCTCGTGTCACTCTGGTCATGTTAGAACTATATTTGTTTTCGACTCCATCCGCGATTTGTCGAACTTCAACAAACTGTTGCCGGTTATTTAAGTACGACTTGAACATATCTAAAGCCTTATCCCTGATACCGTAGTGGTCCATTTTGCTTATTAAGATATCATGATCTACAGTATCGAAAGCAGAGCTCAGATCCAGGAACACTCCTGCAACTCTCCTTTTGTTATTGAGTTGTCGCATAATGTCATCAATCAGAGTATCTATAGCAGTTCCAGTTCCTATTCCTCTTTGAAACCCAAATTGCCTCGAATGTAGCACGGAATTTGCATAGATATAAATTCTAAATCTCTAAAATATTCACCCAACCACATCGCCAGCGATGCGCAAAATATCCAGTCGCGGTCTCGTTGGCCTCGAGACGTGTTGGAATCCGTAAGACAACCCTAAAGAACATCACAATTTAGTAAAAAATACTTTTAATAGTACTTTAAGATACAATTGCCGTAAGTAGGGTAATTACAAACGAGTTGACGTTTTGTAAACCCGAGACGAAGTCGATGGTTTACCATCGGCACGAGTTTGTCATAACCCTTACGGCCGTGTATCTTACGACGTTTTTCAATACATTTGTGAGAAAACAGGTATAAGTAACATACTTGTTAAAGGAACCAACCATGGGTACTGTCAGCCTCTTGTTGATTTATGTTCTCCTGGTACTCTCCATTTTATTTTTAATATAGGTAGGCAGTCGTCACGCACGTATTTTACAAAATAATTTTATGATCAGAGTGTAAAAACTCCTTGGTACTACCACACTAGTTCGGTAAGTAACTATGTACTTACGAGCAATATTTACGTCCTTGTAAGTACGTTTTTCGAGCAAATTTATTGAAAATACTGTTATGATACAGTTTAATAGAGAGGAAAGGAAGTATAGAATATTTATAATCTTTACTAGTATAATAATCAAAGTAATTAAAAATGCCGGCCAAGTGGGTGTCGGGCCAAGCGCAGTATAGGGTTCGGTAGTTTTTTAAGATTTTCTTCTATCGCAAAGCAGGTTTTAATTTAGTATTTTATAACGTTCATAACATAAACTTTTTTCCTCCTGCCAGCGAGATCCAAGCGCTTGATTGCTATTGACTCCAACAAAAAATTGTGCTTTCAACCTAAATGGATGTCTTACTCGAAAAATTTTAAATGTGGACTCACATTGTTTTAAAAGGACCTATCTAACAATACCCCACGCGATGGAGTATACATTTACTTTCCAGTACTAAGGGTCTCTGAGCTATGCCGCGGACAGATAGACAGACGAACATGACGAAACTAGGGTTCCTTGTCGACTACTACGGAACTTCAAAAAGTGTTCCATTGACAAAACAACTGCATAACGTTTAATACTCGTAACTACAACGCCCTATTTGCCTAAGAAGTATTTTGAGAGATAAGTATCTAAATTAATATTTTTTTCACGTAATCTATTCATTCATAAACGATTGATTGATGCATCAAGTAACTAATGCTAACGTTATATAAGTTTTCGCCAAAATGTTTTCGTTTTATTGATCAATGATGATACGTAAGTTCTAACTGACCTACTATTCTAGTGACATAGCCATTAAATTCAATGTGTTAGAACTATACAGATTTAAGTTACTGCCGCACTCAGAGATGTTCAAGAGATTCTGTAAATCCATAGCATAATCGTCAAAGCCAGACTGTACTGTAATTTAGAATTTACAATTACTGCGGTTTCATTTTTATCGTGGACTGTACTATTTATTTATCGTATGGCATCTCTACTTAAAAAAATAATAATTACTTGTACTTGTTTTGACCGAACAATTACAAAATTTTCTTATTTCTTAGTCGGTAACGAGCCTACTCAAACAGGTATTACTGTTTTATATGTGACATATACACTAAAAGGATAGTAAAGCGAGATTCTTTCACTGAAAAAGATATTAGGATGTCGTGTGGAATGCCTGCCAGTAATTTTCCTGGCTCTATTACTTTGTGAACTAAAACAAAACAGTGCTTCATCATTAATCCTAGTAAAATGTCTTCTGATGGAAATTGGAAAGGGAGCTCCCTCTAGAATTTTATCCGGCACCAGACGGACTTATATGCTTGCATTGCTGGTTTTTTAGCAGAAGCAGGCAAGGAGGTGGTACTCAAACGGATTATTTAAAGGTTCTGGGTTGCTGAACTTTTTCAATTGATGTCATAGGGTCATGTTTTTATTTTATTACACTCAAATCACACCGTACGTAGTCTTCAATTTGACTTTACTCACGACAACCCAACGATATTAGTACGAGAGAATTTTTCATCTTATTGTTTCACCACACGTATGTAAAGTCAAAGGTTTTTGTTAGCATTATAACGGTTTAATGGTGTGTGATCAAAATTAGTTCTTAATTGACATTAAAGGTGACAAGCAATGTTCGTATTACGTTAAAACAATGGTGAGCTGAGGGATTTAAAACAGAATTAAGTTATGGCGACGCTTGAGCTGTTTCAATTATCACGCAATTTTATTTATCGCCACCATCTTTATTGCATAATCTTGTGCTGTCACTCTCACTTGAAATCAGACCCTTATCTATCTTCATCGATGAAATAAGTACTTAATCATTACTTACTTCAGATTGTTATCATTAGGTACACAATTTATCGTCGTCATATATAATATGTATGTTGTATTTTTCTGCAAGTCCATAATTCTCTGTAGACTTAAAGTATTATTCTTACGCAAGTTTTTTGACAAGGTAGTTAACTACACGCCTTAATATTTGTCAGTCACCTTCCTTTTATCATCTGACCATTGGGTCAGAGGTCAGATACTGTTATTTCATCTGGGTTAGAGGTCTTTTTTCCGCTTGTCATTATTTCCTTGGCAACTATTATAGGGTGCCGAAATACTTCTTATTTTATGTTACTTTTAAGTATAACGTTACTTTGATGATATTTTAGAATTTAGTTTAAATGTAATTATTTTGGTTGTTTCAGGTTGCAATTTTTATCCAGTTGGAGACTACTTGAAATTCGTCAGGATACCAGAGAACCTTAAGGTTGGAGATGAAGTGTTAAGAGTCGAAGTACATCCACGGTAAGCGATAGTCATATTTTTTTATAAAATAAACTTAAATTAAGTGTACCCACCGTCGGAGCCACGATCCTTTGCAATGAGGGGCCAATTGGAAAAGAGAGAGAGAAACCGTACTCAAAGTACGAAATATGCGAACATCACTTTAGTATCGAGCTTAATTGAGTTTTTATCACAAAGACTACGAAATACTTTACAGAAAGATACTAAAATTTTACTGAACAATAAATTATAAGAATAATATGTGGAAATAAAAAAACCGCGAAATTTCTACATCTCCATAAGAAAGAGCCATTTTTATAAATCAGAATTTTAGTGAACATTTAAGAGTTATTGGGAATGTATCAGTTTTTTATTTAATGTACTGTCCGTGACACTTTGAATATAAATCTTAAATGTTTTCTTGTCAGCGAAAGCTTAAGATGAAGATTAAGCTATTAATAGGACAAGTCCAATTC
This sequence comes from Athrips mouffetella, assembly GCA_947532105.1. Lineage (NCBI taxonomy): Eukaryota > Metazoa > Arthropoda > Insecta > Lepidoptera > Gelechiidae > Athrips > Athrips mouffetella. The sequence continues at coordinate 614,081 of OX383964.1, forward strand.
GATGTCAATGTCATTCACAAACAGATTTCATGTCTTACGGCTTACAGAGCAGTAGACAAAAAGATGTTCGCAGATCAGCTGCTGGACATCATACGTCTTTGTCACTTTACAATTGAATCGGTTACAAAACTTTGCCCTACTTTCAACTGCCTCTATGACCAACTTAACTTGACCCTTTAGGATAAACTTAGGATGTAGAGTTTAAAGCTCTAAGTTATTTTGTTTTGGTGGATTTTGTTCTTTGGATTGATATTCGTTAGCAAATATATCTTTGCCTTTAATTTCAATCTTAATACAAACAGTTTAAAGGTGAGTTTCGTTTCTTAGAGCTGCATCTTTGAAAGTGGTATTTTTAGTCCTTACTAGAGGATTTTCATTTAGCAAGTCCGTGGGAAGTGAATTAGATTATGGTCCATTCAAATCACTTAAAGCAATCTTTCTCCATTATTTACGTATTTTGATCTACAAATTGTTTGGCTTATGTAAAAGATAAATCACATAACGTTGCAAGAAGTAGTTAAAAAGCCTTTTTGCTGTACAACGAGCTAAGTAAATAACAGAATAATTAGTATTAGATAGCAACGTAGACCATGAAATTGAACAACGTTCTATACCTTTCTAAAAAATATCTGAAAGATTGTCTGGTCAGTTTTTTTTACTTTACGGTGGGAATTCGACATAAATGAATTTAAATAAACCTAACGGCAACTTATTTTGTAACTTAGACTGAATAAGCAGAATTACCACCATAGATGTGATTGACTGTGAACAAATTGTCGGTATGTAAAAGAGTTTACAAGGTCGAAGGGCTTTTGTGCGAAGTCCGTCTGGGGAAATAACACCCCCTTGCCTTGTTCTGCCGTAAAGTAGCAGTAATTGCACTGCTGTGTTTCTGTTTGAAGGGTAAGGGAGTCAGTGAACTTACCGGCACACGAGACACACAATCTTAGTTCTCAGGGTGGGCAACGTGCTTTGCTGTCTTGTTATTTTTAAGTACTTTATAGGCGGTGGTGACCACTGTCCGTCAGGTCTGTCCACCTGCCAGTTCGCTCACTCAGCACATAAAAGAAAAAATCTTAGGTATTTTTGCATCTTAATCACATCTGAGTCATATTGAAAAAAGTAATTTTTTGAGTTGCATTATGTCATTGAAATCGATAAAATAATCAACAAGCTAATACAAAGTACAATTTTAATCAATCAATAACAGTCCTTCAACTATTGACGCAACAAAAGCGCAGTAACTTTAAAATCAATAAAAATAACCAATTACCCTCGCATTATCAGATTATCATTAATAATTAATCCAGTGTACACGTAACATGACTTAATATGTTTGACCGGTGCGAATAAAAACCAGTTCAAAAGTAGGCAAGTGATACGCAAGTCATAGTAAAGATAGAAAAGTTGTAGCTGAAACTAGAGCATGTGGTCGGTCGGAAGTCATATTATTATTAACAACGATCGATGCAGTTAAAAAAAAGCGATAATCTTTAAATCTTGCCGTAATATAATTGAGATGCAGTATTGCGGTGTTTGTTACAATATGAGCTAAAAAGCTTGAAATAAATGAAATTTTATTTTTATTTATTTATTACAAAAAAAAAGGAAACAAGCACAGATAAATGTGAGTAAGACTCTCAGATAGAGGGTACTATACCACAATACAATATTTTAGAATTTTATATAGAAGCAATTCAGTCAAAATCAAAGTACACTCTATCGATAATAGGATTCTTTGATCACTTTATAGTGTAGTTAGCTATATAGGATTTTTAAACATCATTAACTAAAAGACAAATATCTCAATACTTTTTGATAATGAGGACTTACTTATACCCAAAGATGCTATAATTGTAGTAAAAATTCAGTTCTGACACTGACCTCATATTCAACACCTTTAACAGCGCATTTGAATTATCAGTGTAATTTAAATCGGGTCATTAATTTTTATTGAATACGATGACATTTAAAGAGGAATTGATTGCCTGACAAGCCGTGTATAGGCTCAGTTTTATTGATAAACAAGGATCTTTCAAAATGTATTTGACTTGCAGAGCCTACTTATTAATATATTCTTATTAGAATTGGTAGATTAGGAAGCAAAACTAGATTGCTTCATCTAGTTAACTTAAAATTTAAATAAAGATTGAACAAAAATGTTCAAAAACTACATAGTGGACCCGAGTAAATAGAAATATTTTAACCATTGATTCTGATGTCTAATAAAATTGGAGTAAAGAAGTGGTAGTCCGAAAACACTTAGTTTTCAAGATGTTCAATTTTAATAAATAAATTAAATTTACATGTTAAAAATCTCCAGTGAAACAAACTATAATGTGACGTGCCGTATTCGTATCGTGTCGAAGTGGTTCGTCAAGTGTAATGTCACTTCCTCGATTAGGGATTTGTATATGTCACGGAAAAATAATAAGAATCATAAATTGACCAATAGCCTAGTTCAATACTTTACAAGTAGTCGGGTTCTAGTTTTTGAATTTTTTTTCCATATTACGTCCTATGTTCCCTTGGGAAAGTTGTATAGTTTCTTGGTCTTAGTAACTTGCTAAAATAATGTTCACTACTTCATTAAGACCCTTAATATTTCATACAAATATATTTTTTTTATTGTATTGGATTATTTATTTAATTAACCCGTAGAAAATATAAAAATTTAAGAAACCAATATATTTAAATTCAAACCATGCGTCTGCATTTCTATCGTAATAGGATATCAATCCAATAATAAAGTAATAACTTAGTGAAATCAGCCCCATACGTTTCCTATCTTATTATTTCGTTCGCTTCCTCGAGCTGGTATTTCCTCCACAGACACCACAGCAGCACGATGCAATGTGGTTATGTTACACCTGTCTCTAGTTTTATGATGTAATGATCTATCCTTACAGTAGAAATTGACAGGTTTATTTGTGACAAGTCTTTGATAGATCGGTGTAAAATGATTATAAATATAAACCTCCCAGATTGTGAGCGTCCATATTTTCTTCGGGAACATAGTCAAATTTACAAAATTTATATCAAGTGGTCTGATCATCTGATCATTGACTATTATGATAATGAGATATCTATTACTTTTAAGTTTTAAATAAATGAGGTTTCAAGTAAAAACCCAAAAGAATTAAGAATATCTTATATAGAATGCTGAAACTTATTACACATTGGGAAGTAGTTACGGAACGTAATGGTTACTGTAGCTTATTAAAATGGACATCGCCAAGATAATATGTGATTCTGTGTGTATTCAATAGGATATCATCGACGTACACTACAAAAAAGCGAAGACCACTAGTAATAAAGCACGATTAGTTACTATAATTTGAAAAAAATAAAACGTTTTGTGGTTGAATAATTTATCTAGCAACGAATCGGACAAAACCAACAAAATGACATTTGTAACATCAACATTAAGGTCGATATGCATCGAATCGCATAATTTATAAATCACAACATCTAGTTATTGGGAAATGAAACTTCTTTAACCACAAGAATCTGCGCAATTTTCAACTTTAAGAGTTTTGATAATTGTGGTGAGGAAATAATACAAACATCTTTATATTCTGCGTGTTGTGACGTTTATCATCTACATCGAAGAAATACTTCTGGATCTAAATAGTATGAATCTTTGTAAGGTAAATGGTGAGTGCAGTTACTTACGTATTGCAAAACAGTGTTTTTAGGTTTTAGCAGTTTGAAGTTCATACTAATGTTTTTATCACCTTGCCCACGCCTTTTGCCCACCATTTCAATGTTATTTAGTATGTCGGTCCTATTTTTAGGCAGCGCCCTATTAGAGTGTATGTCTAAATGTCAACATATTGCAAGAGCTTCACTCCAGCACGATTTTTTTTATGTAAATGGATTTTATTCTTCTATTCGAGCAAGGATGTATTTCACACATTTTTTTTTCTCAGTTATTCTACATATCTTTTTTTACACTACTATTTATTGCAATAACTTAATGATCAGCATTAAGGTTTTGTCAATCTCCACTTAAATAATATATTATTTCTATCTTTGCTTTAAACTAATGTTTATCATTTTATTAATTTTTAACAGGTAGGCATTCAAGAAAATGCATATTCATAAGCTGATTGATGGATCTGGTTCTAACGGATGTTTGGTAACTTTACTTAAATATATCACTTCACTGCATATTAAAGCAAGGACGCATGAAATTTTAACTATGTCGTCGATAACGTTTAAATGTCAGATGTAAATCACGATTGCGTTGATGCCAATGCAGATGAAGATGTCATTCTAAATAGTGTTTTCTAGATACATGTTAGACCTTGTATTGATTGGTATGGACGTGTTGTGTGACATAGCCCTGAGAATCGCTAAACCTAAGTGTCAGTGAGTGGGCAGGGCACATCACAAGAAGAACCGGTGGCCGATGGGGTGTAAGGGTTCTTCTGGGCCGGAAGACGCAAGCGTTGGCAGGCCCCCCACAAGGTGGACCGACGATCTGGTCAAGGTCGCGGGAAGCCGCTGGATGCGAGCAGCGCACGACCGGTCGTCTTGGAGATCTTTAAGGGAGGCCTAAGTCCAGCAGTGGATGTCGTTCGGCTGATATGATGATGATGGACGTGTTGTGTCGGCTAAGTATAGGTTGATGCAAAATCTAACCTTAATAGTCACAGTTTTGTCCAATAAAGAACCTATTAAAACTATAGACATGGATCTCTCTGCTGGTGGAAAAAGTGGCTGCCCTAGTAATTTGACACTTTAGGAGCAACATTGACAACAGCGCGCTCGTATCACCGTCTTCCTACTGTCAATAATTTTTTTTCAGTCTCTACAGGGTGTGAAAAATGACGATGATCCTTTTAAACGGTAATTCTACTTCACTAATATATTGTATAAAACATATAAAAATAATTATTTTTCTTTAATAAGTAGTTTTAGCTCAAGAAGAAATGCAGCGCCTGGAGGGTTAAATGGCCTCTTTGATCAGCTGGTGATTCAGAACAATATGTTTTTTGTTATACCATCCAGTCACTAGAAAGAACTTATCCATTTAAATAAATTATTGTCATGTGATTCGAAGGTAAATCAAATTTGGTGATAGCACAAAATAAAAAACATTTTTTTTTATTTGCAACCTATTAGTGATCTAGAATAACCTCTTTAAAGGATCATCTTACTTTTTTAACAGCCTGTATTATTATTTCCATGATAAATGAATAAAATATATAGCGATTGAATGCACAGTAATGAGGAAACTTATCGAAAATCTGCTTTTGCATGAATCTTTAATCTGTTGTAGAGATTAATATTCCTAAGAATACATTTTTTAAAAGTCCTGTAAAATATTAGAAGTACAGCAAAAAATAAATAAACAGCAAGTATGTACTCAATTTTGCTTAGGGGTCTATAGCATATGAAGTGTAATTTAACAAGGTTGATATTGACACAAGCTAATCTGTCATATTAAACTTTAAAAGTTAATAGTCTGATGCAAAGGTCTGGTGGCTGTCAGATAGAGATATACAGGGTGTCTCATTCAAATCGGTCAGTATGGGAAAGTCTGAAACTATAAGACATACGAAGATTTGTTCTTAGGAACCATGTCACCGATTTTGATAAAAAGAAAAACTGCATTCATACATTTGAAAAAAAAAAGTGTACCCAGCTGGGGAATCGAACCCGGTAGTTTTGAAAAAAAAGCTTACAGTTTTTCTGTTTAAATAACGGTTGTGTAGGTCTTAAGCAGTAAATGTCTCTATGAAACACGATGTCTAAAATGAATAAAATGCATTGTTTTTACATACTTTAATTTATCATAGTAGGTGTTCGAAGTGACCACCGTTTTTTTCAATACAATATGGGTACACTTTTTTTTCAAATGTATGAATGCAGTTTTTCTTTTTATCAAAATCGGTGACATGGTTCCTAAGAACAAATCTTCGTATGTCTTATAGTTTCAGACTTTCCCATACTGACCGATTTGAATGAGACACCCTGTATATAGATATAAAACAAAAACCCATGATATCTAACAAACCACGAAATTGTATGTTCCTTTGCACATTACCACAAATCACTTATCCATTAAAATTTTCCAAACAGATCCTAACAGCTGATAACCAAAAACAATAAAATGGGTGTATCTTAAAACCATAATCCTCCATTCTTCTTAAAGTGTTACTTATTTCGTTTTGTAACTATTTTCTCCCTTCCATGGGAAACAATTTGTACTCAGTCATGTTCCTACGTAATTCGTCATTATGGTTATATCATAAATTCATTATAACACTTCTTGCTTTTATAATTGTCAGTATTTTGGGTCGAGATATTAATTTAAATGACTTATCTTGTTAGAATGTTTAGTACGTTTAGTACCGAACACGTTACCTAATAAGTTCATTGGTGATGAAAAGCTGGTAGAAACTATGCTTCGTAGTAGTTCTGGCAGCCTGGTCATCTACCTCATAAGATATGTAAACGAAACTATAATATGTTGAGGGAAGATGCTTAGTAACACACTTTTTGTTAGGGGCTCAAATTCCGTTACCTGGAAGACGTATGTGAAATTCGTTATATATTATTGATTTTGGCAGTTATGAAAACTTTTAAGGTTGAGGAAAAGAAACCTTAGATATTCGTCAATAGGACTTCTAGGGCTATCGTCCTACACTGGTTGTATTCTTGTATCTGCGATGATAATGTAAAAATTGCTCTCTGAAAGCCATAGTATTGGATATTCAACAAGGCTGACTGACGACTGTGCCAGGAACGTTAGTGGCAATTTTGGTTTATTAAGGCCTTTAAAAATTTTTCTTTTACTACATAAAGTTTGGTTCATGTGTCTTATGACATGACATATTTTTGAACCCAATTCATTTAGGGATTTCTCATACTTCTTTCAGGTTATGGAATTGAAGCCGCTAAGAAATAAGTGTGTTATTAAGCGTCTACTTTCACCACATTATGGTTTTGTTCATGTATCTTATGAGGTAGAGGTAGTAGTTGCGGGAATCCGAAAAGAATTTAGGGTTAGTTCGTCCAAGAGTTAAACCTACCGTCGTAAATTGTAGACTTTCTTTCGGCTCACGAATATTTTAATAATCTACGAGCCTTCTTCGTTCATCGCGAATCTAGACGTTGTGCAGTATATCATCCTAATCTATATTTGATATGCTTATATTTATTAGCTTAGATTTATAATGTACAGTCAACGGCAGTTCAAGCTTGACACTCGCAGTGCGACTCTAGCCCGTACGTCTATTAAAATAAGAACGGTACAAGTCCAATGTGTCAAGCTTGATATGCTCTTGACTGTACACCCGGCTGCGTCTGTATTTCCAATTTTAGTTAACCCTTTATTCAAGTCAAAAATATTTCTGGATGAGCTTGTTGCGCCGTCAACCTTATAAATTTCCTCAGAGCTAGATTGACGCAAAGAAAACTAAATATTATTACATACATACGGGTCAAATTTATGATTTATGTTTTTTTGAAGTTGGTTAAAAAATAAACTTAGGCCAAATCATGATAAAGTTCGCTCCCAAAATAACATAAATCTATACCCTGTGTAAAAGCTATCAGCGCCATCTCTTTCGTACTGCATGTGCCATTTCCACCTAAGCCATCAGGCTTTCCGACGCTTGAACAAAAATAATGTTATGGTTCTGTAACCTCTCGCCACGCCGCCGGCCGCGTAGTACGCAAACCTTTAATGCCGCCTCAACATATATCAGTTCATAGCTTTAGTCATAGATGGCGCTTTTTACAATATTTTTTTGTTTCAGGAAAAACCTCAGCGTGCAGCCAGTGGATAAAGAAGAGGATGCCCAGCTGTTTACGTATAGAGATGTAAACAAGACCCACGTTTCCATTGTTTTGGCTCAAAGCTTGGACGACCTGGTGGATAGTGACAGTCCACAGAATGTCGTGAAGTTTCGGCTTGGATGCGATTATGATACTGGAGATGATTTGGTAAGGAAATGTAACAATGATATTAAAAATATATAGATAACGTGAACACGCGTGAAAAAGAATTCATTAATTTGGAATCATTCTTCCTTATTATGGACCAACCCGTGGGACTAAGTACGGGCGATTTTCTTATAAGGTAAAAATATCCCTCGTTGATATTGTCTTTGATCAACAATAAAACGTTTGCTTCCTTGACAAAAAAATAAATAAACAAAAAACCAGCCAAGTGCGGTTCCGTACCTACTACCTACCACTAATAAATAAGGGCTACGTTTAAGCAGCACATATTAATGCAAAAGTGTGTTATGGATTTGAATACGAGTACTATTAGCTGAAAACTGATTTTTTTTCGGACGGTGCTTATTTTGTGGGACAATAATGTTTTTTTGCAGCAAGTGGTAAAAAAACCAGCTAAGTGCGAGTTGGACTTGCGCACAGAGGGTTCCGTACTACTAAGGTAAAAGTATCCTCAAAGTGATGGACGCGCACCGGCACTTGACCAGTTTTTATTATTTATTGTTATTATATAGCTTATAAACATACCAATTTTCACGCTTGTAAGTGTCCCCGTTTATACGATAGAGCTAAAATAAAACTCATCCAAAAATCGCCAAACATAACACGTTTTTAGTAAGAAAGTCCCCCTTAATTTTTTATTATTTATTTTTTAATTGTTATACGAGTAGCGGCAACAGAAATACAAAATCTGTAAAAAAAACAACTTTCTACCTATAACGGTTCATGCGATACTTACAACCCGCTGACAGACAGACAGACATCGGAGGCATATTAATATGGTTTCGTTTTTCAACCTTTGAGTACGGTACCGTAAGATTTTCAGGCCTATAAATAAATCTTCTTAATAATTAAATTGCTTTCAATCAAATTGTTGACAATTCTCGTTTCGTAGACGTATCGCTTTTATCGCAAAAAAGGGATTTTTGAATACATTATGCCGAAGGAATGATTGCGACAGTCCTTCTAATCTATCTTAATTCTTGCACCAGAGTTTATAGTTTAAATTCATCTCAACATTTCACAATGCGATAAAAAATCTCTAACCCTAGACTATCATAAAAATAATGCACTTTACATCCTGTCGCGATTTTTAGTAGCAATAAAAACGCATACTTCGATGTTATGAATAGGTTTAGGTCGAAGCACCAGAGAACAGGAAAAAATAACTCAACCACAGATCCTATACAACAAGACGAATGAAAAAGCCATTTTACGTTTACTTTACAACCTATAAAAACGGAGACATCTCAAAGCGGGGTCATTGTACTGAGATAGCTTAGTGTTGGTACACCATACTAGACATGAATAATCTAGATAGGAGGACTTCACGTAAAACTCAAAGGGTGTCATTGAGAGAGGTTCCGCTAGCAAGGGGCCAAAACCGCGCTAGTAAAACCCCGGTCTAATACTATCACCGGAGATGATTTACTATCAAAAACCTGTCACTCTATATACCTTATGTTTATAACTTATCAAGGTCATAGAACAAAGGCTAATGGTCATCATAACAAATCATTAAACGTCCACAACAGGACAGGGAACTCCCTCTAAAATTCCAGCTTTTGCTGAAACAATGTGGAAAGGGAGTACCATAGTCACCACGCTTGTTAGTGACCGCAGAAAGAAAATTCTATACGATACACAGAAGAGATGGGTTGGTACTATTCTTTGAAGGCACCATGCGGGACACGGGAGGCTAAAGGTATTACTAACTTATTACCGTGCTACTAAAACATTTCTAAATGACGCCCTGTAGTTATAGTGTGGGAACTATAGCTACATACTATGTATATTAAGCCTAATTTCTAGCTTTTTTATCGTAGAAAAATGCGTGTCATTACGTACTTAACTCTTTATTTATTGAACCGTTTCTTAAACGAAAATAAAGCTACAGCATCCTTGAGAACAATTCATTATTTTTTAAATAATTAAATCATCTAATACCTAAGTCGCGGGCAACAGCCAGTGTATACAAAAATCTTCAGGAAAACTGTGCTTATTTAAATTATGCCGGTAGTTATAAAACCATTTGCCTTCAACAAATTCATCAATTATATACAAAATTTAAATATTTATTTGCCACAAGACTAAACATCAAAATACACTTAACTCCCTCAAAATACACGTTAAACGAATATTATTGAGTTTGGGAACAAGCTGGAGAGCGATCTATCATAGTCAAGGCAGAGACAGCTTGTAGACAACGTTTGGGTTCATTACTCTGTTTACATTGCCTAAACCAGTGATACTCAAAGTGTTCACTATTGGTTGAGCTATGGAGCTTTCCAAAAGAGCTCTGTGAGGGCTTCACCTACCAAACAAAGGAGTGTGGTGCGGCCCTAACAAACCAACCCATAAAACGTCCACTGCAGAATAACAGGATGCTCTCCTTCCATAATTCCAGCAAATGTAATTAACAGTTTAGTAAAACAATTTTTTGATTAACTATGAAATTAAAAAAGATATAAGCCTTCGAAGATTTGTTTCTGTCTCTTTCTAACATAACAAAATTTAACACGGAGTTCAATTGGCCGTAGTGACATGTGATGTCAATGTCCATGTCGGATCTCTCTGTCTAATTGGTGCGTTATCATAACTTTTAAATCCTTAAATCGGCCGTATTTCTTAGCCAATTTTAATTTTAATTTGACCTTTTATTATCTCTACAACAATATTTTAATATTTTGTTAATTAACGAGACTAAAAAAATTATGTATATATTACCATAGGGTGGTTATTAGGGTGGTTTTTTACCAGTCATGTGCAAGGGAGTTAAGCTTAGAGCTGGAAAAAATCCATTAACTTAGCAATTAATCTTAGGAGCAATTGTGGTTTTCCGTTTAACAGCTTAGCTATCTTGTACAGCTGTGGTAGGAACCACCCTTAATCTTTCTCCGAACGTGAGCGTTGTAAAACGCGACTGTGAAATATTAAGCCAGTAATCAGGCAGTTGTGTTTTTCTGCCTATTGTACCATCATAGTTCTGCGGTTACCAACCACCGCGGTCCATTTTGTCAGCTGTTACAAACGTCGTGACGTGGTACGTCCACCCCAAAACATGTTCTTTTAATAAATAGCTTACAAATAATAACGAGCCAATAATGAACAGCTGTAAAATTCCGTCAATGTAAGAAAAGCTTATTCTGTAAGCTTATTATGTGTAGTGTGAAAATGGTGTTTAATTACATAAAGCTTATTCTTTTATTGACAATGGCGCGTTTTTGACCTGAGGTCAAAGATGAGGTCAACGATGGAACTAGCTCACCAATATATTTTTTAGACACATTAATAGTTTTGTGAATAAAAGCAAAATTACAGCTTATTTAGCTCCGTATTTTTTTTTCTTTAAAAGTATAACGTCGTCAATAAAACTTTGAGAGCCGCTGACCAAAACTAATACTCATTCATAACAAACGGTTTAAAAGATGGCGTTGTACATTAAAAACAAACTGACCAAACATTATCTGTGATAAAACCGACAGGACAGGACAAAATCTCAGAAATACCAAACCAATACGTGGTGTGTCTCAATTGTGGGCTGCAAACTCTAACAATGGATCTAATCGCTTCCGTGGTATAGTAGTTAGAGAGTACGGCTCTCAGCCCGGAGGTGTTGAGTTGGAGTTCTGCTGGAACACTGTCAAAACAAGCTGTGTTGAGCCGTTGCTGCTGGGTCCCACCTACGGAAACAGTCGTAAAATGAGCCTCAGAGGCTTTCACGGCTTCGAATCTGTAATACCAGGGTATAAGAGGTCGGTCAATAAGCAATAATTAATAAAATAATTTATTTTATTGTATCTCGAAATGGCAGAAAAAACAAATTGAACACTGTTATTAGCCTTCAAAAACCACAAGAACTTTCAGCTCTTAACCACCATTACATACCAACCGTGAAATTTAAACAAAAGTCAGACAAGAGTGAAGTCATTTAGATGTCTTCAACAAACTCAATCCAAGGTTAGACCATTCTTAAATGGTTCTTCGCAATATTATTGCCGTAATCTTGTTATACTTACGAGGAAATGTTATGAGTTGTCTGAGGTAAATAATTAAGAATATTATTTTAAATGTTTGTAACTAAGTGATAACAACACCAGTATAAGTTGAACTACTCGTAGTGCTATACTACAAGCCGCTAAAATCAGAGATCCACGACGTGCAGCCGCAAAATAAAGTAGTGTTGTCTAGTCTCTTTGCGATAATAAGGGATTTTGATGTAGAACTTGTTCTCTTTGTGACACATAAAATAAACAATTATTAAAAAGAGCGCGTGGGTTTTTATTATCGCTTCTTTTTTTCCAACATTGCGCCACTTTGTTTGTGAAGCGATGTAGTTTAGCTGAAATCATTAAGTTATTTTAATATCCAATAACGAATCAACTACAGTGTGTAAGGGACAGGTTGGCAAATACTGAAAAGGTAACTGAACAACTTTCAGTGAATAAAACTTTAATGTGAATGTGAACGTGAATAAAAATAAATATTCGGCCTCTTCATACAAACTTTCCAATCAAGTTTTCAATGTTGTGTGGACAGGCTGATTTTTATTTTATTCACTGAATTTTTTTTATTTTTTATTTTAGTTGTTCAGTTACGTTGACTGATCATGCCCTTTCAGTATTTGCTAACCTGTCCCTTACAACCAAAATATTTGATTTGAAACAAAATTATATTAAGAAAAGCGTATAAATAAGCCATTTGTACAAAAAAAACCTTTTAATTAAGTCTGACAAACTCCAGACATCTTAAAGTCAGAACATAAAAGGGCAGACGCAAAAATTATAAATTCTGAAACATTAAGATGACGTCATAACGAAAAGCACTAAAAAAAGGAATTAGGGAGGTACATTCAATTAAGGAAAAGGGCTAAACGGAGAATTCAAAGAATTTTTACCGTCCTGTTGTAGAGAGAAGAAAAACGCTTAAACAATAATTACAAAGAGATAGGATCAGTCGAAAGAGATTTACATAAATTACGTAATCTTTTAAGCTCTGGAAATTCAAAAAGTTTTTTAAGCCTCTAACTGCAGGCTAATAGTATAACTTCTGGAGTAGGTATAAACTCTTAGTACCTCGGCGACCTAACATTGCTTAGAATAGGACACTGTAACATGCTTTTCGGTTACATGTGTGACAGATGGATTTTTGCTCCCGAAACCCTTTTGAATTTCATAACCCTTAGTCACCTCTTGCGACACCCACCGGTATGTTTGGGTTGGTACTATTCTTTGCCGGCTCCATACGGGACAAATGTCTCTTACTAATACAACCAAATTTTTTTATCACCCCGGAAATTTTGAGAGGCGGTTCTGTCAATGAAACTGAACAATTTTTCCCAAGGAATATAAGTCTGAAATCTTTTAATAATTGTATAAAGATGAAATTCTAACATAGTAAAAATTAATAAACATCATTTATCATGCTCTTCAGCTCCTTCATTAAAATCATAAATAAATTCCCTTGCATTTATGAGGAGCGGCTCTCAAAAGCGCCGCGTTTTCTCGGATCGGCACCCCATCAAAGGCCTTCACCCATTTAACTTCACTGGACATTATCATACTCTTTAAACGCCGTTTGCCCTCTTCAACAATCCCATCCTGGACCTTAATTTCAGTTGATGAACAAGATATTTCATTTCCAAAACGGAAAAATATCTATGTCACTGCACTTTCCGACCTAATTTTTTTGAACTTCTGGAAAGGACTATTATTTTTGTGATAAATATAAAAGGCATGACCTAAATCTGATTAGAGAGAAAAGTAGCACAGTCTCATAAAAGTAAAGACTTCAAGAGGAAATAAAAATATTCCATTTCTAGGTTTTGTGGAGATGTAAAATGCAAGATGGTCTGTTTTAATGAATAATGAGCAATATGTTTCTTGAGAATACTGAGGAGTAGTCTTTAAGTAACACAAAATGATTTTTACTTCTAAAATTTTAAAAGATAAGGAATATTAATAGAATGAGAACTAAAATATCTAAATGAAAGTCTAGCTTCAAAACGCATTATAAACATTCTACCTGCAAAGTGCTGCTTACATTCGCTCTTTTCTGCCATTGATACGACCGTATTATATGTATCAAAACTGTGAACCTTTGAGTGTGTCACTTGGACTATTAAACTGAACAACTTTCCTAAGAAAAAAAATTACCTCCTTTACAACATGCATCAAACAGCCAGCAGTTGCTACTTGACGCCTAACAGCACTAAATCGAGACAGCCAGCGCCTTCTTGTGTCGGAGGGCAAGGTTGTCATTGGGTCGCTGAGCCATCGTTGCAAGTGTACAGAATGCGCTATCAGCTAATGCATTTTTTTATGGGAGGTACCTAGATATTCCCTTCATATTTTCACAAATTTTCCTTGAGGGAAAATGTTCATTATCATGGTCCGAGTACCATACTAAAAGGAACGCAGATGATTAAAAGCCTATATTTTCGTTCTTTCCGAAAAATTAAATTTAATTTTCTGTTTCAGATATCAGCATATTTATCAGTGACAGTCTACATTGAAGATATCAACGACAACTCTCCAAAATTTATAGACACCCCGTACCAAGTTACTGTCGACGAACTCACCCCAACAGGTTAGAAAATATTTCTACTGCTAAAATTCTAGTTTATTACTTAATAAATAAAACTGATCACTTTGATAAATTTCACTGTATGAACAACTCTGCGTTCCAAGATATAGGAATATGAACATGATAGTAAATAGGAAAATGACGATGACATGACTTCCACGAAAGTTAAACGCATCCGCATCGGTGGGTAAAAGTCGTCCTACAATCACCATGAAACATCCTCAGCAGGACAGGGAGCTCCCTCCGAAATTCCAGGTTTTGCTGGAACAATTTGGAGAGGAAGTACCATAGCCACCACGCTTGTTCGTGTTACGGCTGACACCATGGACATCTCTTGTTGTGACCGCAGTACGTAAGATGGTACGATACATAGAAGGACGTTGATGCCCATCCTCCAGTTCATAATCCCTCCCCTCTTATTACACCCACGGGTATAGATGGGTTGGTACTATTCTATGTCGGCACCACACGGGCACCCTGAAACGAATACCTGAAATGGCCGACATCGTAAGGGTAGACCATGAAAAAGATAACTGCGGTTGGTGGGGTTTTCCTCAAAGCCGCAGCAATTGATTCTAGTCTAGTACAAAATCAGTATTCTGCTGAGTAGAATATAACAGTTAATTTAAAGTTAAGGTGAGAAATCAATTAAGTAATATTATGGATGAGGAACAAAAAGCAGGCTAGACATCTCGTACAAAGTTCTTAGGGGGCAGAGGTTCCGCCTAGCAGTAAAAAGTAACGGCTATGATTAAGTTGGCAAAAAAAGAAATACTTTATAAGAATGCTCACATTTAATGCAAAATTGCGATATGGATTGGAATATTATTAGTCGAGCGAAGTTATTTTTTTCCTGAATAAAGTACGATTCCAATATGACCTAATCATTAATTTTCCAGTACATTAAAAGTGGTAAAAAATCTGTATATAAGCTGAATCAGCGCTACGCTACAATCTCCCGAAAAGAAATAAACTAAATGCTTGCTTAATTTAATGTATAATTTTGTGATTTATATGATTTAAAAAATTACTGTTTCTTATTTTTTTTACGAAGAGACAATAAGACATTAATTTCCAAAGTTGTAGAGCAAAAAAGATATGGCATATTGCAAAGATTTCGGACGCATGTTGTCTGAGGTACTACACAATTTCTTTTAAAGCCTTATACCTAGTCAATTAATTAGTACACATGGGTAAAGCCGCGTAGTTAAAAACTTGTAAAACTTAATTCATCCAGCGACAAGAAAAATACTCTGTATTTTCAGTAATCGCATAAATTACAGTGAAGCTACGAAGTTCAAGGTTACTCCTTGTTGCTAGGTCCAAAAAAATATTTCAAAAACAAACTACCCGACTGTGTAGAAATAATATGAACTGAAAAGAGAAAAAACAAGTTCAATTTATAAAAAGGTACAACTATAACACAAATATAACTTGAATTTCATGAGGTATTGCATTGAAAATTGACAAACTGAAGCGACCTAAAATTATGTGTTTGGAGGTGGGTTTTCTACATCAATTATATTTTGTAGTTTTTATTTGTCCACGCCAGCAATACCTTATGAAATTCAAGTTATATTTATGTTATAACTGTATCTTTTTATAAATTGAATTTGTTTTTTTCTCTTTTCAGTTCATATTTTTCTACACAGTCGGGTAGCTTGTTTTATTTTTTTATTTAGTAATTTTTAGTTTTATTAATGAAATATTTTTTTATACTTTCCTTCCTGTCTTTTATACACTCCCACGACAAATAATAGAAATACTTTTTTTTTGTTATGACACTCCCACAATGAATACGAGTCTAACGACAACTCACATGTTGAAATCTATCAAGCCGTTTAGGCTGCACAGCGCGACAAAAAAATCTACATACATACATACATACACTCGAAAAACATAACCCTCCTGTTATGGGGCAGTCGGGTAAAAACAAAACCACTTCGCGGAGACAATTACATTCATTAACCTGGAACGGGCCGTCTTAGGCAATTCTCGTCTAGGCGACGTTGATGGTACGCAGGCTCTCGGCTCGGCCACGTTTTTAACTAATGATGGTCTTGTAAATTAATATTGTTACTTTCTTTTATTTTCTAAGACGCTTAAGGGAGTTTGGGTCTTTCAATGTCAGAATATTACTTTGTGTTTTTGATTCCGCCGCTAGATTCATAAATTCAGTTTAATATTTTGCTGTTATTTATTTTCCAAAGAAACGGAAAGTATTCAGCACTGGCAGTCAGTGTGTTAATCATCAATAATAAATGCAGATTTATAGTAGATGCTTTTCAATTTGAATTCTACTTTAAATTATTTTGATAAACCATATATAATTTATTTATGAATAAGTAGCTATATTTCTCAACGTTTAGAAGTTGGAGTTAGAATTAACTTTGATTACTTCGCAGTTGTGGTATCGCTGTTTTTAAAATAAATACTGTTTCATTTGTAGGATTGACTATCTTCAAAGGCATCAAAGCCTTCGACCGGGACAAACCAAACACTCCGAACTCAGACGTCCAGTACAGCATCACTGCTGGGAACACCGGCAGCCACTTCGCGTTAGAGAGCTCTCACAAACCCAGCCTCGTGCTGAAGAAACCTCTGGACTATGATGCAGGGGATAAGGAGTTCTTTTTGACTGTCACTGCTTCGGTTAGTACAAAATAAGTAATCAACTGCGAACTCAGACGTCCAGTACAGTATCACTGCTGGGAACACCGGCAGCTACTTCGCGTTAGAGAGCTCTCACAAACCCAGCTTCGTGCTGAAGAAACCTCTGGGCCCTGAGTCAAGTTGCTTTCTACAATCGCAAACGCCAGTAGAATAGAATGAAAATGTATGGGATTGACATTAGCTAACGAAATGTCACGTGACAGCTTATGTCAAATCCATAGAGTTTTATTCTATTCTACTGGCGTTTGCGATTGTAGAAAGCCACTTGACTCAGGGCCCTGGACTATGATGCAGGGGATAAGGAGTTCTTTTTGACTGTCACTGCTTCGGTAAGTACAAAATAAGTAATAATCATCATTCTATTGTAACGATATTATCTTTAAGGTTGTAAAATGGATGACCTACCTCACAAATCTTGATGTCAGTGTTGTTGCCGCCTAGACAAGGCTCTAGTATGACAAATAATGAGTATTTAAATAATATACTAAAACTTATTATCAGCAGCTCTATTTATTTTCGGTAAGAATAAATTAAACGTGGTCCAACCATTTTTCTTGGTAGGTCCACGGGTAAAAAAACTGTCCGTGATACTACTACTAGGACAACGCGATAGTAATAATAATAATCATTTAATTCAAGCTTAAAAAAAGTAGAAGTAGTAGTACCACGGGAAAAAAATACAAATAAAAACATGTCAAATGCTTGCTTGCCATTGCTTTAGACTTAAAAGCGTCAGATATTAAAGAAAACAGATCCTCCAAAAGTCCAGGATAACGTTAACAAAAATAAAGCCACAATAATTTTATCCTCCGTAGTTTGCTTATCTTTTCCTGATTGATTAAACAACACTTACTTGCAGAGCCTGTGGTAGGCAGGAGTTAACGCTCTCAAATACGGTTAGCTGGAAGAGATCTCTTAAAGAGATAAGCTCTCCTTTGTAAACATTTTTCTTTTAACAACTTTATGTTATTTGTGCGCAATAAAAAATATATAATTATAATCTTCTTCGGCTGTGAAGAAAGTTGCACTACACAAAGAATTGTGGAAAATACTTCTCGTAGACATGAGACTTATGATGATTATGGACTGCAAGTATCAAGATTACCCAAAAGACGTTTAATAATGAGTACAGATAAGACACTTGCTTTTGCAAGACTAAAAGCAATGTGGAGGGCGACCCAGTTTATCGAAGTTTTCTCCAGTTGGTGATCTACCAGAGAAAACAGACCCACCTTTACTTTTTTACAATCATATTTCAAACATATTGGTCTTCGTCGTCACATACAATTTATCCAAAATTTAATTTAGAAATTCAAGGGTTATAAATTTATCGCTTCAACTCGAAAATAAATTGGTTCAATGCATAACATAATCTGTGACAACCATATTTTTCACTCAGAGAAACATTTTCAGGATCGAGGATCCCCTCCCAGAAGCGCCAACGCCACAATTCACGTCATAGTGCAAGACAATGATGACCAGCCTCCGAAGTTTACTTTCGACATGTACAAAGCGCAGATTCCAGAGTTTTATCCCTTGTTGGTAAGTTAGTACCTATTAGTTTGTACCGTATATTTTATACCTACAACAATATAAGCTTAAAGGAAAAAACCTGGGTCCATAACCATTGAGTTTCTTCAATCAAGGAGCCTCTTGTCTATGAAGTATAAGTTGCAGTTATGTTGTTGTATAATTTTGCGGAAATTGTATAATTTGCCGTTTACAAACGGCGGGCAAACTGTAAACGGTCGGCATATTGTAATGTAATACGGCGCTGGCAAATTGTAAACGGGTTTAAATCACTGGTGCATTTCGTTAGTCGCGGTAAACCCAACCTAACCGATCAGCGGCCGGCGAGCGCTACAAAAGAATTACGCGCCGTTTTGTGAAATGCCGCGGCATTATGTAAAGTGACGAAATAAAAATTTCTCCGCATTTTGAAGAATGCCAAGGCATAATGTTGAACGAGGAATTATACGGTTTGCCTGCAATATATAAGTATACTAAATGCTTAACTACTACTATCTAGGGTA
Organism: Athrips mouffetella; assembly: GCA_947532105.1. Lineage (NCBI taxonomy): Eukaryota > Metazoa > Arthropoda > Insecta > Lepidoptera > Gelechiidae > Athrips > Athrips mouffetella. The sequence continues at coordinate 633,346 of OX383964.1, forward strand.
TGGCAGTGCCCCCGCAAAGACGAACCCGAATTAGCGTACCTATAACTAACAACTTACTAAACACCAAGAAGATTTTGTCCGAATTTTTTTGGACAAAAAGCCACTCGTCAGCCTCCAAACTAGTTTCATAGGCAGTCGCAGCTGCTGTTCACAGCTTCTAACAAAAGTAAACGATCAAAGAAATATCACCGGTCCCCAAGACCTAAGAACAAATAAGCTCCATTCCAAACTCATTATTTCAGAATGATTAATTTTCCGGGTTTCCGGGAGTCAAATCCTGATACTCCAGCACTGCCAGCAGTTGCACTAGGTACCACTTCAATACACACTCCTCACAGATCTTCACTTAAAAAACTCTCTACTAATTGTTTGGAATAAAGAAATATATTTTCTAATGTTTCAGGGTAAACGCATTCACCGTGAGCTGGAATTTGAAGAGCCAATCAGGGCGTTCGACCAGGACCTGGGCATCAAGTCACCAATCCGATACGAGCTGGTCTCCGGGAACGAGAGAAAGCTGTTCTCTTTGAACCCTTTCAACGGTACTCTGTTCTTGGATAAGGAAATCGATTTGGACGCTGAGTCTTCTTTGCCAGGTAAAAGAGCAGAATATTTTTAATTTTATTTTGTATTAATTGAGATTTATGATTGCAGATTGCAAATACAGAATGCAACAAAAAGGGTATACCAGCCCTAAAGGTTGTGAATCTGCCTATGAAACTGAAAAACTTTCGCTAAGGAACATAAGTCAAAATACGAAAAAAATAATTTTGACCTCCCATAGAAATCAAATCAGCCTTAGAGGTCAAAAACTCTTTTTATGTATTTCAACCTATCAGGTAAAGTTGTTCAGTTTCATTTACAGAATTACATGCTTCAGGGTTGACATATCCTTTCCGATACAAATAGTATACAAGGTTATGTAGAAAAGCTTATTATAGATTAGATGACCATATCAATGACAAGAAGGTATGATGCTCTGATATTCCAGCGGAACACAAGAAAATTATTGTAAAAAGCCGACTCTTAAAGTAGGCCGTGCTGCAGTGGTTTCTTGCCGTTTCTTTTACGCTGCTACAGCACGATCCGAAACGGCGTAGACTCGCTCTATTTGTATTGTAGTCTGCATGACATTCAATAAGTATTCTATAAAGAATCTACATTGAATAGAAATATCTGAATTTGGTTGATGTGATAATAGAGACAACGTACATAAAATAGTAATTACCTGCTAAAATAACCCAATAAAATTTTATTTTTTAATTGATTATTACAGGAAACACATTCGTCCTAACAATTCAAGCTGCACAAGTGGACAACCCGTTGAAGGTAGCGCAGGCCCGAGTGGAGGTGGAAATCTTGGATCTGAACGACAACCTCCCCGAGTTCGAAGTGGACTTTTATAACATCAGCATTGTAGAGAACTTACCAAATGGTATGTGTGGTTTTGTTTCATAAACACATAAAAACACAGGCATGTTTATAAGTAGGTACGCATCCTACACGTAGTCGCACCTATACATTACTAATAAAGTATTTCATAACGTTCATAACATATTTTTTTACCTCCCAATGCTCAGCGAGGTCCTAGCGCCTGATTATTATTGCTATTTTAATTATTTTAAGTTGATAGTAAAGTTTTCCTTTTAATTTTATAATTTATGCTACTACTGTGATATTTTTCTTATTTCCTATAACAACTGTTTAGCTGGCAGGAGGCGGGGGACACTCGACTCCAACAAAAAATTGCGCCTTTTAGCTTAATATTTCGCAAACGGATCCCTAAATTTAAAAATAATTCGCCCAGGCTCTAATTATTTTTTTAAGACCTATCTAACGACAACCTGTACGATGGGGTGGACGTGACAAAAAATATTTCACCCCCACTTTACTTGTAGAGGAGGTACGCTAAAAAATTTTTATTTCAAGATTTTATTTTACCACTTCTTCAGCGTGGACAAATGTATATTCGTACCATAGACATCTATGTTCGTACTAAATAACAGCTTTCTAGTACTTGGTCTCTGAGTTAAACAGCGGAATGAAAGACAGATGGACATGATGTAGCTATAAGGGTTCCTTGTTGACTACGGGACTTTAAAAACTGGGGTGTTGTTGTGATTTTGATTCTTTGAACTTTTATTTTATCATTACTTCGTTTCCTTTAAAGTAAATTTCAAGGGGGCATAGTTTCAATGCAAAAATATTTTTTTAATAGGCATTTTACAGAGATTGGTGTCGTAATGTAGACTTTGTTTACATATAAAGGTAAGGTCGGCAATTCACTAATATTTTAAAAGTTTGTAAAAGATTCAATATGAGCAAAACTGTTCTTGGATTAAAATTTTTAGAAAAACAGTCTTCCAAAATGGTAATTAAAATTCTGGTCACGTCACAAGGAGCTTTGAATCTGCACAAAAAATTAATTCACAAAACTTTGTGGTGTATTTACTGACTGTTTAAAGCTTGAATCGATGTTTTAATAATTTGATCAATTTACCCGTTGTCTGCAAAATTTTAATGCTAGGTATTTGAACAATAATAAGCAAAAAAAATACTTTAAGCTTATCAATTTTGCGAAACAAACTGTAGATGGTCCGAAATGTGAAGCTGAACAAATTTTTAAAGGAACATAGGTGAAAATATATGAACAAAAAAGTTGCCTTTTTAAATTCAAGATTGTACTTCAACGAATGTTTATGTTCCGTTACATAGTCTGTATCTACAGTTTAAATTCTTGGCTCAGGTGATTTTTATACATTCATAGCCTTATGCGTGGAATTCTCTAATTAGTAATCACAGAAGGAATAGGTCCATTCTAAGAAAGAAAAAAAAACTATTTATTCAACTATTGTGACACGACAAACCAAAGTACATATTATCAGTTAAACAAAAGAAATTTAAATAGCTGCACTAAGGTATGAAAGGTGACGCAATAGTGCAAATTAATCTAGTGCAAATAAATCTTTACAGTAGCTACGCGACTAAAGACCTAAACGGTGTGATAGGAATTGTAGGAAGCCTAAATCCCAGCTTTACCTGTTTTCGGCTGTACAAAGTATTCGGTTCCAGTAAAAATTAAAAAATTAGCTCACAATATTTGCTTGACATTTAATTCAAAGGAATTTTTGAAACAAAATATTGCGTAACAATCAAACAAAAACTATAGGTCTCTTTTCATGGAACGTAAATTCAAAGCTCTTACATAATTTGCAATAATTATTTATTTCGACTGAACGATTTCTGCAGGATCATTCTAAAGTAAATGTTAATAAAAATCACTTAAGCTTTTACAACAAAAGGAAACTTTTTAAAGAGCAAAAGAGGATGTATTAAAATATTCATATTAGGATCATTTTATCACTTAGTAACGTCGTCCATAAAATAACATCGCATCACAAACAAAATGGTGCTATGTGAAAAAGTCAATTGAAATTAGAACCGCAGTTTAAACCCATGGATATTTTCCTTTAGTAATCCAATATTTTGTAACCAGAATTTGTCATAGCTTATTTTTATAACTCTCCTTTTACTTTCTACTAGCCGTTGCCAGCGACTTCGCTCAACTTAAGCATTCTTTCAGTGGGAATGACATTTTACCACTAAAAATGCCTTTGTTAGGTATTCATTTTCTACTTTTAGTGTCCCCATTTTGCTATTTATTTCTCAAATACAAATACAAAAGCATTTATTCCCAAAAAAAAAAAATTATACATTAAAAAGCACGCGTAGCATTAAAAACATAGAAGGGAAAAGGTGTGTGCACAGCATATGGCTGGTTTTAAGCCCACCCGACGTCGATTGGAGGGTAAATCAAACAGAAGCAATATTAATATTATTATAGAAAACAAACAAAAAAAAATAATAATAATAATGAAAAAAACAAGCACAAGAACTACATCATAATCATAATACGAAATAAAATAAATAATTAATATGACAAAATCTATATCAAAATAAATAAATATTTGAACTTAGCTACATACGAACAGTACGAGTAGCAAGCAAGTGGCAACAAAACCAGACAAACGCATACTGGCGCTACACTATAAAGATGTTACCAATGACGTGCAGCCGTTCTCTCTATTTAGAGAAACCCAAATATTACATTAAACATGATTGAACAGTTATATTTTTTCCCAGGTTTCAGTGTACTACAAGTGATGGCTACAGACAAAGATCAGGGCGATAATGGAGAGTTCACGTACCAGTTGAACGATCCCCAGGGAGCCTTCTCGATTGATCCCAGGACTGGTTGGCTTACTGTTCGAAATCAAGTGAGTACAGTTAATTGGATTTTTAGTTTTTTACTTAGTCTTAACACACTAGTACTTTAGTATAGGTTTTAATTATATTTACTAACGCACTGTTCTTAGAAAATCAGCGTGGGTTGCACAAAACATATATTTTTTACATACTCTATGTTTATGTTATACAAATACCAAAACATTTCTTTAGTTCCCATAGAAACTTAATCAGCTGATAACATATTTTGTATGAAAGGTCAAACACTTTGTTCCTTAGGGAAAGATTTTCAGTTACATGACCAAAATCACATCCTTTAAGGTTAATATACCATTTCTGTTACACCTTGTACAATCAACATCATCATATCGTGTGAGCCGCAAGGTCGATGACCGACCTCACAATCCCTGGTGTCAGAGTTGTTGAGCCGCCAAAGGCCTCTGACAAGGTTCATTAAGAATAAGAATAAGAATAAGAATAAATTTGTTAATTCCACACAGAAATAATTTACAAAAGAGTGCACTAGAGGTTCCCAAACTAGGACGCAGCCTGTCTCTTGGGCAACCGATTAATAGTTACTTTATACAAATAATTTACATAGGACTAGAGGGACGTTTAACATAGTTACATAGCTCAGTTGTAAGGAAGTTGACAAAGTCACAATTTAGCTAAATTAAATAATTTAAGTGATGTGTGCATGTGTGTCTGTGTGTGTGTGGGAGCGTATGTGTTGTGTATATATGTGTAAATGTGGATGGTGTGACAGGTCTATTAAGGGATGATAGATTCGGTTTGGATGTAATTCATGCCAAGTAACCATATGTGAACCGCATCTTTTGTCTTTTTCATTGAGGAACCTTTTATATCACATACTTTAGCGACTTTATTATAAATGGAGGGGAATGCAAAGAACGAAAATTTGCTTGCAAAATGAGTTTTTATGGGCATTACTGGGATACTAAATGTCCTTTTTTGTAGCAACATGTCATCATTGGGAGAAATAAGAATATTTTTATGAGTGGTAAGACAAGCCTTTTTGATATAGATTTGCCTGACTCTCAGCACCTTCGCCTCTCCATATAAGATGTCAGTAGGGAATCTAAATCGTTTTTTGAGCATCGTTTTGAGGACTGCACGCTGTGCTCTTTCAAGTACTATTAGAAATGTCTTGGCAGCGCAGCCCCAAACTCCTATGCAGTAGCTCACGATTGATTCACAGGTGGCAGTGTAGACGTTTTTTAAGATGCAGTTAGGTGCGGAATTGCGAAGTTCTCTCATTATGCCTACGATTTTGCGAACTCTGGATGCGAGGGAGGAGATATGGGCTTGAAAATTCAATTTTTCATCCAGTACAATACCCAAGTATCTTATATCTTTTACTCTATTGATAGAGTTACAGTGGCAAGTGTCCTGTCCAGAGTTAGCTGCGAAAGTACTACATTTGTGTATACGTATGCCGGTTTGAACACGTGGTCTTGTCGCCGCTGATTTGTGGAAGCATATGAACTGAGTTTTCTTCATGTTAAGCGTTAGTAGGTTGTCACTAAGCCATTTCGAGAGAGTTAACATTCCGATCTCAGTTTTATGCCATGTTTCTGACCAATCCTTTGCATGGAATAATATAGCAGTGTCATCTGCATAGCAGACAATCTCCGCATCAGCGATAGGTAAATCGTGAATGTCGTTCATGTAGGCTAAGAACAGGGTAGGACCCAGAATACTGCCCTGGGGTACGCCAAATTTTACCGGTAAGATATTGCTTTCAATGTTATCGACCTTAACTAGTTGCTTTCTGCCAATGAGGTAACTCTGGAACCACGCCAAGGCTATTCCACGGACGCCGAGTATTTGTAGTTTTTGCAAAAGGATAGGTATCGAGACCGTATCGAACGCCTTGGCGAGGTCAAGGAATACACCTAAGCATTTATAACCACCATCCAAAAGTGACGCAACCCGTTTTACTAGCGTCTGCATAGCATCTTCTGTGGACCTACCCCTTCGGAACCCAAACTGCTTCTCAGAAAGTAGACTATTCTGTTCAAGAAAGTCCGTAAGGCGCCTGTTTACAATTTTTTCTAACAGTTTCGATAAACTGCTAAGAAGCGAAATCGGCCTGTAGTTGCATGGGGCATTTTTTGGCCCATCTTTATGTATTGGAGTGATTGTGGCAGTCTTCCAAACTTCTGGAAAGCGACCAGTGCTGAGACTCAAATTAAAAATGTGACACAACGGTGAAATAATTTCATTCTTAATTGTTTTGATCAACTTATTGTTTATGCCATCATTGCCTGGGGCACTATCATTCTTAAGTTGACTAATAAGTTTATCTATTTCTTGCGGATCAGTCGGCATTAAAAATAGTGAACCAACGGGAGTATTCGTGGAGCGAATTTGGGAGGCAAGATCTTCTTCTTTCTGTCCAGATTCTTGCAGGATCTTTTCAGCGAGGTTAGGACCAACAGAGGCAAAATACTTGTTGAAGAGATGTAAGGACTCCGCTGGATCACTTTTGACGGCAAGAATGTCGTTTGAAGAGCTGGATTTATTTTTGTTAAAACTACATATTCTAAATAACGAAGACCATAGTTTTTTCGGGTTCTTTAAATTTGAGTCTATTTCCATTTGATCATGTTGTGATTTCAGTTTTTCTATTAGATTATAGTAAAAGTTTCTGTACCTCTTGTACGATAGTTTAAGAATTTCGTCTTTGGGGTGTAATTTAGTCAGTCCGTGGAGACGGTCACGGTGTCTGGCACATCGTAGCAAGCCAGGTGTCATCCAGGGTGCATAGTGGAACTTTGACCTACTTATTCTGACTGTGCGAGTGTTTGACTTGACTGGTGGAAGTAGGATGTTGAAGAAAGCCTCTAAAGCATCGTTCACTTCGGAGCAAACATAAACCGCGTCCCAGTTAACTAATTTGAGTTCGTCAGAAATCCCTTGTACGTCAACAACCGTCCTAGTACGGTTATGGACCCGTTTAGAGTTAGCAGTCGCGAATGCTATAAGCACTGGTTTGTGATCCGTTATGTCGGTATCACAGATAGCACTTAAAGGTGACTGTTTAGTTCTAACGAAGATGTGGTCAAGGCATGCCTCAAGTCTGGTAGGTTTCACTATAGCAGGAATGAGCCCGCCCGAATTAACGACAACATTCGTAAATTTTACACGTAAATGTCGTAACCAAACTAGGGATTTTTTTTTGACAGTGTCCCCACCGGAAATCGAACCCAGAATTTCCGGATCGAGAGCCAAGCTCTCTGACCACTACACCACGGAGGCTGTTAATATTGTTGTAGTAACAAAACATTGTTGTAGTGTATATTGTTACTGCAGTAATAATTTCTTTAAAACTATAATATTTAATGTTGCACCAGCAAAATACTGTAGGATATACGATAGATTACGTAGAAGATATTATGTAGAAGCTTCAAAAATATCTTTTTCATACTATAAATTAATCTAATCCTTATATCACATATTTAAAGTTAACATTATTAGTTTCAAAACTGAATTTCTTGTTTCTGTTGAACATCAAACTTTTTATTTTACGCGTGCATTCGAATTCAGTACTTATCTAGTCAATTACCTCAAAGAGCACCTTAATTGTGTCTACCGCTCGTTTTTGCTGTCAAAAGGTCTTGAAAGATGGGAATACAGTCAATTTGTCACAGGAACGGGAATAATAAAGAGATCTAGGTCAAAAAATGGGGTCAGTAGAACAAATTAGATTCCTCCTCAGCCAAACGTGTAAAAGCATCCCTTCTGGTTGGGAAACGATTGCCTTTTATCGCCTTTTTTACGTACCTGGCTCGTTTCGGCTTGGAGGTTATTGAATAACTCAGGATGTTATGCTAAACGAACAGCGTAACTAAGTTAAGTTCGAGCGAGGAAACGTTGTTTGTTGTGTAGTTTGGGGTGGTAGGGACCTACCTCCTAGCGGTCCACCCCGGGCAACGGCGCCGCGGACACTATGTTCTGTGGCGGCGGCTGAAGGTCCCTCACAGCGGTGGTAGGCTTTGGCCGCCTGGCTCGCGACCACCCTCCCGCCGGAGCCCGACGCCAAACAGCTTAGCTGTGTTCCGTCGGAGTGCGGGAGTGCCAGTGCCATTGGGGGATGGGAGGTGGTCAGTAGCGCGGCTCTGATTCGGTCTTGGTCTCTAAGCAAATTTGTACCGGGTAACTCATACTGGAGGGTAGCGGGATCCGAGGCACGGTCCCTGCCGTTGGCCGACCGCAGGTAGTAGGGGGCCCAAGTACCACGAAAGCCGACGTGGGAAAGGCTGCCCCGCCAACTAGCGAAAAATCCCGAAATGCTCCATCGTGCCAGCTGGCGACTGGACGGGAGGACCCGATGGACCCATTTCGGGGAGGCTCGGGCGTCCCCGCAGTCTCCAGATGAGTTCCCCACAGGTCAAATGAGCTGAAGCGTCCAATTGGAAAAAGGAGTAGCGTCTCGACCATTCTTCCATTTCCCCACCACACACTCCTCAAAATGATAAAAAGTAAAAAAAGAATTAAGATTACCAAACGGCGGCACTTCCTCCCGCTTAAAGTGCACCTTACAAACATCAGGGGGTTGCACTCAAATATCGACCCGGTCCACCATCATCTCGAGACCGAGAAGCCGCACTTATTCTTTTTAACGGAGACGCAAATAGGAACACCGTCGGACGCGGCGTACCTCAACTACCCAGGATACTCGTTGGAACACAAGTTCAAAAAACGAGCTGGGGTCTGTGTGTACGTTCGCGATGACATTTGCTATCGGCGTCTCCGTTGCTTTGAGGATTCCGGGTTTTCTACAATCTGGCTACTGGTGGACACCGGGGTCGAGAAATCTCTCTACGCCGGTGTCTATCGGTCGCACAGCAGTGACGAGGAGACATCCAGGCTCTTTGAACAGCTAATGGAGAAGGCGGATTGTGCCCAACAACGGTACCCAACAGCGCAGCTTCATTTTCTGGGGGACTTTAATGCCCACCACAGCGAGTGGTTGTTCCCATACCAGAAAACTGACCATGCTGGGAGGGAGGCGCGCAAACTAGCACTGTCGCTAGATCTCACCCAGCTGGTGAATGTTGCTACGCGGGTGCCAGACGTTGACGGACACACGCCCAATTGCTTGGACTTGCTGCTGACCACAGATCCGGACAGGCACTCCGTGTCGGTATCAGCCCCGCTGGGAACATCCGACCACTGTCTGGTGAAGTCCGTGTCGATCATCTCTCCTCCGGATGATAGCCCAAGAGGCACGAGGCGAGTTTGGCGATACGAGTCAGCAGACTGGGATGAGATGCGGCACTTCTTTGCGTCCTACCCATGGCAGCCAGTGTGTTTTTCTTCGGGCGACCCCACCTGTTCAGCTGAAGCGGTTGCAGATGTGATACGGCAGGGAATGGAATACTATATTCCATTCTCCGATATACCGCTCGGTCACAAAGCCCGACCTTGGTTCAATGCAGACTGCGCTCGCGCTGAGGCTCGAATGCAGTCTGCATACCAAGCCTGGGTTCAAGCCCGTGACCGCAAAGTTCGAGCTCGGCGGGTTCGCGCGAAGAAAAGAGCATTTAATGCTGCTGCAAAGTCCTGCAAGCGGGTGATCCGGAAGGCCCGTTACGACCACGTCAGTCGCATAGGGACCAAACTTGCATCCTACCCCTCTGGTAGCAAACAATTTTGGTCCCTATCCAAATCGGTCGAAACAAACTTCTGCCGTCCTACATTACCTCCCCTGCTGAAACCAGACGGGTCACTAGCCCACTCCGCAACAGAGAAAGCAAATTTATTTGCATCTCTATTTGCGAGCAATTCTCGCCTAGATGCAGACTCTAATCAGCCACCGACGATTCCTCGCTGTGATTCTTCGATGTCGGAGATCACAATACACTCAAAAGAGGTTCGTAGAGTACTTCGAAGTCTAGACGTGAACAAAGCTAGCGGTCCTGATGGAATACCAGCAAGAGTCTTGAGGAACTGTGCGCCTGAGTTGTCTCCTGTGCTGACGCGTTTGTACCGCCTCTCTCTTAAAACAAGAACGGTGCCTAAACCTTGGAAGGTTGCAAATGTACAGCCGGTACCCAAGAAGGGTAGTCGTGCCGACCCCACCAACTATCGTCCGATCGCCATCACCTCCATACTCTGCAAAGTTATGGAAAGGGTACTAAATGGAAAATTGCTGACTTACCTAGAAACTAACGACCTACTCAGTGATCGTCAGTATGGCTTCCGCCGGGGACGATCAACTGGGGATCTTCTAGTGTATGTTACGCATTTCTGGGGCGAGGCCATCGAGAAACACGGCGAAGCCCTTGCCGTATCACTGGACATCTCGAAGGCCTTTGACAGGGTATGGCACGCAAGTCTGCTGAGCAAACTTCCTGCATACGGCATTCCCGCTGACTTTTGCTCTTGGATTTCTGACTTCCTGAGTGAACGGTCGATCCGAGTAGTCCTTGATGGCTGCTCCTCTGACCTCATGGCTATTGACGCCGGGGTTCCTCAGGGGTCTGTTCTCTCTGCGACTCTTTTCCTGCTGCACATCAACGACCTACTTGGTCCTAATATTGTTGGGTACGCAGATGACAGTACTGTCGTCGAGAGATATATGTCAAGCGCAAAAGCCAGCAGTGACGAAATACGTTCTTTGAGAGAGGCCACGGTAGAGCGTATAAACTCAACCTTAAGTCTTGTCTCCGACTGGGGTGACAAAAATCTGGTGAGTTTCAACGCCACCAAAACACAAGCGTGTCTATTCACTGCCAAAAGGAGTCCATTCAATCTGGCTCCTACTTTTCGGGGTACATCTGTTCCGGTCACCGACAGCCTCGAGCTTCTTGGCATGAAGTTGTGTGCAAACCTGAACTTCGGCGCCAACATTGAGTCAAAAGCTCAAACTGCGGCCAAAAAGTTGGGTATCCTCAATAAGGTTAAGCGGTATTTCTCTCCTGGACAGTTGCTAGTTTTATACAAAGCACAAGTCCGATCTTGCATGGAGAATTGCTGCCACCTTTGGGATGGCTCAGCCAAATACCAACTAGCCGCTCTAGACTTGATCGATCGCAGAGCCAAGAAGCTCGTTGGTGATGAGATGCTAGTGAAAACCAAGTTTCACAGCCTAGCCCACCGGCGCAAAATTGCATGTCTGTCGGTCTTTTACAGATTGTACTTTGGAGAGTGTGCCCAAGAGCTCCATGAGCTTATTCCGCCATCCCCCTTCTACCATCGGGAATCCAGACGCACCGCAGGATATCACCCATATCTGGTTGATATTCCACACATTCGCACAAAGCGCTTTGAAACATCCTTTATAATGCGCACAGCTAAGGAGTGGAATTCTCTGCCTGCGTCTGTGTTCCCGAGCTCTTATAACCCGAATCTATTTAAGTCGCGAGTGAATAGGCTTCTTCTGGGCAAGCTCGTTCCATCGTCGACCTCATCTCTGTCCTCAAGGCTAGATCGAGGTCAAGAGTAAGCCCATACATAGTAAAAAAAAAAAAAAAAAAAAAAAAAAAGGAACAACTTTCTTTTTATTTTAGTAATATTTTCACGTGACTACCATTTGTTTTCCCAGTTAACCTAGTTGTTATTAAGAGAGGTACCATAACTTTGTATAAAAACGCCAAGGACGTAACCTTAATTTGTTGAGAATGACGAGATTGTGTCTTGTTTCCAGACTGTTCTCGACAGGGAACAACATGCATCACTTCGGATGAAAGTCTACGCTAAAGAAAAGAATCCCAGTGTGGTGGGTACTTTCCTTGACAAACAACGCTTATCAAAGTGGCGTAGAAACACAAAACCTGTGCCTCATAAGCAAGACAGAACCACATACGTATTTCCAGATAAGCTCGGAACTAAAAATGAGAATATCGAATACTTTGAAGATTTACATCAAATTATGTCATATGTGACAGTGGAGGTAACATTGCTTGATGCCAATGATAACAACCCAATTTTTGTGCCAAGTAACTTGTATGAGTTCTCTACTAAAACAGATGAAAAAGTTGGAACTTTTATCGGTAAAGTGAAAGCAGTAGATCCAGATCTCGGTAGAAATGGAATGGTGTTTTACGATTTGCAACGAACAAGCAATTTGACAGTTACATCGTCTTTCCAAGTAGATGCAAAGACAGGAAGTATAAGCGTAGCTGAAACACCGCTAGCAGAAGGGAGGCATGCGCTGTTTATTGAAGCTTCGGATCAACCAGCGAATCCTAGCGAAAGAAGATATTCTTTAGCTGTTGTTACTATAGATGTCATAAGAGCTATAAAAGGTAAAACAATCGTTATTAATTTAATAAAACCCGTTGGTTTAATAAATGACATGCATTTTTTTACGTGTAGGTTTAAAGGAAAGGCCAGATTTCATGGGAGCTCCATACGAATTCTGGGTTGGATCAAATGCTGGGATTGGAACAAGTGTCGGCCAGATCCGAGTTAATGATGCCATGGAGAAAAAAGATGTGTCGTATGACTTATTACATAGTTATGAAGAAGGAGGTATGTGAAGTGTAAGTAACTAATGAAATGAAGCGTAAAGGAAAAGATCATTTGTACGTGTATGTTTTGTTTTCAGTACCTTTTGCCGTAGAAGAGAAATCAGGAGTAATCACAGTTATTGATGATCTGTCAAATTTTAATCGGCCGATTTATGATTTTGAAGCAGTTGCTCTTCAAGAAAACTCCAACATAAGTATCGCAACAAATGCAACTGTTCACGTTGTGGACGTGAATGATGAGAGAGGAGTTTTACTGAAGTAATACTTTACCTTATTAATCGTCATCTTGAATTTATTAGTATACATCATTAGCTTTTAAAAATTGTAATTTTATATTTTCAGGGGTGCACATTCACCACTGATTTTTAAAGTGCGAGAAAATATCGCTGGTGCAACAATTGGATCCATATTTCCAGTAAACATTAGTGCATTACCAGTAAATAGTACCGGAAATATTCGATTTATAATTGCAAATCAACAAGATATTGCCGACGATATCGGAATTGGTATGGTTTATTCTACATCACTAGATTCTGTTCAGATCAAAACAACTGCGACTTACTCATAGGTCTTTTTTTATTTCGCAGGAGAAGACGGAACATTATTCACTCAAAAACCCCTTGACAGAGAAAGACGCGACGTGTACAGAATGACTGTTATCGCTGAATTTAACAAAGGAATGATATCCGGTGCTGGAATTTATCAAGTTACTATTCATGTAGATGACGACAATGACAATCCTCCAGTTTTTGAAATGTCATCTTACGAAGGATACATTACGGAAAATGCTGCCAAAGGCAGCGAAGTTATAATGACTAACCGGATAAAAGCAAAAGATGCTGACGTTGGGCCCAACGCATATTTCATGTACACTTTGTTTGGTGAAGGACATGAATTATTTGACGTTGAGGAAACTACAGGAGTTGTAATGTTTGTAGGTGATACATTAGACAGAGAAGAAAAGAGCACTTATTTGTTGAAAATTGTAGCAAGAGACAGAGGTGGCTTGAGCTCTGAGGCAAAATTAACAATAACGATTGTAGATGAAAATGATGATGAGCCAAAATTCAACCAAATAATAATTCCTCTGGCGGAAAATGTTGAGTTGCTAGAAGTAGATGATAAATCCAAAGTTAAAATATATAAAGAGAAGAAGAATGAATCAACGAATGTTGTGACGAAAGAAGAAGCTAAACCAAAGAATAAATTTTCTGTTATCAGGGACGCGAATGGGCCATTATTTTTAGTTCCAGAGAATATTGCTATTGGGTCAACTATCTTAAAATTAAATGCAGTTGACATGGACAGTGGTATGAATGGTCAAATAAGGTATGAATTCATTTCAGAAGTTTTCATGCCGGCATTTAGTATACCACCAAATTCAGTACCAGTAAAAAGATTTTTTGTAATCAATGAAAGACACGGACACATCATCGTTGCTAGAGCTTTACCTCCTGAGTCAGAATTCAGACTGAACATATCAGCATTAGATGGTGGTGATTTGAGTGATCACATTTCGATTAGACTTTTTGTTAAAGATGTAAATGACCACTACCCAATGTTTAAGAAGTCATGGTACAATTTCAACGTAGAAGAAGCTCAATATACTCGCAAGGTTCTAGGTAAAGTGGATGCTACTGATGCAGATTTTGGACAAAATGCTAATTTGACTTATTTCATTCAACCATCAAGTAAAGATATACCATTTGAAATATCACCACTAACTGGAGTATTTAGTGTCAACGGGGAACTAGACCGGGAACGGGAAGACAAGTATATTTTGACGGTAGTAGCCAAAGACAACGGTCAGGAGAAGAAGTTATCATCATCAGTGAGTGTTGAAGTTCAAGTCCTAGATGTAAATGATAACGCTCCAAGGTTCTTTGGATACGATGACTTGCTTGAATGGAAGCACCCAGAAGCTAACGAGTTCTCTAATCATAATTTTGAATCAGTTAGAATGATACCAGTGTATAAAGCTAGTATTGAAGAAAATGCACCAGTCGGTACAATCATTACAAAAGTATATGCAAATGACTCTGATTTTGTGGGAAACGGAAATGGACTTATTCTGTACAGCCTACCACAACGTAAAAATCAAATGAACCTTTTTACTATTGATTCTAAAGAAGGAATTATATCTACAGTTGGTAAATTAGATTTTGAAACCCAGTCACTTCACAACGTGACCATTATTGCTTCAGATTTAGGATCTCCCAGTCTAAGCTCTACAGCTATTCTGCAATTAACAGTCAAAGATGTTTCAGATGATGTTGAAATGTCTGATAAACCAGTGTTCATATCTAGATACTACGAGCTCGAAATTGAAGAAAATGTTCACGCTCCTATAGAGTTACTAACTTTAAACTTAACAGAGTATTATGAAAATTTCAAAATGAAGTACTTTATTCTTAATGACAATGAAACTGATATAAAGAAATCATTCATTATTGATCCTCGGAATGGTACACTTTATTTAGTAAGAAGTCCAGACCGAGAAGTAAAAGGCGTGTATGAAGTGCTGGTTCGAGCAGAAAGGCAAAAGATAAGTCGAGAACTTCCGCATATGATCTATCCAATACCTGACGATATGCTTGAAGGGATGACAAAATACGATGTAAAAATAGTTGTAAGAATAAGAGACGCAAATGACAATGCTCCCAAGTTTGTAAACGGTGGTAGACCAATGGTAACGGCGATACCGACGACAGCGGCGTTTGGATATCAAGTTATTCAGTTGCAGGTAAACTAAGAAGAAGATATCTATTTGGTTTGGTATTTGTGTACAACTTTTTATTTTAATTATCCTTATATCTTAGGCAACGGATGCGGATGCAGGAATCAATTCCGATATTCGCTACCAAATCATTAACGCCCAAGCTCCTCGTTTTGCTATCGACCCTATCACAGGTTTAGTCAGAACAGTTGGTTCTTTCTCTAGAGATGCTGGAAGGGTCTTTGGATTTGATGTTAAAGCAACCGACAAGAAAGGTGCTGATGACGGGAAATCAGCAATTGCTAATGTTTTTGTAAGTACAACAAAGAAATCGACTGAAAAATTTAAAAATTATTTCTTGTATTGTCTACAATTAAACTACAATTCTTATATTTATTAGGTATACGTCTTGGATGAAAACAAACAACTCGTCCTTTTACTAGGAGCCAAACCTATGGAAGTAGAAAAGCAAGTAGAAAATATAACGCAAACTTTAAGTAGTCTGACTGGATTTGACATTCGTGTGAGGCGGCTCGAGGCAAACCTGAAGGCGTCTATGGATGGTCTTGCGTATGTATTAAGAACATGTTTATAAAAGGAAGAAATGGAAAATTCTGTTAAAAAAGTTCTTGCTTTTTTAAAAGGAATTATTAGACTTTATTATTTCCATAACACTCCTTATAATTTAACTTTATTAAAACTATAAAACTTATTGTATTTTTTTTGCTACAACATACTTTTCTCGTTTGCAAATCTGAAAAGTGCCAGGTTTTTAGCCATATAAAAGTTTATGGTCTTGCACTTTTGTAAATATCAAACTTTGTTTGTCGCAAGTGTCAACAAGGTTTTAAGCTGTTTAAAAATTTATGGTTTAGTAAATATTAAACCGTTGTTGTTGTGTTTTTGTATTATTTTCTGCAGTTAAAGTATAAAAACAATTTGTTTTCAGGACTGATATGTACATATACGGAGTGGATCCACTTTCAAATGCAATAGTTGATATGGAAATGTTACAAAGGTAAGTACATGAAGTAGGAACATATATTTTTTTAAGTAAAATGTATCTCACAAACAGATTAATGATAAACTAATATGAACATAGACAATTTAGATAAAGTTGGACACCATGAAAGCATGAAACCTTTTGATCGATGTAAATAGAACAATTTCGTAATGGAGTAAAGCTGCTTAGACCTGAGGGAGTATTGGAGACTGTTTGTAATTAAGCTGGTCTCTAAATTTTACTTGTATTTTATATTGACATACATTTAGAATACCTACCAAAAAACTAAGAATGGTTTCAATATTTTTTGTTGCGGCTAAATGGAAAGGTCAAATATATAATTTTAACTATTTATAATCAAATAAAAATGTATAACAGTTATTTTTGGATACCATTAGGCTACTGATGAGTCTATTTCTAAAGCCATGTAAGCCTTATTTCAAACCTAGGCTGGCTTTTACAAACCAATGTAATTTGTCCACAGATCTATCTTAAAACGCGAAACAGATCTCCGGCATGATTTAGCGGGTTTTAAAGTGTTGGAAGTGGGAGACATGGCCATGACACAGGCCAGAAGTGGTCGCCTGCTCAGCACTATGGAAATAAGTGTTGTAGCTCTTGGATGCATCGTCTTCGTAGGTGCTTGCACTGCCGCCATTTGCATACTGTGTGTCCGGAGGAGTAGAAGGTAAAATATTGTTTTATATTTTCTAAAACCTTATGTTTGTTTGTTGGATCTAAATATAATAAATTTTGTTTTACTTGGGTTTTGACTCCATTCTTAATGTTATTAGCAGTGACAAATTTAGACGAAATGGGTTTCTGTAAATTTTTGAATATTTTCATTATTCATCATCATTGGGATTATTTTGCTACTCCACAACGTATAGTTCAATAGCTTTCAGCAATAATATACGTCAAACAAAATGTAAATAAAGATTTGGATCATTCATCTTAACATTACTGATGAGATTACAGCGACTATTTTTAGGGTTCCGAACCAAAACGGTCAAAACGGAACCCTTATGGTGCGCTTCGACTGTCTGTCTGTCTATCACACCTGTATATCTCAGCAGCCACTCATGGTATCGACTTGAAATTTGGAATAATTTTATAATATGATTGCCCAACTTATTTAAAAATATATTATTGCAAGGGGGTCCAAAGAGGGGTGCAAAATTTTAAATTGTCGTTACTAGGTCGAGGGGGGTGTATCTTATAAAAGAGTTTCACGTGTACATTCCAAAATAGTTTTTTTACTATTCTTAGATTTCAAGTTATGATGAAATATGACAAAAAAATACTACCCCCCCCCCCCTTATCTCCGTAGTTTTCGAAAGGAAAAATTAGAAATAACTATAGTCGATAGAAGTTTATGTAAATATTACAGGAAAAATAAGAGGATCTTTCTAAGTTGTACCGTTTTTTAGAAATCTGCAAAAAACCTTTACAAAAAAATTTTGCTTCCAAAACTACAAAAGGTATATCGAAATCCTCGGCGCGCGAGTCCGACGAGCTTTTTTTTAATTACTTTGGACAGTTTTTACGATCTTTGAATAAGAAAATTAGTCATAAAAGCTTGTTTTTTTTTAAGTAGGGCACTAAGTAGGGTAGTTCACCATTTCACTTCTTTTAGCTGGCGGAGGTAAGCAATTGTTTATTTTTGTTCCCCTTCCGTTTCAGACACCATCATCATCACAAACGAAAGCATGTGACTCCTTATTTCATATAGAGAAGTCCTATCAAACTCATGCATGCTTCATAACTGTTGTGATAAAATTTCTTTAGACTGTTTAGTTAGTTGTAGTTAGTTTATAACAAATTAGATTTTTATTATTGTAAATTTTAAATAAAATTTCCATCACATAATGCGTTTTTTATGTAGATGATTCATCTTCATGTTCTCAGCACTTGCACGCACATCCTATTTTCTATCACCGTTTTGTATCATACCTTTGTTTTCAGATCTTGTATGGTTAACTATTCAACTTCTATTGACTACACTTCTATCTTTTGCCCTAACAGAAAGCGTCACAGACCATACTCTCAGCAACGCCTTAACGCTTTCTCCACTGAGCACTTAACTAAATACGGAGGTCTCTTCCCATCGGGGGCCAATCAGTGCCAAGAACTGAACCAATCTTATAGCGAGGGGGATTCATACATCGATGTCGTCAACCAAAACGTGACAAAGAAGATTTGCCCTCATGGAAATACTATAGAAGAATTCGGAAAAGCACATCAGAAATGTGTGAAGAATCAGTTTGGAGAAGACCTGTTCCAAAAACATGAACGAATGTGTATCAAATTCAATCAACGACCTTTGCAGAAAAGGTGAGGTTTTAACATAGAATATATGGGGTTTTAATATAATTCAAAGTACAATAGATAAGTCGCCTGCAAACCTTCTATATAATAACTTGACTTATCCAAATAACGTGAGTTAACAATTTCGTTTAAAGATTAGATCTTTAAATAAAAAAGGAACGAAAAAGTATATTCCATGAAATGGTGAAAGAACAATCTAGTTTTGCTCAATATAAATCAAAAAGTTTGCAGCGTGAAACCAAGAAACTTTTAAATTTCAATTAATATGTTTCTTTAATTGGATTATGGCGTTTTTGGAATTAACATTTACTTATATTAATTTTTCCCACTAATATGCCCCATTCACTTCACAAGTAACAGAAGCAAGAAAGTAACCAACTTTTGACTAACATTGTTGGCAAATTTCATGTGTTCTCAACCTAATTCAAATTACTAACAAATGCCATAACCACAGCCTTACGCCTCATACCTCTACTATTATCTATCTAACTACTTAAAAATTTAGCATTTTTTATAAATTCTATAATACTCAAAATTTTGATTCAATGGCTTGAAATTTTTGATAGTCAGACTGACTAAGGACTGTATGAATAATATTTATACAGTCCAAGTTAGATAATACTCGTATCTTATCTAAATACTTCAAAAATCAGAATTTTTGTAAATTCTATAGAAAATACTCAAAATTTTGATTCAATAGCTTGAAATTTTTGATAGTCATACTGACCATGGACTATTATAAATAATATTTATTTTTTTAAATAATATATAGAAAGACTGCTAATCAAGTCATTAAAAAACATACGTAATCATCAACATTGAAATTACTCTTCAAGTAGTATAACCAATGCTTCAGCCATCAGAACATATTCACATCATAAAAAAAGCTTTACAGATCATACATAGACATGCCATATTATCCATTATCCATCCCACCTTTACCATAGAATAAACAGTACCACCTAGAACATAGACATGTCATGCTAACACGCACATCACTCCACACGACAGGAAGGGGCAGGACACGTCGATAACGTCAGTCAATTCCAGCGGTCAAGACTCCGGAATAGCTGATGCTGTGAGGTGTCCCTGTGGCCAAGGCAGTCTACATACTTCCGAAGACAGCAGCGGGTAAGATTTCCTTCATTCATTTATTATACCTGCAGCCGATATAATGTAGCTGGTTTAGAATGATAGCAGTTATGCGTAGGATATTAGAGCGACAGTAATACGTATCGCTCCGTCCGGCTTTCATGCTTTAAGTCGACTGTAAGATAATGAATCTAGCGTTTGTGAGGTCGGTCATTGACTTAGCAATGTAAACAATTACTTATAATCATAATTTCGTAGTCTTTGGAAAATTACTTCTTGTCTTTGATTGAATTTTACCTTTGTAAGGAACAGAAGATATTTGTGTAGTGATCTGACTTAGTTATTTGATCTGAAATTATTTCCATACGGTTGCTCGTTTCCTAGAAACAGAGAAGCACTCCTTCATTTTGCGATCTCAAAATTGGAGCAATGTTGGAACTAAATGTCTTTTTAGCAAAAACATATTTCAATCCTGGATTAATTCGGTATCGATAAAAAATCGTTAATAAACAAAAAATTCGTTTCTGTATTTATGTGTACCTTCTTACGTCTCTGTAGTGCCGGCTAACAATAGTACCACCCCATCTTCACCTGTAAGTGTCGTAAAAGGCGACTAAGTAATTTGAACCGGAGGATGGGCAGCAGTGTATTTCTGCTTATCGAACCATCTTACCGTGGTCACCAAAAATCACAGTCCTTGGTGCCAGCCACGATTAATGATAACGTACACCATGTATTTTTAGTGTTAAATTTTGAAGAGATCTTCCTGTCCAGCAGAAGACTTTTCATGGTTTAAGAAAATATATATTTATGCAGAATCACAGTATTATACAGGAGCATCGTACTGTTTTTACACCCGAAAATTCTTGACCACAAAGGTGGTTTGTCATACTAAAGGCAACATAGTTTCGGTTTAGAATTTCTCAATTGATCCAAACGTGCACCACCCACTAGAAACGACCGGTAACCTTCACAAAATGTTAATCAAATCACAGAACAGAAGTATTCAAACTCAAGACACTTAAGGGGCTGAGCAATGACGTTCGAGAAGGTTCTACGCATTTCACTTTGGTGACATTTATCAGGCAACGATTTAAACAGCAAGTAGGTAGTACGTGAAAGAAGTAGATTAGCGCCGTAGAATTAATTCATTTAATCTACTAAGTGAATTCAAGTCTAACGAACGCAACTCGGATCTGTAAACAAATAAAGGTTCAGCTATGTCTGGGTGTTATTTATCTATTCATGTATGTATATCAGTTTTATAGAAATCGTTAGAACCGTTTTCGAGAAAACAATTACAAATATGTACCAATATTGCTCGTTTAATAGAATAGGATTAAATTTAAACACATTCATAAGGCAACAAAAATCATCAAATCGGAAAGGTAAACCAAAACCAGTAGAAAACTATAGTTTGACTACCACTTTACTTTGCTGTCGTGCATATAAAACAGTACTGTGGGTAAATCAAACTGAAGTGAAATGGAAACTGAAAACAACTTACGAACATTATAATTGAAAAAAGTAAGTTGTATGTACCAATTCAAAAGCTTTGCATTTTTAAAAAATTGATTTTGTGGGTCTGGAAAATGCATTTTTCTTGCATTTGACCTAATAACTTTCGGAAGTTTCAAATCAAATCAAATCAAATCAAAATCGTTTATTCATTGTTGGATATTGAAATCTCTTAATGACGTCAGCTAAACTACATCGCTTCACAAACAATGTGGCGCCATTGTGGGAAAAAAAAGAAGCGACAATAAAAACCCACGCGCTCTTTTAAATATGTTTGAATGTACAAGGTTGATATACAACATACATCGGTCAGTTTTAATTTTGAATTAGCCTGTTAGAACCGTAGTCTAATCCCATGGATTTTTCTCTTCTAGATAATCTGATATTTTATAATAACCCTTCTTACATAATTTCTGCTTGATTACAGTTTTGAATTTATCTAACGGTAAACTTTCAATATCAGTGGGTACCTTATTATAGAAGCGTATACATTGACCTTTATATGTTTTACTAATTTTGTGAATACGGCTGACATGAGAAGCAAGTTGATTCTTGTTTCTTATGTTGACACTGTGCCTGTCACAATTTTTATCAAAAATATGTATATTCCGTTTAGCATATATTAAATTCTCATAAATGTATTGCGACACAAAAGTCAAAATGTTGATTTCTTTAAATTTATTTCGAAGAGATTCTCTAGGCTTCATTTTATAAATTGCACGAACAGCTCGCTTTTGTAGTAAAAAAATGCTGTTTGCATCCGCAGCATGACCCCATAACAAAAGGCCATATGACATGAGACTATGGAAATAACTGAAGTAGACTAACCTCGCGGTGTCTACATCCGTCAGAGCTCTTATTCTTTTCACTGCGTATGCTGCAGAACTAAGTCTGTTCGACAATTTATTAATATGCGGTCCCCATTGTAATTTGTTGTCTAAGGTAATACCTAGGAACACAGCTGATTCCACAAGACTCAATTTATCGTTTTTCACTAATAGGCTTGTAGCAGTTGGCTTTACATTAGGCAAAACAAATTTAACACACTTAGTTTTCTTTTCGTTAAGTAAAAGATTATTTACGGTGAACCACTCAACTACATTAGAGATTGTACTATTTACGTCGTCAAAATTTGATTGTTGTCTTTTGACTTTAAAAATCAAAGACGTATCATCTGCAAATAGTACTATCTCATTCTTGTCCTTTACAAGGTTTGGCAAATCGTTAATGTAGACAATGAATAGGAATGGTCCCAGGATTGAGCCTTGTGGAACGCCCATACAAATTTTTGATCCTAGTGACCTTTTCCCATTTACATCCACCTTCTGGATCCTTTCACTTAGATACGACTCCAGAAGGCTTAGAGCCTGGTCTCTAATTCCATAATGGTGTAATTTCCTGATAAGAATATCATGATGTACACAATCGAAAGCCTTGGACAAGTCACAGAAAACGCCAATGGCATCACTTGACTCCTCCCAGGCGTCAAATATACTTTGAATAAGCTCAACACCTGCATCGACTGTTGAGCGACCCCTGGTAAAACCGAACTGTTTTAGGTTCATCAAGTTGTTGCGATAAAAGTGGCTCTGAACCTGATTTAAAATTATCTTTTCAAATATCTTACTAAGAGTTGGTAGAACAGAAATAGGTCTAAAATTAGTGGGGTCTGATTTACTACCAGCTTTAAACAACGGAATAATTTTACTATGTTTCATCAAATCAGGAAAAACACCATCATCTACACATTTATTAAAAATACTAGATAAGTATGGTGCAATGCTTTCTATAACGGCACTAATAATTTTAACTGACAGGCCATCTATATCGGCGGTGTTTTTCATTTTAAGTGATTTAAAGGCTTTAATTATAACGAAAGCATTGACGTAACTGAATTTAAAATCTACATTGCAAACATCTACGTGTCGTTCGAGATAAGATTTGGCAAGAGTGGGAGATGAGTTCAAGGTTTTGGTAGTTGAAACTGGAATATCCGTAAAGAAGTTTTCAAAAACTTCAGCAACTTCTATATCTGTACTTATGATCTGATCATCAATCTTAAGCTGGAAGTCATTCCGAGGAGCTTTAGATCTTCCAGTTTCACTATTTATAGTTTCCCAAGTCGTTTTCGTAATGTTGGAACTATTTTTGATTTTATTTTTAATGAAATTTGATTTGGCTGCAGCACAAACCCGTTTGAATGTTTTTGAATAATTCTTTACAAATTGCGCAAATGCATCACTATTGTTATATGTTCTTTCCTCGTAAAGTTCATATAACCTTAGCCTGCTTCTGTATATTCCCACTGTGGCCCAATCACTAAACATTAGATTCTCATGTTTGTGTATGGTAGTCTTTTTCTGTTTTATGGATTTGATTTTGAAACCTAATAGTGTAGGCAACGAAGCAGTTGACCCCAACATAAATTTCTCATGCAGATTTTATTTGACAGGTTAATAAATAATCATGAATTTAATGTAAATTCAAAATATCAAAAAAAAAATACATTTTTTTTTCATACATTTTTTGTAATTTTTGTATGGAAAAATTAAAGTGCCGATTTTTTTTGGATTTTTTTATAGAAGGTTTATCTCATGTAGTGTAATACCCCAGCAAATTTTCATCGACTAAGGATTTAATGCGGGGGTCTTCATATACAACGATCCGCTTCGTTGCCCAGACTATAAAGGATTTGATGAGATCGCTGTTTTTTACACAGAGCAACTGATTCAGATTCAAATAATTTTGTTCATTGTAGATTCATTACAGAATACTTATTGAATGTCATGCAGAATACAATGCAAATAGAGCGAGTCTACGCCGTTTCGCAAAAGAAACGGCAAGAAACCAGATGCATTGGCGACTGCCATCAAACCTGCGTAATCCAAAATGAAAAATATGACCCAATCATTAACGTAAGAAAACGCATTCTCTGTTTTCTCCCTTACAGTGGGTTTCTAAAATTATTGAACCCAATTTTAAATTTGGCTACTTCATATGACCTTTGACTTGGCTTGACCACTTTTGTTTAGCAGGACCATTGGGTAAATATTCCTCCTGAAGGACTTTATTGCTTGAGTTTTTTACCTTTGGCGATCACCAACCCAAGTTTTGATCACGTCCGACGTAGCTGACCTTTTGTGATGGAAAATAGAACATCTTTAAGTTGACTATTATCGCTACCAATACTTTTGCGCTGACATAAGTACTATCAGTGATACATGATTTTGACTCAGTCAGGGAATTTATTTTAATACCAAGAATAGAAATTGCTAACATTTTTATAACGTTAAAGTAACATAAACCGAAAAGTATGTATGAAAAGATCGATGAAAGTATAGGAAGCGAGGGAAGTGTGCCAAGATCGTAGCAGGTTTAGGACTGTGGTCTATGCCTACCCCGACGTGATAGGGGCATGACTTTGTGTATGTATAAAGAAAATTATACAAATATCAAAGTTTTATAAATCAAAGTTTAAACTGAAGATAGCTCCCAAATCAAATATTTTGAAAATTTGAATAATTTTTTTGCTTTGTGTTGTTGGTCCTGTTTTGAAAGATAAAATATTGCACATCAATTGGTATAAAATGTTTGAATTGCCTCCAAAACAAACTGATAATGCAGATTTTGCCTCTGGCAAAGAAAATTGTGATCGCTTTGTGTATTTTTGAAATTCGTAATATATTCCAGAGTTTCGGTTTTGACGCTTCATTTACTTGCTTCATATTTTTTGTCCTTGATTGCTTTAAGGTGAAGCTCCTTCGAGATCTCTCGCCCTTGAAAATTCAAGGCCGATACTTGTCCTTGGGTTACACCAAACTATTCAAACCATCTTAACAATGTTCATCCAATCAGCGTCAATTTTTATTAAATTTAGAGGCAGAAAATTTGTTCGGCCTTTTAAAGCCAACAACCTTCTTGTTGTAAGGGAAAAAAAAATCGGGATTTTACTTTTCACGATAATAATGTAACTGCAAAATCCAATTATTTTTGATCGATTAGAAGATATTGTACTTACAAATCTGTTCACGTTAGTAGCTTTGGTTTTTATTGACTCAATCCATCAAAGTCACGAACACATAAGTAACATAACGAAAAACGAGAAAGAATGAAAACGAATCTCAAGCAGTATAGACTTGTGGTCACTCATTATTTCATTTCACCTTATTTATTCGATACCTATATTTTTTACAGCTGCAGCTACGAAGATTCCCTCAAGTCCAACCAGCAGCTGGCAGAAGCCAGAAAACAGTTCCGGGACGACCACCGCTTCGTCCGAAGAGCCTCCTTCACCCACCAGCCCTTGGACACCAGACATCGCTTCAACTACCGTCGCCAGTCATTCTCAGAGAACCTCCAACGCCACTTCCCCCCACTCGAGCGAGTTGGCTCTGTCATAACCAGACAAATATCCTCACCCAACATCTCCAGCGTACCTCCACCACCATACTTCATGAATAAGAAAAGGAAATCTACTAAAGGTTTCGTTGAACCAATGATAGATTACGACCAAAGTGATGGAGATGATGTTTTTGATACTAGAATGGATAGACGATCTAGTGCGAGGCGTAAGAGGAGTAAGTACATGGATATTGGTAGTCAGGCGGCAGTTTTTGTGACACCTGCGGCGGCTGAGATGATGAGACGGCAAGGAAGTGAGAGACTCATGTTTGCGAGGCCTTTGCCTTTATAGTACCTACCTCCAGTAGATATAAAATATGACCACTGACTGAATTGTTTCCTAAAGGTAGAGTTAATAAAATACAGAAAATTAACAAGTGATAAAGTGAGAGTTTTAAAAAAAATCTGATTAAAACTTGATATTGCATTTTTTTTTGCAAAAAAGTGAAATTATTTGATTTGGTAGTTTGGTTTCTAAATATAATCTTATCTAAATTATCATATCTAAATTAAAATTTTATTTATACTTATTTAACACTGTATTTATTTGGCTAATGAGCACCTGTAATCGTTCTTGCCAATTAATTATTATTGTGATAAAATAATGAATCACGATTAATGGTTACTACTATGTAAGCTATGAAAGTCGTATGATGGTAATTTTTATCTAATGTAAACAAATATTTGAGAAAAAATGTAAATACTTTGAACATTATTGTACTATAATATTATGTAAATAGAATAAAAATGTTATTTTCTTGAAAGTTATTGCCACCTACTACTGAGAAAAGCCCCGATTTTGCATAATGTTGTAAATAAGCGTGCCATGTTGGAGATGCCTTCTAATCTGCAGGCTTTGCAGACAATTAACCACCTCTACAATACTCTTTGTTTTGTATAAAGAATTTGTATTTTTGTAAATAATCATAGATTTAAGAAATAAATTTTAATTATTGAGGTGTTGTTTATTTTTTTGAGATCTGTGTTTTAGACGAAATAACATTGATCAATATTATATCTTGGATACATAGATGAGATTAGATTTTATAGTATCTTATATTATAAATTTTAAATTATTATGTCTATATGTCCAAGCTTTATGTGATCGATTACGATTAAGATAATATAGGTCCTAATGAAATAGTGAACTAAAATTTTAGCATGTCACTTAGACCATAAAGTTTAACAATGTTTCCCAAGGGAGTTTGGTAGCTAAATAAAAAAAAAATGGTACAGCAGCACTGCACTTACTTTCTCGCAATACTCACGGAAAAAATATCAACCGCAAACTTAAATTTGTAATGCCATACACATAGTATGGAAATACAAACTTTTATTTACGTTTTTCCAAAAAAATATTCGAATGAAATTTACAGATCAATTCAGAATTCAACTTAACTTTTGGTAGTACTGGAACACCCTTTATATATATTTTCACAGATCAATGGATCCTTGCATCTGTAGGATATTTGCATGGAGATTTTTTTAATTTCCCTACACATGTTCCTTATGGATAATTGTTCAGTTTGGTCTACTGAGCAAGCCCTTTCAGTTTTTGGTACACCCTGTGTACTAAATTTTATTCAAAAAAATCATAAATAATATCCAGTCAGGTAGACAATCAATCCAGGAATAATATTATAGAAAATTTCAATAAACTCAATGGAACCAATTTTGAGTAAATCACATATTTACGATTTGGTGGTACAGGAACACCCCTTATATGAAATTACACAGATCAATTGATACTAGCGCAAGATATTTTTTTTTTTTTTTGCATTTATTCATAGAAATTATAGTACAGATTACATATTTATCTTGCGCCAAACTGTACATGCAGTTTGTTGGCGCTTTGCGCTCATTCACTTTTATCCATTAATTAAACATCGTTAAGTATTTAAATTAATTATACATAAATTAAAATTAATATTAATAAATTAAAATGTTTTGAAAAAATTTAAATAGTAAAATAAAAATTAACATCGAAACTATTTGAAACATGCAATTGATAGTCAGGTAGGTACGTATTTGATTTTATGCAACTTAAATTACTATAATTGTTCAACTGTAGGTACACAACTTTTGAGTAAAATCTTTTTTAACTTAGTTTTAAAAACATTTTTACTCATATTTTCTTGCAGGAAATCAATGGTGTTAAATAATCTAGGTACAATGTAATGGAGTGTTCTTTCACCATAATAATTATAGCTTCTTGGTTCAATATACTTACATCTCTTGTCCACCCTAAGGTCCTTACTTAAGATGTTCTCTGTTTTATGTACATCAGAGTTGTAATTTTCTATAGCTATTAGGTATTTAACCTTACATGGAGATGCTTGGTTATGCATAGTTTCATCAAGATTCTATGAGCCGTTATTGAGAAAATTTCAATTTTTCATTTTCGTTGTATGACAGCTACCCTCAAAATGAAAGCCAGCAAGAAACCACTTAGAACTCTTCAATAGATTTATATAAAACTCTAAAATTCAAAATCTGGTGTCAATCGGACCATTCGTTTAGCCGCTAGGCCAAAGCGTGACGGACAGACCGACCGACTGACCGACGGACCGACCGACCGATCGACCGACTGACCGACCGACCGACGGACGGACATTTTTGGGAGACTTGTTTTTTATGATGTATAAGTGATATAGAACACATTTTTGAGAAAATTAGAAAAACTTTTTTTCACGAATACAATACCTTTCTCGCTCCGCTCGAAAGTAAAAATTAACCGCTTAAGGTGATCTGTGACGGCCAGCTTAGCCCCGAACACAACTAGATGAAGCCACTGCTGCAAATATAAGGTTTTATTTTTTAATGCAATAAGTACCAACTATATATGTGCAAA
Source organism: Athrips mouffetella (assembly GCA_947532105.1). Lineage (NCBI taxonomy): Eukaryota > Metazoa > Arthropoda > Insecta > Lepidoptera > Gelechiidae > Athrips > Athrips mouffetella. Next base: position 662,001 of record OX383964.1, read on the forward strand.
AAGTTGATTCGCGTAAATTTCATCGTGCAACTTCAATGCCTAACAACAATTTCGATAAGAAAAATATCTCCATATGTCCACTAAAGTCAATTACTCTCGTCAGTCCGTCTTTACATAAGTACGATCACTCACACATGCACACAAAGCACAACCGTACAGTTTTGACCGCACGCCCACAATCGTAATATTGAACCAAAAATTGCTAACAAAAATAGTACTTTCAGTACATTAACTGTATCTTTGTATTAATTAGCGAAAAATTTAACTAAAAATAGCAGTATTCGTTCGTTTTTAGGGTTCCGTACCTCAAAAGAAAAAACCGGTCAAGTGCGAGTCGGACTCGCGCGCCGAGGGTTCCGATATACCTATAGTATTTTTGGAAGCAATAAAGTCCATTTTCAGGACCGCAAAACTAAATTTGTTTGTAAAGGTTTTTTGCAGATTTCTGAAAAACTGTGCAACTTAGAAAGATCGTTTTATTTTTGCTGTAAAGTTTACATAAACCTCTGTCAACTGTAATTAATTCAGATTTTCCCTTACTCAAACTTCGGAGATAAGGGGGGGGGAATGGTATTTTTTTTGAAATTTTTCATCATAACTTGAAAACTAAGAAACTTAAAAAAATATAAAAATATATTTTAAAATGTACAAGTAAAGCCCTTTCATATGATACCCCACTCGACCTAGTAGCGACAATTTGAAATTTGGCCCCCCCTATTTTGGCCCCCTTTACATTAATAATCATACTTTTTTCAAAAAATTTTCATGTGCAATTAAGTTGGGCAACTATATTCTAAAACTATTCCAAATTTCAGCTCGATAGCGTAAGTGGTTGCTGAGATATAGAGGTGTGACAGACAGACAGACAGACAGAGCGGCACCATAAGGGTTCCTTTTTTTTACCATTTTGGTATCGGAACCCTAAAAACGGAACCCTTATAGAATCACTTTGTTGTCCGTCTGTCTGTCTGTCTGTCTGTCAAGACCCTTTATCTCACGAACGGGTAAAGGTATCAGGTTGAAATTAATACCACATATTAGGATCCATGAACCACATAAGATCTGAAAATTTCAATTTTTTACAACGACGCAATCAAAAGATATGGCATTTTATGTCCTCATCTCCATACATTTATTCAAAAATGCAAAACCTACAGGGTACTTCCCGTTGACCTAAAATTAGAAGCTAGGTCTCACAGTACAAATAATGGGAAAAGTCTGAAATCATTAAATATTACAACTTTTCTCACAACTAATACTAACCAATTGTGGTGAGCTCCCGTTTCAAGAACATTCATATAAGAGAGGGGTCAAGTTGGATGGTCGCTGAGGCGATTTTTGTTTTAGTTCTATTTAAAAACGGGAACACTTACAAACTTGAAAATTGGTATGTTTATAGTGCATAAGCTATAAAATAACAACAAATAATAAAATTTGGTCAAGCGCGTGTCGGACTCAAAAAATCTAGCACATTAACTTACTGAAATTTCAAATAATACAATTATGTTTATGTGGTGGTACGGAACCCTAAGTGCGCGAGTCCGACTCGCACTTGGCCGGTTTTTTTCAACAAAATTTTATGTTCCGCGTAAGCATGCAAGTCGTTTTAATTTTTGTATGGAAAACGGATCACCTTAAAGAGATTGCATCGACTGATAGCGCATTGGGTGGGAGGTCAACTTTTTTCACATTTCGACCTTTGCGAAAAGTTGTTCAATTTCATGTTCCTAGTAACATGCTAAAATAAGTTCACTCTTTTATTAGGACTTATGATGGAGTAAGAAGAACCAAACTTTTGCAGTACCACGTTTAACTATTGCAAATTTGAAAATAGTACAACTTACAGGCAGTTGTACGAAGCTTCCTAAAAGTTAACACTTTTTGTTTCGGTGACAAAGAAAGTGACAGCAATAGATTCAAAGGAGCTTTAACTTAAAAGATGCTTTGTGCAACTGGTAGTAAAGCAGATATCAAATAAAAAGACAATCATATTTGTTTTTAATTATTACTTGTTTTACTGTTTTTTATTACTTGTTTTACTGTTTTTAGGGTTCCGTACCTCAAAGGAAAAAAACGCAACCCTTATAGCATTACTTTGTTGTCCGTCTGTCTGTCTGTCTGTCTGTCAAGACTCCGTGGTCAAGACCCTTTATCTCACGAACGGGTAAAGGTATCAGGTTGAAATTGATACTCGTACCATATATAAGGGTCCATGAACCACACAAGATCTGAAAGTTAAAATTTTTTACAACGACGCAATCAAAAGATATGGCTTTTTATGTCCTCATCTCCATACATTTCACCAAAAAAGCAAAACCTACAGGGTACTTCCCGTTGACCTAAAATTATGAAATTTGGCAAGAAGCTAGGTCTCAAAGTACAAATAAAGGGAAAAGTCTTAAATCATTAAATATTACAACTTTTCTTACAACTAATGGTAACCAATTGAGGTGAGCTCCCGTTTCAAGAATATTCATATAAGAGAGGGGTCAAGTTGAATGGTCGCGGAGACGATTTTTGTTTTAGTTCTATTTTAAAAACGGGAACACTACAAACTTCAAAATTGGTATGTGTATAGTGCATAAGCTATAAAATAACAACAAATAATAAAATTTGGTCAAGCTCGTATCGAACTCAAAAAATCTAGCACATTAACTTACTGAAATTTCAACTTATACAATTATGATTATATGGTGGTACGGAACCCTCGGTGCGCGAGTCCGACTCGCACTTGGCCGGTTTTTTTATTACTTGTTTTACTGTTTTTAGGGTTCCGTACCTCAAAAGAAAAAAACGGAACCCTTATAGGATCACTTTGTTGTCCGTCTGTCTGTCTGTCTGTCTGTCTGTCTGTCTGTCTGTCAAGACCCTTTATCTCACAAACGGGTAAAGGTATCAGGTTAAAATTAATACCATATATTAGGATCCATGAACCACACAAGCAAAACCTACAGGGTACTTCCCGTTGACCTAAAATTATGAAATTTGGCAAGAAGCTAGGTCTCAAAGTACAAATAAAGGGAAAAGTCTTAAATCATTAAATATTACAACTTTTCTTACAACTAATGGTAACCAATTGAGGTGAGCTCCCGTTTCAAGAATATTCATATAAGAGAGGGGTCAAGTTGAATGGTCGCGGAGACGATTTTTGTTTTAGTTCTATTTTAAAAACGGGAACACTACAAACTTCAAAATTGGTATGTGTATAGTGCATAAGCTATAAAATAACAACAAATAATAAAATTTGGTCAAGCGCGTATCGAACTCAAAAAATCTAGCACATTAACTTACTGAAATTTCAACTTATACAATTATGATTATATGGTGGTACGGAACCCTCGGTGCGCGAGTCCGACTCGCACTTGGCCGGTTTTTTTATTACTTGTTTTACTGTTTTTAGGGTTCCGTACCTCAAAAGAAAAAAACGGAACCCTTATAGGATCACTTTGTTGTCCGTCTGTCTGTCTGTCTGTCTGTCTGTCAAGACCCTTTATCTCACAAAGGGGTAAAGGTATCAGGTTAAAATTAATACCATATATTAGGATCCATGAACCACACAAGATCTGAAAATTTAAATTTTTTACAACTACGCAATCAAAAGATATGGCATTTTATGTCCTCATCTCCATACATTTATTCAAAAATGAAAAACCTACAGGGTACTTCCCGTTGACCTAAAATTATGAAATTTGGCAAGAAGCTAGGTCTCATAGTACAAATAATGGGAAAAGTCTGAAATCATTAAATATTACAACTTTTCTCACAACTAATGATAACCAATTGTGGTGAGCTCCCGTTTCAAGAACATTCATATAAGAGAGGGGTCAAGTTGGATGGTTGCTGAGGCGATTTTTGTTTTAGTTCTATTTGAAAACGGGAACACTTACAAACTTGAAAATTGGTATGTTTATAGGGCATAGGCTATAAAATAACAACAAATAATAAAATTTGGTCAAGCGCGTGTCGGACTCAATAAATCTAGCACATTAACTTACTGAAATTTCAACTAATACAATTATGTTTATGTGGTGGTACGGAACCCTCAGTGCGCGAGTCCGACTCGCACTTGGCCGGTTTTTTTACAATAGTCCATGAAACAAAACAACCATGAGAAAAGTTGAAAACCAAGAAAGCTGCATAAATCTTGTCCTGTGCTTAGTTTGTAATAGCCCGTTTCCGTCATCCCTCAGGCTGAATTTGAAGAAAGAGCAAGCCCATTCATTATAAAAATTCTGAATCTGAAACTTTAAGAGTACGTAACGAAAAAGCAAGTTTATGTATCCTCCAGCGAGAACACAGAGAGTTCACTGACCCCTGGCATTTTGCTAAATGAGCGAAGACCGCAGATTGCCCTATAAGCACGCACTAAGCTCTAAACAACATCTATGATATAGATCTACAGGCCTGCTAAAGGCTAGAAGGCAACGAATCCGGGAAGAAATTTTCGTAAGAAACCTCAAGTCAGATAGTAAAGTTTTTTAGAAAATATTACCAACTATTAAACACAAAACTATTCATATAAAATTAGTTAAAGTTTTTTGTTAAGATCTTTATCATAGATTGTGATTCAAATAATTTTACTCAATATAGATTCTTCACAGAATACCTTATTCAATGTCATGCAGAATTCAATGCAAATAGAGCGAGTCTACACCGTTTAGGAGCGTGCTATCTGCAGCAGAGTCGGCTTTCTACAATGTGTTACTGGTGTTTCGCTGAAATATCAGAGCACCACTGTTTGTCATTGATATAGTTATATCGTTTTTAGTATGTTTTTAGGGTTCCGTACCTCAAAATAAAAAAACTGAACTCTTATAGGATCACTTTGTTGTCTGTCTGTCTGTCTGTCAAGACCCTTTTTCTCAATAACGGTAAGAGGTATCAGGTTGAAATTATTAACGAATATTAAGGTCCATAAACCACACAAGAACTGAAAATTTCAATTTTTTACAACGACGCAATCAAAAGATATGGCTTTTTATGTCCTCATCTCCACACATTTATGCAAAAAAGCAAAACCTACAGGGTACTTCCCGTTGACCTAAAATTATGAAATTTGGCAAGAAGCTAGGTCTCACAGTACAAATAAAGGGAAAAGTCTGAAATCATTAAATATTGCAACTTTTCTCACAACTAATGGTAACCAATTCGGGTGAGCTCCCGTTTCAAGAACATTCATATAAGAGAGGGGTCAAGTTGAATGGTCGTTGAGGCGATTTTTGTTTTAGTTCTATTTTAAAAACAGGAGCACATACAAACTTGAAAATTGGTATGTTTATAGTGCATAAGCTATATAATAACAACAAATAATAAAATTTGGTCAAGCGCGTGCCGGACTTAAAAAAAACTAGCACATTAACTTACTGAAATTTCAACTAATACAATTATGATTTTATGTTGGTACGGAACCCTCGGTGCGTGAGTCCGAGTCGCACTTGGCCGGATTTTTTTTATATAACGTTTGCTTTACATATTCATACACTTTCTCTCAGGTTATCGCACTATAAATAAATCTATAGTACTCGCGAAACTATAGAAAACAATATCGGGCATTAGAGTAAGAACACTGTGATTCTTCAAACTTTGCATTAAATTCAGACCATGAAACTGAACAACTTTGCTTAAACAACTCTGTTCCTTTTTAGGGATACCAAAATGGTAAAAAAAGGATCCCTTATGGTGCCGCTTTGTCTGTTTGTCTGTCACGCCTGTATATCTCAGCAACCAATTATGCTATCGACTTGAAATTGGCTATAGTTTTTGAATATGGTTGTCCATTATGCATGTAAAAGAATTAGGATTATTAGTGAAAAGGGGGCCCAAATTAGGCAAAATTTCAAATTGTCGTTACTAGGGCCAGTGGGGTATCATATGAAAGGGCTTTACTTGTAAATTTTAAAATATATTTTTGTATTTTTTTAAATCTCTTATTTTTCAAGTTATGATAAAAAAAACCGGCCAAGTGCGAGTCGGACTCGCGCACTTAGGGTTCCGTACCACCACATAAACATAATTGTATTATTTGAAATTTCAGTAAGTTAATGTGCTAGATTTTTTGAGTCCGACACGCGCTTGACCAAATTTTATTATTTGTTGTTATTTTATAGCTTATGCACTATAAACATACCAATTTTCAAGTTTGTAAGTGTTCCCGTTTTTAAATAGAACTAAAACAAAAATCGCCTCAGCGACCATCCAACTTGACCCCTCTCTTATATGAATGTTCTTAAAACGGGAGCTTACCACAATTGGTTACCATTAGTTGTGAGAAAAGTTGTAATATTTAATGATTTCAGACTTTTCCCATTATTTGTACTATGAGACCTAGCTTCTTGCCAAATTTCATAATTTTAGGTCAACGGGAAGTACCCTGTAGGTTTTGCATTTTTGAATAAATGTATGGAGATGAGGACATAAAATGCCATATCTTTTGATTGCGTCGTTGTACAAAATTGAATATTTCAGATCTTGTGTGGTTCATGGATCCTAATATATGGTATTAATTTCATCCTGATACCTTTACCCGTTCGTGAGATAAAGGGTCTTGACAGACAGACAGACAGACAGACAGACATACAGACAGACAGACGGACAACAAAGTGATCCTATAAGGGTTCTGTTTTTTTCTTTTGAGGTACGGAACCCTAAAAATTACAAAAAAAATACCATTCCCCCCCCCCTTATCTCCGAAGTTTGTGAAAGGAAAAATCTGAATTAATTGCAGTCAATAGAAGTTTACGTAAATAATACAGTAAAAATAAAACGATCTTTCTAAGTGGCACAGTTTTTTAGAAATCTGCAAATACCTTTACAAACAAATTTAGTTTTGCGGTTCTAAAAAGTGACTTTATTGGTTCCAATAATACTATAGATATATCGGAACCCTCGGCGCGCGAGATTTTTTTTTGTTACTGTGTATGGGCTTACCCTTGACCTCGATCTAGCCCTGAGGACATAGACGAGGTCGACGATGGAAAGAGCTTGCCCAGAAGAAGCCTATTCATGACAAGATCGACGAATTCTTCTTCAAAATCCTCTGATTTTACAAGTGCGAGTCAGACTCGCGCACCGAGGGTTCCATACCACTAAGGTACAAATGCCATCTGAGTAAAGGTTGCGCAGTCACGCAGAAATGTATTAAAAACACACGAGTTGACACGCACTTGACCAGCTTTTATTATTTGTTGTTAATTTATAGTTTAAGCACTATAAACATACTAATTTTTACGGTTGTAAGTGTTCTTGTTTTAACGATAAAGCTAAAACAACAATAGATCGTAAATTGCCTAAAACACGTTTTTAGTAGCAGCGGAGTGATTTTGTTATAGGGGCAACTTAATCTGTGAATACATAATCGGTGAAAATTTCAACTGTCTACCTATTAAGATTCATGAGATACAGTACAGCCCACTGACAGACAGAACGACAAACAGACAGATAGACATCGCAGGCATATTGATAGGGTCCCGTTTTTTACCTTTTGGGTAAGGAACCCTAAAAAAGAAGTACTCACACATAGTACGTACGTAAGTAAGCTGTAAAATCAGATTGCAACTAATTACATTGTCATTTTCCTAAAAGGTGAAAGCTTGGCTCATAGCCTGCGCAGTAAAATTAAGTGATCAGGTGCGAATGACCGTGATAGTACCTATATCACATGCTTCAAGAACATTATTGCCAATTTAACAGTTGGTGTGATACTAGGGAATTTCGGTTTCGTTACCTTCAAGGAAATAATAGTATTACCATAATATGTCTGGTACACATCCCATCTTAACCCGTGGGTGTCGTAAAAGCCTAGTGTTAAAATTAAGTAGTTTAAAGTAAGAAGGTACTCTAATGAATTGTGTACGCCTGAAATGGGTATAACGTAAAATAAGTGTTTTAACGTGTACTGTTGACGATCCTTATTACATAAAATAAAGGCGACTATAAGGCCAAAACACATAAAGCCGTTGCGGCGTCGCGAAAAAGAGCGTTACTGCAGGGTAACCAGTTCCTCGTGATTTTTAGTGTCGATAGACGTTTCTTTGCCATGATATAAAAAACGATCGGGCAGAGAAACGTCTATTTACACTAAAAAATTACGAGGAACTGGTTACCCTGCAGTAACGCTCTTTTTCGCGACGCTGAAACGCCGCAACGCAATCTGCCGATTATAGCGGCGCGGCGCCACAATGCGTTTATATGTTTCGGCCCTATGGAATCATGAACCTGAAGATGCACGGCAGCATCTTTATGTATCTTACCATTTTCACTGCGGTCACCAACAACAGCGGTAACAAGCCGCATCGCTTACAAGCGTGGTGACTATACGTTTCACGGGATGTTATAATGATGATGTATGTCTATTCTTGACTTAATTCAGGAGTACCTACTAAAAACTAAAAAACTGTAATTTGGCTCAGCTGTACAAATTAATAAAGCCAATGAAGTAGTGACATTAATTGTTGAAATATTTCATTATTCCACTTATTTCTAGCTTCCGTGACACTAAGTGGGGATGCGATCTTTATAGTCTATCCTTAGAGTGGAATGTCGTTGGATAATTCGTTAGAAATATTGCAAACGCGGATAAACCATTGCTTGTATTCAGGAATCCGTTGGAGAAATATCAAAATTGCTTTGAAATTAAAAATTTTGTTAGAGTCAAATGCCAACCTGCCAGGCTTAACGGTAGTTTTTGAATATGTGATAAAATTCTCGTCAGTAGTAAAACACACAGTCAAAAGGAAATAAAATATTAGCACAAAAAAAAAATTAAAACAAGCTTATCAGCTTATTAGATGTATAAAAAGAACTAAATCGTTTTCACAGTCTCAGGTTTTCAAAATAAAGCGAGCTCGATCGAGTAGAAAAGATTATTATTGCACTAAGTTGTTTATCAAACGTGTTTGATTCTTAATAAATAGTTAGCAAAACTGGTCGATAAAAATAAAATTATGAAGCCACTAGCTGGTGCCTGCGACTTCGTCTGCACAAGATTACTTTATAAATTGTAGCCTATTATATATTGTAAAAATCCATTCAGTAGTTTTTACGTGAAAAAGTAACAAACATCCATACTTACAAACTTTCGCGTTTATAATACTAGAAGGATTTTATTATCAAACTGAAAATTACGTCGCTTTACAAAAAAAAACCGGTCAAGTGCGAATCGGACTCGCGCGCCAAGGGTTACGATATACCTATAGTATTTTTAGAAGCAATAAAGTCCATTTTCAGGACCGCAAAACTAAATTTGTTTGTAAAGGTTTTTTGCAGATTTCTGAAAAACTGTGCAATTTAGAAAGATCATTTTATTTTTGCTGTAAAATTTACATGAACCTCTGTCAACTGTAATTAATTCAGATTTTTCCTTACTCACACTTCGGAGACAAGGGGGGGGGGGGGGGGGGAAGGAATGGTATTTTTTTTGTAATTTTTTATCTTAACTTGAAAACTAAGAGATTTAAAAAAATACAAAAATATATTTTAAAATTTACAAGTAAAGCCGTTTCATATGATGCCCCACTCGACCTAGTAGCGACAATTTGAAATTTGGCCCCTCCCTATTTTGGCCCTCTTTACATTAATAATCATACTTTTTTCAAAAAAATTTCATGTGCAATTAAGTTGGGCAACTATATTCTAAAACTATTCCAAATTTCAGGTCGATAGCATAAGTGGTTGCTGAGATAATAGAGGTGTGACAGACAGACGGACAGACAGACAGACAGAGCGGCACCACAAGGGTTCTTTTTTTTACCATTTTGGTATCGGAACCCTAAAAATGATGCCATACGGGATTAGAAAGAAACGCCAACATACCAATCTTTTGTTCTAACCACCACATTCTAAGAAATGATTCACATCCTCAATAAGATTCCATCCCAAACCACCTAGACGGAGCAAATAATAATTCGAGCAAATGGGTTTCTTTTGCTTGTTGGTGGTAGAATTGAGCGATAGTCGACATAAATATTATACACCCCAAACAAAAGAACGGAAATAGGACTGTTTGTTCACCGTTCTGGCTGAGTCGAACCACGTTTGAACACTCGCCAGGATGGTGACCACACTTTCTTGTTGTGAAGGAACAAATAAATAAAAAAAAATACAAGATATTTTTAAAGACACAGAAGAACGTTGAAAGTTATACTTACAATTTTTTTTTTACAATATTCAACTCTATAAAAAGAAATTTGAAATATTGGTTCCAACATTTATTTAGCACTAGCTGCTGCCCGCGGCTTCGCTCGCGTAGATTTCGTATTTATGTTATTACCGGTTTTCCGAATCAATGAGATATTTTCCCGTCATTTCTGAGCAATTATAAACGAAGGAAAACCGGGACTAACCCTGCCCAAATCAATGAGTATAATTCAAGATCCAGCTGAAGTTACTCATAAATTACTCAGAATAGAGGAATTTAGCAGCAGTATTATGCCTTAAAGTTGTCACTTAACCTTACAAATGTAGAGAGAGAGAGATGAGAGATTCCTTTATCTTATATTTCAAAACGGAGCCAATTCGCAGAAATAATTGATAAAAACTAAACCCTCTCCCTCTCTCTCCCTCTCCCCCTTCCCCTCCTTCTCCCCCTACCTCTCCCTCTCCCCTGCCCCCCTTCCCCTCCTTCTCCCCCTACCTGTACCTATACCTCTACCTTTACCGCTACCTCTACCTCTACCGCTACCTCTACTTCTACCGCCACCTCTACCTCTACCTCTACCTCTACCTCTACCTCTACCTCTACCTCTACCTCTACCTCTACCTCTACCTCTACCTCTACCTCTACCTCTACCTCTACCTCTACCTCTACCTCTACCTCTACCTCTACCTCTACCTCTACCTCTACCTCTACCTCTACCTCTACCTCTACCTCTACCTCTACCTCTACCTCTACCTCTACCTCTACCTCTACCTCTACCTCTACCTCTACCTCTACCTCTACCTCTACCTCTACCTCTACCTCTACCTCTACCTCTACCTCTACCTCTACCTCTACCTCTACCTCTACCTCTACCTCTACCTCTACCTCTACCTCTACCTCTACCTCTACCTCTACCTCTACCTCTACCTCTACCTCTACCTCTACCTCTACCTCTACCTCTACCTCTACCTCTACCTCTACCTCTACCTCTACCTCTACCTCTACCTCTACCTCTACCTCTACCTCTACCTCTACCTCTACCTCTACCTCTACCTCTACCTCTACCTCTACCTCTACCTCTACCTCTACCTCTACCTCCACCTCTACCTCTACCTCTACCTCTACCTCTACCTCTACCTCTACCTCTACCTCTCCCTATCCCTGCCCGTACTCTACCCCTAACGTCAATTTAACCGCTATCCATAACATGGAAACGACACCCATATTGATTTTTAGACATTTCAACCCTATCGCACCCCAACTCCATCCCCAGGGGGATGATGGTATTTCACGTCCAACACGTAGGAATTCAAAGTTGTTGTAGTTTTCGTAATCAGCGACCCGATAAACTATACAAACGACACCCATATTGATTTTTAGACATTTCAAACCTATCGCACCCCAACCTCATCCCCAGGGGATGATTGTATTTCACGTCCACCACGTTGGCTTGTAGTTTTCGTAATCAGCGACCCAATCAACCATACAAACGATACACATATTGGTTTTTAAACTTTTTCACCCCATTTCTCTTTTTAAGGGGTTGAATTTGGAGTGGAATTTCAATAACAGTGATTAACATTGCATAGAATTACAACCCTAATGCCTAAATAATAAATTATGTGGATTTTACTTTAAAAATAAAGGATTTTCAACTTCATCTCCCTTTTCACCCTTAAGGGTGTCGAATTTTCAAAAACCCTGAGACACGCAAATATTAATTGTTAGTCGTTAGCCTAAATACAAAATTTGAATATCCTAACTTCAAAACTGACGGACTTTCATACAAACTTTCATCCCCTATTTTACCCCCTTAGGGGTGGAATTTTGTAAAACCCTTTCTTAGTGCACCCCTAGACCTCATAAGGAACCTAGATGCCAAATTTGGAATTTCTAGACCTAGCGGTTTGGGCTGTGCGTTGATATGTCAGTCAGTCAGTCAGTCACCTTCTTCTTTTATATATATAGATGATAAAACATTTTAATTTTTTTAACCTTAATTTATAGCATTAGTACACTCAACAGCACGTCAGTAAAAACATTTTTGGACCTTATGGCGTGGTAATAGAGTTGAAAAAGTTTCTACCAACGTGCGGATGACCGTACAAGCATAGAAACGAGAAAAAGGCAGAATTTAACCCTCCTGAATATTGGCAAAGATACTCTTTTCGCACAACGTACCGTTTTTAAGCTACAAACAAAAAACCAAAACAAGAGCAAAACTTTCGCGGTTATTTGACTCCCAAAAGTTGTGCTCAGCTCCTAGAACCGTGCGAACTCGGATTACACGCATTTATGACCATCCGGAGGTTATAAACCGGTTTCCAGCTCGCTGGGAATTAATTCCTCAAAACGCTTTTTTTGGATCTTATTTGATTACTCTAAACTTTACTCTAAACTTATCACATCATGACAACCAAAGAGGTAACTTATCAAAGATTTTGTTTAAATTTATAACTGGCTTGCAAAAAGAAAGGTATAAAATTAAACAAAAATAACAAACACTGATTAAATAGAATATGAAAATGAAAAACTGTGATGTAAACAAAGGAATATATTGGTAAGCAGAAAGTTTTTATATATGTATATTCTTTATTGCACAAAATTTTACAGACAAGACTGTAACTAAAGGACATGCACAACGGCGGGCTTATGTCTCTTTCTTTCTTATAATGTTTGTTTGGATTATAGTTAGTTTGAATTTGCGCGCATTTATTGAGAAAAGCAGTAGACAAGTCTTGGCCGCAACCACTTACGCATGTGGGCCTCGGCAACGCCTCTGCCCACATTATCACGTTCGTCCTTCAATACCTTTTTTGCCGGTCATTGCAGTAAAGTACTATTTCCGCTTCATAAAACCTTAACGCGATGAATTATTTTTTAAAGCTTGGAATGAAATATAAAATATAGGTATAAAATGATTTTAAGCAGCATGTTAATAAAAACAGACACTACAAAAATCTGTAATTCTAAAAAGAAAATCTCTAATTCAGAAAATCTTTAATTAAGAAAAAGTATACGAAACTGTATATAAAACTAATTGCCTCCTCATCCAAAAGCAATTCAATTTCCGAGAGCCTAGAAGATTTATGCGATTTAAAAAGGCCATAGGCCTCGCAGTCTATAAAACACTAAAGATTTGTACGGAGTGCGTTGTTAAACGAAAATAGGCTGCAAATTAATCGCTGGATTTGGACGACAACCCTCCAAGGGTTAAGGCACTGTTTTTGGAGTAAATAAAAAATGTGCTTTCTAAAGATAGGCTAAATGTTCATTAATGTATTGTATTGCAGCGTGGGGTGGAGCTGCGGCCTCTTATATGTTGATCTTGGAGCGAGCTCAAAGAGCAGTGCTAAAAGTCATGTATGGGAGACCGTTTCGACACCCCACGGTCGAGCTTTACCAGGAGGCACAAGTCCTGAATGTCCGTCAACTGTACATCACAAAATTAGTGGAATACACCCATCGTAGTGTCTTAAACTCTATTCAATACTCTATGATGCTAAAACAAAGAGTTTTTAAACTTGGGTCGGTCTCTGTTAGATCTCGTTTTGCCCAACGTTTCTTTGAGTTCATGTCTGTTTTTGTTTATAATAAAGTTGCAAAATTATGCGAGGTTAAACATTGCACAGTCCCACAAGCAAAGAAGCTGGTAACCAAATATTTATTGACCCTTTCTTTCTCCCAAACAGAAAATATTATCAAGCCGTTGATCTAATCCCGTAGTGCCAGTATTTCGCTAACACACACACATCACACTTATACTCACTCACTCACACACATGTCATCTCATAGTATTTTTTGGTATTATTATTCTCTTTCTCTTTTTCTGTTTTTTTTTTATGCAATATACATTATACTCTACAAGATCTGGAGCATCTAGGCTATTAAATTGTAAACTGTCTTTTTCGTTAAAGTTTGTTTTAGGCTGCCCACGATACAGGCTTGACCTAGTGTGGGAGTCAATGTTTTGCCTTATGGAAAGTTACCAATCTCATTGTTTTATTTTTAGATGCTATAAATTGTAACTTTATTTGATTAATAAACTATTTGTATTTTTGTATGTAGATTGTTGAAATGTCTATAAACCATCAGAACGTAGACTTGCTCTTGCCGAATTTAGAAAAAATCCGATTCCAATCAATTATGACACATTGCTTAGGAAAATAAGTGAATCTCAAAAGCTTATACGCCAAGCCGTAGGTAAAGACTTCCAAGGATTTTGTTCCTCCATAGACGAGACTGTCTCACCAGGTGACGTTTGGAATAAAATGAGGTGGATGAAGGGTTACAGAGCATCTAGACAGTATATTCCGCCACAAAATGCTACACAGCTGCTATACACATTGACCCCTGATTATGTAGGTTCTTACCAGCCAGGCTTTAAGCTATGCTCATCAAAAATCGAAGCGGCTATCTCCATGCAGGAATTTGAAAAGTGTATCAAAAATAAGGATACATCTCCTGGGTGTGATGATATTACCTATTCTATGATTAAAAATTTACCAGAGAATGGAAAAATCATATTGTTAGGTTTGTACAATAAGTTTTTAGTTCATAGTTTTGTACCGGTTCAGTGGCGGAATATATCTATAATACCCATCCCAAAACCTGGCCGAGACCCAGGGACTGTGTCGGCTCTTCGTCCAATTTCTTTAATATCATGTCTTTGCAAAATATTTCACAATATCATTAATAGAAGACTAGAGTGGTTCCTCGAACACAAAAATATGTTTTCCGAAAATATGGTAGGTTTTAGGAAAAATAGATCTTGTATGGACAATCTTAGTGTTTTAATTTCAAGAATACAAATAGGTTTCTCGGAGGGTTTCTCTACAGCTGGTTGCTTCTTAGATATTGACAGTGCTTACAACAATGTCGACAATGTAATATTGCTCTCTATTTTGGATAATTTAGAAGTGGGTTCGAAAATTTGCAAATACTTATGGAATTTTCTGCAAGAAAGACATCTCCAAATTAGAACAGACACCGGATTTATTTGTAGACGTATGAATCGTGGTTTAGCGCAGGGTGACCCACTATCTCCATTATTGTTTAATGTGGTAACGATGCACGTATGTAAAAATCTTGAAAAAGAAATTTTTATATCGCAATATGCTGACGACATAGTTTTTTATTGTTACTATAAACACTTAAATGAAGGTGAAAGTAAAATACAAAGCGCTTTAGACGTAACAAACAAACTTCTGTCAAATATAGGCCTGGACATATCATCTTCTAAGACAAAAATATGTTTATTTAGGAAAGGATATCGAAGAGAAACTATAGATGTTAAAGTAAATGATAGGGTTATAGAAGTTGTTGAAAATGTAAGGTATTTAGGTGTATGGCTTGATCGAAACTTAAGATGGGGTAAGCATATTAACGAAATCAGAGAGAAAGTTCTAAATTACGTTAACATTTTTAAAATATTAGTGGGACCAGGTTGGGGAGTTCACCCAGAACATTTAAGACGTTTATACATTGCTCTTGTGCGAAGTAGACTTGATTATGCCTGTTCCCTTTATGACAATAGCTGCGTCACACATTTATCAAAATTAGATAAGGTACAAAATATTTTCATGAGATATATTGGTGGATTTGTTAGGAGCACACCTGTGCATGTGATGGAATCAGAACTAAATTTACAACCGTTGTTTATCCGACGGCGATATTTAGCTGGAAAATTTGTGTTAAAGTCGAAGTCTCTGTATAATAATGTTTTAATGTCACTTTTAAATACACTAACTAGCTTATGCAACAATCTTTATTGGCGACGTAAAAAGAACCCATTACTGTCTACAATTCATAAACGGTTTCAGTCTACTCCCATATATGTTAGTCGTCAATTAGATATGTTTTCATTAGGCACATGGGTTAGCAATGTGGATCTTTCGGATGTCATTATTACCAAACTAGACTCGGTGAACAAACCCAAAAGATTCTTCCACCAACATTCTTTGGCACTCATTTGTCTTGAACACATGCATAAGACCTATTCACAGCATTATAAAGTATTCACAGATGGATCAAAATATAATAATAATATAGGAGTCGCCTTTTTAGATGCCGAAACTAATATGCATGTAAAATTACATGTTAGTACTGATAAGATCTCAATAATGCACGCTGAACTTATAGCGATCGCAGAAGCTCTTTCGTATTTAAAATCGGTTTGTTTTGACAAGTTCGTTATATTTACAGATTCAAAAAGTGCACTCCAACATTTGAATAAATGTACGTCACCTTTCAGAGGGCTTCCATTGGCCTATGATATCATAAATACTATAGACACCCTCAGACTTAGTAATAAAACTATTGTATTGCAATGGATACCGGCTCATGTTGGTCTACGAGGGAACGAAGAAGCAGACCGTTTAGCCAAAGAAGCTGCATCGGAAGGTGAACATTTTGGGTGTTTACCGTGGTACTCAGAAATATTGTTAGATCTCAGGGCGGACTGTTTTAAAGTATGGTCAGAATATTTCGATGAGAGAGCTTTGAGTAAAGGCATTTGGTACAAAACTATACAGCCTTCTCTTCTTCGTTCCCTCTGGTTTGAAAGAAGCAAGATGGGCAGGCAGGAGATTGTTACGGCTTTGAGAACTCGATCTGGTCATATCCCACTGAATAGCTTCGCCTTTATGATGCGTAAAACTGATTCACCTAACTGTATTAGTTGTGGAGTTGTAGAAGACATCTATCACATTCTTTATGAATGCAAACGTAACCAGTCTCAAAGACGCAACATATTTCCTGCGGACCAACAAAATGTGGGTATTTGCAATGCCATATTGGCGTCTCCAATGTCAACTGAAGCAAGATATTTGTATCGCTTAGTTAAAATCGCAATTAAGGACCGTAGCACTAATAATTCACAGTAATATGTTGTAACACTTATTGTTAATTTTTGCTCTGTAACTATGAGGGTGACGTGTTCAATACTGAACAAACCCTCTATAAATAAATAAAGATTTAAAAAAAAAAAAACCATCTTCTTTACTATAAAATCAATTTGTGAGTTTGGCGTTATTTGAACAGCGTCAAATCTGTCTGCGAAAGTCAACCAACCAACCGACTGCCAACTATTCCCGAAAAATAAATCAACGAAAATGTAAAAGCTATAACATTATTCGGGGTAAACATACAAATACCATTGTCTGCTTTAAGTCATGTAAGTACCACAGTCATTAATGACATAAAGTTTGACTTAAGTTTTTTTACAGTTTTTACCATAAGGCTAAATTAAATGTTTTGAAAAAAATATGTTTTGGTCGTATCGGAAATCCCTTATTACATATTTGTTACGAAACCCGCCAATGAAAACCTACTCTGTCAAAATACCCGCCAGATAACTATAACGGATCAAGAGGCACATCCCCTATAAGGTAAGGCAAACAGATAGACAATACAAGCATTTGATATGGTCGCGTTGTCGCTGTTCGGGTACAAAATCGTAAAAAATCCTAAAAATCGACGCGATCGTGCTTCCTAACCTCGAAAGTACATTAAAACACAGACAAGAAAGATCAACAACCAATTTGATCTTCGCTACCAACTCCCATCTTCCGATAATTGGCTGAAATCTCGCAACCTCCAGCCAGATTAACACCTTTGACTAACTTTAATTACCGACACGACAGTCACCAAACACGTAACATGTAGAGGCTGAAAGTGATGTTGTCATATAAGAGACTGAAAGTGATGTTATCATATATGTCCTTATGTAGGGCAAATCCTACGGTCTTACACGACGTCCGATCCTATGCTTCTTCCGGCCAATTACTTCAAAATGCGTCAAGCTAAACTCACTTTATCCATCTGGGTCTGCCTTCTCTTTGTTAATGGTCACTTTTTGGTAGTTTTTAATCAAAATATGATACTGGATGATAGTGACAAAAATATGGTTTCAAAATAAGTTTGACGAAATTTCCTCTTTGGTAACACTAAGGGACCTCGCGCACTAGAGGGCCACGACCACGGCCAGTGGCCGTAATGACCAGATTAACTAAAGAAGCCATATGAACGTCGCGCACTTGGCCGCAACAGCCAACTGGCCGCACACCGAATAGTGTGTTACGTATAGTGTGTTATGAGAGCTCGCGCGCTAGAATGCGACCGCGAATGTGGCCTGGCCGCGGCCAGCCATTACGGAAAGTTCGTGAGTGAACACGCTTCGTGCATACGTACATAGGCGACATTTGTCTGCGCGACAGAAAAGTCTTGCTTCCTAAAGTCTTCGGAAAATCTCCACCGCCAGCTACTTTTTTTTGAAAAATGAGCTGAGAACAACAACTGCAGCAGCTCGACCAATAACCGCCTCACGACCAGTCGTGGTCGTAGTCATGGCCGTCTTGTGCGCGAGATCCTTATGTATCTTAAAAAATATACATCCTAAAAACGCTTACATTTAAGCTCTACATGTTACATGTTCAGCATCTGTAAAATTGGAACCTATACATTAACTTCTGCTTGTATCTGACTGTCTTATGTACTGACTTGTTCAAATTTTAACAGTAATTAATCTTTGAGCCTACCCAGGTCGACGGGGTGTGTTCTAAATAGGACGAAAGACTGAACGAAACGTACGAACGAAAATTTTATAAAATATTTTTCACCTCCAAAGCTCGGAAATATTTGTTTTGTCGGTTAAATTCTGCGGCCAAAAGCGATTTTTGGCCCCTAGCGGGCAAAAGGTTTTTCTGCGGCCAAAAGCGATTTTTGGCCGCTAGCGGGCAAAAGGTTTTTGAAATTCGAACGTGATGCAGTATGGCAGACCTCCACGCTGCGGTACTGGCTGCTTCCTCGCTTTAGTGAGGTGAAAAATTTTGTGTTTCGCTCGGCAGCAAAGTTATTTTGCGTTTCGTGCCTTGAAACCTTCGCTACCCTCAGGATTCTTCTTTTGAACCACTCGCTTCGCTCGTGGTTCAATTCTAGAATCCTTCGCTTGCTCAGGTTTCAATACAAGGCACTAACGCCAAATAACGCTTTTGCTGCCTTGCATAACAAATAACTATTATTTTATTATAAAATGCCAGATAACGGAAAAATATGAGGGTTTTATGCTTAGTTAGGCCATTTTTTTAATGTCCACATTTATTTTAGTGGTATTCAGTTTTATAATACTGGCAACCCCTTTTTGGTCCTGACCACCAATCCATCTGGTGACTACTTTTTGAATAGTGTGCTCGCAATCTAACCTAACATTATACCGCTCCGCATTGTTTTAGCTTTTATCTTGTTTTAATTAATCAGCCGCGTTGTGAATGTGATTAATTGCACTTTCCCACACACATACACGACATACAAACAAATCAAACCCACCAGGCAATTACACAAATAAGTGCATCTTCTCCACGACAGCAACGCGCATTTCGGTAAGTACATTTCCTCATTTCTCTTAGTATATTCCCGCCTAGATAGGTATTTTAAACGGCAGCCGAGTGATTTTGGCCCCCGGCTTATCTAATGCTGTTAAAGAGGATTTAAAAAAACCGGTCAAGTTCGAGTCGGATACACGCGCCTAGGGTTCCGTTATACCTATAATATTTTTGGAAGCAATAAAGTCCATTTTTTAGGAACGCAAACCTAGGTTTGCTTTGAAAAGATTTTTTTGCAAATTTCAAAAATAACTGTGCTGCTCAGATATATCGTTATTCAGCTTTTATGGTTACAAAATTCAGAAATGAGGGGAGGTGGATGGTATTTTTAAGATAGAATTTTTGCATCTTATCTTTAAAAAGCCCTTTTAGAAAGCCCAAAGACTGGAGACATGTCTGACAAGGTGAATTACAGGCCGATCTCACTGGCGACCGTAATATAAGTAAAGTACTGGACAGTCTGCTAGATAAACTACTTGACCAATATTTAGATCTTCACGATGTGCAGTTCGGGTTTAGGCCAGGACTCTCAACTGAAAGCGCCATATTGAGTCTGAAGCAGATGGTCTAGTACTATACGGACAGGTCTACTCCGGTGTACGCTTGCTTCCTTGATCTTTCCAAAGCATTTGACCTTGTTTCGTACGATCTTCTTTGGGGAAAGCTTAAGGAGGCAGGCGTTCCACAGAAACTAGTTAGAGTCTTCCTATTATGGTACGGTAATCAGCAAAACAGGGTGCGTTGGGGTACGACGTTATTTGAACCGTACCAGTTGGAATGTGGTGTGAGGCATGGGGACTTAACCTTGGCTAAGCTCTTTAACCTCTATATCAACGAGCTTATCGTTGAACTCAGTAGCAAACCAGTTGGATGTCTTATTGACGGAATGTGTATTAACAATTATAGCTACGCAGAGGACATGGTGCTACTGGGTCCAACGGCCGGATCCATTAGAGAGTTACTGAGGTCATTTGAAGCCTATACGTCGAGTCATGGGCTGTTGTATAATGTGCGCAAAAGTAAATACATAATGTTTAAGGCCCGAGGTAAACAAATGCTCTACGAACCTGTTATCAAGCTAAATGGAGCATCGCGTAAGCGAGTAACACACTTCAAATACCTGGATCATTTTGTGACTGAAGACCTCAAAGATCATGTAGACATTGAACACACGGGCGCTGGCAGCTAGGTCCAATATGTTGGCCCATAGTTTCGCACTGTAAGGTACTTACTACAAAGTAAGGAGGTTAAAATTGTCTTATTTAAAGCTTATTGCCAAACCTTCTACACGTGTAGCCTATGGATCAATTATTCGCAGAAAGCATTAAGCGCCCTCCGTGTGCAATGCAACAATAACTAGGGTGCTGTTCGGTCTTCCTCGTTCTTGCAGTGCTTTTGGCATGACTTCTATGCCATTATCAGAAAGAGGACAGCATCACTACTCGCAAGAATGAGAAGCAGTCGGAACAGCAACCTGCAGTTGCTAGCGGCCAAATGCAACTCGCCCATGTTAAGTCACTTTATGTGTGTTCTGGTTTGTCAGGAGGTCACTTTGTCCTAAATGTGTTTGTTGCCACATAAATACATCAATTAATCTATATATATAAAAGAAGAAGGTGACTGACTGACTGACTGACTGACTGACTGACTGACTGATTGACTGACTGACTGACTGACTGACTGACTGACTGACTGACTGACTGACTGACTGACTGACATATTAACGCACAGCCCAAACCACTGGGTCTAGAGATTCCAAATTTGGCATGTAGGTTCCTTATGAGGCCTAGGGGTCCACTAAGAAAGAGTTTTACAAAATTCCACCCCTAAGGGGGTAAAATAGGGGATAAAAGATTGTATAAAAGTCCGTCAGTTTTGAAGTAAGGATCTTCAAAATTTGTATTTAGGCTGACAACTAAAAATTAATAATTACGTGTCTCAGGGCTTTAGAAAATTCGATACCCTTAAGGGTGAAAAGGGGGATGAAGTTAAAAATTCTTTATTTTTAAAGTAAAACCCACATAATTTATTATTTAGGCATTATTGATGTAATTCTATGCAACGTTTATCACTTATTGAAATTCCACCCCAAATTCAACCCCTAAAAAAGGGGAATGGGGTGAAAAAGTCTAAAAACCAATATGGGTATCGTTTGTATGGTTTATCGGGTTGCTGATTACGAAAACTACAACAATTTTAAAATCAAACGTGGTGGACGTGAAATACCATCTTCCCCCTGGGGATGAAGGTGGGGTGCGATAGGTTTGAAATGTCTAAAAATCAATATGAGTGTCGTTTGTATGGTTTATCGGGTCGCTGATTACGAAAACTACAACAATTTTGAAATCCAACGTGGTGGACGTGAAATACCATCGTCCCTGGGGATGGAGTTGGGGTGCGATAGGTTTGAAATGTCTAAAAATAAATATGGGTGTCATTTCTATGTTAGGTATTGGCGTAAGGGGTAGGGATAGGGGCAGGGATAGGGACAGGTAGAGGTAGAGGTAGAGGTAGAGAGGTAGAGAGGTAGAGAGGTAGAGAGGTAGAGAGGCAGAGAGGCAGAGAGGCAGAGAGGCAGAGAGGCAGTGAGGCAGAGAGGCAGAGAGGCAAAGAGGCAGAGAGGCAGAGAGGCAGAGAGACAGAGAGGCAGTGAGGCAGGGAGGCAGAGAGGCAGTGAGGCAGTGAGGCAGAGAGGCAGAGAGGCAGAGAGGCAGAGAGGCAGTGAGGCAGAGAGACAGAGAGGCAGTGAGGCAGGGAGGCAGAGAGGCAGTGAGGCAGAGAGGCAGAGAGGCAGAGAGGCAGAGAGGCAGAGAGGCAGAGAGGCAGAGAGGCAGAGAGCCAGAGAGCCAGAGAGGCAGAGATGCAGAGAGGCAGAGAGGCAGAGAGGCAGAGAGGCAGAGAGGCTGAGAGGCAGAGAGGAAGAGAGGCAGAGAGGCAGAGAGGCAGAGAGGCAGAGAGGCAGAGAGGCAGAGAGGCAGAGAGGCAGAGAGGCAGAGAGGCAGAGAGGCAGAGAGGCAGAGAGGCAGAGAGGCAGAGAGGCAGAGAGGCAGAGAGGCAGAGAGGCAGAGAGGCAGAGAGGCAGTGAGGCAGAGAGGCAGAGAGGCAGAGAGGCAGAGAGGTAGAGAGGCAGAGAGGCAGAGAGGCAGAGAGGGAGAGAGGGAGAGAGGCAGATAGGCAGAGAGGCAGAGAGGCAGAGAGGCAGAGAGGCAGAGAGGCAGAGAGGCAGAGAGGCAGAGAGGCAGGGAGGCAGAGAGGCAGGGAGGCAGAGAGGCAGAGAGGCAGAGAGGCAGAGAGGCAGAGAGGCAGAGAGGCAGAGAGGCAGAGAGGCAGAGAGGCAGAGAGGCAGAGAGGCAGAGAGGCAGAGAGGCAGAGAGGCAGAGAGGCAGAGAGGCAGAGAGGCAGAGAGGCAGAGAGGCAGAGAGGCAGAGAGGCAGAGAGGCAGAGAGGCAGAGAGGCAGAGAGGCAGAGAGGCAGAGAGGCAGAGAGGCAGAGAGGCAGAGAGGCAGAGAGGCAGAGAGGCAGAGAGGCAGAGAGGCAGAGAGGCAGAGAGGCAGAGAGGCAGAGAGGCAGAGAGGCAGAGAGGCAGAGAGGCAGAGAGGCAGAGAGGCAGAGAGGGAGAGAGGTAGAGATGTAGAGACGTAGAGACGTAGAGGGGTACAGGTACAGGTAGAGGGAGAGGGAGAAGGAGGAGAAGGGGGAGAGGGAGGGAGTGAGGGAGGGAGAGGGAGGGGGAGAGACAGAGGGAGAGGGAGAGAGAGGGGGAGAGGAAGGGGGGAGAGGGAGAGAGAGGGAGAGGGTTTTAGTTTTTCTCAATTACTTCTGCGAATTGGCTCTGTTTTGAAATATTACATTAAGGTGTCTCTCATCTCTGTCTTTACATTTGTTAGGATACTGCTGCTTAGTTCCTCTGTTCTGAGTAATTTATGAGTAACGTCTGTATATTATATAAAATTCAGCTGGATCTTGAATTATACTCATCGATTTGCGCAGGGTTAGTCCTGTTTTTCCTTAGTTTAAAATTACCCCGAAATGACGGGAAAATATCTCATTGCTTCGGAAAACCGGTAACAACATAAATACGAAATCCACGCGAGCGAAGCCGCGGGCAACAGCTAGTATTATTATATGCACGCTTAACCTAGTAACGACAATATAAAATTTCATCTTTCTCTATTTGGGCCCCATTCACAACAAACAGTAATAATATATATTTTCTATTAATTTTCAGATGTCTATCACGCCTTTTATCTCAGCATCGCTATCGACTTGGGAGTGTCCCCCCTGCTGCCTAAACTGTTATGATTGGAAATGTGGAAAAAATTCACAGTAGTAGGTATTCTATGGTAGTAGTATATATGATGAAATTAAAAGGAAAACTATCACAACTAAGCTAATTATATTCTTTATTGCACACTTAACATACAGAGAATTACATACAAGAGGACATTAAAAAAGGCAGGCTTATCTCTACAAGAAATTTCTTCCAGCCAACCTAAGGTCGTGAGAGAAAATGTTCGTTTAGCGGGACACAAGTGTGCACTGAGAATTTCAAAAAGAAAATATAATATATTTTTACACGTATATACTACTACTCCATAAATACAATAAACACCAATACATATATATAAATACACGCAATATATACAAATATAAAAACATACATAAATAAATAAAGATACTAAATGCTATAAAGAGAAATACACAATGATGACTAAACGACTGAAGACTACGACGAAGCAGTGATTTGCCGAAGAAAATGTTTCTTTACTTTTAGTTTAAAAGAGGCAATAAAATAGCAATCCTAAGTTATTTCAGGTTAATGAGGCAATCTGGAAATAATAAAATAGCAATAGGAATCAGGTGCTTCAGGACCTGGCTGAGCATTAGGAGGTAAAAAGTTTATGTCATGAACGTTATGAAATACTCAATCCAAACCTGCTTTACGATAAAAAAAATAACTACGAAACCCTATATTGCGAGTGGCCCGACTCGTACTTAGCCGGTTTTTTTGATGGCATAAAAATTACGTTGTACTTTTAAAACACTTTAAATATAGTAAAGTAAAATATTTTAACACACGCTTTTAAAACTTGTAGTTTTTTAAAATAATAGTACTTACTTGCATATACTATCTAGCTAATTAACAAACTCTTTTTAATAAAGACATGTCTTATCAGAATCATGGTCACTCTACCTCATCCATGTAGGTAGGGTCAACGACCTGGCAGAATGACACCAATATTACGAGCTAAGAAAAGGTGGTACCTTGTACTGAAAGAGTTTTACGAGTATTGTCACAACCATATCGACGATTCGAATTACTGGCTTGGCTACCCAGGTTTTGCAAATTCTCAATTCGTTTTCATGAAAGAAATGGGGTAGTATGTTGTAGTGTGCGTATACAGACCTCCCGCTTTTCAAAAATTTTCAATGTTCGAGTTAGTAATGGAAGATGTTTTAAAAATAGTGACAAAAGAAAATGAGTTTGTGATAGTGTGTGTTGACTTTAACGTCAATATCTTAGAAAATAATACCTATAGTAACAAACTTATAAGTCTTTTCAAATGTTTTAATTTAGAGCATGTATTTTTTGAACCTACAAGGGTGACGTCATCCTCGGCTACCTGTATTGATAACATCTTTTGTAATTGCGATTATTTTAAGAAAAGTATCATAAACTCGCTTCAGTCTGACCACTCTGGTCAAAGTGTTACTTTTAATTATTCTCGAGTAACCCAGAAGATAGATATAGAAACCAGGAGCCTAACGAGCGGTAGGTTAGAAAAGTACAAAAACACGTTACTAGAAAAACTGCCCTGTCACAATTATAATACAAACAACCCTAATAACTCATATGAAGATTTATTCACATTGATTAATACTGAATTCAGTAAAATTTTCACTATTAGAAAAAAGCAAATTATTGTAAAATTCAAATTCAGTTACTGGGCTACCGCTGGTATTCGCAAAAGTAGAGAGAGACTTTTTGAATTATATGAGCTAAGAAATTATTCAAATGACGACAATTTCATTGAATATGTCAAAAATTATTCAAAATTGTTTAAATAAGTTTGTTCAAAAGCAAAATCATTTTTTCTTCGGAAAAAAATACAGTCTGCTGATAACAAAATTAAGGCTGTATGGAATGTTATAAACAGTGAAACTGGAAAAGTGAAACCGTGTGACAATCAAATCACACTTCATACAAATCGTGAAACTATTAGTTCAAACGTAGAAGTGGCTGAAGAATTCGAAACCTTCTTTACTAATATTCCTTTGAAAACAACAGAGTCAAAAGAATGTGGACGTCTGCGAAACTGAATTTGGGTTCAATCATGTCACCCCTAACGAAATTGTTAAAGCCTTTAAAAGTATTAAAATGAAAACTACTGAGGACCTATGGGGAATGTCAGTAAAAGTCTGTAGTGCGATCATTGATACTATATCTCCATATTTAGCTGTTATATTCAATGATTGTGTCGATCATGGTACATTTCCTGACTTAATGAAAAAAAGTAAAGTAGTTCCATTATTCAAAGCTGGTGACAAAAAGGATCCTAGTAATTTTAGACCAATGTCAGTCTTACCTGTACTTAGTAAAATTTTTGAGAAGGTCATACTCAATCAAATGCTGTCACACTTCAATAGAAATAACTTACTACATGACCATCAATTTGGTTTCACGAAAGGGCGCAGTACAATGGATGCCGGGACTGCACTTTTAAAATACATCTTTTGCGCGTGGGAAAAATCTGAAGATGCTATTGGTATCTTCTGTGATCTATCCAAAGCATTTGATTGAGTAGATCATAGCACATTGTTGCTAAAACTTGAACATTACGGTGTTAAGAATAATTTACTTAAACTACTTAGGTCATATTTGGAAAACAGGATTCAAAAGGTACAAGTAAACAGGACGAAATCACTGGGATCTGTTGTCAAAATTGGCGTACCTCAAGGCTCCATATTAGGGCCATTTTTATTCCTTATTTATATTAATGACCTTCCTTCTGTGGTGAAGAATCTGTTAAAGATTGTGTTATTTGATGATGATACTTCATTAATATTTAATGTAAGTAGGAAATCACAAAATTATAACGAAGTCAATGATGCACTTGGACAGATTCATGCATGGTTTACTGTTAACAATGTAGTCCTAAACGCCAAAAAAACTGAATGTATTAAATTTGCACTACCAAATGTAAGGTCTAATTCACATAACATAGTATTGAATAATGAACCATTAGATTTTGTAAATAGTACAGTTTTCTTAGGGTTAACACTAGACTCTAAACTTCAATGGGGCCCTCATATAACGGCTCTTTCTGGTCGATTGAGCTCGGCTGCATATGCTGTTAGAAAAATCAGACAACTTACTGATGTAGCTACTGCAAGGCTGGTTTACTTTAGCTACTTCCATAGCATTATGTCTTATGGCATACTGCTTTGGGGCCGAGCAGCTGATATACATTCAATATTCGTTTTACAAAAGAGGGCTATAAGAGCAATTTATTGCCTGAAGACTCGTGATTCCCTGAGAGAACTGTTCAAGGAAGTCAACATTATGACAGTGCCATGCCAGTATATCTATGAAAATATAATGTATGCTAGAAAGAACATTCATCAATTACCTAAAATTTGTGACAGGCATAATTTTAATACTAGAAATAAGCATAAAATTGATCAACCATATACTAGATTAACTAAAGTCAATACCTACATCTTTCGTTGGTCTGTGTATACGATACTACAACAAAATACCTGACAATATAGTGCAATTACCAAAAAGAAAGTTTAAAGAATGTGTAAAGCAAACGTTATGTAAAAAAGCTTACTATAGATTGGATGACTATATGAATGACAAAGAGGTATGGTGCTCTGATATTCCAGCAAAACACAAGAAACACATTGTAAAAAGCCGACTCTTAAAGTAGGCCGTGCTGCAGTGGTTTCTTGCCGTTTCTTTTACGCTGCCATAGCACGATCCGAAACGGCGTAGACTCGCTCTATTTGCATTGTATTCTGCATGACATTCAATAAGTATTCTGTAAAGAATCTACATTGAATAAAATTATCTGAATCTGAATCTTGTGTATGAGCAATGATAGAATTTGAGCATTTATGAGACTATTATTTATAAGAAATTATATTTATAAGAACAACGATGTGATTTAGATAAAACCATACAAAATTTTAAGAATCGCAAACGTTTCTTAGATTTGGAAGAAAAATTTGATCACGCGATCAATAATTTATTTCGGTTGTCGATTTTGGTGTGTGAAAAAAAAACGGCAATAAATGTATCTTGATTAAAAATCAGAACAACTTGTCTCCGTAGATTCAAAGTAGTAATTGTCAACTTTAATCAAGTCTAATCATTACTATGATAAATGCAGGTTTGTACACGGTAGTAAGAGATGATGATATGAAACAAGTGATTTGTTGATGTAATATTGTAACATGTTAGGTTCTATAAAACAAATAAAAACTTATAACAAGTAACTTGAATGATTTAATTTATTTAATGTGATCAAGTGATGTTATTTGAATTGACAAAGTATATGTTACATCCATACATTGTACTTATTTGCTTTATGCAGGTGCTTTATAGGGAATTTATGGCAGATTTACACGCAGGCAAAATTTTGGCGGCTCTGAGGGATGTAGCTATAGGAAAGAAAGAAAATGTTGAATAGCTTTCTCTTTCTTTCCTATATCTACATCCCTCAGAGGCGCCAAAATTTTGCCTTTGTCTAGGTAAATCAGCCATTGGGATCTGTACAAGAATCAGATTGCCAATTTCTTTATCTTCGTTTCTCATGCTCACTGTACCTTCAACAGAAAATGCACAAAGTTTCAGTTAGACATTTAATAGCAGTAAAAAATACAGATTATCAAAAATCTGTAATTTGAATGTAAGTTACAAAAGCTTCGCGGCTTTCAGCTTTCGTTGATGTCCACATTTTTTCTTCTTATTTCTTTTGAATGATGAAAGAACAGCGTTTCATTGGGAACTTGAAGATGCAGTCTGAGCAGGCAATCATATCATGTTGATCAGCTCATTATTTTCGTTAAAATCTGAAATTATAAACATATTTTATAGGAAAAACTCACATTTATAATACTTAAACGGATAGATGAAGGTTGAAATGGTATCACTGAAATGTTATAATGTCAAATAAAACATAAATTGAAATGTGAGTTTACATTGCATTACTTAGTGATTCCCGACTCGATCATTGACACCAATTTTGTCTACCGCTGTTTATTTCAATAAAATAAAATAAAAAGAAATTTATTCACCAAATACACAATATAAATATAGTGGTAAATAATTATGCTTACTCTAATTTATACAATATGTGATTGGTGAAAAGGAAAGATACTCAGCATGCTGCTGGTTTTCAGTATCCCCCTGAGACGCTTCTTTGATAACACCTCATTATGGTTAATGTTGAGATAATCTATGACGTAAACTTTATTAACATCATAAAGTGAATTAAAGCATCCTAATATGAATAAAGATATTTTGTTAAAGTCATCAAGTCATGCATTCACTGGATATCATCCTACATCACAATGCCACCCAATTACTCTCTGATTTTTGTTTTAAAACCAACCACTGCCTACACTGCTTCTTAAATATACCTAGAGATTGAATTGTTCTCAGGGGAGGAGGCAGGTCATTCCAACACTTGGAAGCAGCGAATCGGAAGCTGCCTCGATATAACGTCAAGCGTGGCAGCGGCGAGATGTGTAGGGACGGATAACGTTGAGGTCTTCCGCCTGCTTGTCTGTCATTCCAAATTAACTTCTCAGCTAAATAGTGAGGTGTCCCAGTTTGTCGCAGGTTAAAGACAAAAGTACTCAATTTAAGAATACGTCTATGTCTCATATTGAGTAAGTTATTCTGATTTAAGAAGGGAATAATATGATTTGTATAAATTTCGTTATTTTGTGAGTCATCACAACAACCAATGATCCTATAGTAGAAACTTTGATAACAACGCAATCGTCATAGAGTTCTCACAAGACCTGGAATACCGCGAATACCTATTTATTTGCTTTTCTGTAATATGCGTCGGTCGGTAAACGTTTGAAAATAGGTCTCTGCTATGAAAATCCATGAAGCCACGCTCGCTGCAAGAAGATAGACCTTCTTCGTCTTTATCAAACCAGGAAATAAAATTATTTAGAACTGTGACATTGTTAACACTGTTATTATAAACCATTTTTAATTTTCGCAACACTCCTCCACACGCGTCCACACAAACGGACGCAATGAACACGACTGAACAGAACACGTTTAGGCCGCGACGCGGGAGTTTGGTTTCATCGATCAATTTACCTTTATCGAATAATAAAGTGCGTGTTCGTTTTGAACAAGTTGACTTGATAGAAATTCAATCATTTTAGCTTGTTTGTGACAAGAAACTATCATTTGTTACTTCTTACATTTTCTTGAATGATATGATCATATTTTTTTTAATCAAGCAAAATTTCAACTTGATTAGCCATGATTTTTTTGAGTGATTGGTTAAGGAAACGAATGATTTTTTTTATTGTTAATGGGCTTACTCTTGACCTCGATCTAGTCTTGAGGACAGAGTCAGAGTCATTAGGTCGACGATAGAACGAGCTTGCCCAGAAGAAGCCTTTTTACTCGCAATTTGAATAGATTCGGGAATATAAACTCGGAAACACAGACGCAGGCCGAGAATCCCACTCTTAAGCGAGAACGTGGGAGTTTTATTGTTATATAGGTAAACGTCAGTTATCTTTGTTTATACTCAGTTGAATGCTGCTTAGATAGTATGGTTATGTAAAGAGGATGAATTAACGAAGATTGAAGACAGAGATCTACCAGACGACAGTAAATTGAAACGTTGGAAGGGAAACACCTCGGCGAACGACGAACCTGACCAAATTCAGGGTCTCCTTGCCTATTTCTGCCATAAAGCAGCAGTGTTTAGGAGAGATACCATCTTATTTCTTAAGGTGAGCAACGCGCTTTGCTGTCTTATTAAAGTCAAAGTATGCTACTAATAAGACAGTGGGTGCTATGGGTGGTGGTGACCACTTACCATCAGGTGGTCCACCTGCTCGTTTACTCACGTGTAACATTAAAAAAAAATCTAAATAAAGGTTGGCTTAAAAGTACCCTTAATCATTAAGCGTGTATGAAAGGGTTAATGAAAGTAGAGGGAAGGAATATGTCAAGATCTTTGTAGGTAGAGACTACGCCGACGGGAAAGGAGGTGATGAAACATCTGACTATACTTGAGTATGGTACTTAGGACATGAAACTGAACAACTTTCCTGAAAAAAAATTGTGGCCTCCCAAACAAACATTGCACCGTCAATACCGGAATTCGTATGGGACGACCAAAAAATTTAAAATTTTTCGACTTATGTTTCGTAGAGAAAGTTCTTCAGTTTCATGTCCTTACTCAAGTATAGTCAGATGTTTAATAATCACGCTGTATATTATGTTTACGAGTATACTCAAAGTAGTCGGAAAATAAGGCAAGTCAATTTGAAACACTTAACAAAACTTTCTAGTGTCCTTTAGGTTTCAATATACCTTCGCTCTTATCCTATCTCATCTAAAATAGCTCTTAACTGTATCACTGCTGGGCAAAGGCTCCTTTCGTTCTCTCCACGATGTCCTATCCTGAGCTTCCTCCGGCCAATCGGTTTGAAAGGCGTGAAGCTTACACAATTCTAAAAAAACAAAAAAAAATCCTAAAAGTTATTTTCTTAAATTTTAATTGTACTTACTATTAACAAAGCAATCGGGGTGTTAAGTGCCATTATTAGCCTTATGACCATTACCACCTCCTTTACCATAAATGTGTCCTTTATAGGGCGCGGAATTAATGGCGAGCCTTTAATTTATGAGCCCGATTCTGGGTTTATGGCTCGCTGGGATACTTCGTTACAAGAGGGCTTCCGGGTTTGATGCACTAAAAATAGTTCTGTGTTAAGGATTTAGGTGACTTCAAAGGGTTATAACCGGCCAAGTGCGAGTCGGACTCTTGCACCGAGGGTTCCGTACCACCACGAATATATTTTGTTGTTGAGGGTTCCGTACCACAACGTACAATCTGTCGCACAGTGGTATCACTTTGACCTTGAGCGGCTTCTGGTGTCGGAAAGTTATAGAGTAGCGCTGGTTTCCACTTACTTGCTGCTGGGCGTACTTGACAACTTTTTGTTTCTTGCATTTGTCATATTAAAATTTCTTACAATAAATCGAGGTTTAATAAAAAAAAATTATAGAAGAGGGAGGGCAACACTAGGGGGATCATAGGTGCGCTGCCGACTTTTAAGATATTGGTAGGCTCGTTTCTTAAGGTGATCCGTTTTCCATACAAAAATTCAAATGACTTGCGTTCTTACGCGGGACATAAAATTCTGTTGAAAAACGAACGAATACTGCTATTTTTAGTTAAATTTTTCGCTTATTAATACAAAAATACAGTTAATGTACTGAAAGTTCAATATTACTTTTAGAATAGAATTTTTGGTTCAATATTACGATTGTGGGCGTGCGGTCAAAACTGTACGGTTGTGCTTTGTGTGCATGTGTGAGTGATCGTACTCATGTAAACACGGACTGACGAGAGAAATCGACTTTAGTGGACATATGGAGATATTTTTCTTATCGAAATTGTTGTTAGGCGCTGAAGTTGCACGATGAAATTTACGCGAATCAACTTTTTGCACATATATAGTTGGTACTTATTGCATTAAAAAATAAAACCTTATATTTGCAGCAGTGGCTCCATCTAGTTGCGTTCGGGGCTAAGCTGGCCGTCACAGATCACCTTAAAGGCTGCCTTGTTGTAGCCGTCCGGAAATAACTGCGCAGGAAGCTGATTTCACAGTGCGGTCGTACGTGGTAAGAAGTTTCTTTCATAACGTTCGGTGGAAGATCGCCAGTTATCTAGGTGGTATGGATGAAATTTTATATCTGTACAATTATAAAACAGAGCTAAAACAAAAGATGTAACGATTAAGTTTCCTTTACTTGAACATTGTTTACTTTGTTACCTTTCATAACGTTCGGTGGAAGATCGCCAGTTATCTAAGTGGTATGGATGAAATTTTATATCTGAACAATTATAAAACAGAGCTAAAACAAAAGATGTAACGATTAAGTTTCCTTTACTTAAACATTGTTTACTTTGTTACCTTTCATAACGTTCGGTGGAAGATCGCCAGTTATCTAGGTGGTATGGATGAAATTTTATATCTGTACAATTATAAAACAGAGCTAAAACAAAAGATGTAACGATTAAGTTTCCTTTACATGAACATTGTTAACTTTGTTACCTACGTGTCAAAATACTAGCATAGACGCCATATTTGTGCCAATTTCAACCATCGAATTAATACGGTTAAAATATTAGATTGTATCTAAAGGCTGTAAAATAATATTTTCAAGGCGAGGGCGCTATTTTGAATCCAGAGCGAAATGATTGCGAGGGATTCTAAAGTAGAATCCTCAACGTAGCGAGGTATTCAATAGGTCGCCCAAGATAAAAATATTTTTTTAGCCGCGTAATACACTCTACTTTTAATCTCCCTCTATGAGAAAAGAATAAGAGGCTCATTGAGACACAAACTCGTCATTAATTTTAAATATAAAATACCACAACAATATTATTACTTGATGAAACAATACTAAAAATAATATCAAGTATTATTTGTGACAACTGAAAATGTTATTAACATTTTTGTATCAGTTAGGAACAGAACCTCTTTGTTTGGTAGTCTTGTTTACATTTCGAGTGTATAACTTTTTTTTTATTCATAATAATATTAATAATACAACCGGCCAGTATCATTTTTTATACAATATTTTTGTTCGACCTCTATGGTTGATCTAAAATATGTATGGTACATATGGTCACAGTAAAGAGATCTATGGTGGACCTAAATTCATGTTCGTATTTTAAATCCCATTTTTACCCGCTACGAAAGTCTCTTGGAGAAAATAGCTATTTTGTTCGCCTTTATTGACGAAACGATCAGCGATTTTCGAATAGATGGGATGAAAAAAATATTATCGGACAGGATTTTTTCGTCGTCCCATACAAATTCAACTAATGTGCATAGTTGTTTGGGAGTCCCGTGTAGTACCGGAAAAGAATAGTGCCAACCCATCTCTACCCGTGGGTGTTGTAAGAGGCGACCAAGGGTTTATAAACCGGAGGATGGGCTGCAGCGTCCTTCCATGTATCGTACCATCTTACATAGCGCGGTCACTAACAACAGCGGTCCATGGTGCCACCCGTAACGCTGACAAGCGTGGTGACTAAGGTACTTCCCCTCCATATTGTTCCAGCAACAGTTAGAATTCTGGTGGGAGCTGATGATGATAATGAGTTGTATGGGGAAAATGAGAATGTTTTCAACATTCAGTAAACGATACAGCGTTCAACCGTCTCTACAAAACGACTTGAATTTCTTCCTTTGTAGCTTTTTTCAGAAATACTTATGCCGGAAATGTATACAAATGGATCTGTCACACAAAACCGCGTTCCTTTGCTAAGTGTAACATTGCCCTAATATGCGTTCTATATTTAAACAGCGTCAGTTCATTGACCTCAGGAATAAACATCACGATCATGAGCTTAAATTGAGGAAAACACACACATATGCTGGAATTTGTTTTTCCTGAAAGTTTGGTGTTATTGCAGGGAGACGGGCGTTCGTTTCCAGTTTTCACTCAAAATTATGTGTCTGGCTAGAAATGTGCGTTGTTTGTGTAAAAGTTCATTGAGGGGATGAAAATATAGGGTTTCATTAAGATTAAGTGTTTGATGTTATATTAACTTAGGGAAACCTGTTTTAGGCTCATGTACCGTAAATATATAAACAAATTATTCTTTTTGTAAACAGCTGTTGCTTTTCTTAATAAATAAATAAATAAGATTGTTTTTATTAAAAATTATATTAGCCCGCGATCTTCGCGCACAGAATATTAAAGCATACAATGTGAATTTTCACTATTTTCACTTCCCAAGCTCAGTATTTATACTCATCAAACAAGCAACTTCCCCAAAAAATATTTTTTACGCCTAAACAATTTTTTGCCTTCCCTCACACAACGGGTCGATCACATGAACACTTAAATATAAAAAATGTTTTCTTTGGGAAAGTTGCTTGATATAATAATTATAATCACTAGTCTTCAGGAGCAAAACCGATGAAAATTCAAATCGTATGATTAATGATTATCAAAGCTCCAGTTGCAAGAACGACTTGAAACCCCCTTAAATGGGAATGTACTCGAAACGGGACCTCACCGTTATATAATTTTCATAGTCAGAGCACACATTTTTTTTATAAGATTTTCCAAGACGACATACGGTAAGGCCGGTATTTCAATGGGACACTGGTAGCGCGACTGGTAGCGCGACTTTTTGTGCCACAGTCACTGGTGTCTGTTACTAGACACCAGCTCGGCTGCTGGTCGCACTACCACTCCCAGTGAAATATAGCCCTTAATACTGTGGCCGCAGGGTGTAGCGACTCTGGTGTCTAGTTACGGACACCAGTAGCGCAACCAGTAGAGCCACCAGTCGAGGCACCAGTCGCGCCACCATGGTGTCCCAGTGAAATACAGGCCTAAAGTTACGAGTTTTTATGTGGTTTTTACCGAAATTGACGTAAAGCAACTTTAAGAAAATACAAACAATGTCTTTCAATTAAATAAAACAATTGATGTTGTTAGTTACAAATAACAATTAATTAATTAACGCAACAAATACTTGTTAGTATCACTTCATGTTGTGAAACAAGCACTTAGACTAACTATATCCAAAGTTATATAACTCGTGTATAAAACAATTTCCAATTAATATCAAGCTAATTAATTGTGATAAATTATTTAGGTACTTTCATAACAATAGGAAAGACCTATTCGCAAAGTATTTATAAATCTAACGCCCTTTTAATTATATACATTAGACAGGGATTTAAAATATTTAAGAGATTATTCTTGAAGACACAGCAACGATTGCAAAAGTAAATACAAAATATTTTAATAACAAAAAACCTGACTGCGTAACAGAATAGAGGAAAACAAGCTAGGATCTATCCTAATAGTTCGTCCGCGTAAAATGCAGTAAGTCATTATTGCTAATGCTGTATTCACAACTAAGTCAAATAAAAAAAATTATAAAAATTCTAAAAATATATTTTTTTTTTCGTTTTTTTGGTAACACACAAAGGAAACAACCGCTTCCTTCGACAGTTTGCCTTCAGTTATTGTGCATTTGAGTTTATAACTTTA
Source organism: Athrips mouffetella (assembly GCA_947532105.1). NCBI lineage: Eukaryota > Metazoa > Arthropoda > Insecta > Lepidoptera > Gelechiidae > Athrips > Athrips mouffetella. The sequence goes on from OX383964.1 coordinate 697,822, forward strand.
AGCGACGTGATTGGTTACTGATCTTGGCTACTAGCGGCGTAAAGCGATGGCTCACTGCATTCAAGGCGATCCGTTTTCCATTTTAAATTCAAATGACTTGCATTCTTATGTAGGACTTAAAATGCTGTTGTAAAACGAGTGTATACTGCAATTTTTTAGCTATTTTTTTCGCTGATCAATACAAAAATACAGCTAATGCACTGAAAGTACTAGTTTTTTTTAGAAGTTTTTGGTTTAATATTACCATTGTGGGTGTGCGTGCAATCTATACTGTAGTATTTTCGGTGCATTAGCTGTATCTTTGTATTAATCAGCGAAAAATTCAATTAGTGATAGCAGTATACACTCGTTTTTCAACAGCATTTTATGTCTCGCATAAGAATGCAAGTCATTTGAATTTGGTATAGAACAGATCGCCTTAAGATAGACAAACTAAAGATGCATATTCTCACATAGATCTGATTGATTGAAAGCAAAATATCACCAAACCACCAATAGGTGAGAGTGAATTGCCTCAGCTACGAGTACGTCTTCCTTGTCATACCCAATCAGTAGACAACGAACCAATTTAAGAGGTCACTAAAGCTTTTTATAACTAACGGAAATATATGGATTGCGGATGACTGCTCTGTCTGGGCTAATAAATTTATTTGTTAATTAATAGTTTTTATGAATGTTTAAGGATTTTTTAGGACGTCTGTGGATGTTTTAGAATGTTTCGGGTTGTTCTAGAACATTCAAAAATGTCCAAGTGTTTTAGAACAATGGAGAAATATCTAGCATAATTTGTGAGGCTCGAGAATGGTATATAATATTTGTGTGTTACATAATGTTTGAAAAAGTTCTAGGATAATATTTATTTGAATTTACTTTAAAGTGACTTAATTATTTTTTATATTTTAAATAGATTTATTTATAATTGTTATTGTAAGAGACTAATAATGTATTTTGCATGCCTTCCATTTGCACGCCTGTAAACAGGTTGAATATACCTACTGTACCATTTAAATAAACTATAACAATGTAATAAATGATTATAAATATCATGTTTCGGGACGTTCTTTGATGTTGCAGAATGTTTCGAGATATTCGAGAATGTTCAAGAATTTTCATGTGTTTTAGGATGATCAAAAATTATCTATAATCTTTCAGGACTGTCTCAATTGTTCCAAATTGATCAATTGTTACAAGAATGTACAAGAACGTTTTAAGAATATTTCGAGATGTTTGAGATTATTCAAGAAGGTTCAGGTCCATCAGTATGAATGTGAATGTTCTAAAGTATTTCTTTTAAGGAATATTCGACTATTTCCAGTTGGTTATTTTGGAATGGGCGAGAATTTTTCAGGATGTTGCAGAACGTTTTAATAAAGCAAAAGTGTGTGTTCTTATAAACTAGTTCACGGAATGACTTGATTAGAGACACATAGAATAATGTTGGACATGATGTAACTCTCGAATATTTTTGAACATTCTTTAACATCCCGAAACATTCTAGAACATTCTCGATCATCCTGGGTCACTCGAGTAATGCTACATCTTCGACACCATCGTCAATTATGAGATCGGGGTCAATTGCTCACCTATTTCACATAGGTAACAAAAAAACCCGTGTGGTGCCGGCAAAGAATAGTACCAACCCATACATGCCCGTGGGTGTCGTAAGAGGCGACTAAGGGTAATAAACTGGAGGAAGGGCAGCAGCATCCTCCTTTGTATCTAACATCATACTTAATGCGGTCACCTACAACCGCGGTCCATGTTTCCAGCCGTAACGCTAACAAGCGAGGTGACTATGGTACTTCCCCTCTACATTTTTTCAGCATAAGCTATAATTCTAGAGGGAGCTCCCTGTCCTGTAGTGGACGTTTCATGGGATGTTATGATGATGATGAACAAAAAAAAGTTGTCAGAATAAGGCTGTGAAGGTACAACGCTACATGACTTCTATTATTACTATAACGTACATCCCACGCAACGTCGTGGAATTTTCTTGTATTAAATACTTCGCAATCAAAAGTTTATATCAATTTACTCAGAATATTGGAATTGGTATTTGACGTTATTGTTTAGTCAAATTACTTGCAATAAATTGTATATTTTTATGTCAAAACGTTGTCACTATTACTGAATTTTCATTGTGCTACTTCTCAATGATTTTTATAATAAAAAGCAAGTTTTCTAAAGAAAAAACGTTTTCTCTCAATTCTCTCTATTTATGGGAAGTTAAAAATATTTATAAGTAAAATTACTGGCTGTCGGACAATACTTAAGTACGATACTTGGAACATGAAACTGAAAAACTTTCCCAAAAACCATAAGGTAACTATTATATAATCTGTGCCATAAGTTACAAAATGAAAAATAAAAACCGGCCAAGTGCGAGTCGGACTCCCGCACTGAGAGTTCCGTACAAACGTGTACGTATACGGGTGGCCAAAAAGTCGTGGATCAAACGAAACAGGGAGATAAAGGAGGTAATTTCCAACAAAAAATCTTTCCCCAGCATGGCCATAACTTCATTGCACGAAAAGATATGAATTATTTTAGTTTTTTCAATGAAACTACCGAGTTTTTTTACAATTTAATCAGTAAAAAATTCAATTGATTAAAAACAATAAAACAAAAGGTGTTGTATTATGAGTCGATAATGTATCAATACTACAAAAATTGTATTGCAGCTCTTGGTATCAAACTTAACGAGCAATGATTTTTTTTCCGTAAATTTTAAAGCGTTACAAAAAATTACTTCTCACTTTAAGAGCACTTATTTGAAAAAAAATGTATGACGGAAAAGTGACTTTGTATTAAAAAAACTTGCTGGTTTAATGCTGATTCAAATGAGGTACAACACTTTACTCTTTGATCTTTAGTTTTGGATTTATGGTCGTTTTTTCGTATCAAGGTGCAAATTTAACAAAATGGTAAATTTAAAGAAAAAAAGATTTTTTCTCATACATACTAGGTAGTAATTTCAGAAGCCATCATGAAATAAAAGAACGATTATGACTTAGTAATTTTTTATTAAAATACAAAATTTTACATTAAATGTTCAAAGTTCCTACCTCTGACCATAATGCACAATCTGCACCGCCTATTAAAATTCGCACGTAATCGGCGGAATGCACGTCTGTTATTTAGAATTTGTAACTTAGCAAACTCGAGCTTTTGTCGTAGTTCTTGTTCGGTGTTATTCTCACTTTGATACACTATTTCTTTAAAATAGCCCCAAATAAAAAAGTCTATGGGATTTAGGTCGGGCGACCGGGGTGGCCATGCAATAGGTCCGCCTCGACCAATCCACCGGTTAGGGAAGCGCTCGTTCAAATGTCCTCGAACTGCTCTAGCGTAATGAGGCGGGGCGCCATCTTGTTGCAGCCACATTTCTGCCACTCTATCTTCAGAAATCTCAGCTTCGTTCAGTATTTGGTTCAAATTATTTTGTAAAAAATTCAAATACTCAGCACCATTCAGCCTTGGTGGCATTTCATGAACCACAAGCTGCTGGTCAATTATTCCAGCCCACATGTTTATGCCAAACAGATGCTGGAATCGATCATTTCTGATGATATGTGGGTTCACTCTGGCGTAGTAGTGTAAATTGTGGATGTTAAAAATTCCCATTCTTCTAAAATTTGACTCATCAGTCCATAACACTTTGTTGAAGAACTGCGGATCCTCTCTGTGTCTTCTAAGCATCTCTCTGCAAAATCTGACTCTAGGTTCATAGTCAGCTGGCAGTAAAGCTTGCACCCTTTGCACATGGTAAGCGTGATATTGATTTCTTCTAATAATAAGCTGCACCGTCGATCGTGGGATACCGAGATTTCTTGATATTTGGCGCTGGCTAATACCAGGGTCCAATCTTAGCTGTCTCAGTATTTGCTCTTCATTGTCAAATCGTACTACTGGTCTACCTGCTCTCGCAGCATGCTCCCCGGGTAAGGTTCCCTCCATGTACGCATTATGCACGCGCATAAAGACCCTGTAGTCCGGGAAACGGTCTCGGTTAGGGTATCGTTGTCGATATTCTCTGGCAGCAGCCCGAGCATTGCCGTCGCAAAAGCCATAGAGGTAATGCATTTCTGCATACTCCCGTTGGGTGTATGCTCTCCTCGCAGCAGCCATCTTTTGCTTATGTAGCCAATCCGCAGCGATTACAAAATCCGATTCACACAGCGCAGGTCACAGGTAGGCAATCAATCACAAGTCCAAAATCGAAGCGTAGGTCACAGGTAGGCAATCAATCACAAGTCCAAAAATGAAGCGCGGATCACCAAAAAATACCTTGCAATAAAATACGTGTGCGTAGTCACAGTCAGAAAGTGAATGAGATACTAAACGAAACGAAGAAAGAAACTCACGCGCTTCCACCTCTCCCGCTCTGCTCCGCCCGGCATTCTACTACCTGAACTAAGACGGGCGTTCTGACCTTTTTAGACAAAGGATTAAATGGTTAGTGTGAAAGAGAGGCACAATTTCTTTGTATCGGCTGTGGTCATGAACCTTTTGTTTCCTAGAAAAAAAATCGTTACCTGAAGGAAGATACTTTTTGACAAACGATTACATGGTTAGTGTGAAACAGTGTCTGTCCATTTCATAAATCCTAATTGTGACAAGAGCAGTTCTAGCGTTCCAACGTACAAAAAAAAAACCGGTCAAGTGCGAGTCGGACTCGCGCGCCGAGGGTTCCGATATACCTATAGTATTTTTGGAAGCAATAAAGTCCATTTTCAGGACCGCAAAACTAAATTTGTTTGTAAAGGTTTTTTGCAGATTTCTGAAAAACTGTGCAACTTAGAAAGATCGTTTTATTTTTGCTGTAAAGTTTACATAAACCTCTGTCAACTGTAATTAATTCAGATTTTCCCTTACTCAAACTTCGGAGATAAGGGGGGGGGAATGGTATTTTTTTTGACATTTTTCATCATAACTTGAAAACTAAGAAACTTAAAAAAATACAAAAATATATTTTAAAATGTACAAGTAAAGCCCTTTCATATGATACCCCACTCGACCTAGTAGCGACAATTTGAAATTTGGCCCCCCCTATTTTGGCCCCCTTTACATTAATAATCATACTTTTTTCAAAAAATTTTCATGTGCAATTAAGTTGGGCAACTATATTCTAAAACTATTCCAAATTTCAGCTCGATAGCGTAAGTGGTTGCTGAGATATAGAGGTGTGACAGACAGACGGACAGACAGACAGACAGACAGACAGAGCGGCACCATAAGGGTTCCTTTTTTTTACCATTTTGGTATCGGAACCTTAAAAACTAATAAATTTAAGTTTATGATAAACTAATAAATTTAAAAATAAGGCTAACTTAATGAAATTTGCACCTTTATACGAAAAAACGACCATAAATCCTAAACTAAAGATCAAAGAGTAAAGTGTTGTACCTCATTTGAATCAGCATTAAACCAGCAAGTTTTTTTAATACAAAGTCACTTTTCCGTCATACATTTTTTTTCAAATAAGTGCTCTTAAAGTGAGAAGTAATTTTTTGTAACGCTTTAAAATTTACGGAAAAAAAATCATTGCTCGTTAAGTTTGATACCAAGAGCTGCAATACAATTTTTGTAGTATTGATACATTATCGACTCATAATACAACACCTTTTGTTTTATTGTTTTTAATCAATTGAATTTTTTACTGATTAAATTGTAAAAAAACTCGGTAGTTTCATTGAAAAAACTAAAATAATTCATATCTTTTCGTGCAATGAAGTTATGGCCATGCTGGGGAAAGATTTTTTGTTGGAAATTACCTCCTTTATCTCCCTGTTTCGTTTGATCCACGACTTTTTGGCCACCCATAAGTACAAGTTATGGTATTTTTATTGCTAAAAAACTTTATTATGTGATGTAAGTAACTAAAATTTACACATATATTTTTTTTTGTTTTATCATTCTCTTATGCTAGAATTTACAGGGGGGGGGGACACATTTTACCACTTTGGAAGTGTCTCTCGCGCAAACTATTCAGTTTAGAAAAAAATGATATTATAACCTCAATATAATTTTTGAAGACCTATCCATAAATACCCCACATGTATGGGTTTGATGAAAAATTTTTTTTTTAGTTTCAGTTCTAAGTATGGGGAACCCTAAATTTTTTTTTTTCTATTTTTGTGTAAAAATCTTAATGCGGTTCTCAGAATACTAATTTCTAATAATAAGTTTCAACAGTATAGCTCTTATAGTTTCGGAAAAAAGTGGCTGTGACATACGGACGGACAGACAGACAGACAGACATGACGAATCTATAAGGGTTCCGTTTTTTGCCATTTGGCTACGGAACCCTAAAAATAGCATCCCCATACAAACCTTGCACCCGTCATTACTGGAATTAGTATGGGACGAACAAAAAAAAATCTCTTTTTTCGACCTATGTTTCTTGGGGAAAGTTGTTCAAATTCATGTCGTAAGTACGATGCTCAAGTATATTCAAATGTTTATTTGTCACGCTGTATATATTTTAAATTTCATTTATTCAATGTAGATGCTTTACAGAATACTTATTTGCTAGCTATCCTTTGAAACTTGCATCGTGTATTGCATGAGTCCAGCTGAACCCATACATCAAAGTCTAAATTTCTACTGACCGACACGTGAGGTGAATCCAAGTAAGAAGGTTAAGAGTTCAAAAGTACATAAACCACTTAAACATACTTACGAAGATTCATTAGTTTCACTCTGAAGTTAAAAAGTCACTGAGAAGAATTTTTCTTATGCGCTTTCGAAAGGTCTATATTCCTTAGATAATTTAAAGTATTTTTATGAATCTTCTGTGTATGATAAAAGTAAACCGCAATCTATCTATCAATGCGTTTCTCATACCATGAACTGTAGTTTTTTGCGGAGGCAATTAGTATATCTCCACATGGAAATTTAAAAGTAAGGAGGCGTTTTTGCGCAAACTACAATTTTTCATTTTCATTGTATGACAGCTACCTTCAAAATGAGAGCTAGCACGAAACCACTCAGACAGGCCCGTTGGCTTGGTTGGTAGTGAGTTTGCCTTCTACGCCGTAGGCGGCGGGTTCGATCCCCGCCCAGGGCAAACATCTGTGTGATGAACACGAGTGCTTGTTCTGTGTCTGGCTGTTATTTATCTATTTATGTATGTATATCAGAGTCTGGTACCCATATACAGCATTCTCCAATCCCAATATTAAAAAAATCCTTCGATGAGAAACTAAAAAATAATAATAATATTAATAATAATAAAATTTAAAAAAATTGGTGTGTATAGGACAGAATGACCGACCGACGAACAGACATTTTTGGGAGACTTGCTTTTTTTGATGTACATAAGTGACATGGAACCTTAGAGCAAATTAAAAAACTTTTTTTTTTCAATACCTTTTTCGCTCCGCTCAAAAGCAAAAATGGATTTTCTATACAAATTTCTCAGTGACTACAAGGGCTTTGTATGAAAAGTCCAATTTTAATATTTAGTTTTTGACCCACACAGAATATTGTTACACTATACATTCTCCCATTGCAGCCGTGACAGATATGTTTCTAGCAACTTACATAGCAGTATTATTGTTTCAAAGACAGCGATGACTGCCGGCTGTTATACCGTGGACTTTATGACCTCCTCAGAAGACCACATATTTCTGATATCTTTCAAATTTATCTTTAGAACTTTTAACCTCTCAACCAGTACAGCACGTCTCCTACGTCTCGCGTCACACACCAGGTCACTGACCGGCCCAGATGGCTCACTACATTCCCTCCAAATTTGTGCGTCACGTACACTCCAGTGCGTGACAATGACTATCGACAAACATTGACTTGACTCCTCTGGACACCTCGTATTGGGAGAGTAATGGATGTGGACCAATTGTTGTAAGTACTTTATTGATATTGCTTCGGGGGCATTGGTTTCCTTAAGAATGTTGATCTTATAGAATGAGAGCCGGCAAAGGATCGCGTTGACTGATTTATAAAGCAACGAAACCAGTCTAATTTAGCAAGCCCAACTACCATTATTCATAGATCCAGGCGGCTGCCGCCAGTGCGTTGGTGGCGGTGGGAGTGTTGCCGCCGCTTAGGTGTTGAAATCATGAAGTTGAGCCATTTAATAGAGCTCTTTGTTTGGTGTAGTATTATTGCCAGTAACTCCATTCGAATATAAAATTGAACAATAATTTATTGGACTGATAATTTATTCAATGAATTTGATCTTGACTGTATAGGCTTGGGGACACCCCCCAGCGCAACGAGCGCGGATTTGAAATTTGAAATTCGAAACATGCTTAGGCCTGCATACTCAGATCAACAGGGACGGAGAGTGTCCGTTCTGTATGATAGTACGGTCAACCGCTTGTCGGTAGAAACTTTTTCAACTCTATTACCACGCCATAAGGTCCAAAAGTGTTTCTACTGACGTGCCGTTGAGTGTACTATTACTTCATTTTGTGTCTTGGGAACAAAAATGAGGCTGGCGATGATGTTATCATCATATCGCGGGTGTTGTAAAAGGCTAGATAGATTCGGGTTCAAATATAATAAATCCATACTTCCATACTAATATTATAAATGCGAAAGTAACTCTGTCTGTCTGTCTGTCTGTTTGTTTGTTGCTCTTTCACGCCTAAACGGCTGAACGGATTTTGATGAAATTTGGTATGGTGATAGATGGTAACTTGGAGACGGACATAGGCTACTTTTTACCCCGGGAAAATATCTCATTCCCGTGGGAATCTACACATACAATAATACTCTAGCGGGCTCTTTCACGCCTAAACGGCTGAACGGATTTTGATGAAATTTGGTATGGTGATAGATGGTAACTTGGAGACGGACATAGGCTACTTTTTACCCCGGGAAAATATCTCATTCCCGTGGGAATCTACACATACAATAATACTCTAGCGGGGTTGTATCTGCTACAGCACACCGAAACTACTTAACCGATTTTGATGGGACTTCTTTTTTTACTCAACTAAGTATCGCTGATTACGAAAACTACTACAATTTTGAAATCCAACGTGGTAGACGTAAACTACCATTATCCCCTGGGGATAAGGTTGAGGTGCGATAGGGTTGAAATGTCTAAAAATCAATATGGGTGTCGTTTGTAAGGTTTATCGAGCCGCTGATTACAAAAACTACAACAATTTTGAAATCCAACATGGTGGACGTGAAATGCTATCATCCCTTGGGGATGAGGTTGGGGTGCGATAGAGTTGATATGTCTAAAAATCAATATGGGTGTCGTTCGTATGGTTTATCGGGTCGTTGATTACGAAAACTACAATGATTTTGAAATCCAACGTGGTGGACGTGAAATACCACCACCCCTGGGATGGGGTTGGGATTCGATAGGTTTGAAATGTCTAAAAATCAATATGAGTGTCAGTTGTATGTTTATATAAGGATAGGGATAGCGGTTAAGATGGCGTTAGGGGTAGAAGCAGGGATAGGGGTAGGGTCAGGGATAGGGAGAGGGGGAGGGATAGGGAGAGAGTGTAAGGGAGGGGAAAATGAGGGGAGAGAAAGGGGGAGGGAGGGGTAGAGGGCGTGGGATGGGGTAGAGGGAGGGGGGGGTAGAGGGAGGGAGAGGGGGAAGGGGAGGATGAGTGAGGGGAAGGGGGAAAGGGAGGGGAATGGGAGGAGGGCGAGGGGGGAAAGGGAGGGTGATGGGGAGAGGGGAAGGGGGGAAATGGAGGGGGAAGGAAGGGTGGGGGGGGAAGAGGGAGGGGCGAGGGAGAGGAAGAGAGAGTGGGAGAGGGTGAGGGAGGGGGAGTGGGAATGTAGGGGGGGGGATACAAAAGGATAGATAGGGAGGAATAGGGACCTTTTTTACTTTTATGAATACCTCCTCGCTACCCATTCACTTCACTCCCTTTATTGCCTTCTTTTTTAAGTTCGCCTGTAACGGTTGACAATGAAAATTCCGCACTACCTACCAGTTAAATAAAATCAAAAGATAATTAAGTTTGTAGTAAGATGCATTTATTCAACTTGGATAAGTACAAATGCATCTTTTACGTAGGGATCAAGAAGGATAAGCGCTCCGTAAAATATGTTTCAATTAAGTTCGAGTTCTGTTTTTTTATAAAATCTACGCGGACGAAGTCGCGGGTAACAGCTAGTACTAGTAATAAATATGAACAATGTAATCTGAAACAAAGACTAGAGAAAACACAAACCAAATCAAAATAATCACATGCTGATGTACGGTCAAAAGCATGTCAAACTTGGTATATTTTTAATTCATTCTTATTTTTAATTCACTGAATTGTGTGCGGGTAATGCTTAAATATTTAAATAGTGTCCGACAGCCCCATAGAGAACATAATTTTAACATGTTACTTTAACCACAGATCATATAATACTAGTACATTAGTCTTAGTCCACGAAACTATACCCAAGATATGTGGAACTGAAAATTTGGATTTTCGTATTAGACCGAAATACGAAAATTCAAATTTAACCTCCCAAAAATGCACTATCAGCTGATGCAGTTTGGAGTTCTAAATTTCTAAATTTTATAATTATGTTCTAAATTTATTTTCGTATTTCGTACTATTTTCAATAAAGTCAATTTACAGTTAAGCTTGAACTGTTTTTGATCCGGAAGCTTTATAAAAGCCTTTTAGCCTCAAGTTAACTACTTTTCAAACAGCAGAAAAGCAGCAAAAGGCAGAGCACATAGATCTTTATTTGTCTGTACTGTTTCATCTCTGTCTAACTTTTGTCTCACAGTAATAAATGATTTGATTTTATTTTATTTGAAAGTCCTAAATTTTTTGTGCAAAATTAATGAAAAATAATAGATTATTTCTGTCCTCACCAGGCCTTGAGTTGCATTGGAAGCATTAAGTTTCATTTCTTTTGATAGTAGGTACACATGTTGATAACGATTTTTTCTTATATCATATTTCCTTATCAAAGACCTTTGAAGTTTTGTACTGATCAGGCACAATCTATTTCATGTCGAATATGTTTGGTAAAAAAACATTTTACTTACTGGCATTCCCAGATCGCTTTTAAGAAAGAAATACCACTTTCTAAAATCTGATGGATCTTTTTCGTGAATAGATGAGATATTTTCTGAAAATAGACATAAGCCCTGACCCCTGAGTTTTTTTTTAAACGTTGACAATAGAAAAATCTTAATATTCTGTATAAAGGCCTGTTATTTTATAAAAGTATTAGTGAATATATATTTTTTGTTGTCAATAGGCTTACTCTTGACCTCGATCTATTCTTGAGGACAGAGATAAGGTCGAGGATGGAACGAGCTTACCCAAAAGAAGCTTATTCACTCGCGACTTGAATATATTAGGGTTATATGAACTCGTAATCACAGACGCAGGCAGAGAATTCTACTCTTTAGCCGTGCGCATTATAAAAGATGTTTCAAAGCGCTTTGTGCGAATGTGCGGAATATCTACCAAGTATGGACGATATCCTGCCGTGCGTATGGACCCCCCATGGTAGACGGGAAATGGGTGTATAATAAAAAATGCGTAACATTTTTTACTGATTCTTTTTTTTTTAGGTATTGATAAAGTTGTAATAAGTAAAAACCATGTAACCAATCAAACCAAAAAAAGCAAAAAAGCAGCTGATACGTAAGCTCGGTATAAAACAGTTTTTTTTTTTCAATCTAGTTTAGTCAATTTTGTTTGCAACTTTAGCATATTTGGTTCAAATATAATAAATACCTTTAGGGATCAAATATATAATATATATAATTATAAAATATAATCACACATATCATAACGTAGCACATTAAATACTTACCCAATAAAAAATATTTCTAAAGTTCAGTGACAGCTCGGTTGAAACTCAAGAAAATATGCGTTTATGGCAGTTCAGAAGCATACCTCGCCACACGTTTTATCGCTGAAAAATGAAACGGCCATAATCGTAAAAGTTGGTAGAAAGTTCACGCAAGCGCCACAGCCTTTTAAAACTAGATTTAATAAATTTTCTTACTGGCAGTTTTTGAGTTTTTTTGTTATGGATCTTTTCAGTCTGTGACGCAGTTTGTTCAATGGAAGGTGAGATTTTTTATGAGTCGGTAGTAAAGATGACGTAGCTTTCATACGCAAATATTCCGGTCATAAATTCTCACGATGAGCTTTTGTTTCAATTGGATAGGCTTTTTGCTTTTTCAAATTTTTTATGTTGTACTTTTTTGATACTATTTAGATATTCTTTTTTATACTGTAACGTTTCTATTTTCTTTTTGTTTACTTCCATGTTAGGGTTCTGTACCCAAATGGTGCTAGTCACTCGACACCAATGCGCTTTCAAGCTTAATATTTCGCATACGAATCCATAAATCAAAAAATCATCGGTGCAGACTTAGATTATTTTTAAAGACCTATCTAACGGCGTAGATACTACAGGCAAGACAAGAAAAAAAAATTCACCCCCACTTTATTTCAAGATCACCTTTTTAGTACTAAGGGTAACTGAGCTAAGCCGCGGACAGACAGACGGACAGATGAACATGACGAAACTATAAGGGTTCCTTTTTGACTACGGAACCCCATACAAGAAACATATTTTTTTTGGTGATTATTGTTTTTATTCTATCGTTAAAACAGGAACACTTAGAAAAGAACAAGAGTCACAAGAGTGAAAATTGTTTATGGTGCAGAGCTATTACTTAGGGTGCTGGCTGCAATTTGGTTATATGATTTGCTCATGATTCATATTAATAGGGATGATAGATCAGCTCAATACGAATCGATTTAGTCTTTACAAGCTTTTCTGTACGTCGCTGCGTTTTTGAGTTAAAGCAAAAACAAAAATGATACTAAATAATGTTTTTTTTGTCTGCCTTTGTGGCTCCTGTTTAAAATACTTCTGAAGATGTAGAAAATCTAAGAGGCAGACATGCAGGGCTCTGCATTATCACGGGACGAAGTAGTGAATTTTTGCATTTTGAAGCGCTGTAACTTTACGAAGCAGGGCTATAAATTATGGTGGAAGACTATTTTTCTGGGGTATTATACATTGTATTTAATCAGATAGTCATAGTCTGCCAGGTGTACGTATCATTGTCAAATTTCAAATTATTTAAAACTTAATTCCTCAAAAACGCAGGGGTGTGGATATCCGCCAGTATTTTTTGTATCTTTTAGAGGATGCTCCTTATCATCAGTCAAAGTGGCAGACATGAGCAAATCATATAGAAATTTGTCCTTCATCACCCTTACTATATAGCATAACAACAAATAATAAAAACTTGTTAAGTGCGAGTCGGACTCGTGAGCATTTATTGCTCTTTTGCTCGTTCCTGTTTAAGACGGTATGTTTATCTTAGTGGTACGGAACCCTCGGTGCGCGAGACTGACTCGCACTTAGCCGGTTTCTTCAACTAATTCCTTATAAACTAAAGGTGACGTATCTTTTATGACTAAATTATCCAAATTAGTTCAATAGCCTCAATATTGTACAGACTCACCTTGTAAAAGTGGGCGTCTGAACTTTACCGGATTTCACTGAAGCGTGCATTTCAAACGTCGAGGTTGTTTAGATAGAATTTTACAAGGTCATCAACCTTAGCCTTCGGTCAACCTACTTTTGAAATACTTTTTAGGGTTCCATTTCTAAAAAAAAAACATGACTATTATAAAAGAATGTTTTAGAGAGAATATAGGAACTGGACAGCAGCACTGCATAAAATACCGGGCGATTAGTGAAATTTGGGTGACTAACGTCATAAAAATATGGTTTAGTAACGATCATTCAACACCTTTGTTTAGTCCACATAGATATCCATGTCATTACCACATTTACTATGGAACCAATACGCCATGAAAAGGGCCGGTCCGTCTCCCAACCAACAGTATATTTATATTTCGACCTATGTTTTTTAGAGAAAGTTGTTCACTAACACGCTAAAATAATACTTACAATTTTTTGAAGTAAAAACTTCTTTAGCGGCGCTTGGCACTTTTTTCGATGTGTAAAAAATGTTAAACTCGCGTCAGATCCGTAGCCTAATCGAAAAAGCATCAACTGTCAACCGTATTGTTATTACAATACGGGTTTTTATTCAGTGACGCGCGATTGACCCTTACAAAAAGCATAATATTCAAAAATGCAAGTTTTCACTTCTGCCGGCACTCTCGGAGTGCAACCCGTCCTTTTTTTTCACCCGATATGAATACTTGTAAAAGTACATTCAATCGTACGGAACCTCTTCAATGAGTGAGCCCTACACGCACTCGCAAGTCTTAATTGTAGCTTCATTGTCGTAGTCTTTTAAGTGTTTTTTAGACATCAAATAAATGCTAGAGTTATTTTAGATGGCCTACTTGTTTTGAGACAAAACCTAGCTTAAGAAATTTTAAAAGAGCTATATATTTCTATTTTTTTTATTATACAAGGCAATTTTTTTGGACCTGATATGCGTATGCCCGCCTTATTACAGAGGTCAAAAGCAACAACTTTTGTTCTACGACTTTTCTAACAACGATGTCTCACTTCTCATCAGCAATGATGTCTGTGTAAATGGCGTCTACTTGATGACCCGAGTAAACCGCTTTCGTGAGAAAAACGGAGTAAACAGCAAGGTTTGACAAGGTTGACATGTTAGTTCTGACCCCGTGTTACTGGGATGTTAATATGGGCTTTAGATGGTAGGAGAAGTGAGAACAAACAAGAGACTCCAATACCTTGCTGCACGAGTTCAACATAGATATTGGCCGATAATTTTGTATATTTGAGAGGTTCCCGGACTTCGGTTTCGGTACAACGCTTGCTGTTTTCCAAGCTTGAGGAAAATAACTGTTATAATATTGATGTTACTTGTAGGTAGGCACATAACGTTTATTAATCAGTCTGTCATATGTCATGTGGGTAGTAAAATAAATCAGTCTTTGTCTAGCAATCGGTTGTTTTATTACATGGTGACAGCGATAAATTAATTAAAATAGTTTACAGTGATTATTACCATAGGAAAACTTGTTGTGGATTACCATAAGTGTTGTTTTTGACAAGAAAACAATGGAACACGCAAGACCACCGGCGGAGCTGGTGCTAGAAGGCGGACCAGCGAGTCGAGCGGATGCGTGGCGGAAATGGATAAAACAATTTAAGGTGTTTTTAAAGGCATCAGGGGTCTATAAAGAGGAAAAGGATGTACAAGCGAGCCTCCTGATAAATCTGATTGGAGCTGATGGATACGACTTGTTTTCAACATTCAAGTTTGTCAAGGAAAAAGAAAAAGAATCGGATATTGACGATGTCATAAAAAAATTTGATAGTTACTTCGGAACAAAGCAAAATACGACAATGGCCCGATTCCGGTTTTTTACGCGTAACCAGCTGGTCGGCGAGAACATCGATGCTTACGTAACTGCGCTGCGCTTACTAAGTCAACACTGCGAGTTCGAACATTTAGAAGATGGATTAATTCGCGATCGCGTTGTTTGCGGAATCTTCGATACAGCTGTACGTGACAGGTTGCTCAGGACGGATGATTTAACCCTTGAAAAAACTGTTAAGATTTGCCAAGCGAGTGAGGTTTCAAATGAGGAAAGCAAACAAATAGAGAGCACGAAATCTGAACGACCCATCGCAATCGATGAATTATTAAGATCACGCGTACAGAGGCAGAGCGGCACTCAGGGCAGCAGCGGTGTGGGGCCTCGGGGGACGCGATATCGTACCGCAAGCGGCGGCGGCCCAACGGCAGAGACAGCTCCCGTGGACGCGCGCGCTTCCAGTCGTGGGGGGCCTAATGGGAGTATGCCGGGTGTTAGTCGTAGCACGTATAGGTTTTGTTATGCGTGTGGTGCCGGACACAGTGAGGACAGTCGTTGTCCTGCGCGATTTGCTAAGTGTTTTCTGTGCAACAGGAAAGGACATTTTAAGAAAATGTGTCCAGCTAAAAACAGTAAGCAGGTTTTCGAGTTACAGGAGAACTATGATAGTGAGGATGAGTTATTTTACATATCGATCTTAAAAGAAGAAATACAACATAAGGGCAGTAAGTGGTTTGAAAAATTATTTTTGGTTAGAAATGGAATGACAGAAATATTTAAACTAGACACAGGTTCTGATTTGAATGTATTGTCTTTAAAAGTGTTTAGAGAATTAGGTTACACTACAAAGGATATCAACTTGTGTAAAATTAGAGCGCAATCTTTTTGTGGCAATTACGTGCCAATTTTAGGTACATGTCAGATGATGTGGGCTTACAAAGAAAAATCATATATGATAGAATTTGTAATATCAAGCGATAATTGTCAAAGTGTTCTTGGTAAAAATGCTTGTGAAAAATTGGGATTAGTTAAAAGGGTTTTTGGAATAAATTTAGAAAATTATGATGAATTGTTTAGTGGGGTAGGTAAATTGCCGGGAAAATATAAAATACAGGTAGAAAATAATGCAAGTCCTTCAGTATGCCCTGTGAGGAAGATACCTATAGGTATTCGAGACAAATTAAAACAAGAATTGGAACGAATGGAACAAATGGGAATAATTAGGAGGGTTCATCATCCGACTGCATGGGTTAACGGGATTTTAACACCGGTAAAAAAGAACGGTAATTTGAGGGTGTGCCTCGACCCGCGACCTCTAAACCGCGCTGTGCGTCGCGCGCACTATCCACTGCCTACGTTAACTGAAATTGCAACTAAGTTGAGTGGGTCAAATTATTTCAGTAAGTTGGATGCTCGTTCAGGATTTTGGATGATTGAACTGGATGATGACAGTGCAGATCTTTGCACATTTGGAACGCCATTTGGCAGCTATCAATTTTTACGACTGCCATATGGTATAAATTGCGCTAGTGAAGTATTTCACTGTAAGATTCGTCAATTGCTAGAAGATCTAGATGGTGTAGACTCATTTATAGATGATATAATAGTATATGGTAAAAATAAGGACGAACATGACGCCAGATTGAAAGGGTTGCTAGATAGGGCTCAACAAGTGGGTATAAGGTTTAACAGGGACAAATGCGAATTTTGTGTTGAACAAGTCTCGTATCTAGGTCATAAATTCAGCGGAAAGGGTATGGAGATAGATACAAACAAACTCAAAGCGATAAAGGATATGCCAAGCCCAAAAGACCGACAATCATTGGAACGATTTTTAGGGATGATAAATTATTTATCAAAATTTATACCTAATTATTCAGAGATGGCAGCACCTTTGAGAGAGTTGCTGAAAAAGGGTAATGCATGGGTGTGGGAGCACGCGCAGGAGACGGCGGTGCAGCGGTTGAAGCGACCCGTCGTGCTTACGGTAGACGCGAGCTCCACGGCGCTGGGAGCTGCATTATTGCAAGATGGTAAGCCAGTAGAGTATGCTTCGCTTACCTTATCTGACACGCAAAAACGATATGCACAGATTGAAAAGGAGATGCTTGCTATCGTGTTTGCTATGGAAAGGTTCCATCAATATGTGTATGGGCGTGGTGATGTTACCGTAGAAACTGATCACAAGCCTCTCGAAGCAATATTTGAAAAAGCGTTAGATTCCGTACCTGCTCGTTTACAAAGACTAAGGTTACGTATACAAAGCTATGATTTCAATGTTGTCTATAAACCAGGAAAATACATGTATGTGGCAGATACGTTGTCGAGGGCAGCATTACCAGAGGTCATGAGTGATAAAATTACTTCGGAAATGGAAGACCAAGCCTGTTTTGTTTTGAATCATGTGCCATTTAGTGACCTAAAACTAGATAGCATTAAAGAAGCAACAAAAAATGACCAGGAATGTCAAAATATTATTTATTACATAAGGAATGGTTGGCCCAGATACAGTAAAGATGTGGATGAAAAAGTTCGACCTCATTGGTCATATAAAGAGCAGTTTGAGTATATAGATGGGGTGATTCTAAAAGATAATTTAATTTTTATACCACAGCCATTGAGGGCAGAAATGTTAAAGCGAGTGCATGAGGGCCATTTGGGCATTGACCGATGCAAGCGGCGAGCGAGGGATGTTATGTATTGGAGCGGCATGTCCAGTGACGTGGAGCGCGCCGTGCGGGAGTGTAGCGCGTGCGCACTGCACGCCGCGCGCCTGCCCAGGGAACCCCTCATACCACACCAAGTACCTGACCTACCATGGAGGAAAGTAGGTGCAGATATATTTACAATGGGAAAAAAGAACTTCCTTTTAATGGTAGATTATTTTTCAAATTTTATAGAAGTAAATCCGTTGACTAGTATTGGGACAAAGTCTGTGGTAGTTGCAATGAAAGACCAGTTTGCGAGACATGGTATACCGGCAGAATTAATCACGGACAACGGTCCAGCATTTGCATCAAGTGAATTCAAAAAATTCACTAACGATTGGAACTTCAAACATACCACATCATCGCCGAACTATCCACAGTCCAATGGGTTGAGTGAGCGGTCGGTAAGAACTGTCAAGGGAATAATAAAGAAGTCATTGGAGACGGCGACAGATTTTTATCTGGGTCTGTTAAATTTTCGGGCAACACCTAGGTATGGTGTGAGTTCACCATCACAATTATTAATGGGACGCAGATTAAACACGAAACTACCGATCAGTTCAAAGAGGTTAAACCCCGAGAGAAACAACACAGCCGACTATGAAGCAATAGTGAACCACAAAGATAAAACCAAAAAGTACTACGACATTCACAGCCGTGCGCTGCGACCATTGCAGCCTGGTGATGAAGTGTTAGTAGCAAATGAAGCGGTGCGGCGCCGCATGCGGGTGCAGGGTTCAGCGCCGGAACCGCGCTCCTACTTCTTACAGGACTCCACTGGGAGAAGTTATCGCCGTAACAGACGCCACATTCTCAACACAGAACAGCCTGCTCGTGCATCTCACTCTCCTTCCCAAGAAGTGAAGAAGATAGAAGATGACGGTGAGCCAACTTTGTGCGATTCTGTGGATAACAGCCAGGAGGATCAGTCAACAAGTGCTGAACAGTTGGAAGAGCAGTCGGATGACCAAAATGACGAGTCTGGTTCTGGGTCTGACGAGTCAGATAACATAATGGGGCCTCGTCCGGCTGCGTTAAGGGCGCGTGAAAGACTTGCACTGTTTTTTAAGAGGGCTTAATTATATTTACATATTTAGTTACATAGTTTGAATAAAAGTAGTTATATATATTATTATTATTAATTTAAGTGCAAAAACTTTATTGATGTAACCATATATATATTTAAGTAGACATAAGCAGCATGTTTGGGAACTAAGTTTGAAGAAAAGTGAGCCCTAAGTCTATTTACACCTACCTAATTTATTGTTGGTGGTAGGTGTAAGTCATTTTTTTTAAGGGGAAAGATGTTATAATATTGATGTTACTTGTAGGTAGGCACATAACGTTTATTAATCAGTCTGTCATATGTCATGTGGGTAGTAAAATAAATCAGTCTTTGTCTAGCAATCGGTTGTTTTATTACAATAACCACAATCTAGGGAGCTATTATAGATTATACTAAGCGGTAACGATAGCTGTTTTTTACAATTTGCTAGAAAGACTGGAGGGATGTTATCAGGACCCGCACCTTTATTTGTGTCTAGTTAAGATAAAGCCTTTTCCACAGATTTTTGTGTTATTGAGAAGGAAGTCAGAGTTTGGCGTAAAAGATTTGTTGGGACAGAAGAGCCAGAAAGTGAATTGGTGAAGTCATGGCTAATGTTGCTAGACATCGAGTAAGCTGAGCGGAATTGTTCTGCAAATGCATTACAAATACTAAGGGGATCAGAATATGTTTTATCGTGAAGACTCATAATGTTAGGAATATTACCGTCTGATTTGCGCTTGGACTTTATAAACGACCAAAATGCTTTCATGCCATCTTTCGTAATCGAATCATCTATCATACTATGATAGTCAGAATAGCATAGTTCAATCTGGTTGTGGCACCTCGTTCTAGAATGCGAGAATTCGAAGTCGTCGATAGGATTTTTATACTTTTTATAGTTCTGGCGGTACTTATCCTTTTCTCTAATTAACTTGATTAAACTACCGCTGTACCAGATTGGGTATTGCCCACGCTTGTATCCACGCATTTTAGGTACTTAACAATACCATATAATATAACATAAAATTCATTAACCATTTAACCAAGTAATTGATCCCAGTTCACCTCTTCTAATTCTTGATTTAATCAAGAATTTAAACTTCGTAACCAATTTCTTTGGTAGAAAAGTGTGAGCTACATTATCTAGAACAGTTATGATTGGCGGGTGAAATGGATCAACCTTAGAAAGTTTATCTGTTGTTTCAGAAGTGCTTGCGTGAACAATATTGCTTAGAACTAGTATGGAGATGAGGACATACAAAGCCATATCTTTTGATTGCCCCGTTGTAAAAATTGAAATTTTCAGATCTTGTGTGGTTCATAGATTTTAATATTAGTTATCAATTTCAACCTGATACCTCTTCCAGTTCATGTGCAAAAGGGTCTTGACAGACAGACAGACAACAAAGTGATCCTATAAGGGTTCCGTTTTTTATTTTGAGTTACGGAACCCTAAAAATAACCAAGTATAGGGTCCTAAAAAATTGTAAACATAATTTTAGCATGTTACTTAGACCATCAAACTGAACAACTTTTCCCAGGAAACATAGATCGAAATACGAAAAGCCATTTTTACCTACCATAGAAACTGCATCAGCAAGGCATCAGCTGATAGCGCATTGTATGAAACATCAAAAGTGGTTTTTCGAAATTCGACCTGTTCCTTGGAAAAATTGTTCAGTTTCATGGTAACATGGTAAAGTAACATGCTAAAATGTTCACTTTTCCTTTAGCACCCTATATCTTTCGTAGATTGAATGAATGAATTGAATGATTGAAATAATTGCGCCTTTTTCGTCAACTGTAGTAAAAAGTTCCGTCGTCTAGTGGTTCCAGGTTCTTGGTTCGATTCCCGTTGAATAGTGTTTAACAAAACTCACTTAGTTTGTTAAGAACAATGGATGAGTTGCCTGACTCTCCGAAAAGTTACATGATTCCGTGCTACGGAAAGCAGCTTAAGGCGATCCGTTTAAATTCAAATGACTCGCATTCTTATGCGGGACATAAAATGCTGTTGAAAAATGAGTATACTCGTATACCGCTATTTATTAGTTATATTTTTCGCTGATTAATACAAAGATACAGCTAGTGCACCGAAAGTACTAGTTTTTGTTAACAATTTTTGGTTCAATATTACCATTATGGGTGTGCGATCTATACTGTAGTACGTTCGGTGCATTAGCTGTATCTTTGTATTAATCAGCGAATTTTTTTATTAAAAATAGCAGTATATACACTCATCTTTGAACAGCATTTTATATCCTGCATTAGACTGCGAGTCATTTGAATTTAGTATAGAAAACGGATCGCCTTAAGCCGTTGGCATCAGCTACTATACAGGGTATATGGACCGTCTGTTCCTGAAAACTGAAAGGGCCTGGTAACTGGCTGGTTTTATTTAAAATTATAAAAAAAGAAATACGCTCGAACTGTAAACAAGACTACAACAAAATGATAAAATTTTCAGTTGTGATTTTGCTATATAATATTGTTTCTTCACATAATTATACAAGTATCACATTGCTTCTCATGTTAGCCGTGTTCACAAGATTAGTAAATCTTTTAAAGGTCAATGTATACGCTTCTATAATAAAGTACCCACTGATATTGAATGTTTACCGTTACATAAATTTTAAACTGTTTGCAAGCGAATATCAGATTACTTCGAAGAGAAAAATCGATGGGATTAGACCACGGTTCTAACAGGCTAATTCAAATTATGTTTATTGTATCAATCATTTACATCAAATATATTTAAAAGAGCGCGTGGGTTTTTTTGCTACTTTTTATTTTCGACATGACGCCACTTTGTGAAGCGACGTAAATTTTTAAATATCCTACGGTAAATAAAGAACATTTCGATTTTGTTCAAAAGAATTACAGAATAAAAAATGTTTTCACAATTCTTGAGAAACTTCGACCGACAAGTTCTTTGATCCCCATACAATCAACAATATTGCTATAAAAGGGCCTGCGTTCGTGCTCGTGGCATCCACGTTTACGACCCAAATATAGGGCAGAGGGATTATGTGGATGCTCACCCTTAGAGTTCACTCTTGGACCCTTGTAGACGTGGCTTAAACGTTTAAAGGCACTAGTATAAAATGTTTTTAATTAATTAGCGAAAAACCTTCTAAGACCTTTTATTTTTATACCGTAGGCTTATTGCAGCAACTTTTGTGTTATGTTATGACTTTTGGAAGTAAGTTCGCAGAATAAAGCCATGTGCCTCGCGCGACAAATTAGAAATAAGTTAGATTTTCAAATGGATTACCGTTCAATATTGCTTTTTTTTCTTTTTTTTGTTACTTACAGCAATTCTTACCTAGATAGGCGTTACAATTAGTTAAATAATTATTATTTTTTAATTATTTAAGTTACATACATACATACATACATAACATCACGCCTCTTTCCCGTTGGGGTAGGCAGAGACCACAGTCCTCCACCTGCTACGATCTTGACATACTTCCCTTGCTTCCTGTACTTTCATCAATCCTTTCATACATGCTCGTCGGTTTAGGGTACTTTTAACCTGGCCTTTATTCAGAACGTCCTGAATTTGGTCCTGGTACGTTCGCCTAGGCCTTCCCCTTCCAACGTTTCCATTCACTCTCGCCTGGTAGATCTCTTTCGTCAATCTTCGTTCATTCATCCTCTCTACATGACCAAACCATCTCAGCATCCCTTTCTCGATTTTGGTCACTACGTCTTCTTTTTATTTATTATTATTTAAGTTAGTGAAAAAAAATTCATAAACCAAACACATGAATTTTAGGAAGTGGATGAAGTCTACCTGTAATTTTTTAGGGTTCCGTACCTCAAAAGAAAAAAACGGAACCCTTATAGGATCACTTTGTTGTCCGTCTGTCCGTCTGTCTGTCTGTCTGTCTGTCTGTCAAGACCCTTTATCTCACGAACGGGTAAAGGTATCAGGTTGAAATTAATTCCATATATTAGGATCCATGAACCACACAAGATCTAAAAATTTGAATTTTTTACAACGACGTAATCAAAAGATATGGCATTTTATGTCCTCATCTCCACACATTTATTCAAAAATGAAAAACCTACAGGGTACTTCCCGTTGACCTAAAATTATGAAATTTGGCAATAAGCTAGGTCTCACAGTACAAATAATGGGAAAAGTCTGAAATCATTAAATATTACAACTTTTCTCACAACTAATGGTAACCATTGTGGTGAGCTCCCGTTTCAAGAACATTCATATAAGAGAGGGGTCAAGTTGGATGGTTGCTGAGGCGATTTTTGTTTTAGTTCTATTTAAAAACGGGAACACTTACAAACTTGAAAATTGGTATGTTTATAGGGCATAGGCTATAAAATAACAACAAATAATAAAATTTGGTCAAGCGCGTGTCGGACTCAAAAATCTAGCACATTAACTTACTGAAATTTCAACTAATACAATTATGTTTATGTGGTGGTACGGAACCCTCAGTGCGCGAGTCCGACTCGCACTTGGCCGGTTTTTTTTTTTTTCAGTGAATTAAAACTGTCTTATTGTCAATGTTTTGTATATGTACAGGTGATAAAAAATTTTCAATTTACATCTCTCATATTCGGTAAGTAAGTCCTTATTACCACCAAATAAGGTTTGTAGGTGACAAGCCCTAGGACGGTAAGTAATTAAATTTTGAAAGAAAAAAGTGTTTTTTTTAATAACTTACCGCCCTAGGGCTTTTCTAGCTACATTATTACCCTAGAGCGCCAACTGGTCACCTACAATTTGGTGGTAATAAGGACCTACTTACCTCACAATCGAGATGTAAAGCAGAGTAGTTAGCTCGGGTGTAAGCATCAATTGCACCCTCGAACTATAGGCGCCCTCGCTGCGCTCGTGCGCCTAAATATCTCGGGCTGCAATTGATGCCTTACAGCCCTTGGCAACTTATCTACTATTATTTGTATTGAGATTTTTTTATCAGTCAGTTAAACTAAACTACGTCGCTTCACAAAGTGGCGTCGTGGTGGAAAATACCTAAACCTCTCATGTCCCAAAATTGAAAAAGAATATCAATTTAATTATTTGGGTATAATATTTGATCAGGCGCTTTCTTGATATTTCCAAATCGAGTACGTAGAAAGGACAAAAAAAACGACGGCGTAGAAGAAGTTGAGACATACCCGTAAATGTGACCGCAACCAACTTATTTTCCCGTGATATGTTTCTTAGAGGCAGTTGTTCAATTTTTGCCAACCTGTTCCCTACACCCTGTAGATTGTAAATGTTGTAAAAAATCAAATTTAATCTAGTTTGGTTGGTATAGAAACCTCCGTTCCTTCCTTTCTTCGCCCAAACACAATCATATACTGATTTCCTGAAATTTGTGTGTCACAAAATATAGGCATAAAGAAAATAAAGGTTCTTTGAAGCAGCATGTAACCAATATAATGAACAAACAGTTGCTATTTTAACCTTGGAAAAATAATAGCAAATTATTTTCTCTACACAGGATACTGCTTTCGAAGAATGTCTGCAACTGAACTAGCTCATTCTACTGGCGATATCACAAGTTAAAAGTAGCATGGTAGTTAGTACAAGACAAGTAGGTATAGTTGAAAGATGTATTGAAGAATCTTTTACGAAAATCCACGAGCTTATTCCACCATCTCCCTTCTACCATCGGGAGTCCAGACGCACCGCAGGATATCACCCATACTTGGTTGATATTCCGCACATTCGCACAAAGCGCTTTGAAACATCTTTTATAATGCGCACAGCTAAAGAGTGGAATTCTCTGCCTGCGTCTGTGTTCCCGAGTTCATATAACCCGAATCTATTCAAGTCGCGAGTGAATAGGCGTTCCATCGTCGACCTCATCTCTGTCTTCAAGACTAGATCGAGGTCAAGAGTAAGCCCATTGACGATAAAAAAAATATATAAAATCGGAAAACGTGTAACGGAAAGGTGTGATGATACTAAAAGGTGTAAATTGCTGACGACACAAATGCAGTATTACCTGCAAAAACAATTTCAGAACTCAACGTTAACTTAAATGATGTACTATCAGAATTTTATAAGTGGTTCACAATTAATAAACTAAAGTTAAACACTAGTAAGACAAATGTAATGCTTTTTAAAACTACAGCGAGATCAAAAGAAACGCTCAAAGTGAACCTTAAAGGAGACAGCGTTATGTTAGTTGATGTGGTTAAGTTTCTCGGGGTGCACATAGATGCTCTTTTGAATTGGAAAAATGAAGTGAATACTGTGGTTAATAACATGAGTTCGGCTAGTTACGCTCTAAGAAGCTTACGAAATGATGCGACTAAGAAGCAGTTAGTACAAGTTTACTATGCTTTGGTTGAATCACGTTTAAGATATAGTATCAGACTGTGGGGATGTAGTTATCTATATAATATTTCAAAAGCATTTATAGGACAGAAGAGAGCATTGCGAACAATAGCTAGAATACCTCAGTGGGAGTCATGTAGAGAGATTTTTGTTGAGCTGGAGATTCTTACTGCTCCTTCGCTTTACATATTCTTAGTGTTAACTGATCTGGTCAAATCATTACATCAGCGTGAAACAGCGGAGGAACACGTTGTGCGGATGAGTACCCGCAGAAGGGATCTTCAGCGGCCTGATGTTCCTAAATTAAATGTGGTGAGACATAGCGCACGTTTTCAGGCGACTAGATTATACAATTGCCTACCCATATCTCTTAAAATTATAAAAAATATAATAGAGTTTAAGGTTAAACTGAGGCGCTTCCTGGTGGAAAACTGTTTTTATAGTGTTGACGAATATATGAATTGGAATAAAGCGTAATGTAGGCTGAAAATTTATAATAAAAATTGTAATGTACTTTTATTGAATTTACTGAACCAATTTGATTTAATTTGAATAACTGTACTATTGTAATCTAATATTTGTATTCTGAAAAATTTGTGTTGATGTTATTGTTGATATGATTTGTTTTTTTGCTAAATTTAATGTAATTTCCAACACAGTGTCAATTGTTATGGAATAAATAAATAAATAAATCTGCCCATGAAACTGAACAACTTTTTCGAAATACGAAAAACCTAATTTGACCTCCCGTACAAAATGCGCTTGCAGCTGATGCAGTTTCTATAGGAGGTCAAAAATTGATTTTGTTCTATGACCTATGAGTACCTGGGCGACCGAGCTATGCTCTGTATGATTAAAATATCATCGGGTGAGCAAGCTATGCTACTCAACAACAGATTGCGCTGTTAGTTTCTTGAACGCACTAAAAGGCGCTAAGAAATATTAAAAAAGACGGTGAAAACGAATTTTTCCAGATATGAGACCTAGCTAGATCGATTTTTTGCCCCCAAAAACCCCTGTATACTAAATGTCATCGAAATTGTTAGAGCCGATTTCGAGAAACCGATTACAAATATGCAATCTGGACAACATAATTCATTCTTAATAATTTAATTAGGTAGAGGTAAGTGCTTTACCTGTGAAAATAAAGCGGATATATTTTTTTTTTATATGTCCTTGAACTCTTTAGTACTACTTATCCTAAGTAGCTATTAACAATCAGCAGCCATCATTGATATACCTATTGTTATAAAGAAGATAATAATACATGTAATAGGAAAGGCATAATATTATTTGAAACGGTTAAGATTTTCACGAAATATGTACCACCGCTTCAATAACAAATAATAAAAATACAAAAAAGGGGGCCTCCCTATTTAAAAACATGTTTTAGGGCTCCCGCACACGACCGAGAATCGGTGGCCGATTTTTTGTCGGCATCCCGCTCTTACGTGTTATCACCTGGATCTTCCGTCCTTGTCCTGGGCGATAATCGGCCACCGATTCTCGGTCGTGTGCGGGAGCCCTTAGGCGGTTTTTGCTTGATTTTTGTTTTACTCGTAGATAAAAACAGAAACACTTACAAGCGTAAAAATTGGTATGTTAATAGTGCATACGCTATTGAACAACAACAAATCATAAAATATGCTCAAGTGCGTGTTGGACTCGCCGGTTTTTGTTACATTTCTGCGTGACTGCGCGTCCATAACTAAGATTTTATTTTACCTTAGTAGTACGGAACCCTCAGTAAGCAAGTCCAACTTGCACTTTGAAGTTTTTTAAGGGATTTTACTAAAAATAAAAGAAAAATGGGGTAAAAAATTTTAGTTAGCGTAACTAAGTCATGTGGGGTATGAGGTGTACTAGGATGTATCTCTCTAAGTAGAACCGTTTTTTAGAAATTAGGACCGATATGTGTCTCTCTGTCGCTCCAATGTTTAGCGCATCGCTCCGTCACGCTCAAACACTGCTTTCATTTATTATTTCGACTCTAGTCACGTTCTGATCAGGTCATCTCGAAGTCATTTCCTGCAGAAAATGTAACAAGGCCGACTGATGCTCCACTTACTGATCTGTGAATATCTGATGCATTTCCTCCAACATCTGGAACAGGTCAAATGTTACTACGCTTGCAATATTTCATACAAGCTACCATATATCAGGTCCTTACCTATGTGATTGGCGAATTTTTTCTGTCAGATTAATGATCTAGTTCCAATAATTCTATTTGTTTTATATTTAAAAGTTGAGTTCAAGGTTGAAATCAATTTACGTATAAAATAAAGTTATTATTTCTAGTTTGATATTCAGGGTGTCCAGTAAGTACCACGACAAACTTAAGGAGAAGCAAGGTGTAAGGGTCAGCCATCATAAAAAAAAAATTACTTCTGTAAGTGTCGTAGTTTTCGAGATACGTTTTTTTTTTGAAAATATCGAATTCAGAGGTTCGAAATTAGAGATCGCACTAGGTAGCAGAGGTCGCGCTAGGTAGCAGAAGTCGCTCTAGGTAGCAGACGTCACTCCAGGCAGTAGATGTCGCTCCAGGTAGCAGAGGTCACGCTAGGTAGCAGAGGTTGCGCTAGGTAGTAGAGATCGCTCCATGAAGCAGAGGTCACTCCAGGCAGCAGACGTCGCTCCAGGTAGCAGAGGTCGCGCTAGGTAGCAGAGCTCGCTTCAGGTAGCAGAGGTCACTCCAGGCAGCAAGAAAGATTCCTTTTGTATTGTTGTTGGCTAAGCATCATAAAAAAAAGCCATCAATCATCTTTTGTTCCCACTTCCTTTGTCAGTAATAACCGCAGTTTCATATAAAATTGTTACTAAGAGTTTAGTGAATCTGAGCCCCTTAATTACCAAAGTAGCCATAACTTCTTTTTTATTGTTTAAAATAATTAATGTGATACTTTTTTTGAAATCCCTATGAAAAAAGCAAATTCAAAGGGCTATGTGCATTTTTCTTCACATAGATCAAAGTTGAGGATAATTAAAAGACCAAAAAATAAAATCACAAATGCGCTAATTTGATTATGGTTACCTAATAAATTTTAATAAAACATTGATTGAATATGGTAGAACCACCAACTGGCTACATTTTACAGAAGAAACAAACGAATTTGCACTGTATTTCTGCACACAGCTGAAGAAAACAGACGACAAAAGTGTTAAATTCAATATTTTCTAAAAAAAAAAACAGTATCTCGTAAACTATAACGTTTTTACAGAAGTATTTTTTTTTTGGATGATAGCTATCCCTTACACATTGCTTCTCCTTAAGTTTGTCGTGGTACTTACTGGATACCCGTATATAAAATTAAAGGTTCTAACATTGTTCGTCTTAAATGTCATCGGATTTCATCAATAGATTTGTTATATTTTTTACATATAATATTTTTCAAGAATTGAATTTAAGCTTCTGTTAGCTTAATGTCTTCCTAATCACGCTTAAAAAAATATAAACAAATTAGGATTTTTGATTCCTAAAAAAATGCAAAAATTTTAGTCCTGAAAATTGAGTTTACCTAAAATTCTCCATACAAAACGTACGGGTTCGTATGGTGCCGGGTAAGGATAGTACTACGCTATCTGTTAAAAAAACCGGTCAAGTGCGAGTCGGACTCGCTTGCCGAGGGTTCCGATATACCTTTAGTATTTTTGGAAGCAACAAAGTCCATTTTCAGGACCGCAAAACTAAATTTGTTTGTAAAGGTTTTTTGTAGATTTCTAAAAAAGTGTGGAACTTAGAAAGATCGTTTTATTTTAGCTGTAAAGTTTACACAAACTTCTGTCAACTGTAATTAATTCAGATATTTTCTTACACAAACTTCGGAGATAAGGGGGGGGGGGAATGGTATTTTTTTGACATTTTTCATCATAACCTGAAAACTAAGAAACTTAAAAAAATACAAAAATATATTTTAAAATGTACCAGTCAAGCCCTTTTATATGATAACCCACTCGACCTAGTAGCGACAATTTGAAATTTGGCCCCCTTTACATTAATAATCATACTTTTTTCAAAAAAATTTCATATGCAATTAAGTTGGGCAACTATATTCTAAAACTATTCCAAATTTCAGGTTGATAGCATGAGTGGTTGCTGAGATATAGAGGTGTGACAGACAGACAGACAGAGCGGCACCATAAGGGTTCCTTTTTTTACCATTTTGGTATCGGAACCCTAAAAATATCTTGCCGTGGGTTTTATAACTGGCGTCTAAAGATTTTCTACCGGAAGATAGGTAGCAGCGTCCTAGTAGTATTTCATCATCATACAACGGGCACATATCAAAAAAGTTGGAAATAAGAAAATCATTTTTTTTTACCTCCCATACAAAACGTGTTATCACTGCTCTTAATTCCTCTTACGTATTTCGACACAGTTTAGTTATATGGGGCGAGTACCATACTGGGTGTCTACTCTC
This sequence comes from Athrips mouffetella, assembly GCA_947532105.1. NCBI lineage: Eukaryota > Metazoa > Arthropoda > Insecta > Lepidoptera > Gelechiidae > Athrips > Athrips mouffetella. Next base: position 727,569 of record OX383964.1, read on the forward strand.
AATCTCCGATATATCGGTACGATACTATTTGAAACATGCAAATTCAAAACTTCGTTCCTTAACGATAGAGAAGGGTATTGGTTGGATGCTAATCACTGCCAATTTGACAATTCATCCAACCAATATTCTACTCTATTGTCAGTGAACGAGGTTATAAATTCGACTGTATCGAAGTAGTATCGTATCGATATATCGTAAATTGAGAGTAGACACCCTGAATGAAACACAGGTTAATTAGGACGCACTTTTCATACATAGTGTAAGAGACAGGTAGGTCAAAACTGAAACGGCATGATCAGTCAACGTAACTGAACAACATTTACTGAAAGTTGTTGAGTTACGTTGATTAATCATACCGTTTCAGTTTTTTTTTATTACAACCCGTAAATTGAAAAGTCGTTGCAGTTGCAGCACGTGTTTATTAGCACCCTTTATACAGGGTTATCGTTACTCGTAAGACCGATCTTAATGTATGGCTGTGAAGCCTGGACACTGACACATAAAGAAGAGAATAAGCTCTTAGTGGCAGTACGGAGAATTTTGCGGAAAATTCTGGGACCGGTCAAGGAGGCGGATGGCAGATGGAGGCGAAAAAAAATTAGGGAGATCGTAGACCTAGTGCCCGAACCCAACATCATGGGCGAGACCAAGGCTGCAAGGCTTCGCTGGCTCGGCCACGTGGAGAGAATGGGAGAGGATCGGGCCGCCAGAAGAGCTTACGTGGGACGCACGACTGGAAAACGACCAGTCGGTCGTCCTAGGTACAGATGGGGTGACGAAGCGCGGAAAGACCTGGATGCCCTCCAGAGAGCCGATTGGCAAGAAGCGGCACAGAACAGGAAAGAATGGAGAACTCTCGTGTCGGAGGCCAAGATCCTCTTGGGGTCGCTGAGCCAGCGTAGTAAGTAAGTAAGTAAGTATACAGGCTCATAGAAAATGCATTGCAATGGCACAGAATATATACTCGTATAATAGTAAACAAGTTTGGAATGGTTTAACTTACTTTACGGGTAAAACAGGTTTGCAGTAATTTTTGTAACGGAAAGGTGTGTTAATACTAAAGGGTATGAATCTGCCCATGAAACTGAACAACTTTTCCCAAGAAAGAAAGGACATAGAACAAAATTAATTTTGACCTCACATAGAAACTACATCACCTGATAGTGCAGTTTTTGTGGGAGGTCAAATTTGGTTGTTCGTATATCTACTTTTGTTCCTTGGGAAAAGTTGTTCAGTTTCATGTTCAGACTCACACCCTTCAGTTTTGTCACACTTTTACTTTACACCTTGTAGATAAAAGTTTCATACTCGTGTAACCATTGTGTAACTCATCTGACCTTGTCGCAGTCTGTGCCATCTTTTGTCATCTTCAAGTCAGCTGTCAATCAATCACGCCTGCCTCTCAAACTCAAGCGAGCAAATTCACCTTGGAACGACTCAGATTGACTAATCGTTTATATTTCAATAAACTAAATCTTAAAGGCATCAAGAAGAGTTGGAAACTTTGTAAAGCCAGATAAAAAAGACGGCCAAGTGCGTGTCGGGCCACGCTAAGTGTACGCGAGATAACGTAGGCCTCTGGAATCATTATTTTAAATTAATTTTTGATTTTGTAGCTGGCAGAGGGGAGGGACCTCAGAGTAAAAAACTATAGAGTCCGCCATATACACATTATGTATGAGCTAGTGAAGTGTAAAGCGTCGCACTGTCGCCCATGCTAGTCGGTCAAAAAACTCAGTTGAGTTTTACAATAATCAAGATATCTTTAAAAATCTAACGTTTTAGTATAAACTTTGTTTGCGAAAGTGAAAATATATAGTTTTTTACTTGTGAATTGATCATTAATACTAAGAACGGAAGCATTAATAATCCGTAATAGCCATTTTATGCGTGATTTTTAACACCGTTTTTTTTCCTGAATGGTAAGTGCTTTCACCAGAAAAACTGTGGTAGTAGCATTTATTAGTCCCATGTCACATATTTCTCTGAGAGAAAAATAAAAATTTTACTTTTTTAGGATTTGAAATAAAATCCATACATTTTAGTATGGAGGTCCCTCGCAAGAAAGTGCTACGCTTATGGCTTCCTCCTTAGCAGCAAGAGCTGCTACTTAAACCTCCTTGGGAGGGACACTTGACTCTAACCAAACTTTGTGCTTTAAAGCTAAATATTTCGCAAACGGATCCATAATTGTAAAAGACCTATCTAACGACACCCCACACTATCGGGGAGAAGAGAAAATAAAAATTCATTCCCAGTTTACGTCTAGAGGAGGTACACCAAAAAACAAAAATGTATCACTAAATGACTCGTGAGGGTTACACATAATTAGTGATCCGTGTTGTATATAACAAAAATGTATCTATTTTTTTTACCACTTTGTCGGCGTTCATACCAAATTACAACTTTCTAGTACTAAAGATCTTTGAGCAAAGCCAGCAAAGCTGCGGACAGACAGACCGCCAGAAAGACAGACGGACATGAAGAAACTATAAGGGTTCACCACTTTTGCCATGCAACAGGGAACGTCCTTGAACTGTCCGTTTTGGGTCAGTTCCCGGCCACGGACGGAACGGGATAGGACTCTACTTTACCTGGATTCCAATACAAATATAATATAATAATATAATACTATACTATTGGTGTAGTGTTGCTCGTAACTTCGTTAATTATCCTATATTTTCAAATGGTGAAGGAATTTTTAGCATCAAGTCGTTCAAAACCTCGAGTTGGTGTTTGGTGTATAGTCTTTCGCGTCAAGGATTACCAGGCCACTCAGAAAGTATTGCGAAAAATAGTTTTTATATATGGGAGACTGGCCGGTCAGAATCTTTTTCGAAAATATGATTACTTGTAAGTAAAAATATGTGTGTTCCATTTTCAAAATTTCCCTCCACATTTTTTGCGAGCCAATTCAAAGTATCGTGTCTTACTGAAAAATGGATCTGCGCCGGGAACATTTTAGAGCTATGATTTTTTACGATTTCAAGTGTCGCCTGAAACCGGATGAATCGTTCGATAGACTTCAAATGGCATTTATGGATAAGGGCCCCTCCAAGGCAACCGTGTATCGTTGGTATAACGAATTTAGGCGCGGTCGACCAACCTTGGGGGATGAAGAAAGAAGCGGTCGCCCTTTGACGGCTATTACGGAAGAAAACGTGCTAGCAGTGAAAAATTTAATCCAAGATAATAGGCGAATTACATATCAGGAGATTCAGCACATATTAAAGATTGGATCGGGAAGCGTTCACGAGATTCTACACGGGCATCTTCGCGTGAGGAGGATAGTATCGCGCTGGGTGCCGCACTACCTCACCGACGCTCAGAAGCAGGCCCGGGTGGAATGGTGCCGTGATATGCTGAACAAATTTGAAGCAGGCTCGTCTCGGCGTGTTTACGACATCGTAACAGGTGATGAGTCCTGGATTTATCAATACGATCCAGAAACCAAGCGCCAGTCGACAGTTTGGGTGTTTCAAAATGAACCAACGCCTACCAAAGTGAAGCGATCTCGAAGCGGGGGGAAGATTTTGATCGCCAGCTTTTTTAATTTGACTGGCCACTTGGCCTCAATTCCCTTACGAGATCAAAGAAGCATCAACGCCGAATGGTATACTACCAAATGTTTACCAGAAGTTTTTTCTGTTGTGAGCAACAAGCGACCAAACACAGGGCTCCGCGGACTACTGCTCCACCACGACAATGCGCCTGCACACACCGCGCTCAAAACGAGGGACTTCCTGGACAGCACACCAGTCAAACTCCTGGGTCACCCTCCTTACAGCCCTGATCTAGCACCGTGTGACTTCTTTTTATTTCCAAAAATAAAAAATCAGCTCAAGGGGATACAATTTTCGTCGCCGGAAGATGCGCTGGCTGCGTTCGAGCAGGCTGTAAACGAGGTGTCTACGGCGGACTGGAAAAAGTGTTTTGAAAACTGGTTCAGACGCATGAATCTTTGTATAGAGGCTGGTGGAGAGTACTTTGAAAAGATTTAATAAAAATATATGTACCTGTAGAACAATTTTTTTTAGTGTCGCAAATATTTCTGAGTGTCCCACGTATTTCCAGAACTTAAATCTTTTTTCGTAAGAGTAAGATATTTTTTCTCAGTAAAATGTAGCCAATATGGGTATATCTGTCGCAAGCAAATTGCAGAAATCGTCGTTTTACATTATGCCTTGGCATTCTACAAAATGCCGAACAATTTTTAATTCGTCATTTCACAGAACTGCACGTTATTCGTTTCTGGCACTCACCGGCTGCTGCCGCGACACGCTCGTACCGCTCGCTCGGCTCTTTGTGCTCGTGAGATAACCTAACCCAACCGAACCGACCCCTGCTCAGTATCAGTTAGCTTGAGTTTACTCTAGCAAACGAACCTAAAATGCACCAGTGATCTAAACCCGTTTACAATCAGCCGGCGACGTTTTACAATTTGCCGAGCGTTTACAGTTTGCCCGCCGTTTGTAAATGGCGAATTATACGATTTGCCTGCGAAATATGTAGCACAACGGTCCACTCTTAATACTGAAACAAACAATTTTCGGAACTAGTTAACGAGATTTTTCATAACATCCCATGAAATTTCGAGAGCTACATATTATACAAAAATTTAAAACAACCGTTAAAAAGTGGTTATCTGAGAAATGTTTTTATAATTTACAAGAACTTTTTGTGACATGTAATAATTTTTAGGTTTTATTGAAATTAATATTGACAGTTTGTTTTTTTTTTGTCTATTTTGTAACATTTAATTTTATTATTACGATTAATGTTATGATTGATTTATTAATGTATATTGCCTGAATTTAAAATAAAAAGAAATTTTTGCATGCTATTTACTATAAGCTAAATAGAGACACCTTATTAAATTTAAGATCTGATTGTACCTATTTAGTGCAAATAAATTATTTGAATTTGAAACGTCCACTGCAGGACAGGGAGCTCCCTCCAGAACACCGGAAAAAACGCGTGGGCAATTTGAAGGGGAAGTACCATAGTTACCACGCTTGTTAGCATTGCGACTGGCACCATGGACCGCGGTTGTTGGTGACCGCAGTATGTAAGGTGGTACGATACATAGAAGGACGCTGCTGCCCATCTTCCAGTTCACTATCCCTTAGTCGCCTCTTACGACACTCAAAAGTAGAGATGGGTTGGTACTATTCTTTGCGGCATCACACGGGTTACGAGATTACCTAAGTGTAATAACTAGTGCATTTATAGGTAATCCAATAGGTCTGCTCCAAAATAGTCTTCTTTATTTTTTATTATTTTTAGATTTGCTTGCCAGAGTATGCTTGTTAATAATATTTTTTTTTAATACGAGAGAAATATAACGCCATCTTTTAACTTCCTTTTAAATAAGATGTTTCTATTTTTCTTTATCTTTCCGACTTTGGTGTTTCTTTTTTTTGCCAAATCATATCCTTCAAATGTCACTATAACCTATCTATTTACCTACCTCAGAACGTAGAGCAATAAAGACTTCAAACTAGGAGTGAGTATATCACTAGGAGCCTTGGAGCGACCGAGCTGCAGCCACAATGCACTACTGACCCACTTCAGCGGTTCAAGGCTCCATCGCCCAACGGAATGCCTTCCCGCTAATAAATCACCCTGTTTGGGTGGCTGGCAGGAGGTTTTGATAGGCAGATGTAAAATTATTTTTTATAGTATTTTTGCAATTGCAATTTATTTTTATCAGGCGCAATTTTTCAGATTATATAAAAAAGTGATGTCCAACAGTAGGAAATTTAATTTGACAGTAATTAAAAATCTATTAAATAAAATAAAAAAATAACATCGTAATTTCACTTCAAATTGTGGTTTATAGACACCGTTTCATATTCTAGATTATGTTTGTAGAGCTTTTAATTTTCTACATAAGTTTTTTTAATTGCACATTGAAAAGGGGCTTTTTAAATCGTAATTTCGGCATTCTAATACAAAGGTATTGTAAATTATTAATCTTAATAAGTTGACCCTACTTCGATTTTAGAACAGTAGTGTAATACAGGGTCATTTATTATTTATCAAGTATATTTTTAAAAGAGGATTCAGCTGATAAAAATGAACAAATTCTCCAAAGGAAAGAGGTCGAAATTCTGATTTAAAAAATTACATCACGTAAAATATGGGCCATTAGCATTAGCTAAGTTTCTGTGGGAAGAAGAGTTTTTCTTACGTATTTTGCGCATGTCCATTAGAAAACCTTCTTCAGTTTCATTAACAGAATCACCTCTTAAATTCTGCATAATAAAAAAAACAGTATACGTTCGATCTTTAACTAATAGTGGAATAAATCAGTATAGGCCAGGAGACTGACTAAACAGTAGTATTTGTCGCCGGTGCACTAGTGACCCAGTTCGGACCGGTTCAGGGCCGATGCACCGCGGGCCGCGGCAATCGATATCCGCCGTATGCTCACTCCAAGGTACGACACCTTGCTATGCCTTAGGTTACTTACTATAGGGATTTTACCAAGGAGGTTGAAGTTGCAGCACTTTCTGCTAAGGAGAGAGCTATAAGCGTGTCCATTTCTTGCAGGGGACCTCCATACTAAAATGTACGGATTTTTATCAAATCCCAAAAACGTAAAATTGTTTAAAAAAAATATATCTTTCACTCTTAGAAATATGTCACTTGGGTGTAATAAATGTTATTACCACAGTTATTATGTTACAAAAACCTACCATTCGGGTAAAACGGTGTTTAAAATCACGCATAAAATGGGTATTACTTTCATGTATTCTATGGGTATTACGGATCATTTACGCTTTCGTTCTAAGTATTAATAATGTAAATTCACAAACAAAAAAAGATATATTTCACTTTCGCGAATAAAGTTTAGCTGAAACATTAGATTTTTTAGATTTCTTGTTTTTCATAAAATTTCACTGGGTTTTTTGACCGACTTGTATAGTCGACTAGGAGACTTTACACTTCACTACCTCACACAGACTATGTATTTGACAGACTCTACTTTACCCTGTGGGTTTAACACTATAATTCAGTTATTCGTTGTCAATCATTCCAGTGCTACGAAAAATAAGAATCTTAATGGTCAATTGTTGTTATATAATATGCAAAGTTACAGCTTTTCTTATGAAGTTTTTAATTATCGTTAGAGACGCTTTCCCATTCGCTTACGCGCTCTACTTGTATATGTCGAAATAATTCGCCGTTTACAAACGGCGGGCAAACTGTAAACGGTCGGTTAATTGTAAAACGGCGCCGGCAGATTGTAAACGGGTTTAATTCACTGGTGCATTTTAGGTTTCATTTCATTTATTTCTAAATTTACAACAGTACACGTCATTACGGTTAAAGCCAAATTGACAATGTAGATTTTATAGATAAAATTATACATTAATTCACAAGTAAAAATTACAAGATATAACAATTCGAAAACAATAAAATATGTCAATAGATTAAAATTCAAATGTACACATGTCAGCATATTATGTCAAAATCAAAGGTTCGTTAGCCATGGTAAATCCAACCTAACCGATCCCGAGCAGGGATCAATTAGGTTGAGTTAGGTTATCTAACGACCCCAACGCACGAGCCGAGCGAGCGAAGCGAGCGTGCCCTGGCAGTGCCCTGCGAGATCCAGAGAATGACGTGCCGTTTTGTGAAATGCCGTGGCATTATAAAAAAATACGAATTAAAAATTTCTCGCCATTTTGTAGAATGCCAAGGTATACGAATTACACAATTTTGCTGCGACATATACATGACTTTCTTTTATATATATAGATAGTGCATCCAGATGGTCGGAACATCTGCAGATATTTTGGCTCGCAGCCCGAACTTTGCCTTTTAAACAATTTTTATTTCCTTTAGTTCCCGTAAACGAAGCAGGCGCCAAAATTTATACGTTTTTAACATCATTAAGTAGGTATTTTATAACTGTAGGTATCACAAAAATAGCATTACTAACATAAAGTGTTGCAAATTTATACACACATGTAGATGAACCAACCAACAAATTATTTAGTTAGGGTGCTGGCTGCAATTTAGGTATATAATTTGCTCATGATTCATATTAATAGGGATGATAGATCAGCTCAATACGAATAGATTTGGTCCTTACAAGTTTTTCTGTGCGTCGCTGCGTTTTTGAGTTAAAGCAAAAAAAAAAATAAGATACTAAATAATGATTTTTTGTCTGCCTTTGTGGCTTCTGTTTAAAATACTTCTGAAGATGTAGAAAATCGAAGAGGCAGACATGCAGGGCTCTGCATTATCACGGGACGAATTTTTGCATTTTGAAGCGCTGTAACTTTACGACGCAGGGCTACGAGTATTATGGAGGCAGACCATTTTCTGGAGTTTTATACATTGTATTTAATCAGATAATCATAGTCTGCCAGGTGTACGTTTCATTTTCAAATTTCAAAATAGTTAAAACTTAATTCCACAAAAACGCAGGGGTGTGGATGTCCGCCAATATTTTTTGTATCTTTTAGAGGATGCTTCTTATCATCAGTCAAAGAGGCAGACATGAGCAAATCATATAGAAATTTGTCCTTCATCACTATTACTAATTTATTTGGTGTGAATGTTGTTATAAATCTTTTTGAACTATAATCATTTATCTATTTACTTTTTAACACGCTTGTTTTCCTTTCGTGTTAACCCTTCGAGCAACAAGGTCTCCCGCAGTGAAGCGATCAGAGCCAGTCACAGACCGGATACTACCCAGACACACGTGGAACCAAATTTAAAATTGACAAACGCGTACGCACGTAGACCCGGCTACGATTACGGATATCGCGCGAGTGGGTCGCGCGGGTGTAAGGGAGGACGCCGCGGGGGGCGGAGAATGTAATTTCTGTACGATTAATACTAATACTTTATTCTGTGAAATACTTGTACAAAAGTCACTCTTTAGGCCGGTATTTCACTGGGACACCATGGCAGCGCAACCAGTCGCCACTACCAACAAAATGTATACAGCTCTATAGAGAGTTACTCACCTGGCGCAACCAGTCGCGCCACCGTGGTATCCCAGTGAAATATCGGCCTTATCGGCGACCCAACTTCTAGGTTTGGCCAGGAATTGATAAATTTCTGTTCAGAAGAAACTTGAGAATGCGCAGATATAAATATACTAGGCGCTGATTCATCGACTTATACCTATCGCTGCGAAATGAGTGGAAGGGTACGTTGGCTAGATCACTGCATTACTACTCTGGCTGCTTGGAACACAATAAAAACTATTTGGGTAGATAACTGTGTTGGTTGGTCCGATCATTTCCCGCTATACATTGAGCTTAATTTGAAACGTTTTGTTAGTAAAGGTTGTAATTTAGAGAGTAATAACGACATAAATAAAATACTATGGAAAAGTAGAAATATTGACCAAATAAATACTTATGGAGAGTTGTGCTATAAAAATTTAACTAAACTAAAATCTAGTCAATGTAATTTATGTGATAACTTAGATATAAAAAATTGTCAAGAAATAGAAACTCACAAGAAACATATAAATGATTTATATGATAATATGATATATATAATGCAAGAGGCATCTATGGCTAGTAACAGTAGCAGTAAGAGTGGAAAGAAAAGGGCTAGACAAGTCCCAGGCTGGAATTTCCATGTTAAGGTGAGCCACAATGTAGCTAGAAATTGTTATAAATGGTGGGTTGATTGTGGCATGCCAGAGTCTGGTCCCGCTTTTGATGAGATGAAGAGTAGCAGGAAGGTATTTAAAAACAAACTCAAATGGTGTCAAGATAACGAGGAAGTAATTAGGATGAACATCTTGGCAGCTAGCAGAGCAAAAAATAATTTTGTTAAATTTTGGAAAGACACCAAAAAACTGAATTATAAAGAACAAATACCTGTATCCGTAAATAATGAAGTAGATCCAAAGGCAATTGCAAATTTGTTTGCGAAACATTTCAAAGTGACGCCATCTGACGTGGAGTCGGCGCCTGACACTTTGCCGTCTGTGCCTAATTTAGCGAATAAAGAAGAACCGCCCGTCCTTACCTTCTCTCCTGACTCAATAGCTAAAGTAGTAAGACGAATGAAGAGAGGCAAGTCGCCAGGGCATGACGGCTTGAGTGTCGAGCACTTGCTGTACGCTAGTGATGAAGTTTTTCATATTCTATCAAAAATTTTTAATTTTTGTCTGAAATATTCATACCTTCCTGCTAATCTTATGAAAACGAACGTAGTTCCTGTAGTTAAGAATAGAACTGGTGATCTGTCCAGCTTGGGTAACTACAGACCTATTTCACTGGGAACAATAGTAGGGAAGGTATTTGAACGACTTTTGCAGCCCGAGTTGACGAAAACGTTTAAGTTAAGTGATGCTCAGTTTGGTTTTCGTGCCGGACTTTCGACTGACTCAGCTATTTATAGCCTCAAGCATATCGTGTCCTATTATGTTAATAGGGAGACGTCGATTTATGCATGTTTTTTGGACCTCAGCCGGGCTTTTGATCTAGTAAATTATAGTCTGCTGTGGGAAAATCTGATCAAAGCCGGGACATCTAATAAAATAGTGAGTCTGTTGAGGTTCTGGTACGAAAACCAAACGAATAATGTTAGGTGGGGTGACGCATACTCCAGCGAGTATAGGTTGGAGTGTGGCGTGCGCCAAGGAGGGCTTACATCGCCGGACCTCTTCAACCTTTATATTAACGATCTTATTGAGAGGCTGAGTAGTGCTGGCGTTGGCTGCCAAATTGGTAACCTGTGCGTTAACAATTTGAGCTATGCCGACGACATGGTGCTGCTCAGCCCCTCAATAAGCGCAATGAGGGAGCTTATTAACATCTGTGAGAAGTTTGCGCAAGAACATGGCTTAGTGTATAACACGAAAAAAACAGAGTTATTAGTTTTTAGGTACAAGGGAGGTCCGACGTATGTACCGCCAGTTGTGTTGAATGGATCGACGATTCGGGTTGTGAAGGAGTTCAAATACCTAGGACACATTTTAAGGGAAGACTTGCGTGATGACGCGGACATTGAAAGAGAGCGCAGGGCTCTTGCGGTACGCTGCAACATGCTTGCTCGTCGATTTGCACGCTGCTCGGCGGAGGTTAAGTGTACCCTATTCAAAGCATTTTGTCAATGTTTTTATACTTGCCAGCTATGGATACGGTACACTAAACACTCCTTCGACAGATTGCGGGTACAGTACAACGACGCGTTTCGTATTCTTATGAAACTGCCGCGGTACTGTAGCGCGAAGGGTATGTTTGCGGACGCAAGAGTCCCTGACTACTACGCCATCCTTAGAGCTCGAGCTGCGTCTTTCTGGGACAGGATTAGTAACACCCGAAATTCAATATTAATGGCTGTTGGTGCGAGCTTGTCTAGCCCTTTTCTCAAACACTGGTCTGACTTGCACCAAAATAATAACGGTGCTAGATAACCTGAAACTTGTTAGTTATAAAGCACTTTATAACTTGTAATGCCTATTTATTTTATTGTTTGCTATTTGTACTATGTCTATGGGTGTATACCTGACAATAAAGATTTATTTATTTATTATTTAGTGTGTTGGGTTCATAGAATTATAATACACTACGTTAGGTTTCAGGGAGTGACAGGTGAGAGTACAATATGGTGTTTTGTAGCACTTTTCGAAATGTCAACTGGATGGCGCTACTGATCATCGTGAAGAAAATGGAAAATAAAAACTCTGATACTAAAAGGTCATTCAGAATAAAAATTTTGTTTGATTGCTACTGTCAAATGTCAGAAATAAATTTTCTTCTAATGAGCCGGTTTCGCAGCTAAGCGTCAACTGAGTATTCAAAGGTGTCGATAGATGGCGCTGAAGAGAGTTGCTAAAGAACTTTAAATAAATCTGTCATAGATGAAGCGTGAAGTAAAATATACATCCTAGGAAAAAATAAGTTGACAGTTAATTTTTCCTACAACAACGCCATCTATCAAGAAAATTAAAACTAGTTTATCTTTTTTTAAAACCGGCTCATAAGTTTTCATTTATTTTATAAAGCCATAAACAAACAAATTACTAAAAGTGATAAGCGTGCCACCTATCGAAGCTTAAAAAACTTAATTGACAAATGTAATAGAAAAATGCCTGGAAAGAGAGTTTCCGTTGTCCCCTACTGCGAAACCTTTGGGAAGATGTCACCATCATCACCACTGAATCCCAAACAAGCCCACAAAGGGACAGGGAGCTCCTGTAAGAAGAATTTGACGATGCAGAATCACCTCTTAAAATTATCATCGTACTTTTAGGGTTTCGATCCCAAATGGTAAAAACAGAACCCTTATGGAGCAACTTCGTCGGTCTGTCTGTCTGTCACACCTATTCATATCATCAACTACTCAAGCTATCAACTTGAAATTTGGAATAGTTTTAAAATATGCTTGCCCAACCTTATTTTAAACAAAATAATAAAAAATCGGTCAAGAGTGACTCAGACTCGCTCGCCGAGGGTTCCGATATACCTTTAGTATTTTTGGAAGCAATAAAGTCCATTTTTAGGACCGCAGAACTTAATTGGTTTGTAAAGGTTTTTTACAAATTTCTAAAAAAACTGTGCAATTTAGAAAGATATTTTTTTTTCTGTACATATTTACGTTAATTCCTATCGACTGTATTTAATTCAGATTTTTTCTTGTGCAACTTCGGAGATAAGGGGGGGGGGGGAATCGGTATTTTTTATTTATTTTTTTATCGTTATATGAAAACTAAGAGTTTTAAATAAACTAAATATATTTTGAAATGTACTAGTAAATCCCTAGTAAATCCCATTCATATGACCTAGTAACGACAATTTCAAATTTTGCCCCCTCTATTGGAGCCCCCTTTACAATAATGATAATTTTTTTGTAGTTTATTTGTTTGTTATCAAGTTGGGCAATCATGTTCTACAAAATTCAAGTTGGTAGCATGAGCGGTTGCTGAGATATACAGGTGTGACCACAGAACAACGATAGGGCCACTCCGCCTGCGCGCGCACCTCCCCAAAGAAGCGAAGAGAGTAAAAAAAATTGGTTCCTATTGACTAGGTAACCATCCAATTTATGTAAGCGCTTATTTTTAATGCACATCATAAACACATTCGTTGCCATAGAGACGCTGTCACTGGTTTTTTGCATCTTACTCTCTCGCAATAATGGTACTATGTTTATCGCACTCAAATGACGCTAGTAGTATGGGTGCGGAAAGCGTGTTAGTTTTAGTAAATGGCGACACTGATTTGTATTGAGTGAAATAAAGAATTCGTCTCTAGATGCAGAGCAAGACGCATAGACTTCAGAGCTCTGTGGGTGTGACAGACAGTCAGACTAAGTCATACCATAAGGGTATCGTTTTTACCTTTTTGGTTCGGAACCCTAAAATATTACTTTATTGCGTCTAAAAACACTATAAGTAAATCGGATTTCTGGGCGTGCGAGTCAGACTCGCACTTGACCAGTTTTTTTACACCCATTTTGCTTCAAAACTGCATTTTAGAAAATAAATGCAGAAAATCGTTTTTAAATCAAATTTAATTGAAAGCTGCATTGTCGTCCTCGGCCGATATTTGTTTTGGCTGCGGTCCAAGTTCATAGGCAAAGCGGATGACTATTAAATTTTACGTGTATGACAAAATTATGTTTTTGAACCAGAGAATGGGCAGCTGGGCTGCTAGGAAATGTGAGGAACAGAAAATGCATGTGACAGAGCTGAAGATGCTATGATGGTCCGGTGGAGTAACCCCCCGTGATACAAAAATAAACGAGTACATAAGGGGTACCTTTGCAGTTGCTCCTATACAAAATAAAATGAGGGAAAACCGACATCACTGGTCATATGGCCATGTTATGCGTCGAGACAGCGACCACATGACTAGACAAGTGATGGCAATATCGGAGGGAGAGCGTGGCAGAGGACGCTAACCGACCAAAACGATCGAAAGTGTTGTATCACTAAACGACTCGTGAGTGTTACACATAATTATTTATATGAACGGATAAACTCACGTTTTTTGCAATTTAACCTACGAACTTAAAAAGTGATGATGTCGTCAGTGTTTGGTGTTACACCTTCCCGCAGGAGAATAAGGAGCAACACAACCCATCAACTAAACGCGCCCCGTGTCTTCCGGAACTCTCCGCCCGAGCTCAACGAGCTGCGCTACGCAGTGCTCGGCGTGACACGGCGAGAGACGGAGGTCCGTGAAACTGCCGACCTCCCTGAAGAAGATCTTCTAATAAAATCGAAACTTGACGGTCCTATTCCGGCAATATAAAACGGAGTTTATCCGTTCATATAAATAATTACGATCAAAAGTAACCTAAAGACGCTAGGCATAACGCCTGAAATTGCAAGCAATCGACCAGAATGGCGCAAACAATATTAGGAGTGATGACCCCAAGACAAAAGCAAGGAGGATGATGAGAATGGTCAGCGGCGTCCTTCTACATAATATATTTCGTCCATGTTGCCAGACGCAACGCTAATAAGCATAGTGACTCTAGTTCTTCTTCTCCAAAAACATTATAATTATCTTCTTTGTGTTTTTGCTGTTTTTAGGGTTCCGTACCTCAAAAGAAAAAAACGGAACCCTTATAGGATCACTTTGTTGTCCATCTGTCTGTCTGTCTGTCAAGACCCTTTATCTCACGAACGGGTAATGGTATCAGGTTGAAATTAATACCATATATTAGGATCCATGAACCACACAAGATCTGATAATTTAAATTTTTTACAACGACGCAATCAAAAGATATGGCATTTTATGTCCTTATCTCCATACATTTATTCAAAAATGCAAAACCTACAGGGTACTTCCCGTTGACCTAAAATTATGAAATTTGGCAAGAAGCTAGGTTTCACAGTACAAACAAAGGGAAAAGTCTGAAATCATTAAATATTACAACTTTTCTCACAACTAATGGTAACCAATTGTGGTGAGCTCCCGTTTCAAGAACATTCATATAAGAGAAGGTTGTTGGATGGTCGCTGAGGCGATTTTTGTTTTAGTTCTATTTAAAAACGGGAACACTTACAAACTTGAAAATTGGTATGTTTATAGTACATAAGCTATAAACTAACAACAAATAATAAAATTTGGTCAAGCGCGTGTCGGACTCAAAAAATCTAGCACATTAACTTACTGAAATTTTAACTAATACAATTATGTTTATGTGGTGGTACGGAACCCTCAGTGCGCGAGTGCGACTCGCACTTGGCCGGTTTTTTTTGAACTTAAAATATTCTGACATTAATAGTATTCTTTCAGATCTGACATGAAAACGAATGTCTGGTGAGAGACGCAGGAATTAAATTTATCGTCATTCATTTTTTGCAGATTTTTCGCTTATTTTGTAAGCCTTATAACATTTATACATAGCCTGGCGTGATCCTAATCTTCATCATAAATCTTGATCGCCTAATGCACACTTGATTGCGTTTTATTAGCAAGAACTTTACACATTCTCTCTAACCTCTTTTGAATTGCAGACGCAGTGTTAACCTCGCATTACTCAGGCGCGGGTTTATTAAAATGCCTCTAGCACCGGTTCGGGCTGGGACCCTGTACATACAATCTGGTATATCAAGGCTACTGGACAAACCGGCAGAGGATAAAGTTCACGGAATTAGAGGAACAGATCAAGGATTGGACGACCGTTTAGGCAGGTAGGGTTTTCGTACAAAGTCCGTCTGAGAAAGTACCAACAAAGTATGACTGTTTGGCTTCGTAAGGTATGCCTGTGAAATAACCAGTACGAAAGCCATGATCATCATAGCTGTCAACGTGTTTTTCTTTTCTTTTTAATAAAATAGGGAGGCAGACGAGCAAATGGGCCACCTGATGGTAAGTGCTCACCATCGCCCATGGACACCCGCAACTCCAGGGGGATCACAGATGCGCTGCCGGCCTTTAAGATATTTATAGGCTCGTTTCTTGAAGGCTGCGATGTTGTACCGTCTGTTCTGTCTTCTTAGTATTAAATTACGCTATTCATAAACCGTGGGTGCTATGCTATGAGTGGTGGTGACTACTTAGCATCAGATGGGCCACGGTACCTGCTCGTTCATTCATTTGGGACATCAAATTTAGTCAATATTCCCAATGATATCCAGTGAAGGTGCTGCCCTGGGGACCGGTGTCAGGCCTGGCGCTTTTCGCACTTAAGGTATGAAGCTACAAGTTCCCGGCGGGCCCGTCTGGACGGGCCAATTCAGTTGCTTGCCGTGTGCTTGCCGGATCACATTTAGTTTGGATATTTAGTGCTTTGCCAGTCCATCGCTTATGATATAAACTAAAATGAAGGCAAATCATATTGTATCGCGTTTTGGCTGCTAAAATAATGTTAAGAATTCAAATCTCACCTTTGCCGGTGTTTAGTGTAGGAAGATGTGTTTTAGGTTCAATTTGTGGTGTCAGATATAATTGTGCTCACCGGACCCACCCATAAATATAAATTGATCATAGGTAGTCAATATAAGTTAGACTATAGCGATACACGTGTTTCATTGAATGCCCCTGGGTGAACACATCGAATAATGATGAGATTTGATGCCTGTTTCTAGGGACGGCCGTACGTGCTGTTGTTTGAATTAAACTTTGGCTCAATGATCACAACGTGTAGTTGAAGTAACTTTTTGGTAGAATTTCCATGCTCATCATCATCATATCGTATGGTTTGTAAGATTGATGACTGACCTCACAAACACTGATGCCAGTGTTTTTGAGCCGCAAAAGGCCTCTGACATGGCTCTTCAATAATTACTGCCGTAGATAGTTGCTTTTTGAAGCACTGAATCATCATGATTTTCGAACAATGAAGATCAAAGTGATTAATTGAATTCTGCATGATCTTACTAAACTAGGGAAAATTTTACAGTTTTTATTTTGACAGTGTCCAAACCCAAAACCTCAAACCACCAGAGCCGAAAGCTCTTAACACTAGACCACGAAGGTTGTTAAAATATTATTCCATACTTAATTAGTTATAACGAAGCATGTAGATAATATGATTTTTTTTTTATCAGAGTTGAGCTGCCAAATGTTGGTATAGTCGGTGGTGCCCATACTTTCTGTGCCGTAGGTCGCCCGCCCAATCGCCACTGAGAGTAAATATTTTTTAGTAAAAGTATTCAGTATTCCTCCATATGATAACGCCATTGAATTTTCCTACCTCACAGCTTACCTCCCTTGCACATCATTGGTGGAAATTCACCCTTACCCCGCAGTTTGGGTTTAACGTTGTCTACCACTGTCTTGGAGGAGCTTTGAATATTTTACCAGGACATTACATTTACTAGTACGTAATTGTTTCTAATAGTTATAATCTGCTGAAAACAATCCATTCAAGATATAAAATACCCCCCTTTCGTCACCCCACCCCCCTCTCAAGCGGCGACGGGAAACAGAACTTTGTCCGCACATAATGCAGCAGTAATGAGCGACTACCGGTCGCACTTGACATACTTACACTATGCTTTTAGCTGCCTACTTTGTACTTTACCTACAGGGTGACTTTGAAGACATTTGACTGACTTTGAGGGTAAGTTCTGTTATTGATATAGATATATATTGTATAGGTCTAATGAAATTTAAAGTTGTCGAATTTTTTTTACTATTTAAAAAAAATTCATCGTACTTGCCTAAAACATATGAAAGAAGCATAAATGATGCATTTTATTTTTTTGCACAATAATAATGCTCATTTTATTATTATTATTATTCTTATGCAAGTACTTTTGTGTATCGATTTTAAGTATATTTAACTTAATAAAATAAAAAATCCTCAGACCTATACAAATTGATCTACGTCGATTATATAATTTACCCTCAAAATTCGTCGAATGTCTTCAGTCACTCTGTAGATTCGTTCTTCCTGCTTGGATCGCGATTATTCCATATTCAACTGTGTTTTAATCCAATCATAAGAATAAATAATCTGATTAGAGTCAGTCAAAAAGTCATTACTAGAATTGTGACTACTTTATACGGATTTTCGTCGTAGAAAAATAAAAGCGATAGTTTAATGAGAACTCTTACTTTTCATTCTAGTGATAAATGACCGCAAAAATCAAAGAAAACAATACAATTCGTAAATAATAATAATACATGTATTCGTAACATTTGTGTACTTTCCTAAGGGCAAAAATTGATTTTATGCTAATTTAGACTATAGCGTCTATCTTATCTGTCAAATTTTGTAAAAATCTGCTTGAAAAAGTAGACTACAGTGCGACAAGGCTTATAAAGAACGTGGGTGGGGGCGCTGGTTTGTATGAGGAAAACTGTCAAAAGTGACGTTTCACAAGGTGGCGGTGTTAGTTCCTTTTTTTGCCACGTTCATTATAAGCCTTGTCGCACTCTAGACGTTTAGCGAATATATTTTTGTTTTTTGTTTGAGGTTATCTTGAAGTTGGCGCAATTTTTTTTTGTTGGCGAGTTCCCGTTTTGGAGACAAAGACACATCTTGGCTCCGTGCGCTACGTCATGATTTTTTAAAATTTCTGTCTATATAATGTCTCTTTTGAATATGTTTGATGTACCTACAAGGTTTAAATACAATAAACATAAGTCAATTTGTATTAGTCTATTTAACTATAGGCAATTATTTGAAGTTTGGAATAATTGTAGTAGGTATGTTACTCAGAGCACAAAACTGAACAACTTTGCTATAGAAGTATTAATCGAAAAACTACAAACAATTATGCTTGTCCCACTTGCTGGCGCAACGTTTGTATGGAAAAACCCAAAAAATCTCTAATTTTACCTATGTTTCTCTGGAAAAGCTTTTCATTTACATTTTCTAAGTAACATTCAAAAATTTTGCTATGTGTTGGACATATAACCCGTTATTGCGGACTTTGTACACGTGCCTTAAATAAAGTTATTCAAAATGGACCAGCACTTTGCATGCGAATTGGGAACAAACTTGGTTATGGGTCGCGCTACTAAAATGCATGAACATGCTAACCTTTTTAACTGACCATAGGATGCAGGGAAAATATATTATGTAAGGGATTCTCGTGTGGTGCCGGCAAAGAATAGTACCAACCCATCTCTACCCGTGGGTGTCGTAAGAGGCGACTTAGGGCTCATGAAGTGGATGATGGGCAGCAGCATCTTTTATCTGAATAACTTATCATCTTACATACTGCGGTCACCAACAACAGCGGTCGCCAGCCAGCCGCAACGCTTACAAGCGTGGTGACTATGATAAATCCCTTCCGGAGTACCACGTATTTTTTCTGGACTTCTGGAGAAAGCTCCCTGTCTTGTAGTGGACGTTTTCATTTATGGGATGCTATGAAGAGATTTTGTTTGGCTATTTGGTGTGGTTAATAGCCTGCCTTTTACTCCGGGGGCCGCGGGTTCCATCCCTACGCAGGGTAAACATTTGTGCGATGTACACGAATGTTTGTGCTGTATCTGGGTGTCATTCATCTATTATGTACTAGCTGTTGCCCGCGACTCCGTCCGCGTGGGGTTCAGAAAATTGTAGCTAATGACTTTTCCCATGGTTCAAACTATCTTCGTACCAAGTTTTTATCACAATCGGTTTATCGGATTAGTCATAAAAGCGTAACAGATAGACAGTGCAGTTCTCGCCTTTATATTGTTAGGTATACAGAGTACCGATAATACAGATTTTTGTAAATTAAACACCTCTTGTTTACGTGTGGACTGTTAGGTCGCCCACTATCCTCGTAAGTGTAAAATCATAGTCAAATTCCACGCAGAGTAACTATGATACGGGATTCGTTATTTCTTATACAAATAAAAACCGGTGAAGTGCGAGTCGGACTCGCGCGCCGAGGGTTCCGATATACCTATAGTATTTTTGGAAGCAATAAAGTCCATTTTCAGGACCGCAAAACTAAATTTGTTTGTAAAGGTTTTTTGCAGATTTCTGAAAAACTGTGCAACTTAGAAAGATCGTTTTATTTTTGCTGTAAAGTTTATATAAACTTCTGTCAACTGTAATTAATTCAGATTTTTCCTTACTCAAACTTCGGAGATAAGGGGGGGGGGAATGGTATTTTTCTTGACATTTTTCATCATAACTTTAAAACTAAGAAATTTTAAAAAATACAAAAATATATTTTAAAATGTACAAGTAAAGCCCTTTCATATGATATCCCACTCGACCTAGTAGCGACAATTTGAAATTTGGCCCCCCCTATTTTGGCCCCCTTTATATTAATAATCATACTTTTTTCAAAATTTTTTCTTGTGCAATTAAGTTGAGCAACTATATTCTAAAACTATTCCCAATTTCAGGTTGATAGCATAAGTGGTTGCTGAGATATAGAGGTGTGACAGACAGACGGACAGACAGACAGACAGAGAGACAGAGCGGCACCATAAGGGTTCCTTTTTTTACCATTTTGGTATCGGAACCCTAAAAACGCTTTTGTTATTATTACTTATAACATGTCACCTATCTGAACACTTTTGGTATTTTCCTACTTACTTCGTAAAGTGATGATTTTAATTGTTCAAAAATTATACAGAGGCTGTTTGGTATAAATATATCTGAAAGCCTCTCAGGTGGTTGATCTAACTTTCTCTGAGAAACATATGTCGAAATATGAAAAAAAAAATTAATTGAAAATACGCTATCAGCAACCACCTTAGAGGTTTGCAGACATTATACCAAACACCCTGTATATGAATTAAGATGTTTTAAATTGCTCTAATTCATTTTAAATAGTTTCATGGCCAGCGCTTCGCTACGGCAAAAGTGAAAACGGGAAAGCCCAAATTGCACATGCGTTAAAACGGCGCGGCGGAGCAACGACGGCGTAGCTCGTAGGCGCGCTACGAGCCAGACGCGTAGACGGCGTCCGACCGTCGTAGCAAACGCAAGACCGCTACGCCGCAACGCGACTCCATCACGAAACTTTTCATACTTTTCTAACTGTTAGAACTTTTTGTGCAGTGACTTTTAGATACTTTAAAATTTAATTTACGCTAACGTTTTGGTGTGATTTTTTTTTAAGTGTGTGTGATTGTGACTTGAAACTTTTTATGTGTTTTACTTTGCTATGTAAAGTAAAACTTTTGAAATGGCGCCTTTGAGGGTGCCTAGTGCAGATTTCTTTACAAACGACGACGTGACGGACTATCTAAACTTTTCTACTCAGCATCCTTATCATGAGACGAGGCATCACAACCGCCATCACACACATAGAGATCATAAAAGCCATAACGTTGTAGACATGATTTCCAATACGATAATAGAAGCTATAAATACAAAATTTATTCCTGATAACAGTGTGTTGCCAGATTTGGAACCTTTAACTTCACATATGGAGAAATCTGATCATCCATTAAGAATGAACATTACAATGAATCGTTCGGACTTTGGTGGAATTAATGAGGAACTGATGTACCGTCATAGTGGTGCGATGACGGCGGTGTACTGTGCGGCGTATCTGCTAGTGTTCATAGTGGGACTGGTCGGGAACTGTTTTGTGATCGCTGTGGTGTACCGGTCTCCGCGGATGAGAACTGTCACGAACTTCTTCATTGTGAACCTTGCTGTTGCTGATATCCTGGTCATCGTGTTCTGTTTGCCAGCAACGCTCATGTCAAATATCTTCGTCCGTGAGTATTTTAGATGTTTAATTGGCTATTTATTTAATTTAATAACTAACAGAGGTTACCGTGTGTAAAAAAATTTATAAAAGATAATTTTGGGTTTAAATTTATTTTTTAGAAATGTAAGTATTTGACTATTTAAATTTTTAAGTTTTTACGACTAGACTGTTTAAATGTGCGATACTTTCTGAGAAAAGAGGGTATCTGGTGGGATACCTGAAGGTCTATTCTTTTTACCCCTTAATGTATTAAATATTTTTGTAAAAGAAATTTTATGCAGGGAACTATTCTACTTTATTTCAACTATTAATTTGGTAATGTGTGCGACATCATCGAGATTTGTTCTGTTGTCTTCAAATTTCTAGGCACAATTTAGTGGTTTGTTTAATTATGTGTTTGTCAACAGCAAGGTAAGTAAATGTGGTTTAATATGTATTTTGGTTAAATATACGCGTGTCTTGTTATTAACTATTTCTTCAATACATCGTGTTGATTTTTCGTGTGAAATGCTGCGATACATTTCAGTTGAATAATAAGTTTTAAATACTCTGTACTCTTATAAATTTAAATGAACAAGAGAGACTATCTAGTAAAAAGACCTCGATTGTGTATAATAATAATAAATAACATACAAAAACATTTAACAACTCAACCTTATTCGTTCCTGCACTAAAACATAATATAGATTTTTTCTCTGAAACGATTACTTAGGAAATAAGGAAACGTCGTTATTTTAATACAGAAAAACGTTATGAGAAGTGTGGTGACGCTGAAAAATATTACCTTATGCTCGTTAGTGATAAATCAATGGTACTCTTGTGATGGTAAAAAATACTAGCTGTTTGGCGCATCGTTTGTTTAAAAAATTGAGCGTTAGAAGGAGCTATTTGCTATCCCTTCAGCTGTCATACCCCTTCTATGCCCCATCGTTATTTCTAAATTATTTTTTTTTACAAAAAAATCTTAATTCAGCATTAAAACTCAAATATAAAAAATGTTGGGTCTAGCCTTCATATTTAAATCTGCCCTGCCTGTTGTAAGGTTCTATAAAATCTCAATTTACTGGCAAATTTATTTTTTGATAAAAAATTGAAGTTAAAAATAACCGTGGAGCATAGAATATGAAATATAATATGGAGACTATTTAAAGGAAATAACACCTTCTAACACCCAATTCGATTTGGCACACATTGCGCTAAACGCCCTGTAATGCCCTGTATATCATAGAATGATGTTTTCGGCCTATAATTTTGGGATCATTTGTAATATAAAAATGAATTAATAATTGATCAACGACCATTATAATTCTACATTTTACCATATTAATTATTCTTATAAATAATATACTGAAATAAGTTACCTTTAAAAATTTAAATTTCACTCTCTAATCTACTTTAATCTAAATCATCTTTCCATACACTGCCAGGAGCAATTCCCTGATATTTTACGATCCCTTCATACCTCTTTACAGTAAGAACTCAATAAAATCTGTTCACTCATACTTATAATAACTAGGACAAAATCGTTTGCCAAAAAATATATTCTTATACTAAAAGTAGTTTATTTGTGAGACATTAAATTATATATTATGAATGGAGTATAAACGGACTTTTATGTAAATGTAAGGATCTGTTTCCAGAAAGAATAGAGGTTTATATCTTATGTAAAACAGTTTTATGAGGACAGTTTGAACGTTGGGGAAGATAAACTACATTAAAAAAACTATTGCGTTTCATGCATGACATGTTTTTGTTAACTGACTCTCATGTTTATATTATGAAACTAGCTGGTGCCTGCGACTTCGTCTGCCCAGGATAAATTGTAGCCTATGTGTTATTTTGATGTATAAGCTATATTATTGTAAAGTTTCATAAAAATCCATTCAGTAGTTTTTACGTGAAATAGCAACAAACATCTATACTTACAAACTTTCGCGTTAATAATATTAGTAGGATAGGATAGAAAGGAATTGAGAAACTTGAAGGAGACTAGAACGGAGACCTGAAGAGTAAGGAAGGAGACCTGAAGAATAAGGAACTTAGACTAAACGATTTTGACTGAATGATATAAATTGAAGTATTTCAAATCCCAAGTATGTAAATATTAAAATGCTTTTGAAATAAGAACTATTGCGACTCAAACTAACTATGAGATCTTCATGAATTTATATTGGAAAAATTTTAAACACAATATTTGACGGACGCAGTTTTCCTTTTTTCCATTCAAACACTTTTACAAGACTTCCAGACTGTTCCTTGCAATTAGTGTGATGTCTAAAACCAGTCTTAAGTGCAGACTTTCACAAGTACTGGATGATTGAAGTGATCTACAAATGGTAAAATAATTTTATGTCTAAAATTGTTTTTTTACTTAGCTAATGGACTGAAAATTATAGTAGAGGTCTTCAATTACTAAAAATTTTCATATAAAAAGCACGAAAGAGGTTGAAATTGTATACGGTACAAATTACGTATAATTTGTTTTAACAAAAACCTAATGGAGATCGGAACCTAGGCGACTAAGATCATCATATTTGATTGGCCTATTGGTGTAGTTGGTAGTGAGCCTGTCTTCTACACCGGGGGCTGCGGGTTCGATTCCCGCCCGGGGCAAACATTTGTGTGATGATGTGTAGGTGTTATTTATCTATTTATGTATATATATCAGTCTCCAGATCAGATTACTTTGTGTGAATTGTCCCACAATATATCTAACCCACGTGGACCAACAGATGACGCTGTTTCATTGTATGGGTTTTCTTGATTGCGTGAATATTGAAGCTTCGCTCAATAATACGGCGAAAACGAATTTTCTTTAGCTGTATCGATTTACTGCCTATATCAAACCCTGTATTGTAAATGTCGCTGTTACAAATATAATTGTTATAAATATTGCTCGTATAGGTATAGTGGTACCAGCGTAGGTATTTGATCGATATTTAACTTTCATTAAATATTAAATATCATTCATTAAATCATTAACAGTACAACTGTTATAGAAATATAACAAAACTTACATTTTATAAATTTTTCTAATATAAAGTTATAAAATGTCACAATTTATAATTTAAATTCAATATTAAATTAACAAATTTTCATAATCTACTTTTTTAATACTATTACATTTATAATGTTTAACGTTCGCTATTATTTCTCAGAAAAGACAAAGTACAATTTGATCAAAGAAAACTAAAGGATAAAAACCGGAATTCACATTGACACTCAATTAAAACAGAAGGTAGTCGTCGCTAAAAGCAATTCAAGTGAAGTGTCCAATAAGAGAATCGGTTGCTGAGTGAAAGGGATTTGCATATCGAGTGTGTAAAATTCCATTTAATATTTATTTTACTTAAGAATGATCTGTTAAAAACGGATGGGTTTTATAGAGTCTGTTTGACTGGGCTGTTAGTTTGTGTAGTTAGTAGTTAGACTGCCTTCTTCGCCGTGGGTCACGGGTTCGGTCCCCACCGAGGCAAACATTTCTCATGTGATGAACCGACACAAATTATTCAAAGACTCATCTAATGATACCCTACAACGTGGGGTGGAAGAGAAAAAAAAAAACATTCTCACTTTACATGAAGAGAATTACCCCAAAAAATATTATTTTAATGATTTTATTTTACCAATGTTTAGACGTGACTAATACATAAGTCAAATAACAGCTACCTAGTAATAAGGGTCGCTGAGCTAAGCCGCGGACAGACAGACAGACCTACAGACAGACCGACAGACCAACAGACAGACCGAAAGACAGACAGACCGACAGACAGACCGACAGACAGACCGACAGTCAGACCGACAGACAGACCGACAGACAGACCGACAGACAGACCGACAGACAGACCGACAGACAGACCGACAGACAGACCGACAGACAGACCGACAGACAGACCGACAGACAGACCGACAGACAGACCGACAGACAGACCGACAGACAGACCGACAGACAGACCGACAGACAGACCGACAGACAGACCGACAGACAGACCGACAGACAGACCGACAGACAGACCGACAGACAGACGGACAGACAGACCGACAGACAGACCGACAGACAGACCGACAGACAGACCGACAGACAGATCGACAGACAGACCGACAGACAGACCGACAGACAGACTGACAGACAGATCGACAGACAGACATGACAGAGTACATGATGAAACTATAAAGGTTCCTTGTTGACTACGGAACCCTAAAAAATATAAAATTTATATAAGTCAATTCCTAGATGTAGAAAAATAAACTAAGAACACACATAGAAAATACTTACGAAGAAACAACATGTATTCTTAAATCCCAAGCTTTCCGACATCAACAAGCAACAAAAAAAAATTAGAACGACGTCCCATCTTTTCAGTGCTACCCCGAGGCTAAAATTTTAAGACACATACTTGAAGATTATGATCCATAAAAGTTGGATCCGTGGCCCTCGATAGGTAGTTAGTACAGTCTTAGATAACATCTCTGGGTATTATGTAAGGCTTTGATGCTGGAAATGGTCTGCGTTTAATCGTCAACTTTGTATTAGACTTTGTGATTAGTATCCTAATCCCTCAGGGCTAGATCGAGGTCAAGAGTACCTACGCCTCATCTTCAACATAACATTCCATAAAACTTCCACTACAGGACAGGAAGCTCCCTCCTAAAATCCAGATTTTGCTGGAATAATGTGAAGGGGAAGTACCATAGTCACCACGCTTGATAGCGTTACGGCTGGCACCATAGACCGCGGTTGTTGGTGACCGCAGAATATAAGATGATGCGATTCAAAGAAGAATCATCATCATCTCTCTATACTAAAGTGATCAAGTGATTGAATCATACTCAAAAATTTACTTTCGATAGATAACTTTCCTTCTGGAAAGCTACTTACTAAATATTATTCACTGGATCATTTAGCTTAGGAAGAAAGCAACACCAATGAAAATACAGATTTTATACATTGCTGATTTTCCACAAACGCTTTACCAAAAACCTTGACTCCACTAGCAATGGATGTCGCAATGATTCAGGTTTCGCCTACAAAATCTAATGTTAGATAAGGCGCCTAGCAGTCTCAGCGTATACGACTATTTGAATAAGGGTGACATTATAAGAGCAATGCATCTTGTAGGGATGACCGGATCTATTTTTACGTAGTGGTAGGAGACCTTTTATTTTTATTTTGCTTTGCTTTCTATTTTTGCTAGTCTTAGCATGTTTTTAGTAAAATAGCTGCTATTTCTTACATCAGCATTGTTCCCATAGCTACTATTGCTTTACTCGTAGTAGTTGTTAAGCAAAATCAGAATCCATTAGAGGCTTCAAAACTTTGAAAACTAGTTGACCACTTAGTCTTTTTTATCTTTAGATATGGCAAGACAAAAAGCTGCGATAAGCTTATTAAAAGTTTAAGTTTCTTTATAATAAGCTAACACTTTCCTTATCAACAATACAAAAGTTTTAGCAATATACTTTATGGAGCTTTAATTTTGAAGACGTTACCTGCAACTAGCAGTAAATGCTTTTAATTCATTCCGAGACATGGGATGTTTTAGTTTATCAGAGGATAATTGGCGGCTTAAATACTCTATAATAGTTCTCTAATAACTGAGTCTGTAAATTGGCCCACAATTAAGTTGTCAACATAGTTACGGCGAGTTGGACATCAAATGTATAATAGATCAACTCCTTATTAATGTGATTAGTAAAGTTTTTCGATATATCGAAAGAGGGATGTATTGAAATTTCAACCTCATACTTTAGTTAAACGGTAGAAATTAAGTGTTAATCAAATTACTACTAACCTTATTTAGATAGTTTTAATAAATTATTTTACCCTAACAACCACATCTATAACCCCTACCCTGCTTAGTGCATGAATAAAAAAAAAATTTGGAAATTTTCATGCGACAAACGCAAACGCCTTGGTTGCAAAGTAGTGAAAAGTCTGATACCTACGTAACCCTATGAAGGAATCAATTAAAAAGAAACAGTCGAACAATTTTTTTTTTTAAATATCACAGGTGCAAACACAGGTGGGCCACCTGGTGGTAAGTGGTCACCAACGCCCATGACACCCACTGTCTTATTAGTGAAATAATTTGACACTAAAAAGACAGCAAAGCGCGTTACCAACCCTGAGAACTAAGAAGGTATGTCTCGTGCGCCGGTAATTTCACTGGCTCCCTTGCCCTTCCAACCGAAACACTGCTGCTTTCCGGCAGAAAAAGGCAAGGGGGTGGTACTTCCCCAGACGGAACTTTGCACAAAAGCCCTACCTGAAAATAGACCTGTAAAAAGAATACTCAAACATGGCCGGGTTTCCATAGTTGTATGAAACGTCACCTTTTAGCTATTAATAATTTTGAATGTATCCTGTAGGGTGTCCACCTCACCCTCTTTTCTTCGCAAAAAGAAGGTGAGTCTTTTTGCCACCCGTCACGTTTACAATATGAGAACCGGAAATAAATTACATCCGTGTCGCTATCACAAAAAAATCACGTAACTGTCAAACACCTCTTACTGAAGGAACTAGTTAATCAGCGCCTTCCCCAAACTTACCACAGACAATAACAATTTCCTCCAACTTGGTAACTATCTTGGAGCAAGAAGCAAAACTCCCAATGTGGGGGTGCCAGGAAAGTTGGACGCAAGCTGACAAATGAGGCGGAAAGTTGGTGTGGGCACACCTTTGTTGAAGTTGTCGTCATTATTGAGTGGGATTCGTTAAGTGGGTGGGTTTGGCTGACACAATTTAAATTAAAATAAAGATATTTTGTATTGTTAATTTTGAGCACTTAGCCTAGAACTCAACCCAAAGTAAAAAAACCTGCCAAGTACGAGTCTGAGGGTGCCGTACCACAAGTTAGTTC
The DNA here is from genome assembly GCA_947532105.1 of Athrips mouffetella. Lineage (NCBI taxonomy): Eukaryota > Metazoa > Arthropoda > Insecta > Lepidoptera > Gelechiidae > Athrips > Athrips mouffetella. The sequence continues at coordinate 755,997 of OX383964.1, forward strand.
CATAACTAAGACGGACGCGCAGTCACGCAGAAGTACATTAAAAGCACGAGAGTCCGACACGCATTTGACCAGTTTTTATAATTTTTTGTTATTCTCTAGCTTATGCACTATAAACATAACAATTTTCAAGCTAGTTAGTGTTCCTGTAAATACTACAGAGCTAAAATAAAAATCGAGTAAAAATCGCCTAAAAACAAGTTTTTAGTAGGGGAGCCCCCTTAATCTTTTATTTTTGGTATTTTTTTAACCAAAATACATAATCTATGAAAATTTCAACTGTCTACCTATTACGGTTCATGAGATACAGCCCGCTAATAGACAGTCATCGGAGACATATGTAATAGATTCCCGTTATTTCACCCTTTGGATACGGAACCCTAAAAAGAGTTGGTTGCCATACCAACCATTTTTTACAACTTTACACTTGCCAACCCAGCGTACCACAAGGATTACAGTTTGCGATCAGTGTACGTACAGTTTTATTAGGGAACACTTTAGCCAAATATGACCATCTTCAGGCTGATGTCAGAAAATGCACAAATGACACAAAATGCGTTCAAGACAATTTCTGTTACTACATTTTTTTTGTATAGATTTTCTTCTATGAAATAATCCAAAGTCAAGAAGATATTTACGTGTTACAAACAGTTTCACACTCATAAATTTATTGTTTGTAAGTAAAACATTTGTTTTCTTCTCGAATATATAAAACTCCCCGACCAGTAATGGAGGTGCTTACCGCATAGAAAAGAGGAATATTACGTCATGTGACACCGATGATATATTTTATTGTAACGTACTAGAACAGACTGTGTGAACAAAGTTTATTTATAGAAATGTGTGACTATTTATAGCTCTTTATGTCGCTGCATTTGACCGTCTTTTCCAGTATCTTTTTAAAGTTATCAACTTATATATCATGTCTCGTAATTTAAAACCTATTTAATTTAATTGGATTTGCCATTGACAGGAATATAAGAAGAAGCTATATTATGACTACACTATAACTGCGTCGACTATATTTTGTATTGCGCGTGGAGTAACAATATTAATAGTTTCAAAGAGAAAGTAGTTATGAAATTTCAAATATTCGTTCATGATTTTATTATTATTACGTTTATTTATTTACAATAAACATTATGTTTTGCAACAATGATAGATTTTTGATTGATTGATTTGCGACAACTTTGGCTATTATTAGATGACGCGGCATACTTTACTACGTTTATCTATGAAATCCATAAATATGAGCTTTTTGTGTCATAATAAACCAAAAAAAACTTACTGTATGTCATTTAAGCTGTTTTGTGCACTAAGACTTTTCATCGTGATGTCTTTTTATGTAACTCTATGATATTATACCATGTATCACTGGCTCACATGTCTACATTTTGTGCTGTATCTATTATAAGTAGGTAGATATGCTTACAAGCTTAACATGTTCCTATATTACTTCAGATCTGAGAAGCGCTTTCATAAAAACAAGTTCAGACTACGATAGTGTGACCAAATTATATATTTTTACTGTGACTGACTGATTTATTATACGGGGTTACTTTTTATACTATTTTATTTTACTCGGACCATACAGCTGAACATTTTTTCGAAACTAACCTATGTTTTTTAAGAAAAAAGTTTCATTTCACGCAAGAAAAATTTTCGGCGTTCCCATACAAACCTTACATTCTCGACAAATGGTTTTGTATGGGGCGACCAAATTTTTTTATTGCATTTCGACCCATGTTTCCATGTAAAAGTCGTTTAGTGTTGTGGTCTGGATAACAAATTGATTTTTTGTTAATACAATAAATAGCACTGTTTAGTTTATTGTTTTGACTTTCATAGCAACAATATATTTATAATTCAGCGGTAAATTTCCCATTTTTAATTAATTCTCAAGTATTCTGGCTACGTTGTTTGAGAGTTATTGGGTTGTTTTAATTTTGAAACAGTTCAGTAATTTTCATTGTTACACTTAAAAAGTGAGATAATAATTTTCTATTCAAAGTCTAGTCAGAATATCTAACCAATAACGCAAATTTGGAAAATTCTAAAATGTTTCTTTGAAATATTTTTTCTTTACTGTAAAAGATTCATGAAAGTGTTGTCTATACCCTTGAATATTAAATTATTTAATTCAAATAAATCTCGTAAAGAGTATCGACACTGAATATCTATTTTTCAATTTACAATTACATTATATCTTTTTTACAATTTTAAGTGTAAGGAACGGTGTACAAAAAACTGAAAGGGCGTGCTCAGTCAACGAAACTGAACAACTTTCCCAAAGAAAACTATGTTGGGAAATGAAAAAAAAAATTACCTCTCCATACAAATTGTCCACTCTGGTCGAACAGTTTGTATGGAGATGTCAAAATTTTTCTTTATTTCCCAACATATGTTTCTTAGGGAAAGTTGTTCAGTTTCGTTGACTGAGCACGCCCTTTTAGTTTTCAGTACACCGTCCCTTGCACCTTGTATATCATTTTGTATTTAAATAGCCTAAAAATGTAAGAATGTTGTAACTCAACTCCTAAACAAAAATAATAAAATCTGCTTTTTAACAACTGTGCGTCAGCATCTTCATAACATACTAAAACTCGGCAAGTTAAATTATGCAAACACTTTTTTATCTATTTATAACTTATTAGCTATTTCACGTTGTTTAAAAGTTCGTAGAAAAAAGTTATTCATATTTTAATTAAAATGGTGTATTTGTGTCACAATTTAAAAGTCGTCTTAGCCTGATCCTGTGACTACGGAGTCGGCTTCGTAAACTCCACTTGTTTTAACACCAGGGCGAGCTGCCATCTGACTTCCACAACCCAGAGGGCCAATCAGGCCCATTCCTAAGGCTGGTTTTCCACCAGAGCTGTATGAGATAGCTAAGCTGTAAGCTGGAAAATTCAAACCATCACGTCCCCATTAGGCTCACAGTGAGCCGTTCACTGTCAGCCGACTGACTCTGAGCGGCGTATCGGTCGCGAACTCAATGTTTAGTTAGCGGCGAACTGTAGCATATTAGCCGCGAACCACTTGCTAATTCTTGGGAGGGAGGGTACGGTCAGTTTATATGAACGCTTGACGCTACGCAGTGTATCAGCGGCGTAGTGAGTTGACTGCGCCGCCGACCGCTAGCATAGTTCGCGGCGACTCAGCTGCTCACTGAATGAATCCACAAGCAAAACGCCACAAACTGCGTACAGTAGACACTGAATGGACACTTATTATATTGGGAGGCGATCTGGAGGCAAACAGTGAATGGCTCTCTGTGACCGTAATGGGGACTGCACATTTTATAAGCTAGGAAAATGGATCAATCTTATTGGTTGGAATTTTCCCAGCTCACTGCTCAGCTCCCTCGCACAGAACACTACCCTAAATAAGGTTTAAACAGGTATCCTGATTGTCAGTGTTTTCTAGCCGCCAAATGGAAAAGCTTTTACTTGGCTGGAGACACAGAAGATCAAAATACATTGACCGCGGCGTAGACAGATTCACAAGATAGTTTGTTACAAAACATTACCCAACTTATTCGATTCGACCCTTATATTGGGTGTACTAAAAATGGAATGCTCTTAAAGCAAAAATTAAAATAAAACAAACCCTTTTTAGCACTTTGTATGATAATTTCTGTTTTTAAGATCATGTCACAAGTCCTTCAGATATATACTAAAAAAAAATTGCGTCTAGAATGTGCATTAATCAATGAAATATTTCAAACATAATTCGAGTCGCCGAATGGCCTCCAATGTGCTTAAACGCCCATTATATAAAATATTACGTCATGTGCCTTCTAAACTAAGAATAATTAATAATAAATACCACAAGGAATATCTTTCATCTTGCTTTCAATAAAAAATCTGCATCGCTTAGCTAAAGAAACAATTTTATTATTGACAAATTTACCACGAGCGGTTCAACAAGAAGACCAGGAAAACATAAATATGGAGAGAGAATCTCCGAACGAAATACAGGCCGGAATCTGATCAACCGAAAGTTAATTACTCTCAGAATCAATCAGTGCCTTGTACACCCTGTATACACGGTATTTCTATCTCTATACCACTAGGGGTCATGACCTCTGCTTACAATCACTGAAAGAAAGGCAAACTTTATTTTTATTAATCGCATTTCTAAGTCAATAGGACCTTCGTACTGAAAGTACTGAAACGACGAGAACGATATACGTTACGTTTTTTCTTAGGCATTGTATTATGAAGCTCGCTGCCAAAGGAGTGATGTATATAATTTAATACAGTATATTGTGTTTAGTGATAGTCGACAGAATACAATAGCGATAGAGGCAGAAAATTATGATAATACGTGGAATGAGGAAACTGCTGTTTTGCTGATTTTCGTGTTGATTTATTTTATAGCATTATTAGGCCTAACATAGAAGGGCTTTTCTTTTGCTGTTAAGATTTTTTTACCTTTAAATAAAATCGAGAATCATTGGAAAAGTTTAGTTTTTTATTCTAAACAACATTCTACAATTTGGCTAAGTGTAGCAACGGAACATTCCGTCAAGTCTGACCAGAGATGAAATTCCGTGGAACTTATCTTAAGGTCTTATCACTTGTGACATTTAATTTGTGGTTGCGAATCGATCCGCTTCTAAAATTCCGCAGATGTGTCACTACACTAGGGGTAAAAAAAAATCCGTGCCCTATTTGCTCGTTTACTCACTTGTGATATAAAAATATTTGGTCTTAGTTAAACCATAGAAAAAAAAGTAATCTTATTGGTACAAGTGTAGAATAAACTTTTCTCGACGAGTTTTCACTATCCGAGCCATAATTCTCACTCAATAAAAAGACTACATTGCCACTTCAAAATGTTACTTCAAGTAATACTTACAAGGGCTATTCGATCGGCCACAAAACGAAACAACTATGATATCCAATACAGAATATCGTCTAGACGTCCGCAATAATAATGTGGTTTCAACTTACACTTAAAATTGTTTTTCCGTGCTGAAATGGTTCTTTTTTATTTTTAGCTATTGAAATAGGAAACCCAAAAAAATATGTTATTATTTTTTGGTTTCCTATTGCAGTCTTAAAGAAAAAGCAAACAATTTTTAGGGTTCCGAATCCAAAGGCTTGCTGGTGTGGAATAGTATTAACTCGTCTCTATCCGTGGGTATTGTAAGGGGCAACTAAGAGATAACAAGCCAAAGAATGAGCAGCTTCGTTATTCTGTTACCGTATCATCTAAAATACTGCGTACACCAACAACCGCTGTCCATCGTGCCAGTCGCTAAGCTAACAAGCGTGATAACTATGGTATTATGGTGTACCTCCAAATTGTAACGCGCGATTTGCTGTAATTCTGGAGAGAGACTGAATTATCCAAAGGGAACCACAGGACCTTAAACCTTCTCCATCTATTAGTCAAACCTTGAAAAGACTTTGATCTTTTGAACCTAAGTAAATAGCAGTTGAAACTTTAACAACATTTTAAAACAATCTAGATCGTGCTATTGTGTGACAGTACCGGAACCCTCTGTGCGCAAGTTTTACTCGCACTTGACTGGTTTTTTGCTTTATATCTCTTAAAAATAACTTGTTTGATATCGTATTCGAGTGGGATTTTTGGAATATCGTTTCCCTCATACGCATTTTATACGCTTACATTGTTGATGCTTAATTGGCTATTAGTTTACAATAACAACTTTGTCCTTAGGATACGTAAATAGCTCCTTTTGATCTCAATTAAATTGCTAACTAGATAAATATCGTTCATGTTGTGTCAGACCTTCGGAACTAATAAATTATTTATATGCGATAAAAAGTTTTTCTGTAATGTTTGGGATCAAAACAGCTGTTGATTGTACTCAATATTATCGAGTGAAGTTAAAGTAAACTTGTTTATACTTTGCCGTGTTTGTATTGAATCATACTAACTTGAATATTGAGTGTGGTAAAATTACGTGGAACAAGGGGTATTGTTCGAAGTCACAAAACTACTGTCAACACCGAATAATCACGGTGTTCTCCACGAGGCATAAAAATACGTAGACCTTCGGTCAATTTAAATTATACTCGCAAGAAAATTTCTTTTCACCTCACTCGCTCTAAAAACTTGACTTTGACTATTGAAATTTGCGTGCAAAAGTCATTTTGTCCCCTATGGATCGGGAGCCGACACAAAGTTTTCATTGTTTTTTCTTGTGATATTCAAGGCAAAAACGAGATGTCTCAGTAGATAGGGGACAATCAGAGGATCAAGAAAAACTATGTCAGAACTTTTAGACCAGAGCCCAGTGTTCAGGAGGCCTTTTCCAGATTTTCAGGCTGATCTGTTTAAGATAAAACCCTTGACTATCTTGTCTGGGAAATGCTTTTTAGATCGTCATTAGCTACTCTATATGAGCTGTAACTTTTTTTTGCAGACATAGACCAAAAAGTGTTATTTCCTCAGACGTACTTTGCACGAAAGCCTTACAATCCAGGGGTTTTTAGAACCCCGTACAATAATAGCTTTAGTTGTTTGTTAGTAATTCATTAAGTTTCATTAAGTTTGTGATAAATTTTTGGTTTGTTGTTGGTAATAAATAACTAAGCATAATTAATTATTGGTGAAAGATGTGTATGCCTGTAAGTGACATGTTCATAGAGTTTAAGTCCTATTTTTATTTTTGTAAAATTTATGTATGAATGTGTCGTTGGTGTACCTATTTCAATAAAATAAAAAATAAAATAAACTCCCTGGGTGCTGCAAGTTTGATAGTTTTAGTGGGCGAAGTTTGAAACGTAACAGTTTTGCTATATTAATAACGAGAATAACTCAAGTTTGGCAACACTGAAACTTCGCCACTGAATTTGAATAGATAACTACATAGTAATAAAATAACGATTTGTACAAGCGAACGAGAAAGTATTGATTTTAATTTAAATCTTAGTTTCAAATATTCTATATTTTATATTATTACTAGCTGTTGCCCGCGACCATCCATCCATCCACCCTTCCGTCTATCTATCTGTCGTCCGTCCGTCTGTCCAACCGTCTGTCCAACCGTCCGTCAAACCACTCCTGTCCCTGCCCCTCCCCCCCATATCAAAATCTAATAAAAAAAACTATTTCAGAAAATAACCAACAAACCAGGGTTGGTATTCCGAAGTTTTATCGGAGCTCCGATATTATCGAATTGACAACAACAATTACCTTTGGAAATTTACTTTGTATGGGAATTTCCTTGTCAAAGGCCAAACCATAGACTAATTATCGATATTATCGTAATTTCATTTCGGAATACGACAGCAGACTATTAGGATGAAAAACAAACTTTGTCGTTTATGGTTTCTTTTCATTTTCCAATCTTAAGAATCTCTAAAATTCTTATCGAATCTTATCATAAGGGTCTTCCCTGTTACGTCTCTACATTCTACAGTTTTACTCTGAATTAAATATAGGTAAGGACTAAAAACTAAATGCCCTTTTAGTCCTAAAAACTAAAAGGGCATCAGTCACCAAAACTGACCAACCTTCAATGAATTAAAAAAATCTGCATCTCCATACAAATCTATAAACTTGAACGTACGAACCGTCCCTTACACTCTGCATATAAAAACACAGCCGAATTTTATTCCTAATTATGAAACTCATTATAAAAGTACAATTACTTTACTAAATATTTTCCTGTTTCGTAACAGTCTTATCGCACCGGCGGCCATTATTTTTGGCTAGACCATAGCACCCGCCAATACCCAGTGGGCAGAACAAAATATGTCACGGTCGGGCCCGAGAATGTAGCGAGCCACCATCATACTATGTGAGATAAGATCTACCGTGTGTAACGGGATGTATGCTATGGTGAAATATTGTAATACGTAATGGTTCTGATTAGGGATAATGAGTTCGAAAATCTATGTGTGTGAGTCACAGATTTAAAATATACTATACTCTGTCTGTAGAATACACTAGCTTAGTACCTACTTTTTAGTGCTAATGGTAACCTTGCAAAATTTTGAAGGAGGTGCGTAGTTTTTGTTAAAATTATTTTTATGTCTGAGTAAAGCTGTATGTATGAAGCTGTAATCAAAGAATTTCATAATCAGCTCACGGGACACTAACTGGGGGCGTTTCAAATTGGCACACAAAATAAGCTGTCATTCGTGTAGAAAAATCGTACCCAGAGACAGGCTTGTTTCACTCCGCACTGTAGGTATGACCCGCGACGCTCGAGTGCATCTATAAACTCTCAATATATCTATTCTGAAACCCAGTGTATGTAACTAAGCATGAAACAAAGGCGATATGTAAGTTTTTTTGGGTATTCTAAAGAGAAATATCTTTATATTTACCCAATATCTTGCCGTGATTTTCAGGTATGTATTTATTGACCATTAAAGTGAGGCCATCACCAAGACCAAAACATGATTAGTGAACATCGACTCGACAAAATAAAAATCCAAAGTTGCCTCTTCAATTTTCATTTATTCCTCTTTATGTGGAATCGGAGGTATTTTAAGTAGTGAAATTAAGTATACAGAATGGTATTTGTAGTTGCTAGGGTTTGCCCAACCTAAAATTTTATTTTATTACTTAGTTTTTACAAAAAGTCGATATTTTATATCAGGCGCTTACGTCATTTAGTTTTGGTAACACGCACAGTATATCTGTCGCAATCGAATGCGTTGCGGATTGCGCACTTTATCCCTTTCTTTCAAGCGAAAAGACTGCGCGCACTGTCAAATATCTATCTTTTCCCATAGCCTCTTAAGAATGAACAGTATTGTCGTTCTTTTTTCTTGACAGAAGAAAAAACGTTATGCAAAGGTTTAATTCAGTTTTCATCTTGACATAATCAACATTAAACAACATATTTTATGCTATATTAATCTGGTTATCATAAGCATGGTCAAGATACTACATAAGGACTCTTTCTTCCCATCAAACATTAAAAACTGAACAACCAAAATATGTTACTTTCCACCTTCATTTTTGAACTCGCTTTTTGGAGTCGAAAGTGCATGCTACCATAAGGTTCCTTTTGACTTGAAACGCCACATATAAATGGGGTCCTATATAAAAAGTGATCATAATTTTAGCATGTTGACCATGAAACTGTACAACTTTCCCAAAGGAATATAGATAGAAATACGAAAAGCCAAATTTGACCTCCCATACAAAATGCGCTATCAGCTGATGCAGTTTCTATGGGAAGTCAAAATTAGATTTTCGTATTTCTACGTATGTTCAGTTTCATGGTCTGAGTAACACACTAAAATTATGTTCACTATTTTATTAGGACCTTATACCCATACAGGGTTATTTTGGACCCCTGGCCAAATTTTAGTATGTTGCTTAGAATACGAATCTGAACAACTTTCCCAAAAGAACATGGGTCGGTAAACAATAAAAAATTTTGGCCATCCCATACAAATCAAACAAACAAACATTTTTCTCGTTTTTCGACCCATGTTCCTTTGGGAAAGTTGTTCAGATTCGTGTTCTAAGCAACATACAAAAATTTGGCCAGGGGTCCTACAATAACCCTGTATAGGTATTTGAAGGGATTATAAGTCACAGTCTTTGTTATATGACGGGTAAGGTGAACTAAACACATGTGGTTACGTAATTAACACGTTCCGAGTTTGGTCACGTGTCCGACCCTCTCAAAACAGTTGTAGCGTCGGCATAACAATCAAATAAATACCTTTCTCGCTCCGCTCGAAAGTAAAAACTGAGAACACTAAATTCATTTTATTGTTTATTTTGACAGAAACATTGACGAATTTTAATAAAAACAAAACTTTATTGTATCACTCATTTTTGTTTTGATCGAGTGATTTTTACTTTTAGGAAACAGAAATGCGATTTAATAAAGAATTTAAAAAATTCGTCGTATATTTAAAGGCTTATTCTGAATGTTTAATGCAGCCATTTCTAAAATAACTCCAATATTTTCAGATGTTATACAGAAGTTTGTATCATTGTATGTTCTTGATCCTTCATGGCTAGATGTCTGAAGATATTTTAGTGTTTGGCAGGAAGATAGCCTTTTTGTTATAAATAAGCATAATACCGCTCATTACTGTTTTTTTACGCATTAGGCATCGCGGAGAACGTTGACGAATAAAAATTATGTTCAAAATTATGTTCTTCACATCATCATCATAACATCCCATGAAACTTCCACAGATGGACAAGGAGCTCCCTCCGGAATTCCAGAAAAACACTTGGGATGTTCTGGAGAGAAAGTACCACGCATGTTGGCGTTGCTGCTGGCACCATGGACCGCGGTTGTTGGTGACAGCAGTATGTAAGATGGTACTATATAAAGGAGGAAGCTGCTGCCCATCCTCCGGTTTATAATCCCTTAGTCGCCTCTTATGACATCCTCTTATCATCTTATGATATATGGTAGATATGGGTTGGTACTATTCTTTGCCGGCACCACACGGGCTGATCTGTTTTTACAAACGTCATACAAATGATTCAAAATGAACACTTACTAATTTTCAACAACTTTTGTTTTACGACTTTTCTAACAACGCACGAAAAATTTCCAACTTCCCATACAAAATGGGTCGGTTATGTGACCACTTTAGTATGGGGAGTCAAAATTTTTTTGAGCGTTGTTAGCAAAGTCGTAGAACAAAAGTTGTTGCTTTTGACCTCTGTAATAAAGAGGGCATACGCATATCAGGTCGAAAAAAATAACCTTGTATACTAGTAACAAAAGCTCACCAACAGATGGCGCTGCAGGTTTTCTGAATCGTGCTATTTTCAAGGAATCCTTAAAAAACGGAGAATTGAATTTTCCCAGACAAGAGACCTAGGTAGATCGATTTTTCGCCCCTAAAAACCCTCGTATGGTAAATTTCATCGAAATCATTAAAGCCGTTTTCGAGAAACTGATTAAAAATATATATATCGTTTTATAGTGTAGATTTTTTTTATGATATATGTGAGCAAACGAGCAGAAGGGCCACCTGAAAGTCCACCAGGGCCCTGGGGCATTTAATTAAATTATTTTAAAAATTCTGCTAAATCCTGGGTACTCAAAAAAACACTCATTCCTATAAATAAATAACAAAACACTCCATCATGTAGGAATCAATCTAAAAGTTTTCAGCTCAATCAAACCTTTCAATTTTAATTGAGTTCTAGAAATAACCCTTTCATTGAAGGCTTTTATTTCATTAATTTCTTTAAAACCGAGGTATCAAATTAAAATTTTAACTAAATTAAATACTCAAACTTTAGACAAACTTCATTTCACATTAAAGGTAGTAAACTAAGGTCTGTTTGGATTGAAAGGAATATTAATTAATGTTTTTGTAAGGTTTATTTTTGAAGTCGATTTATATTATAATTATCACTGGATCTTTACTTTAATTAATAAATATAGTGAAGGATCTTCTTTAATTGTTTTTTAATCGTATTAAACCAGTATCAACGCAATGAAATTTTTTTTTTACAAAATATCTGAAAGACAAAATTACTGAAAAGTATACCTACCTTTAATGTTTGTGAAGCGATGTAGTTTAGCTGACGTCATTAAGATTTTAATATCCAACATTGATTAAACTAATACAAACATAAAAAACTTACATAGGAAATGGTAAGTTATATTTTTAGATATTTTATTGTTTAACTTCAAAGGATGTAATTTTATATAACATTTTTTTAACATTAGTTTTTAATTTTTCGTAATGTGAGAAATTGTAACCATGATAACAAATATAATCTTTCAAAAAAGGTCAACGTTTTTACTTTTTATTTTTACGGTTTAAATATAACTGTTTAGAAAATCGGGTAGTTTTTCCTTAGAAGTGATTTGTTTTGCCAATCGTCCAGAACTGATTAATTCCAAGCGGCATCTGGCACTTGGCGACAGGTTTAGTGCTGCATTTCATTCAGAGACACTCTTTCAACAGTTCTGTTCTCCTAGTACTTTAAACCATTAATAAAATTGAAATATTTCCAACAACTAAATTGTAGGATACACATAAAATAATGAGTTACTTGCTACGTTTCATCTACGACGTAGTAACAATATGCTACGAGGAAATATGTGATTATTGCTCTTGGATGACTGCAGCTAATGAAATAATAACTAAAGCCACAATATAAAAGTACTCATCATAGAGAACTGACACTCTCCCCCCCCTTGGAACCTATCCCCTCACACCCGCGCCCCGCCCGCGCCATTCTCATGGTTCGCAGCCGGATCTAGTTTTACTGAATACGGGCCTTCGCTTCTGTCAATAACAAATGACAGGTGGTGATGTCGCGTTCGTTTTATGTAGTATCCAGGGTATTATTAATTTACTTCAGAACGCACGTTATGCTGTTCTTGGTTACTATCTTTGCTTTGAAACTCTTGACAAAAGGATAATTTAGATTTGCCTCAAGGTCAAAAAAAACAAATTAGAGTCAAAAGTCCTTCACTCAACAATAATGTTGTTTGGGGTTTAAACTGCTTATGATCACAAAATTTTTACAACAAAATATAATTTGTAAAAATTATGCTCTATGAGAAAAATCTATTTATCTAGTACGAAATATTGTAGATCTGTTGTTATCAAAATATGTGGTCGTTTGGTATGAGGTCCGCCATTAGTGCTGTTTACGACCCATCAGCGAACAAGTGCCGTATCTCTAGTTACGCCCTTTTTATCGACATGACGCTACTTAAGCAGTTTCGTATGGCTTATGGGAATTGTTCTGCAATCTGATGGGATTGTTTTATTTTAGATATAAGCATTTTTTAGGGCTGTGGTTAGAAATATGGGGGTTTAAAAATGTATACATGATTTTGAATTCAACTTTTTTTGCCTGAATCAGATTTCCGTAATCTTAACAGATGTTAAAAAGTATGTCTTGTTTGTAGTAGGTGTAAAGAATTACTTTATAATCGTAAAGTACCAGTCTGTAATAGTAGTTTATGCAACTGTCATATAAAACAGGTTATTAAAACACGAGTTTGGGTTTATCACATGAGGCGTAGCCGAATGTGATAATAGCATCAAACGAGTGTTTTAATACCATATTATATGCAGTTGCGTATACTACTTTATCTTCACTCATGCAATAGGTTTCTTTACTTATAATAAAAATGATAAAAATTAAACAAAAGTAAGTAAACAACAATGGTAACTTATATTATGTATATTACAGTTCTGATATGAGTCTGAAGAAGCCGCCTTAATATATCCGCTAGATCTTCTTTGAAATATACAAGCAGAACATTTTCTTAACAAGACATGGTTTTCTTTTCGATTTTCATTCTTTCCCAATTCATTGTAGGTTATGTCATAAAATGTCCTAGACTAATATGGGAGAAGATCATAAGTTATTAAGTATCTTCTGGTTTAACTGCAGTATCCTGACTGCACCACTTTATCTTCTTTTTCAATAAACTTTCACATTACTTTCACGGGCACAAAAAACTTGAAAAAGGTAAATATTTGAAAATGGCGGCAAATCTAATATCTATTTCCTTATAATTTCAGGCTGCGCGCGCATATTTTCCACTACAGATAAAATTATTGTAACTATAGTAACTGTTACTGTAACTGCTCCAAAATAATAGGTTGTTTATAAAGCACACTTTGTAAATATGCTACTAATATTTGACAGCTACTAAGGAAAACTGCTACATTTATAACCGTCTCTCTAAAAGACCTTATATTCAGTCTTCTTTAAAAAGGTTTAGGTTCAAGAAGAATTTTATCCAAGTGTTATGTTATGATTAAAAAGTTAAATTACGTAACACCTTTGCAAAATTTTCATACAAAAATCGTTACGTAATGGTAACTTTTTAATTTTTTATGCATACTCTGCGTAATATTCAGCCTTATGTACCAACTTTTTGAATCATAATTCAAAGATTACGACATGAGTGTAGATAAAATTGATTATATTTGGTGCAAAAAATTAAGTAAATTTTAAGTTGAAAATGATTTTTATTTTAACACTTCCTGTGTTCGGATAAATCTACAAAGTAGAAAATCGCAAAATTTCACAACCACAGGCAGGATTCGAACCTGCGTCTTCTGCGTAAGTACCGCAGACGCTTTACCAACTAGGCTACTGTGGTCCTGCCCGATGTTGTGAAATTTAGCGACCTCTATACGCATTCCAACGTTGCGTTTGTGCTGCCACCTAGCAAGCATTTTTGCTGTACTAGCTCAACTAGTCCATCATTGCAGACAGATTTCGAGTTGAAAATTGGTAACACTACGTATAATTGAAAATGATTTTTATTTTAATAAAAAATAAAAATCATTTTCAATTATACGTAGTGTTACCAATTTTCAACTTACTTTTATTTTAATAAAAAATAAAAATAATTTTCAATTATACGTAGTGTTACCAATTTTCAACTCGAAATCTGTCTGCAATGATGGACTAGTTGAGCTAGTACAGCAAAAATGCTTGCTAGGTGGCAGCACAAACGCAACGTTGGAATGCGTATAGAGGTCGCTAAATTTCACAACATCGGGCAGGACCACAGTAGCCTAGTTGGTAAAGCGTCTGCGGTACTTACGCAGAAGACGCAGGTTCGAATCCTGCCTGTGGTTGTGAAATTTTGCGATTTTCTACTTTGTAAATTTTAAGTTATTAAATTTTTAAGTAGAGATAATATGCCATACGATAAATAAATCCATTTATTTGCATTCAAATGGTATAAAGGAGGTCTTAAATCTAATACAATTTCTCATTTGATACCTTATTAGGTGTAGCAATTAAATAATTACCGTTTATATATTACATGCTTTGGAACAATAACTCATTTGTTAATTAGGTAATCAAATCAATATTACTTTTCTTATTTCCTAGAACGTAAATTTTAAACACTAATTTTTTTTAATTTAAAATTTACATTTATTAAGAAAATCTTGTTCAATAAGATGTTCCTTGAGTTTAAAGTTAAATATTTTTACATAAATTTAATTGTGTCCGGAATTCGCAAAGGAAACTTACATGTAAGGTACCTTGAAACTTGGCTCATAAACAGGAATAGGATCATTAAAGATAAATAAAAAATACCAATTTTTTTTGGCCATAAATGACGAAGTTTAAAAAAAAATCGTTTTCGTCATGATGATTAGTCATTGCCTGTCATAAAAAAACTAACAGCTGTATAAACCGACCACAGACTACTTAGAACAGTTGTCAGTTTTTTTAAGACTGGCCATGGCTACGTTTCATTCTGCCATACGGATAATCGATACTTGACAAGACAAAATAAATTTTTAACTTTATTATTTGCAACCGAAAAAAAATCGTATTTTTTATTTTTACTTATTGACCTTATCCCTGTCTATGAGCCAAGTTTCGAGGTACCTTACACATACGTTTCCTATGCAAATTTTTGCTGCTGAGTAGTATGGTCCTTTTCGAATTAACTACATGTTTAGGTTTGGGAGTTAGAGATCATATGTATATTGTAGTGTTATGTTATGATTGGGTTGAATGCCATTTTGCAAAATAAATGCATATTACGCCGAACAAAAACTGGGTGAGGTTGTGATGATGATTTTAATTTCTATATTTTTGTTGATAGTATAGTGTCTGTAGCAAATTACTTTCATAATAAACTGTCTTTGTATAAGCCAAGAAGCCTCTTTTTTATACAATAACAGACTAACTTAAAGGCCGGCAGCCCACCTGTGACCCCCCTGGTGTTGCAGGTGTCTATGGGCGTCGGTGTTCACTTTCCATCAAATGACCCGTCTGCTCGCGTGCCTCGCTCTTCTATAAAAAAAAACTCAAACTCCCCTCCTGACATATTCCATTAAAAAGAGCCTACGATTAAATTAAATATCCAATTCCAGAAGTCAATCAAGTCGCCTGTACCATTTGACAAAAATAATGAGGAGCAAGAAATCTGCCTCAAATTATTCCAGCTTTTGTTCGAAGTACAATTCAAATTGAGGACGTCTGTCGAACAAATCTTAAAACTGATCAAACAAGTTTTTAAGTAGTCGCTATACAGAGTGTGAGAGGTTTATGTTTTGAGAGTAAAGGGGCCAGGCTCCTACGGTCACTGCGACGTGAGTAGATCTAATGCCATTGAGACAGGTTGGTATATACTGAAAAGGCACTGTCAGTCAACGTAACTGAACAACTTTTAATGTAAAAAGGTTTCAGGGACTGTCCATTCAAGTTAACAATTTTGTAAGGAGAGGCCGATTTTTTTACATTGCTTAAAAGTTTTATTCACTGAAAATTGTTTAGTTACGTTAACTGATTATTCCATGATTATTCCCTTTCAGTATTTGACAATCTGTCCCTTACACCCAGTATAAGTTTGGAAAGTAAAAAAAGTAAAAAAAGCTTTTTTTTACATTGGCAGTGTTTTTAAAATTTTACATTTAAAAATAGCACAACACAAACCATTAAAACAAAAATTCATGTTTATTATAAATATGTCCTCCTTGTGGTGCCGGCAAAGAATAGTACCAACCTATCTCTATCTGTGGGAGTTGTTAAAGGCGACTTAGGGCTTATGAACCGGAGAACGCGCAGCAGCATCTTCCTTTGTATCTTACCATCTTATACACTGCGGTCACCAACAATAGTGGTCGCCAACCGCAACGCTTACAAGCGTGGTGACTATGGTAAATCCCCTCCAAAGTACCACGTGTTTTTGCTGGAGTTCTGGAGAGAGTCCCTGTAATGAGTAAGGTGGACGTTTAATGGGATGTTTTTAAGATGTATGTATGAGAAATACACATTTCTAACATAATGTACCAAAAATTGAGCTTTAAGCAAGCTCAAAGTATTTTTTATGACAAGTACTCAGGAAGAGGTGATTATTAAAATTTGAGAATATTCAGTGAGTTGTTGAAAAGTTTGGGAGCGATAGCCCCTTTGATTGACTGGCTTTTGATTGAATATGAATAGCTGGTTTCCCAAGAAACTGGTAAGATCTACATAAATAATGGATGACTGGTTTTATTATAGCGCAGAAGTGCTGTCACCTTTAGGATGGCTCAGCTAAATTTCAACAGGCCAAATAAAAAAGAAGCCCGAATTGACAAATACATAAAAAAGGGTGATGCATAAATTGAAAAAAAAAATGACACAGTTGCTTTTTTCCTTTTTTGTGTGCCTCAAATTACCGAAAAAGCGCTTTTCTTCATGTTTCCAAATGGCCACAGCTAAAGATTGGGTAGCCCTCACTGCAGATTGTCTTCCCCGAAAAATACAATCTGGCAAAAGTGAACAGCCATCTTGTAGGCACGCTACATCTTAGACTCCATCGTCACGCAATATCAGCTGCGATAGAAGTCAAATGCTTACTTATTATTTATTGAAAAATAGTAGATTTTACAACAAGTGCACAAAACGAACCATTACTGCGAGACTGATAGTAATGTCGAGGATAAAATGGTTTTGTGGACGAGTTAGAAACTATGCTTTTCACTTTAATTGCGAGGAAATAAAACGTAAAAGTACTCTGTAGCATCCCGCGCGCAGGGCGTACACCACTGCGATAACTTTTTTGCCCTAGTGCCTATATCCTGCACAAAGAAAGAAGCACTTTCAGAGCACGAGAAGTGAAAATAATATTTTTGCACAATATCAGTACGTTAGTCGGTCACCTTGCCCTTTGAAAAAAATAATTATTCTAACATCACATCTCTTATACAGCGTGAATTTTTATTCGTTTTGAACCCGAAGCCCAGCATGAAAACGAGCAACTCTCCCTTACAAAAAAATTTTTTACCTGGAATATTTTTTTTAGAAATAAATTGATATAAATAGAAAAGTGGTCACGTGATCGACTCATTTTGTATGGGAAGGCAAAATTTTTTTTTCGAGTATTTTTTTTTTGTCTTCGGCAAAGTTGATGGTTTTCATGAGTAGAGTCACTGGGCTTCAGGTTCAAAACGAATAAAAAATCACGCTGTGTATGAAAGACGTTCGGTTGTGAGAAAAATATTAAGTACCAACTTATCAAGTCATAACAGTCAAGTCATTAACGTAAAATTACATTTTATAGAAAAACCTTAATTCAACTCGAAACCTTTTTGCTGGAAATGACCTGTTCTCGTAATCAAATTTTATATTAAATGAACATAAAAACAGATGTACGAGAAGTAATACTTATATAGGTTATAATTACATTTCAGTTTAGGTAAAAATCACTTAAATAAAATGGCCCCTCCGAGGCTTCAAACCGCATTCGCGCAATAGTTTTGTCCATCATATCTTGTGGGTTGCAAGGTCGATGACCGACCTTACAATACCTGGTGTCAGAATTGATGAGCCGCCAAAGTCCTCTGCCATGGCTCATTAACGACTACATCCGTAGATAGGCTGCAAAAAGGCCGCCAAAATATGTCCTACGAAGATACAGAGAAGTTATTGATCGTTTTAAAGTAAAATTAGTTATTATTTCAACTAGCCTATAGTAAACTTTTACACTCTTACTTTTACACCTAAATAGATTTCGCATGTGATTATTTAAGATAGATAGTTTTTATAGTTTTAAGTTGGTTTATTTTGCCTGAAACACAGGGAATCCTAGTTCAGGTGTATGTAATTTTTTGTTCTAATTATAAGTTTATTCCTAAGTCATCATTGTTAAAATGTCTTGCATAAATTATTATTTATTTATTTATTATAGTAGTCAGGACCAACGGCTTCATGTGCCAACTTTTCATCCTGACTGGGCCGGTCGCACAAATGGATTTTTGTTTGACAGTGCCCCATCGGGAATCGAACCCAGAACCTCCGGATCGAGAGCCGAGCGCTTTAACTACTAGATACGGAGGCTTTTATTTAAGGTTATTGAACCAAACTCTTTGACAGCTCAAACAGTCCTATCAACAAGAGTATCAGGTACTACAGAGCAATAAAAATCTATTCGCGTATGAAAAAAAGTGGCAAGAGAGCACTATTACGAGTATCATATCTTTTACTCGAAATGTGGCAAGTTCCTGTAGCAACGTTTTGTTAGTTGCAATTCCAGCTAATAACCATAGATTTATGTCGCTGTACGTACACAAATTTAGTCATTTGAACAAAGTATAAATTTATTCGTCCATGTGGTACCGGCTAAGGTTGTCGTAAGAGGCGACTAAGGGCTTATAATATGAACCGGAGAATAGGTAGCAGCATCTTTCTGTGTATCGTACCATCTTACATACTGCGGTCACCAACAACACCGGTCGCCAACTGCAACGCTTACAGGCGTGGTGACTATTGTAAATCCCTTCCTAAGTACCACGCGTTTTTGCTGGAGTTCTTTAGAGAGTTCCCTGTCCTGCAGTGGACGTTACATGGGATGTTATGGTATAATTCATTCATATTATATGATTGTTTTATCACTTTATGACGTCAGTCAAACTAAAACTACGTCGCTTTACAAACAAAGTCCATTTGAGTTAAAAAGGTAGAATCGCAGTTTATTCCTATGGATTTTTATCTTCTAATTCAACTGATATTGTATTCAACACATTAGCTCATAAAACAGCTCTATGTGTACTGTATCAAAGTATATAACCCAGCTTATAAAACACGCGTGCCTTTTCACAATATTATCGCACCAGTGTTTTTTTTTTTATCCCAACATGGAGCAAAGAGATTTTATGTCTGAAACATTAATCACACTTTCATGCTGCATAAATAAACCGTGCTCGAACAAATTTGATAAATTAACATTCATTTTAAATTATTTATATTATTTAACTAATTACTAATGGATTAGTCATTTAAGCAGAAAAAATATCCTATTCTGATTTAATAATTTTAAGGTTAAAAAATAGGCTGTTCGGAAGTTTAGTGAGTGCCTTGCAAATAGCGCACTTGGATCTTAATGCACTATTTTTATACAGTTTTTGCTCTTTAACAGCCGCTTGATCTCGCCGTGTCTATTTTGAATGTGGTTTTTATTTTGCTGTTGAACTAAAGCATCATATTGTATGATACTTTTAGACGGAAGACTTAAATATTTTTGTATGAATTATATGCAAAAACAGCCGCACGTAAGTGGTATGACTTTGACGTTAGTCGGGGTCTTTGGTTTCGGGCGTTTCTAGCGTAGAGCTGGTTCAACTTATACTGGTCATGTTACCGTCTTCTTGCTGCCGTGCGTTCACTGCAATTCCTCGCGTGGGTGTCGCTAAAGGCGACAAAGTTATCTGGAACCGGAAAATGGGTAACAAAGTCTTTTTGCGTATCAATCATACTTATAGTTTTGTGGGACAAAATCACACGGTTATTTGTAGCATACTTTGTCGTTAACAAGAATGCAAACCACGTTGCCTAGCTTAAAAACTAAGATAAAATGCTTTAAGTGCCGGTATTTCGGTTACAGCAGTGCAAACGCCGATACTTTACGACAGAAATGGGTAAGGGGCTACGCCAGAATAACTGCACGAAAATCATAACAAAACAGTCTATTTATTGTTTAAAATTTTTAACCACTGGAACGTTCATTCGCTTTCTTAACTGATGCCTTATTTAATTAATATTGGCAAGTATCTACTTCCTGAAACCCACGATTCTCAATTTAAGCAATTTGTGAACAACGTAGCTTGTCTTTGATAGAAAATTACAAAATGAAGAAGTTCGATGAACTTTTTGAGGTTGGAACGAGATTGATTGTTTCGTAATAATTGGCTTCCCAGTTCAAAACCCTTTAGCTCTTTTACAATACCCACGATAACGATGGGGTTATACTGTCTTCTTGCCTGACAACACACCGACCACATCCGGTTTTAATCATAATTTAAACAAGTTTATGTTAAATAATGTATATTCTTAAAGTTCTACACAAATTGCATACCTTTTTAATAAAACGATGGTCTCCATAGACTTGTAATGTAAAACTCATTTAGCTGTACAACTTACATCAAGACCTGAAAAGCTCTATGGCTATCTGGCGTGATCTTTTAGCGACCACGCAGGACTCGACCCCAATGAGCATTTCAAAAATTCTACTCATAATCTACTCGACACTCTTGAAGTCAAGTTACTCGTTAAGAGAATTGCTTCTTCCCTCATTTGCAAGTCGCTAATTGTTATTTTAGCACTTGGGAATTCTCTTGTGAATTCACATTTACCGCACTAGCACCATATAAAAAAAATTACTAGACGTACCAATAAATGAAACATATCTTATTATGATAGAATAAAATTTAAATAGAATTTAAATATGTGGGTAAAAACCAAGTTTTAATAATTATAATTTTTAATACAAAAATAAATTAATTACTTAATTATTTGTTTTTATATTTTTTTAATTAATAAAATTTCAAAAATAAATGGCACAGATGTCTATGTATTGTCTAAACTGAAGACCAAACTAAAGACCTTTTTCTAAAATTTCATTTTGGTAGATGCCTCCCATAAAATTCCCCGTGAATTGGCATCGATTTGGGAAAATTTGCCGACCGAAATCACGTATTTTCCTACTTTTTAAATAGATCCTACTGTACCGTTCCTCTAGATAAGCAATCTTGCACCCTTGAAAAGAACAGGGTGGTACATAATACATGTTGTAAGGGTTCAGTCGATGAAATTGAACAACTTTCTCCCAAAAACCGGAAAGGAAAAAAAATCAGCCGCTCCATACAAAATATTTTTTTTATTGGAAAGTTTGTATGGAGAGGCCGATTTTTTTACGATTCCTTTGATAAGTTTTTATGTATAAACGTTGTTCACTTTGTGGACTGATCATCCCCTTTCAGTTTTGACAACTTGTCTCTTACACCGCATTTAATCATCTCTTTTAATTATAAAGGTGTTTTTTAATTAGACCCAAATATTGTTAGGGTTACCTCAAGGACCTAAATGAATACTATTGGTGTTATTTTTTTACATTTCTATTCTCTAGTTTTCGAGAAAAATCCTAAAAACAATACCGTTAAATATCGTAAAATGAACACTCCGTATCAGAACAGGCGGCAGCGTGGAGTCGTGAGCCAATCACGCGCAAGCTGAGTGCGCGGTTCGGGCGGTTTCGGCTCGGTTTCGGGCTCTTGGTACGCTCGAAATCATTACTACAGGATGATTGCAAATAATAATATTTTTTTTGTTTGAAAGTAATTAAAAAAAAACTAGCGGGAGGATT
Organism: Athrips mouffetella; assembly: GCA_947532105.1. NCBI lineage: Eukaryota > Metazoa > Arthropoda > Insecta > Lepidoptera > Gelechiidae > Athrips > Athrips mouffetella. The sequence continues at coordinate 778,045 of OX383964.1, forward strand.
TTTCTAAAACTTTGATAAACCTTTTTCTTTATCATAGTTACACCACCCCTAGAAATATTTGGGTCTAATTTAAAAATACCTTATATATATATATAGACAAAACAAACGATGGGAAGATGAAATAAAGGAAGTAGCAGGGCCATTGTGGCGGAGAGTTGCTAGGGACAGACAGGAGTGGCGGGCTCTGGAGGAGGCCTTCGTCAGAAGACGAACCAAGCAATAAAGATACATAAATATAGAATTATGGAAAATATGTAAATAAATAAAGAAAGAGCTTAGAAAACAAGGGTGTAATAATAATAACAATAATATATATCACAAAGTCCCCAGGTAACCTTGTCAGACTGGGGATAAATGACCAACACCCCTCCAACCAAGACGTCATACCACCTAAGAATACGATAAATATTTGGGCATTCAATGTAAGAACACTTTTAAGCGACCACAGATTAGTAGAGCTAGAAACAAGTTTGCAAAATAAAACCTGGCACATAATAGGACTTAGCGAAGTAAGAAGAGAAGGAGAAGATCTAATCGAATTGAAATCGGGAAACCTGCTGTATTATTACGGGCAAGCAAAGGGAAAACACGGAGTTGGATTTCTTATAAATAAGAAAATACGCCAATACATAACTAGCTTTCAACACACATCGGGAAGAGTGATCTGCGTCGAGGTAAAATTAAGCAAACTGGCCTTTACACTAATTCAAGTATACGCTCCTACCATTGACGCAAGTGATGAAGAAATAGATAAATTTTATACCGATATAACTAAGACGTATGAGCAAGCAAAAACAAAAACAGTGTATATAATGGGAGATTTCAACAGCCACATAGGAGATAGGAAAATCGGAGAAGAATTCAATGTCGGCAACTACACATATGGCTCGAGAAATTCGCGAGGCGATAAACTCATAAACTTCACTCAAACTCTGAATCTTAAAATAGGAAACACATGCTTTAAACATCGCAAGAGCAGAAGATGGACTTGGCAACATCCGAACCATAAAAATAAAGCTCAAATTGACTTCATCCTTATACCTAGTACACGAAACATCAAAAATATACGCACTGTTAGATCGCTTAACTTTGAATCAGATCATAGACCGATAGAAATGATCCTGGAAATTGATAACAAAGTTCCAAGAAAGTTCATAAAAAAAGAGAACTCCAAACTAGAATTAAAAAACCCAACCATCTTTAGAGAAGCCATTAATAAAAAAGTCTTGGATTTAAAGCTAGAAATATACCCGACAATTAAAGAAAAGTACGATAAACTAGAAGCAACTTTAAATGAAGTAATAGAAGAATATAAGAAAAATGAGGATCAAACTGAAAAAGAAAAATTCTCTTATTCGGAACAGACAAAATATCTACAAAACAGAAAAGAGGAACTTGCGGCAAAGAAACTGAAAAGCAAGGAAGATAAAAAAGAATTAAAAATACTTTCCAAAAAGTTCCGACAGTCAAAAAAAGATGACATAAATAACCACCAAATGAAACAAATAGAAAAAATCCTAGTCAAGAGCGGATCCATTAAGAAAGCCGAATATGAAAAAGCCATAGGACGAAACATCATACCTAAGATTAACTTCAATAAAAAAGAACTTTACAAAAGAACTGACATAGTTAAAGCTGCAACTGAATTTTATAAAGAACTGTACGAAAACAAAAAATACGACTCTAACGACTACAGAAAAGAAGTAATAAATGAAATTTTAGAACCACTGATCCCAGAAGAAATAAAAGCGGCAATAAATAAACTGAAAAAAGAAAAAAGTACGGGACCAGACAGTATTAGTAATGAGGTTTTAAAATATGCAGGAGAGGATTTCAATAGAGTTCTTACGACATTCTTTAACGAAGTGCTAGACCAGGAAGAAATACCGAACCAATGGTGCACATCAATCATAACCATTTTACATAAAAAAGGTAAAAAAGATGACCTAGACAATTATAGGCCTATCAGTTTGTCGTCATGCATATACAAATTGTTTATGACAGTATTACGAAACAGGATATACCAATGTCTTAACGAAGAACAGCCGATTGAACAAGCTGGATTCAGGTCCCATTACAGCACTACAGACCATTTGCATTCAATAAATCAGCTGATTGAGAAGGCCTCAGAATACCAATGTAACATCTACCTAGCATTTATAGATTTCACGAAGGCATTCGACTCTGTGAACCATAAGTACCTTTTTAGAGCCTTAAAACAACAAGGACTAAATCCGAAATATATCAATATCCTAAAAGCCATATACGAAAATAGCACGGCAACTATAAAATCCGATAAAAAAGGGGAGCCCTTTCCACTGCAAAAAGGTGTGAAACAGGGAGATCCAATATCACCAATGCTTTTTAATGCAGTTTTAGAAACTTGTTTTAGACAATTAGATTGGGAAAAGAAAGGACTTAAGATAAATGGCAGACACCTTAACAACTTACGGTTTGCCGACGACGTTGTCTTGTTCGCTGAAAATGCCAAAGAATTTGAGGAAATGCTTAGAGAATTCAAGATGGTATGCGAAGAGGCGGGACTATACATGAACAAAAAGAAATGCAAACTAATGACTAATAGCGAGAAAGTCCCTCTAAAAATAGAAGATGAAGACATACTGTACACTGAGGACTTTGTTTACTTAGGACAAATAATATCTTTTAACAATAAACAAGAAAAGGAAATCGATCACAGAATAGGGAAAGCCTGGAAAAAATTTTGGTCTTTAAAATTTATAATGAAAAGCAGCCTAGCCGTTAAAATTAAGAAAACTGTATTTAATAGCGCAATTCTACCAACCCTTATATACGGATCTCAGACCTGGGCACTTACAAATCGACAAGAAGAAAAACTAAGAGTATGTCAAAGAGCTATGGAGAGGTCGATGCTAAAAAAGAGAAGAAAGGATAGAATAAGAAACAAAGTAATCAGGAAGATAACGAACGTGGAAGATGTTATAAGAAAAATCCGGACAAGTAAATGGAAGTGGGCAGGTCACATTTGTAGGATGAAAGACGAACGTTGGACTAAAACTCTTACTGAATGGATTCCATGGGACAAGAAAAGATCTGTAGGGAGGCCGAGAACAAGGTGGAGAGACGACTTGAAACTAGAATCAAACACATGGTGGAGACTGGCAACAGAACGAAAAACTTGGGAAAAGTTGGGGGAGGCCTATGCCCGAAAAGGCTCCTCTAGTGTAGAATGAATATATTTTAAATGCATGAATTTTAGATTTAATTGATTTTAAAAGCATGAAATTATTTATTTTTTAATATTGTTAATGCTACATTACATTAGGATTGAAAAATTTGATAACTAATTTAATAACTTGTGTAAAAGAGGAAATAAAGGCTTTATAATAATAATAATATCACAAAGTTAAATTACTTCAGGGGGGGTATTTGATAGTGTTCCTGCCAGAAAATAAATCCAGAACATTCGGATTGAGAGCCGATTAATCTAACCACTAGACTACAATAAAAAAATATATACCAATCTTAAAGAACAGCAAACAAAAATCTGTAATTTTGTATGGTGATATCTCGGATGTTCAAAAGGTTAAACATGAAAGAAGCGAAGAACCTCTATGTGCATTCTGATTGTGTGCACCATGTGTGTTTCATTTCATTCTATTTTGTTTCTTGTTGTTAAACCAACTATGACTTTCATTATTCAAAGATTTTGTTGGCTTGTAATATAGAAAAGATAAACTTATTTTAAGTAAGGTTTTAAGTAAGAAGCGCTCGTCATTGCTATTTCTTTCCGATCAGGAAAGTTAAGCCACCTTGGCCGTGGTCAGAACCTGGATGGGTGACCGCTAGTGGCACAACAACTAATGCGTTTTGTGCTTCGGAAGGCACGTGAAGCCGTCGATCCCAGATACTGTCAATGATAGTAGTCGTTAAGCCAAGTCAGAGGCCATTTTGTCAGCTAGAAAACTCTGACAGCCAGGTTGGCCACTAACCAGGCAAAGTCTAATCTAGGAGTGGGTCTAGTTTACCCTCTGGGTTGCGGAGGTCAGATGGCAGTCGCTCTGTGTAAAAACCAGTGCCCTCGTCAAATCGGCTAGGTTAGGTAGCCGACTCCATAATTAACCATTGGACAAAAACGAAATAAAACTAGGCGATGATGATGAAATAAGGTTTTACACATTCAGTAGAATTTCAAAGTGTAAAGAATAAGCTTAATTTATTTCTGCATACATCATTACAAACACATTCCTCTAAACTTCAATTAAGCACTTTTAAAACATATCATACACATAGTCAGAAGTTTTTATGTCCTCAATCAATTTAGACTTATCACCTCAAGTGTCAGGTTATTTTTTATCTTTCTTTTTTCATCGAATTTTGTTTCGGTTTTGCGAGTCACGATCCATTGATAAAATTATCAATTATGATTGATCATTTTAGCTTTCGGTTGACTGTCCTCTTGGTGTAGTTGGTCGAGCCTCTACCTTTTGCGCCGTAGGTCACAGGTTCAACCCTTGTCCAGTACAAACATTCTTGTAATCAAGATAAGTATCTGGGTGCTTTTTATCTATTTATGTAAAAATTAATAAAGGGGTGTGTTTTTACACAAGATCTTCATTTTCTAAACCAGTCGAAGTCTGCACTATGTGCATCACTGTAATGTTTATCCTAGGCAGTGATTGAATTAGACTAAATAGCCTCTCTCTCTCGTGTGGTGCCGGCAAAGAATAATACTAATCCATACATACCCGTGGGTGTCGTAAGAGGCGACTAAGGGTTAACTAGAGGATGGGCAGCAGCATCCTCCTTTGTATCTTACTTACTGCGGTCACCTACAACCGCGGTCCATGGTGCCATAGCCGTAACGCTAACAAGCGAGGTGACTTTGGTACAGCTAAGAGCAGATCAAGCTTGACACTCACAGCGCGACTATAGCTCTGAGAAAATTATGAAATGAGAACGGTACAAAATCCAATGTCTCAAGCTTGACTTGCTCTTAACTCTACTTCCCCTCAACATATTTCCAGCAAAAGTTAGAGTTCTGGAGGGAGCTCCCTGTCCTGTAGTGGACGTTTCATGGGATATTATGATGAATTAGTCTCTAATAATCGTAGTAAAGGCTTTGCTTGTAGTCCGTCCATCTTAAGAATGCAGTGAGTTATCGCTTTCTGCCGCTGGTAGTCAAGCCCCGTAACCAATGAGGTAGCTTAAAATTATAAAGCCAATACACAATGACTAACTGAACGCAAACCATCGAAACAAGCGCTTGTTACCTAAAAAAACAAAAAACAAACCAAAATTTTTTTTCGCTATATATTTCCTTTTTAATAAACCTTTAACGTGCATTAGCATTAATGACTTACTGCATTCACGCGAACAAACTAGTTTTTGTTCAGGATGTTCTTGCGTAACATGTCCCTTTATATTTTTAATTTTTTTCTTAAAACAAATTATTTTCACAGGCTCGGTTTAATGTATTTATTTTCTGAGGTCAACGACTCCAAAGTAACTCATCATCCTGTTTAAATAAGCGTACAGTTGCTTTCAAGAGCCAACCCTCGCGTCATTTAAGATCAAAAGAATTTCATACGCAGATTCACAAAAATATATGTTTATTTTTAATATTACGTTCCTGTAGGCGATACAAAAACTCTGTAACTAGGACGGTTGTTGAACTTTCAAAGGCATCAAAATAAACAAATACTGTATTACAATTTTCGAAAATACAATATTTTATAATGGATTGTATTTGATAACATTTATCAATGAGTTTCGATGTTTCATTGAAAATATTGGCCAAAAATATAACTAGTGGTTATTTTAAAATTGCACTGTAACCAAACGTTAACTTAGAAAATCTATTTAGTAAGCGAATAAAATTACAATGTAACGAGCAAAACTAGTAGGTACGTGATGTATAGTAAATTCAATGAAATTTAATGAGAAACGTGTATGATGGTGATGTAAAAATAATCATGTTTAAAAGGTCATAAGGTTTTTAATCATTAGTTTAATGGAACTTTGTTGTTTTAAAAGCTGCTGTGTAAATAGCCGAGTGGTGTCTGTCAAATGTCTTCTATCTCTTTCTTTCGGTGTCACTCGTGTCAAAATTGGACAGTTTACCACCCAGATTAGTAATTATAGAACAAAAGTGTTTACCCTGAATTTTCGTCGTGTACGGACATTGTACGGACGTGCCTGCGCGACATCACAACCACCACCTCCCATTTGTATTTTATGTGCATATGTGTTCAAAATCACAACAAAAGTCATTTCTCCTACGATTGTGTTTGGCCTGAACCCCTACGCCCTCGAAAACCCTGAAGAGTTTCCTCCACTGCCTGCCGCTGAGCAGCTTCCGGTGGCAAATTTTGTATAAATTATTTTTTGAAAGTAAAAGGCCACCACGAAATACGTTTAATCATCATCATAATATCCCATAGACCGTCCACTGCAGGACAGAGAACTTGATCTAGAATTCCAGCTTTTGACGTGGAGCGGAAGTGCCATAGTCACCACGCTTGTTAAAGTTGCGGTAGGCACCATGAATCGCGGTCTACACGTATTGACACAGAACGATGTTGCTGTTCATTCTCCAGTTCATAATCCCTTAATCGCCTCTTATGACACCCACGGGTAGAGATGGGTTGATACTTTTCTTAGCCGGCACAATAAATAAAATAAATGTTCTATATTGACACAAAGTCATCTGATTCGATCAATACGTTTAATATTTATTAAATTTTGATCAATAGAGAAAGAAAAGAGATCTATCATACAAACCATAGAGAACCGGAGAGGAAATATGATTGGCCACCTGACACGTCACGATTCGTTTATTAAGAACATCATCATAGAAGGGAAAATTGGGGAAAAGAGAGGAAGGGGCCGACCGAGAAGAACCTTTATTGAAAAAACTTTGTGACTAAAAAAACGAATCAAAGAGAAAGTACGAGTCAAGTCGTATCAGCAGGTGAAGGAACTGGCGAAAACTAGGAAACGTTAAGAAAAGAAACCAACAAGAGCATGGATTTAAGTTCACAGAAAGACCATGTTAAGACGTACCAGTTAAAAATAAAGTCTCGCTTTTTCCTTACAATCCTTAATTTAAAAGCAAAACTGAATCTTTCTTAATCATCTTTGTATTCTTTCTACAAGAAAAACGGAGGTTTTTAAAAAGGCAACTTCATCACGTTTAACTGTAAATGAAGGATCATTTGATGTCGGAATGTTGAATTAAAGTATTAGTCTTCGCGGTCATAAGCTAAACAAACGAGTGGGAAAATAATGACGGGAATGAGTTTAAAGAGATAAGCGACTTTTGAAGACTATAGCAGTGATTGTTAAAACAAGACCTGTGCGTAAAACATATTGATCAGTATTCCTTCCATGAACAGTTAAATGGGTCGAAATGAGTCAAATCCCAAAATTTTGTTGAATTTCAGTAAAATTTGTGCTCACAAAGATTTTTCCCCGACACAAGCCTATGGCCTAAAAACAAGAACTTGTCAAAAAAAAATTACAAAAAAAAATCCATGTCAAAGAGGTCAAGTGATCAACATGTTTTCTAAGGTAGAAATCCACTTCTTTTCGGGTATTAATTTTTTTTTCTTCCGGAAACATGCTAACTTGCTTTATTATTTTGTGGAACAAAATCAATGAAGTTTCAATAATCATTTTATTTTTATTTAATACTGTCCACTTTATCGCTTGGCTATTATTTATTTATAAGTAGCTTGTAACCATCTCAAGTAAATAACGATTACTTTCCTTTCTATTGATTTGTTTTTTTTTTCAGATTTACACAATATTTTATATGTTTATAATTATTATCTCTAATAATTGTTGAAAATTACACTAATGTAAAAAAGCTTTCTTTTATTTCAGGAAAAAGGAGTACCAAAAGTTTTCCGCTTCCCTTTAATTTATTAACCCAAAACTTGCAAAAACGCAAGCTCTCGTTTTACAAACATTTAATCAAAACAATGAAATTGTTGACTCACAAAAAACTTTGGCCGTTTCAATCTCTACCCTCAGAAACTTTTTTAAAACCGTCACTTGCAAGCCATGATGAAAAATGGCTGACAAAAGCTCCGGTTTAGTCACGTCCGACCTATCTTAAGAAAATCACGATTAAGGCTCGCGCCATACAAAAAAAAAAACCTTCAATTATCTCTATTATTTTCAGTTATTTAAAAAGTTAATATTTATTATTATTTGTTGACTTACAGAAGGTGGGAACATTATATTGAAATAAATATATAAAAAATTATTTACGTAAATCATATGCGTTTTTGTTTTACATCAAAACATGCAGTAATATGGAAACTAAGACTACGATATGTTTACAATTTTGTACGAAAATGATTTTCAAATGAAGATTAAATGTTAATGACGATATATGACTTGTATAAAAGTAACAAAATTTTGTGCTTGGTTTCAACGAAACCGTTGAAATGGCAATAGAGTGATTAATGGAAATTACAGCTTTACTTATATAAAAACAATCGTTTTAAATCAACCAATCATATTAATATAGGGATTTTCCTAAAAGTTTCCCTCTATTTATTTATTTAACTGCTTAAGTCATGAAGATTTGATCAGTACTCGTATATTTCGACAAGACAATATCTTTTTGTACGAAAAAAGCTCCAATAACAGCTGTCTTAACTGGTCAACGATGGGTCATTCACCCTCTGAAGCCAAAGTTAATACTAACTACCGAGTTAAGAGTAACTTTTATCTCAAAATTTAATTTTGGTTGGCTTTTTGACGAAAAGAGTTTGCGGATAGAATTTTGATTGTCTGAGAGACTAGATTTTAATGAACTGGTTAGGGCTTTGGAAATTGTAGGATTGTAATGTAACGAACAATATTTGTCACATAGTATTAAGATATCAACAATTTCAAAGAAAACTTATCTTTTGTACTACTACTCTACTTATTTAAGGTATATTTCACAACATTTATTTAATAACATATAAGGTAGGTTTCATTATGTAATACTGAGTCAAACAATTAACAAAAATGTTATGTAAATTTGTAATTGTGTTCACTGCAATAGAATAATTTTAAACCTTCCGACGGCACGCTGTTAGGCCAATATTTTTTGACTTCATACAAACGTTAAAGATTATCCATCACTTTCTATCTTGTTCAAGTTGTATAATTTGTCTCACAAATTAGAAGGAGTGGCTTAGGGTCTAGAAAAGGGATACAACATATACCTTTTTCAAGTTCGCAGAAACAGGACCACATCCGTTCTCATCATAAACTTAACGTAATTATTACTCTAAAAACAAGGCAAAAATATATTTTCACTAATTGTTAAAACAATTATTAATGTTTCGACCTAAATAACAGACCTATAAGAGCCAACGAGAAAGCGTGGAACTGTAAACTATCGAGTCACTTTAGTCTTTGACAAGCTGTCAGTGGAGAAATGAAATACAGTTACGGAGTTTAGGTCAAGGTTGGCACAACAATGAATTGGTCATGCTGTTATAGCAAAATTATGCTAAAAATATAATTACATTACAAATGAAAATAATGTCAATTTTAGTATAGAATCAAAATACACGTGAAATAAAATTCTTCTGTTTAAGGATAATGAAAATTTTGTTATAAGGCCAATGCCTAAGACTGAAAATAAAACTAAGTGATTGTGCATATTACCCAAAAAGGAATAGGATAAATATAATTCAATAATATGATTAATAAATAAAATATTACACACTTTGGGTACAGAAAACGACTGATTAATCGTAACAAAAATTAAACTTGTAACTACATAAGTATAAGTGACATAAAGAAGTAAAATTAGCTCGTTTTATTAATAATTAGATGTACCAATTTTGTTTTATTCATTTATACAAGGAAGAGGAGATTGATTTAGGATTATTCAACCCTAGCATTTGTCTAAATGTTATCGGAGCATGAGGTGACCCGCGAACGGACAAGTAAAGTGTGCATAAGTGCGTCGCCAGTAAAGAAAGAGACACACTGAGAGTTTAATAAATTTAAATAGTTTAGTATGAAAACTGTAAACTTCAGGAGGATGAAATAGAGGTTTAATGAATGTAGTGAATTAAATATATTAATTCATTTATTTAAAAATATGTTGACAGTTTGCTGGAAGGCAATAAATATTTTTCACATTAAGTACTACACAATGATTATTCGAGGAAAACCACACATATAATAAGGCATCAGACATATTTATGAAAACTAGCATATCCATTCGCTTAAATAATTGAACTTCTATGCTTGTTATGAATATTTATTAGACATGTTGGCGAACCAACAAGAGGAGCGGATCACCTGGTGTGCCCTCAACCTATATTTGGTAAAAAGACATTAGTTCAATTGGATTCGTCTGTCGCCAGTATTTTTTACAAATTCAGCTAAACACTATAAATCCTAGCTTAATTACCCAAAATTCCAAGGTGTCAACTGGGAAAGTAGGCGGGGTTAACTGAAATTTTGGGAAGGCAACCAGAGGTTTCGAGGTTTTGAAATCAAGAAATCGGGGCAGAAAGTTACAGGCGCGCGCGCAGTAAACATCTTTAAGGCTGTATACGTAGGAACACTTGGTTCTATACAGCTGTAGTGAGAACATATTGTAAGCTCAGTGACTAGGTCCCGAGTTAGGGAATATGGTCTCTATACAGTGGGTGAAGTGTAAGTGAGTGGTTTCAGCTAGCCCTAAGGCTCAACGAGGGACCTGCAAATTTCACCAACTGGTGGTTTGCTGCAGGTTTGATTAGGTTAATTAGTTCCTCAAATAATGTTTCTTAAATTTAAGTTATATTATATTTAGATCGAAAAACTTATTTGAAAATTCTTTAGATGACGCTCTTTAACGCATTATTTAGAGGAACATTGTATTAATTAAGGAATTTATTTTATTTATTTATTTATTTATTGCGATTTGTTTGCGATATTTTATCTTTTATCAGGAAATATAAAATGCGACATATTTTATGGTGTTTGTGTGATAATTACAGGTGATATATTTTTTTATGTTCTAGGTATGCTCAACTTAGGATCACAGACGTGCTTGTTTATTTGATTTCTATTTACGATACATGATTGCAATTTCTTGAGTTCAAGAACCAAATTATTTTAACTGAATTATTACTTTTATTTCATCTATTTCACAGTGCAATAAAATAATTTGGTTTGTATTTTTCTTTTGAAGGCAGTCAGCGCTAGGCTTTAGAATAGGGATTACGTGCGCAAATTATTATTTTTTTTTCGGCGGCCGCCTGATTATAGTACTTTAGTGGTTAAAATTAGGGTTTGATTTAGAGACGGCGCCTGACTTTACGTACGATAGGATCCTAGGATATAGAATAAGAGCTTAAAAAAAATAGTACTTAGCGACTGCGGTTCAGTAGGCTAGATATTAATTTAGGTACCTAATGCGCATTAGTGTTAAATGTTAGACGTGGAGGCTTACTGATTAAAGAAGTGTCATGCGCTTTGCAATAGGGAATACTAACTTACTTTTTTTAGCAAGTGTAAAATTGTGTAAAGTAATTTATAATTATATTTCAATTTAGTGCAGTGAACGTGCTACAGGTATTGTACGAGAGGGCTTCGTGTTTGTGTCTTTCCCGCCGGGAATTTATGGCTTCGTTGTTGGTGAGTTTATTTCAGATTTCCTACTACTTATCCATTTAAAAGTGCTAGCTAGGTCTCTTGAAATGATAGGTCATCTGAGAAGGTGCTGGGGTGATCAACGACGAGTTTTCTGAGTTAAATCTAGGTGCAGCTGAATCCTGTGTTTTATGGAGCCAGCGTGAGAATTAGGTTGAGTTCATTTGATGCTAGGTTATTAGGGCACTTAGGTGGTGATGGGTGTTTAACACTAAAATGTGATGTAGGTATTATAATGTTATATCGATGAATACACAATAAAATTAATCGGTATAACACATGCATTTCAAGACAATATTATTTTAGTAAATTGGTTTTTGTCTAATGTTCCATGAATATAGTACTGGTTAGATTACCTAAGTCGCCTAGCCTGTATTATAGAGGAACAATATTCAACACTCTTACACGTAAAAATTGAGTGTTGGATTTTGTTTCGTTTGGATCAAATGGATATAAAGCAATTTTCTAATCGTAGATAAATTCTAGGCAGGTGGAGATGGATGTTATTTTGAGATGATCGGAATAATGTGTGTGATGGTTTGCTAGGTAACCTATTTTATACTTTGGGCGTAGGATTGTTCTAAGGATTTGATGGGTAGCAGAGGTGCTAGGAATTGGAAGGGAGCCTCTGAGAATCTAAATCTATAGGAAACCTAATTCTAGACTTTCAAGTCTTCATCCAAACCCTATCCCTGGTTTTGAGTCACTTTCATTCCAGCAACGAGAGACGAAGAGACTACACACTTAATTTAATTTTACTTCCCACTATAAGGTTTAGATCTAGGAAACCTAGGTCACCTAGAAATTGAAAGAGACGCGCGGTTGAGACGAGTCTGCAGCGCTCGGTTTGACATCACACACAAGCTAGTGGGCTGAATTGGTATGTTTTATTCCAAATATTTTATTTTGTATGTGTAATACCTTTTAACTTCATTTTCTACTTAATTATTTTCACAATTCAATTTTTTTTTTAATTAATTACTAATCCACAATGTACGGGTCTTTTAGGTGTTAAAGTTAGACGATCATGCATTCATGGCCAAAATTATTACGAATTAAAATAAATAAATTCCAGTCAACAATATCCATAAAGGTAGGTTACGGTTTGTTACAGTAAGATTCATAACTACTGAAGGAAGTTTTGAGAACATTGTTTTTTTTTTTAGTTTCGGGTTTCAGTGTGTTTATATCTTATAAGTATAAATTAATTTGCAGGAAACTTTATTAGGCACCCTAAATGTGAGGTTGGTTATTTAAGACCCATGCCTTTGTTGTTGTAGCTTTCTCTATCTGACTCTGTCTTGTATGAGGCTTTTCCTAAGAATTCGGACTCCTTGCTCCGTTTGGAATAGAAGGAATAATAATTTAATTTACCATGGGATGACATCTGCCGTTGTTTCCCAAGTTGAAATGTCAAATCATCAAACGTGATTTGAAATCCTTATACAAAATTTACCGAACGACGCCTATGCCATATTTACAATGATTGAATGAATGTCAGAATACCGTATGACATATATTTTCATCAATATTCCTTCTATTACCCTTATATTTCTATGGGTTTTCAGTTCTTCGTAAGTATTTACCCTCCAAATAACTTAAAAAATAGATAGGAAGATATTTATTTAATGGCATCACATCTCATTACAAGTCGGAATGATGACGAATGTCACTAGTCACATCAAAACTCCAAGAACATACTTTAAAAAAATAAATAAAAAGAACCTCTCACAAGAAGTTTTTTAAGAAACATTCTTGGAAGATTTACAACTTCAATATTCTCTCTGTCTAAATTTCTAAAAGAAATAGCAATATTTGCATTTAACTGCAAGCTTCTGCATAGTATTATTTTATGTCAGCAATTTAGAACTTGTTCAAAGAAATGAAAGGAGTTTGAAACTTTAAATAGGTAGTTGAAATAACGTAAACATGTATTTTTTGTAATACTTATGCTTGTTTAAAATAAACCAAAAAGAATTTTAAGTTTTAAGAAAAAATTGTTAAGACACATAAAATTTCGTACAATATAGGGTGAAAGAAAAAGATATAAATGTACTCATGATACTGTACAATTTTCCCCAAGGAACATAGGTCGAAATACGAAAATCAAGTTTCGACCTCCCATAGAAACTGCATCAGCTGAAATAAAAGCGCATTTTGTATGGCATGTCAAATTTGATTTTTCGTTTTTCGACCTATATGGGAAAAGTGGTTCAGTATCATGAGTCCATGCATATATTTTGCTATCAAGAACTAATTAAAAGTCATCCTATAAAGGTATAACTAACATACTATTATAATTATAACCCTGAATGAGTTACTGGGGTGATTAACTCAGAGGGAGTTTCTAAAAGCTTCCTACGTCGATAAGAGCCTCATCAATAAAAAGTCGTAGATCTAATTCAAGAATAGCAATATTTTATAAGGAAAACATTAATTAAATCACAGCTGAAACGTATAAAAATGGTACATAAAGATATATCTCAAAGAAAACACTATACGTTCGGCTCGCGGTCGCTGTTAGAATGATTGAAAATCGTACGATGAAGAGCGATTCAAATAAAAGTTTATTATTTTGGGCAAGAAACTCATCGTAGAATTTCCATAGCTGTACATTGGAATCTATCATTAGATTAATCTATCATTTACAGGTACGTTCGGAATTTTTTTCTAAAAATACCGATATTTTTCTTTTTTCGTATTTCGACCTATATTTCTTGGACAATATGTCTCCGTTTAGCTCAAGGAATGTACGCCTTGAGTTGCTCGAATAAGAAAACTGTTTGTATAATTCTAAGCCAAACAAACTCAATAATACATTACTTACTTTCAAATATTAACACCCTATCTCCTAAAAGCATTCGTATAAGAAAATCTCGTGTACATTTCCATCACAACGGCACGTCTGGCCTAAAAACGTCGATCCCACGTTATCAATTTATTGCAGGTTGCTGTTTTATGACAATATTTATATACATCATCATCATATCGTGTGGGTTGCAAGGTCGATGACCGACCTCACAAACCCTGGTGTCAGAGTTGTTGAGCCGCCAAAGGCTTCTGACATGGCTCATTAACGACTACATCCGTAGATAGTAGTCGGGACCAACGGCTTTACGTGCCTTCCGAAGCACGGAATCATCTAACTTTTCGGGCAATCAGGTGATTCAACCTGCAATGCCCTAACCAAACTGGGGAGGTCGCACAAAGAGATTTTTGTTTGACAGTGTCCCCACTGGGAATCGAACCCAGAACCTCCGGATCGAGAGTCGAACCCTCTAACCACTAGACCACGGAGGCTGTTGGGGTTGGGGTTGGGGTGCTTGACCGAATCTACTTCAGTGCCTATTCTGTCTTGTTATGATTAAGTGCTGGATATTTTTATAACTTTGATAAAGAATTACAATTATTTAAAAACTTTTAAAAAGCATGGAATTTGGAACTAAAGGACTTTCTTAATATTTTCATTACAATAAGTGAAATTACCAAAATTAGATGGTCGTCGTATCTCGCTCTCGAACTAGTGTCGGTGACGTTGCCCAAAAAACTTGAATTGCGACTAGGTTTGTTATGATTCCAGAATGCCTTATGGCTTCTGGGGCTTTAAGGGTCGAATTGATAAATCCCGCTTAAGTGTGAAATTGTCCTAAGGGGGCATCTTGAGGTGTTGCATTAATTAATAAACAGAAATTGAGTAGCTGTCATCGGAGCAATTATCACTTGAGTGTTAAAAACACACTCACTAATTTATAAACGAAACTTAACTCAAAATTGTTAATGCTGTCAAATAGTGACGAGTATTATTTTAAAAATAGAAACTTTAAAATTAACATTAACAACATTATTAGAAGCAAAAACAAAACGCAGACATAATAGCTATTTGTTATGCAAGGCAGCAAAAGGTTTATTTGGCGCGAGTGCCTCGTATTGAAACCTGAGCAAGCGAAGGATTCTAGGATTGAACCACGAGCGAAGCGAGTGGTTCAAAAGAAGAATCCTGAGCGTGGCGAAGGTTTCAAGGCACGAGACGCCAAATAACTTTGCTGCCGAGCGAAACATAAAATTTTTCACCTCATTAAAGCGAGCAAATGTTAACATAATGCAAGAATAGCAATTCAAATATAAGAAATAATTACTCAAACGTTTTAACGTAAGGGCATAATACCTACATAATGGTACTGACGGCAGCAAGCAAGTGGAAACATAACCAGTATAACCTGAACCAGCGCTTCGCTACAAACCTCCGTACCCAGAGACCCGCTCAAGGTCAAAGAGTTTTCACGGACGAGTGGCCATGTATAGATAAAGAATACTAGACATTAAAAAGGAAATCACTATAATTAAATTATTATTATTTTTGGGACTGCTGTGCTTATGTTCGTAACTCTACCTATAAACTACTTGATAAACTTGCGGAACAAGGTTAATTTTCATTGGATTTCAATATGGAGACAGAGGATAGGCAGTGGCAGGCAAATCTATTTTGTATTGCGTTGATTTGAAGTCAAAGGGCGAGTCCATTAATCTGGGCAAGAGAACAAAAAAAGGCGATCGAATTTTAAATTTACTTTTCATTATCAGCCAGTACCTTACCCACCAGGCATTCACTATTCATAATACTATTTGTTTCTTTCCTATAGCTGCATCCCTCTTTCTCATCTTGAAAACGATAGTGCGTGCCTGGTTTTACAAGCGGCCAGTACTGTAGCATACTACAAAATAATAAGTACATCGCGTTAGAATTTCAAAAACCTTTTGCCCGCTAGGGGCCAAAAATCGCTTTTGGCCGCAGAATTTAACCGACAAAACAAATGTTTCCGAGCTTTGGAGGTGAAAATTATTTTTGCTCTTTTGACGTTTGACTCAAAGACGGACACTTGAGATTGATATTTGGATAGTAGTTTATTAATTAGCAAGATCTTGAGATGGTAATTGCATCTTGATAATTAAGTCAGCTGACATGGTCTTGGGGAAGATTTTGAGAGGGATTTATCAATACGGGCCAAGAGTGTCTGAAGGTTTTAATGATGGCGTCACGTAATGCACTGCTGATTTTCAAATGATTGGCGAGAGAGAACGCAGTATAGAGAGGAGGGGATGAAGAAAGATTGAACGTATGGCGCCATCAAAGAAAAGTACCAACCCATCTCTACCAGTGGGTGTCGTAAGAGGCGACTAAGGGATTATGAACCGGAGGATGGGCAGCAGCATCTTTCTGTGTATAGTACCATCTTACATACTGCTGTCACCAACAACAACGGTCGATAGCCTCAACGCTTACAAGCGTGGTGATTATGGTAAATCCCCTCCAAAGTACGATGCGTCCCTGTCCTGCAGTGGATGTTTAATGGGATTTTTTAGAAGAAGAAGGGTGTAAGGAAAGGGTCTTTCATCAATGGGATGGAACAAGCTTAAGTAGGCGCACGGTCTATCTACCTTCTTCATTCCTATCTCACTTGCCAAGGTCTTTTGTTGTGACGTCACAGTTTAAGTATCTAAGTTTTTGTGTGTTTCAAATGAATGAGAACATACAAAAAATGGCGAATAGTTAAATAGTACATATTTATTATACTAAAGAAAATAAATATCAAATAGATATCACGAAAATATTACCAAAATAGATATCAATTAAATATTACCTAATCTATAAATTTTATGTATTTATTTATTGTTTATTTGGGACAACAACAGCCAAATATACCTTTTCCTGTTTCTGTCTTTTAATATAATGTGATTTAGTAATATATTCTATTATTAGACTATTCTATTTCTGTTTTATTGTCGAAAAGGCTCTGAAACGTGGGCGATCCTTTGGGGCTTCAAAGTTATTAGGTACATTGTTTCCAAGATTTTCGACGATAAGGTTTCTTGACGTAATAGAACCCTTGTTTGATAATCAACTATTTCTACAAGTTTCATATATATTTGATAATTTTTAGTATTTCATTAGAACGCTGTTGTGAAATTACGTTTAGCGACATATTAATTTAATTGTGTTTGATAATCTATTGATTTTTAGAATCTAAATATGAGCGAAAAAGAGAAAATAACGGTACTTGAGTCACCGCACTTGTTAGCTAAGCGGATGGCACCATGGACCTCAGTTGTTGGTGACCGCAGAATGTTAGATGGTACTGTTCACAGAAGGACGCTGCTGCACATCCTTCAGTTTAAAATCCATGTAAATAAATAAAAAGCAAGAAAAAATAAAAAGCCATATTATAAGGTTTTCTTCTTTTCAACATGGAACCCTTTTTAAGTTATTTATTTTCACATGTGAGGGAGGGGGTTAATGAGGCCGTGCTGCAGTGGTTTCTTGCCGTTTTTTTTACGCTGCCATAGCACGATCCGAAACGGTGTAGACTCCCTCTATTGACCTGTGTGCTGCATTTTATAACTTTGAATAAGTATTCTGTAAATAATCTACATTGAATAAAAAATCCCTTACTCGACGAAACCTACGGGTAGAGATGGGTTGGTACTACTATTCTTTACCGGCACCTCACATACTTATGTATACTGAATCTGTACGAGTATTAACACTTTTATCCGAGTCATATCTGTAATCATCACGAAGCCCATTTCTCAATTCTTCATTATCTCCTACAACTCATCGCCTCCTGGTACACCACCGCAAGAAACTGATTGATAGTGTCTGTTGGCCTTGGCACACATATTGACAATTGATTGAAGCGAGACGGAGAACAAAAACTATGCGGAAATCTGGCCAGAAAGTAGATTGACAAAGAAAATCAATTTAGCAGATGAGTTTATTATTTTAAGACATACAACGAACGAAGCCCAGTGATTCTACTCATGAATACAAGCAACTTTCCCGAAAAAAATAATTATCACAAAAAAAGATCGACTTTCCATACAAAATGATTTAATCACGTGACCACTTTAGTATGGAGTCGATTTTTAGGGTTTCGTAGCCAAATGGCAAAAAACGGAACTCTTATAGATTCGTCATGTCTGTCTGTCCGTCCGTCCGTATGTCACAGCCACTTTTTTCCGAAACTATAAGAACTATACTGTTGAAACTTGGTATGTAGATATATTTTGTGAACCGCGTTAAGATTTTCACACCAAACATAGAAAAAAACAATAAATTTTAGGGTTCCCCATACTTAGAACTGAAACTCAAATTTTTTTTTCATCAAACCCATACGTGTGGGGTGTCTATGGATAGGTCTTCAAAAAAATCATGTTGAGGTTTCTAATATATATTTTTTTCTAAATTGAATAGTTTGCGCGAGAGACACTTCCAAAGTGGTAAAGTGTCGCCCCCCCCCCCCCCCCCCATGTAACTTCTAAAAGACGAGAATGATAAAAAAAATATATACGATGTACATTACCATGCAAACTGCCAACGAAAATTGGTTTGAACGAGATCTAGTAAGTAGTTTTTTTTAATACGTCTTAAATCGTAAACCGCAATTTACTTTTCATTCAATCAACTCAAATATAAATTTTTGTTACTTACATCATAGTTTTTTAGCAATAAAAATACCATAACTTTTACGTATATACGTACAGGCTTGTACGGAACCCTCAGTGCGCGAGTCTGACTCGCACTTGGCCGGTTTTTTTTTTCGGGCATGTTGCTTGTTATTATTATGCGTAGAATCACTGGGCTACGGCACCGAAACCAATGGAAATTTGCGGTGTTTAGGAACAGCGCGCTCACTTGATAGACGCAGTCAATCAACGCTTTAAGATGCTAGGTACTTGCTAAATCTTCGTAATTTTTATTATATTAATGTGAATTTCTTGGGTACGATTTTGTTTTATGGTGCTCTACATAAAAACTAGGAGTAAACTATTAAAATAGTCAATCAATTCAGCAAAACAATTTTAGTAAACACGGTAATTATCAGGGCGAAAGGGCACAGAATATAAATTAATAATAAACAAGTTAATAAGGGTTCTTCGAACCGGAAGGCCTCCCACGAGGTAGACAAACGATGTAGTTAAGGGTCCATCCTGAATAAACTTGATAATGAATAACTTCGTAACCACTTTTTACTCTAAATATAGCATTTATCTAAACAGAAAATAAAACGTAGTAACAAACAACATATGAGAATTGGTGTAGTCGAGATAGAATTTTAATTTATTTTGTATAACTGATGAAAAAATATTCTTAAATGAAAAATTCTAAATTTGGTAATTTTTTTCTTATTTGTTTACTCCTACATTTTTTATCAAAAATATATATGAAAATTTACAATATTTTAGACAAAATTATATTTAATGATGTGGTCGTTTTACTTTTTTGATATTTTTGAAATAACAGAAAAAAAAATACTTTTATCTCAATTTTGTGAATTTCGGGTTCACCGTTAGTCGTAACAGCCACATTGCAAGACATGCTTATGTGAACGTTATTCACGTATAAATGAGGTTGAAATTAACATTGACGAGCGTGTAGTTGCTAATTTTAGCGACAGTATAGCCTTACGATCGCGGGAAGCCTCTGGATACCAACAGCACAGGACCGCTCTTTGCGGAGACGTCTTATGCCCAACAGTGGACATTTTCGGCTGATACGATGATGAGGTACTTCAGTACAGTCTACCAGTGACCACGTATGATGCCGCTCAGCCGAAACGTCGGGGAAGGTTATATAATTTATTTTGTTTGATTATAATTATCACGCTAAGACCCGAAGAGACATAAATATGGATTAGGTTCTTAATAAAAGTGTATCGCTATCGTCATAGGTAAGGACGAAAAAGACTTGATTGTTTTGGTTAAGTAGCAGCCAATCTATCTTGTGCGTCGAGGTTACTGAGTATGATTGCATGTTTATTATTTTTAAAATAGGGTCGATAGTGGCTCTATGTGAAAACTAGTAGTTTCTTCAAGTCCTTTTTGATTAGACTCCATAAAAACGGATTAAGGCTACGACAAAAATTATGCTAGAACCATATTTTTAAACGTAAAAAAGTGGCTATAAAAATACAATTACTGCAATACCAACAAAACGGCGTTAAATATAAACACTACATTCACTTAAATAAAGTTTCACAGTAAATAAAACCTCAAATCAAGAAAATTACTCGTTACAGAGCGGCATGCTTTTCTAAGAACCATAAAACATGCATAAAACCTAAATTACCTAGAGCTAACCTCGCGTATTTGTTTCGGGGTCAATACACCTTCATGTAGGGCACAGCTGATTGTACTACATCCACCCCCCGTAACCCCCCGTAACAACACCATAACAGTTACGTAATGATGGTATTACCACCCCGCGACCCGGTTTCTTGGTGCAATGAACCACTTCAAGGTACTATAAAAGAACGTAGACAGCCTTCGAGGTAAGATTGATGTAGTTTTTTTTGTGCAACTTTAATAAAGGTAGGTTGTGTACTGTCAACGACATGTCAAGCTTGACACTCGCAGTGCGATTCTAGCCCGT
The DNA here is from genome assembly GCA_947532105.1 of Athrips mouffetella. Taxonomy (NCBI): domain Eukaryota; kingdom Metazoa; phylum Arthropoda; class Insecta; order Lepidoptera; family Gelechiidae; genus Athrips; species Athrips mouffetella. The sequence continues at coordinate 799,112 of OX383964.1, forward strand.
ACATCTATTGAAATAAGAAAGGTGTGAAGCTTGATGTGGTCTTGACTGTACAAATACTTCCGGAGTCGTTACTTTATCCATGAAACTGTACTTTTGTTCTGAATTTTCATAAAAATGAACCCAAGGCGCTTGTTACTTTGTATGGAGAAGTAAGAAAAAAAAAATTGCGGATTCACAAAAGTTGTTCCACAAAAGTAGTGTACATATGATCATGTTTTATCCTTTATTCCCACACTTACCAACACATTTTGCAGCTGCGTCAAAAGCAACCGGCTAAATCTGTTAGAAAAACAAGTAAAATATACTCTGGTTTAAGTGTCATGGCTGCAAAAAAGATTGGTAAGCTTTGAAATAAACCCAAAAAATGGATTACAGAAACTCTTCAAAAATAATAAACTGGTGCATTAATTGCGTAAGAGTAATTATACAAGGTTATTTTTTTGAACCTGATATGCGTATGCCCACCTTATTAAAAAGGTCAATAGCAACCACTATTGTTGTACGACTTTGCTAATAACGCACAAAAATTTTTCGACTCCCCATAGTAAAGTGGTCACGTGACCGACCCATTATCATATTTTTTTGTGCGTTGTTAGCAAAGTCGTAGAACGAAAGTTGTTGCTTTTGACCTCTGTAATAAGGTGGGCATACGCATATCAGGTCCAAAAAAAACCTAGTATAGAGAAAAGTAAAGTAGGTAGTTCAATTTCTTATGTAGAGTAACCACCAGGCTAGCAGAGATATACCAGAGACCTTGTGTAAGATTCAAAAGAGTTTTTAGTACCTAACAGAAAGACACATTTTTACAAAGATACAAAAATGTTAATGAAATACGTGAAGCACTTAACCATGAATCCTTGTCAAATAAAAGTAAATTTTGCTATAAATTAAGCGAACGAAGGCAGAATTCTGAATCTAAAGGAATTGAAAAATTGTCTATTTCTACCTAGTGTCCTTTGTTAGACGAAAGGTTTAATAAAAATATTTGCGTCTTTTAATAAGCGCAAATAAGTCAAGTCAATCATGGATAAGGCTTTATTATTATGTGAACAATACGAAATTAGATAACTCATAATTACGAGCAAACAAAGTATTTAATTTTATTATCTCGCTTATTATTACAGCTGTTGCCCGCGACTTCGGCAGCATGTTAAGTGATTGAAATAACTTAGAGAAATTATATTTTTATAAAAAATGTTTAAATCAAACTATTAGCTATTAAACAATAAAGGTTCCATTAAAATCGGTGTAGTTGTTTTTGCGTGATGCTCGAACAAATAAACAAACAAACAGACATTAGGTCCAAAAATCAGTTATTTGAATTCACAGGCATCAAAAAACGTAATGCGATATTTTTTTTATAAATGTCTTCTATGTACAGACAAAATCAATTTCCCGTTTTATTATAGTAAGAAATGTATACAACGTGTTAATGGAATAAGCGTAACCCTCATACACCCCAACTGATTTTTATAAAATCAATCCAATCCCGTAAAAAAATCTTAAAAAAAGTTTTTTAATCTAGATATTGTTATTTTAGTGTTTCATAATTTTTCTAGTTTCATCGTTGTTCTAGTCCGCGCACGCCACGCCCACTTCCTACTGCGCGGCGCCGCCGCCAGCGCGCGTATCCACAAAAATATTTAGAAAAGAAGCGGAAAAAATGTAAATAATAAAAAATAAAAAAAACCCCTATCAAAAATACGTGAAATTGCTTCTCCACTCGATTCTGAACAAACTGTTTTCTCAGTTTCGCTTATTCCGTAAACACGTTGTATTTATAAGGTAAATTGTCTATCGTTACACAGTGCGTTATTTAAAAATCCATTTAGTTCTTTGTTATTTATTTATTTATTTTTACTTGTGGGAGCATATCAAAGGCGCTTTAATGCATATCTTGTATTTTAGTTTAATTTCCCTGTTAGCTTTTCGAAGAAAATTAAATAAATAAAAACTTATCTATTCAAAAATTTTAAACAAAACTAACAATTAAGTTTGCTCAATCAGTAAAATTTATGTTTCTACTAAAAATAAGCGTCACATATTACGGCTTTTTGAAAGGTATTTTTCATCAAATAAACAAAAAAATATCATAATTCCTCCCTCAAATCTATTGTCAGCTATAAGAATTTGATGATACATACGGGTTGGTAGAAATTTTTATATCACACCGCAGTTTTTCGTAGCCAGTATACTACATCAAAGTGTTCGCAAAGTGATTCGCGGCTTTATTAAGTCCACCCAAAATTTCGGTCACCTACTTCTTCCTTGCCGTTCCGATTTTGTTCTGACAAGGCTTTTAAAACAGACTTTTTGTGTACCCTGTGTATTATGTTACCGAGGACCTATTTCTGAACCACTCATTATTACGTTTACGAGTAGAACCAGTTCCCACTATGTCGGATTCCGATTTTAATCGGGTGTCGGCGCCTCTGTTCCCACTATGTCGGATATCGGATTCCGATTTAAATCCGACACGAAAATCGGCTGACAAAACACACGACATTTCTTGTCGGATCCGACACAAAATCGTTGTCGGACAAGTGTGAATAGCTTCATATAAAATGGTCTGCCACTGGAACCTCCGATTATTAAACGGATCCGACACACGACAAGTGGGAACCGGCTCTTAGATTTAAAAAAATACAGATAATGTGAAGCGATAGCCCAAAGAAGACTTTTGATTCTTCCGATAAGTTTGACAGATATCAGTTTTTGTTATCTATGCCGGAAGTTTACCAGCATCATAACATCCCATAAAACGTCCACTGCAGGACAGGGAGCTCCCTCCAAAACTCCAGCAAAAACTCGTGGTACATTAGAAGGGATTTACCATAGTCACCACGCTTGTAAGCGTTGCGACTGGCGATTGCTGTTGTTGGTGACCGCAGTATGTAAGATGGTACGATACACCGAAAGATGCTACTGCGCATCTTCCGGTTCATAAAATCTTAGTCGCCTCTTACGACACTATTCTTTGCCAGCACCACACGGAGCAATAGAAAATTATTATATTTATTGATTAAATAAGGTTTATTTTTCATTGTCAGATGGTTTCTTTAATAAACAAAACACAGGCACTAAATGCAGGGTTCACCGAAAACCAGCGTCGTGGCATGTGCCGCGACATTTGCTGAGTGAGGCCCTTTTATTCACTGTGGTTGTCACAGCACTAGGCGTAGTGTCATGTTCTTTTCTTTTTTTTTTGTATACCTTTTTTTATGTTATTGTTCTTCTCTTACCCTATGTATGATTTTTGGGTTGTGTTGTGACGTCTCAGTAATAATAAATATTTCTGATTCTGATTCAGAAATAAAATTACAAAGCCCAAGACATGACAAGTCAAACATGCTTAAAATAAAACGGAACCTAGCTCTTTTCTAATCGGTTTCTCTATATCACAGGATCATTCGCAGTTGGTTTCACATCGTATGATTTACTTTTGCGTGAGTATTTGATAATCGACCGATTCAAGAATAGGTCTCCCAATTCTGTCCTTTATGTTGCTACTGGCAGTTCTATTGAAACTGGTCGCGTGAGCTGTCTAGACTTGCGTATTGGAAGTTATGTAGTTCTATGTAATAGGTATTTACAGATTTGTGATTTGGGTAAATTGCCAGTGTTACGACACTCGGTGACGCTGTTATTATTTGCCTCTGAAAATGTCACATGGTATATAGATACTTTTGTAGCCAGTACTCGTAAAAGTATTTGCGTTGAATTCGATTCAAAGACATTTTCATACTTTAAATTTCAGCGGATCTCTTACTTTATTTGACAAGGGTGTAAACTTTGTTGTTACTTCTTATTGTAATAAAAAATATATATATATATATATAATAAGCACTCTTAGACCGAGACTTTTCACCAGCTACAGTCTTGGTATTTTTTCCTAGCTCTTTTTAATCTTCATAACCATTTGATATTGTACATCGATGAAAATACAAAAAAAAAAAACGGCCAAGGGCGAGTCGGACTCGCGTCCTAAGGGTTCCGTACCTATCTACCATATGATATACTATAAGCTTTTGCTCATTGATTTTAAAAACTCCGCGACCATCCAACTTGACCCCTCTTTTATAGAAAAGTTTTTAAAACGGGAGCTCACCTTAATTGGTTACTATTAGTTGTGAGAAAAATTGAAATATTCTAATTTCATTAAATTTTAGACTTTTTCCTTTATGTATACTGTGAGACCAAGCTTCTTGCCAAATTTCATAATTTTAGGTCAACGGGAAGTACCCTGTAGGTTTTGCTTTTTTGCATAAATGTATGGAGATGAGGACATAAAAAGCCATATCTTTTGATTGCGTCGTTGTAAAAAATTGAAATTTTCAGATCTTATGTGGATTATGGACCTTACTGTTCGTTATCAATTTCAACCTGATACCTCTTCTCGTTCGAGAGAAAAATTGTCTTTACAGACAGACAGACGGAATACAAAGTGATCCCATAAGGGTTCCGTTTTTTATTTTGAAGTACGGAACCCTAAAAAACAATACAATGGGTTCAAATATTTGTTTTTTTTTTTGCCTGCAAAGCCAAGCTGTAAAGTGTGTAAAGGACAGACCTCCAAAAACTGAAAGAGCATAGTCGACCAGTCAACGAGTCTAAACAACTTTTCCCAAGAAAGAAAATTACACAAGATATTAAAAAACAATGTCGGGCGCTCCGTACGAAATAAAATTCTCGATTGCGCAGTTTCTTACGAGCGAAGTTATCAGGTTTCTTTACTGGATTCATTTTTCCCTTTTGCAGTCGTTATAATGTAGCTTGATCCCTTGTAACAAGAGGCTTTCTTAAATTGTAAATGCTAGTAGAATGGAATGAAAATGTATGGGATTAAGTTAACACGCAACATTTCGTTATGTCGATCTCATACATTTTTATTTAATTCTACTGGCTTATACAAAAATAGGAAACCTCTTGTCTATGGCCCATTTTATTCGTTTATTACATTGACGTAAAAAAACGCTGCCCCCCTGGCGTAGTTTCCAAAATCTTTGGTTTATTAACATCAGTATTATATAGTCTAAGATTAACGAAACACAAGAAACACATTGTAAAAAGCCGACTCTTAAAGTAGGCCGTGCTGCAGTGGTTTCTTGCCGTTTCTTTTACGCTGCCATAGCACGATCCGAAACGGCGTAGACTCGCTCTATTTGCATTGTATTCTGCATGACATTCAATAAGTATTCTGTAAAGAATCTGCATTGAATAAAATTATCTGAATCTGAATCTGAACATATTTTATTGTACGTCAAAAGCAATCGGCTAAAGCTGTCAGAAAAAATAAGTTTGTAAAACAATGTTATTCTTTCCATTAAATATAAGGTCCTAATATTTTAGTATGTGACTCAGACCATGAAACTGAACTTTCCCCAAGGAACATAGGTAAACACGAAAACGGGACACGGGAAACACGAAAAACCAAATTTGACCACCCATACAAAATGCGCTATCAGTTGATGCAGTTTCTATGGGAGGTCAAAAATTGATTTTCGTATTTTGACCTAGGTTCCATGGGGAAAGTTTTTCAGTTTCATGGTCTGAATAACATACTAAAATTATGTTCACTATTTCATTATGTTCACTATTTCACATACTTTGGTTTTAGATGGTTTTAGTATTATGGCTGCAAAATAGATTGGTAAGATTTGAAATTTTAATTTTAATATTTTTTTTTTAGCCCATCTGCTCATTTGCTCACTTTTTATTGATCACATTATTATACGGCCCCTACTCTTATTCTAATCAAGTTGTATACAGTGCTTCCTCTATGTTCCTTTGAGTATATTACTCTTTCCCTAAGGAACATAGATGTCATAGGTCCTATACAAAATGCACTATCAGCTGGTCCAGATTCTACGAGAGTAAATTTTTTTTTTGGGTCCCGACTATGTTTTTTAGGAGAAGTTGTTCAGTTTGTGGTCCGAGTAAAATTTTGAAAAGAAAACAGTTGATTAGGACGCACCTTTTATTATTTCCACAGTAGTTTTAGAGAGTGAAGGTGGAAGGGCTTTTGTGCAAAGTCCGCCTGGAGAACTACCACCCCCTTGCCTTTTTCTACCGTAAAGCAGCAGTGTTTGCACTGCCGTGTTTCGGTTTGAAGGGTAAAGGAGCTAGTGAAATTACCGGCACATGAGACATACTATCTTAGTTCTCAGGATGGGCAACGTGCTTTGCTGTCTTATTACTGTCAAATTATTTCACTAATAAAACAGTGGGTGTCATGGGCGGTGGTGACCACTTACTACCAGGCGTCCCATCTGCTCGTTTGCCCACTTCTAGTGACATAAAAAATATCTTCCACCCAATATTCAAGTGTAAGTTCATTTTGACTAAATATTCAAATCCAATTCTAAAGTGATTGCTCTTGTAAGGTTGGTTCTCTGCCAAATAAACATTCACGAACGTGCGTTAAATATTGCCTACGATTACTCTCAGACGTGCCGTTTCAAGTTAGATTTTCAATATAAAGTCAATCTATGTACGATAAGATTTGTTTGAACTAAACGTGTCTTAGAATTGACGAGAGGGTGATCGTGGTAATTTGAAAGATATTACCAAAACGAAAACGTTTAGCTAAAAAGTTACTTTAAGCATTTTAGGTATGTTTATGTTTTGGTAAATGTTTCTTTGGGAAAGTTGTTCAGTTTCTTTGACTGAGCAGTCCGGTCAGTTTTTGGTACACCGTCTCTTACACCCTGTAGGTCTCTTTGAAGTCGGTAAGTTTAGGTCATTTTGCGTTCAGGTCATTCTACGTTTAGGTCGTTCTGCGTTTAGGTCGTTCTGCGTTTAAGTCATTTATTAGTTTTAGGATATTATGCGTCGAGACCCGTTCGAATTGTACCACGATCACCCCCAAGTATTCCTTGCTTTGATGAAGTTAAAATACAAAATTTATTTTTATCATTTAATTTATTTATTTTATACTAGCTGGTGCCCGCGACTTAGTCTGCGCAGGTTTATAAATTGTAGCCTATGTGTTATTCTGATGTGCTATATAATTGTAAAGTTTCATTAAAAATCATTCAGTAGTTTTTTCGTGACAGAGTAACAAACATCCATCCATCCATACTTACAAACTTTCGCGTTTATAATAATAGTAGGATCAAGCTAGCGACACTACAATATTATAATACGTCTCTTTAACTTGTATGCTTGAAACATGCCAATCTTACCTTTTTTTGTAACCTTTTTGAGCGGGTAACAAAACTTTTTGGTTAATTTTTTTAAGACTTTAACAAAACTCGTTATCAGGGCTGATTCTGGTAGCTAATTTTAAAATTTCAGTTTTTAGGATTTGCCATAAGCATGATGAATGATCGGTTCAACTACAACTAGGCAGTAATATAGGTATACAAAAAACGGCCAAGTGCGAGTCGGACTCGCGCACTGAGGGTTCCGTACCACCACATAAACATAATTGTATTAGTTGAAATTTCAGTAAGTTAATGTGCTAGATTTTTTGAGTCCGACACGCGCTTGACCAAATTTTATTATTTGTTGTTATTTTATAGCCTATAAACATACCAATTTTCAAGTTTGTAAGTGTTCCCGTTTTTAAATAGAACTAAAACAAAAATCGCCTCAGCGACCATCCAACTTGACCCCTCTCTTATATAAATGTTCTTGAAACGGGAGCTCACCACAATTGGTTACCATTAGTTGTGAGAAAAGTTGTAATATTTAATGATTTCAGACTTTTCCCATCATTTGTACTGTGAGACCTAGCTTCTTGCCAAATTTCATAATTTTAGGTCAACGGGAAGTACCCTGTAGGTTTTTCATTTTTGAATAAATGTATGGAGATGAGGACATAAAATGCCATATCTTTTGATTGCGTCGTTGTAAAAAATTTAAATTTTCAGATCTTGTGTGGTTCATGGATCCTAATATATGGTATTAATTTCAACCTGATACCTTTACCCGTTCGTGAGATAAAGGGTCTTGACAGACAGACAGACAGACAGACAGACAGACAGACAGACGGACAACAAAGTGATCCTATAAGGGTTCCGTTTTTTTCTTTTGAGGTACGGAACCCTAAAAATCAAGAAAATAACTTACTTTTTTAAGGGTGCGCGTATGCTAAGACGCAAGTTAGCAAATGGCGTAGCGAGCATAGAACAGCATTCCCCACCTTCAGCTTTCTTCGTGATAAAGCGAAAGGAAAGACGTATTCTGCCCTGCGCTGCTCCTCCTGCGTCTCAGTATACGCAGGATACTGCGTAAAAGTACTAAATCCAGTTACTAAACTCGTGACGACACTTTTCCCAAGTAATTTTTTTATAAACCCTGTGACGTAAGTTTCCGGGTGAATCTCCCAAGAGAGGACGATGACATCTCGACTCCCATTGCTTTTGATCTATTACCGCTAAACTATGCGTAACTTGAGTAACTTGGTTTAGACGAGACGCCAAAAAAACTTGGAGTTAGTTAAAGTTTTTTCGAAGAGGGATGTCGTAAGCTGTGATTACGTTTTTGTTGAATATTTGTGTTTCCTTTTTATGTAATAAATATTTTACTACTTGTTCGTCCATTTATAAAAAAAATATATGAATATGATACAATTGCCCACTTAAACAAAGCTTGTTTGAAATTCATACTGCAGTTTTTTTTACTTTTAAGGGAGTTCTGTGTTTTGGTATGGGAGTAAATTAATTAATAGACCGATTCAAGTTGACTGTTATTTATCATCCTAATAGATCGGGAGCTGACAAGGGAGTTGGGCCTAAAGGTATAGGAATCCTGGATTTATTTTATCTTAAAAGAGCACTCCAAAGTACACCATTTGACTAAGAACTTTTTTACGTCACTCAAACAAACTGGAAAAAATGGCGTCAGGGCCTAAACCATAGAATACATGAAACAGAGTCCTAAACATATAGGAATCAAGGTGAATGAATTTTATAAAAGGGCCTCTTAAGACATCACCAGACAATATTTATTTTTCCTCAAATCGGTCACCATACAAAATCAGACCGGGGTTGAATATTGAAAAATATGAGTTTTGGGCCTAAACATATAGGAATTCTGACACCAACATGGATCGGCAGAACACACTTGTCACAGTGAACCCGGTCTTACAAGACGGATCGGTCACTTTGCCCTATTCAGACCATTTTCATCATCGTAAACTAAGAGTTGTAAAAAAATACAATAATCTATTTTGTAATATACAAGCTAAGCTTTTTCTTATGATACCCCACTCAACCTAGTAACGACAAAAAAAAATATCCCTCCGTTTTCCGTCCCCCTTTACAATAATAATAATAATACTTTAAAAAATATTTTTTTGCTAATTAGTTCGGTAATCATATTCTAAAACTATTCCAAATTTCAAGTTGATAGCATAAGTGGTTGCTGAGATATACAGGACTTGTGTCAGTCCTGTATATCTCAGGAACAGCAAACAGACAGAATAAAGTCAAATTCAGATTAAAGTCGCATAAGGGTTCTATTTTTAACATTTTAGTTCGGAACCCTAAAAATATTATTTCAGCTACGAATAAAATGAGAAGCAAAATTAGGCAAGCCAGTCGGAATTTCTTTGTAACTATTCCGGGAGCCTAGTGAAGTAGAAACACAGGCCCTTTGAATTCACCAAAGCAATTGATTGCTCATCCGTATTCAGTTCACAGTGAAGAAGTTTGTTTGAAAACTGATATTGTAACATTCTTTCATTCACTGTAGAAGGGTTGGTAATTTATTGTTTTAGTTTTATTGCAAGTATAAATCACACATCACACACACCACCACTCCCACTCACATACACACACACACACACACACACACACACACACTAACACACTTGTACACAAACACACCCTTGTTCCCCCACTCACACACACACATCACACTCCACCAATCCACACCACTCCACTCCTCCTCCTTGTTCTCACACTTGTTTCCCTTTCATGTTGAACAGAACCTTCATCATTGTCCTAGCTTTATTCCGTTTTTACTATTGGTTTTTCTACCTCCCAACGGTTGGGACAACGGCACTGTTTTTTACATAGAAGGAAACCCATCTGACCTCTACAACCCAGACCCCATCCAAGATTAGGCTTTGCTAGGTTTATCGTGCATAAGCTACAAAATAACAATAAGTAAATAATAAAACTGGTCAAGTGCGTGTCGGACTCGCGTGTATCTAATACCCTTTTGCGTGACTGCGCGTCTATAACTTAGACGGTATTTTTACATTAGTGGTATGGAACCCTCGGAGCGCGAGTCCAACTCGTACTTGGCCGGTTTTTCTAAACTTGCACTTTTTATGATTTTCTCTATGCCAAATGCTTTCTAAAATATCAGCGAAAATCTCGCGACTAGCGTCTCAGTAAATTGAGCATGAAATTACTTAGTGGAAACTACTTGGACTGCTCAACTGATTTTCCGCGCAAAGTGCAGAATGCACCGAGGTCAATGACCTGCGTCGCTCGATACATAAATGGGCGTGGTCTGAGGTCCAGTTTCGCATAATATATTTTAGTAATACTCTGGTAATGAAGTGAGAATCTTCGAGAATTTCAAAAGTTCTAGAATTTTCAGTGTTGTTTTAGATGTAGCTTTGTGATTCGAAAAAAATTGCATTACCCGTACATTTTTATAAGAAGGAAAGTATTTTTGAAATAAGAAAAAAATACCTCAATGAATAAGGTAAGGATCAATTTTGTAGGAAGAGGAAAAAAGAAGCATTTTACGTCGACTATATCAAGCTATAGGAAAAAAAAATTACATACTAAGTTCACATAATGAAAACATTTAATGGAGATTTAAATTCAAAATATTCTCTCTTCTGTTTAAACCGCTGAAAACGAATGCACTATTTGAATATTTTTCCTATTAATTCTCATTTTGCATGAATTTGCAAAATAGTTTAAATCCACTTCAACAAAGCAGATAAAATAAAAAAATAAAACGCAATGTTTATGAATAAAAATAAAAACTTAAAAGGCGGCGGTGTGGTTCGCAACCCATTACGTCACGTTCCTCCCGGGGGCGAAAAGCGGGCTACGGAGAGCCGCTTTGCTACGATGAATGTCAGAGGTGGAATGAATGGCAAAATAGATGAAGTATGTCAGATGATGGATGAAAGGCGTATAGACGTTCTCTGTGTGAATGAGACTAAACGGAAAGGTTGTGACACCACAGAACACGGCCCTTACACAGCGTACTGGTCTGGTGTTCCCAGTACCAGCAGAGGCTGTCAGGGAGTCGGTGTCATACTTTCCGGAAGAATGGTAGAGTGCGTGAAAGAAGTCGAGTGTGTGGGCCCAAGACTCATCTGGGTCAGACTGAAAGTCGGACTGACCCGAATTTTTGTTCTAGGTGCATATGCACCAACGAATATTGGTTCGCGAAAGTCCCTGAAAGCCCAGAAAGAAACAGATGAGTTTTGGGAAAATATGAGAGACACGTTAGAGAAATGTGATCAGAATGAACGAGTTATCATGCTAGGTGATTTTAATGGATGGGTAGGAAGAAAGCGTGACGGTTATGAAAGAGTTGTTGGTAAGTTTGGTGATGAACGTGTGAATGATAATGGAATAAGTTTGCTTGAGGTATGTTTGGAATGGAGTCTTTTTGTGGCAAACACTATGTTTGACCACAAAAGGATCCATATGTATACAAGAGAGGAGGGTAATGCGAGAAGTATGATCGATTTTGTAGTTGTGGATGAAAGATTGAGAAAAAGAGTTCTGGACGCTCGCGCATATCGTGGAGCCGCCATCGACACAGACCACCACCTGGTTGTGACCCGAATTGGTGGTCTATTTAACCGGTGGCGGCATAGACCACAAGAGCAGACGAGCGTTCTAGAACGTATCAAAGTAGAGAGATTGCAAGAGGAGGATGTCAGAAAAGAATACTTGAAAGGCTTGAGTGAAAGATTTGAGAACCTGGATGAAGTAAATGATATTGAACGTTTGTGGAATGAATTTAAAGATGGAGTAGTAGGTATAGCTGTCAATGTTTGTGGGGTGTCAAAAAGGAGAAAGTGTGGAAAGAAGAAGAATATGTGGATGGATAAAAGTGTACAGGCAGCTGTCCGTGAGAAGAAGAAAGCATGGTCAGATTGGTTAGCAGTAAAAGCTAACCAAAGAATGCAGAGGGCAACAAGTGATGACGTAAGTGTAGCAAGAAAGGTATATAAAAGAGCGAAAGGTATTGTTAAGGAAGTTGTTGAGAGAAAGAAAGAGGAGTGTAAGGATGAGTTTGACAGAAGGCTTACTGAAGATTTCCAGTCCAACCAAAAGTTTTTCTGGAAATCCATACGGACAGCCCGAGGAAAGTTTGGAACATCGGAGCTGAGTAAAATCAGAAGCCAGGATGGAAGTATTATAAAAGGTGAAGAATGTGTTCTGAGGAGGTGGAAGGAATATTTTGAAAGTCTGTTTGAGAGAGAAAAAGCAGAGGCCAGCGAACCTAGGTCTTCTGTGGAAATGAATGAGAATGAAGAGGAGAATTGTGTAAGTGAGATAAGTATGGATGAGATTATGAAAGCGATGAAAAGTATGAAATCAGGTAAAGCAGCTGGGTATGATAGAGTGTCGGTCGAGATGTTGAAGGCTGGGCGAGGCATTGTGGCTAGTCAGTTGTACCGCCTTTTCAACTTGTGTTGGACGAACGGCCAAGTACCAGGTGACTGGTGCAAGGCTGTGATTGTGCCGCTGTACAAGGGAAAAGGGTCACAACAGGACTGCAAAAATTATCGCGGGATAAGCCTTCTCAGTGTCGTCGGCAAACTGTATGCAAAGGTTTTGATTGAAAGAGTGATGAAAGATACTGACGATAAAATATGGGACGTACAAGCGGGATTTAGAAAGGGAATGGGATGTACAGATCAGGTCTTTTCCTTGCGGTGCATAGCTGAAAAGTTTTTGGCTAAAAACCAAAAAGTCTACTGCGCGTTCGTGGATTTGGAAAAGGCCTATGACCGAGTGGTGAGGAATGAATTGTGGTCAGCATTGTCTATGTATGGGGTAAACGGTCATCTGATTCAAGCACTGAAATCTCTCTATGAGGATTCCAGTGCTTGTGTCAGAATAAACGGGGCGTACACTGAATGGTTTAGCATCGAAAAAGGTGTTAGGCAGGGATGTGTAGCGTCACCTTGGCTGTTTAACCTGTTCATGGATAATTGTTTGATTGATCTGAAAGAGAGTATGTGTGGACTGAGAATGAATGAGTTACTCATCAAATGTCTTCTCTACGCTGATGACCAAGTTGTACTTGCGTCATCTGCTGACGAGTTGCAGGAGATGGTAACAATGATGAATGTGGCTTTGGACAGGAAAAGAATGAAAGTAAATGTAAGCAAGACTAAAGTAATGGTACTTGAAAGAGAAGAATGTATGACAGAGTGTACTATATTAATAGATGGAGAACAAGTCGAACAAGTGAAGGAGTTTGTGTATCTGGGCTCAAAGTTTACGAGAGATGGAAAGTGTGAAAGTGATATTGAAAGAAGAGTGAATGCTGGAAACATGGTGAATGGTGCCCTGCACGCCTTTATGAGGAGTCAGAAGGTGTCTCACAAGGCTCGTTTGGCTGTTCATGGGGGAGTTTTGGTACCAACACTGATGTATGGCAGTGAAAGCTGGGTATGGCAGAAGAAGCATGAAAGTAGAATTAATGCAGTGGAAATGAGAGCGCTAAGGAGTATGATTGGTGTTAAATTGAGTGACAGGATTAGAAATAGTGTGATAAGAGAACGGTGCGGCGTAAAAGAAGACGTAGTGACCAAAATCGAGAAAGGGATGCTGAGATGGTTTGGTCATGTAGAGAGGATGAATGAACGAAGATTGACGAAAGAGATCTACCAGGCGAGAGTGAATGGAAACGTTGGAAGGGGAAGGCCTAGGCGAACGTACCAGGACCAAATTCAGGACGTTCTGAATAAAGGCCAGGTTAAAAGTATCCTAAACCGACGAGCATGTATGAAAGGATTGATGAAAGTACAGGAAGCAAGGGAAGTATGTCAAGATCGTAGCAGGTGGAGGACTGTGGTCTCTGCCTACCCCAACGGGAAAGAGGCGTGATGTTATGTATGTATGTATGTAGATAAAAAAGTTCTTACATTTAGATTTTGGAAGTAAACATACATATTCAGTTTAGGTAAATTACTTGCTCTGGACAGATAAAAAACTTCGAGTATTTGGTGAAGGCTACGAAACTTGCAGACAAAATATATATCCTATACTATAAAATATTTGTATATATATATATATATATATTTGTATTGCATATATATTTGTAATCAGTGTCTCGAAAACGGCTCTAACGATTTCGATGAAATTTACTATACGGGCGAAAAAAATTCGTTTTGTTTTAAGCATTTTTTTAAAATACCGCGTTTTAGACAAAAACCTTCATGATATTTTAATGTTGAGGCGGCTGTTATAGAGCGAAGCTCGATCGATCAGGTAATTATGTTTATTAGCCGTTCCAAATTTTCGAAGTTGCACAATTGATCTGTAATAATGAAGGTAGCCTCGTTGCCTGTCTCTATACAGAGTGAAAGGGACAGCCTTCCGAAAACTGAGAAGGCACGATCAAGAGTAAGGGCCCGGCCAGAACCTTTTTTTACGCGCGAGTTTCTACCAGCTCGCGCGTAAGAAAATATTCTGGACGCAATATATGTAGCTTTAGTATCTTGGTAACGCGCGAGAGCCTACGCGCGAGTCGACTCGCGCGTAAAATAAAGGTTCTGGACGGGCTCTAAAACTAAGGAACATTAAGTCGACAAATGATAGATTTATTTTACTTCCTATCCAAAATGCGCTATCAGCTGATGCAGTTTCTACGGAAATTCGAAATTTGTTTTTCGTATTACAATATTATGTGTATTCCTTAGAAAAAGTTGTACTTTATGGTCCGTATTAACACACTGAAAGGAAAGCAGTTGATTAAAACACACCTTATAATAAACATTTTTTTTTTCATTATTATTTCTATCACCATACGCCCTTCTCCTAGCCTCCCCAATACGCACCAGCGATTTTTCTTTTATCTGCCTCTGGACTTATTTTATTATTTTGTTGTTCTCTCCTCACTATCGTAGTGATCGCCATTTCTGCTCCATAACGAATCTTTGCTTAGTCTTTGCATTTAGTTGCTTTGTTTTATGATTCATGGAAATTTCTTTAGTGGGGCTTGACAAAATAGTTGTGTTTTATGATAATTGTTTGTTACTTAGCAGCTGAATCTTTAGACATTATACCTAAACTATGCAGATTTAGACTGAATAAACAACTTTCTCAATGGAACATAAGTTTAATTCCATTCTATTCAATTAGATCCTAAGTGAACATAATTTTAGCATGTTACTCAGACAGTAAAACTGAACAATTTTCCCTAAAAATGGGACGAAATACAAATAAAGTTTACTTTCCATAGATACTGCTGTAGTTGATAGTACATTTTTTGTATGGGAGGTAAAAAATTGTTCACTTATGTTTTTTGGGAAAAGTTGGTTAGTTTCGTGGTCCGGGTAACTATAATTAAAAAAGTTTATTTTATTAGAAACCTTTACAAATTGCACTATCACGTGATGTGAAGTCAAAGTCAAAAGTCAAAATCAAAATCGTTTATTCATTGTTGGATATTAAAATCTCTTAATGACTTCTATACAAAGACATAAGTAATGATCAGTTAGTTCCGAATCCTCTGTTTTCAGGAAATGTATTTTTATACTCTCTTTAATTACATAAAAAAATTCATTTATATGATAATGTACTCAAACGGATAAACTTAAGTTTTATATAGTCAGCATAGTGCCGAACACTCTAATTGCAAGTGATCTCTCCTTCTAGATAGTTCGACCACCATGGTTTGAGACCGATCCGATCTAATCAGAACTATGAAAGTACATAGTTCTGATTAGATCGGATTAGATATGACATATCATATCTAATTAGTACTACTATTATGTAAATGTACACACAAACGTACATATGTTATACATTTTAACACTCTATACTCTTTCAGATTTTTTTTTCACTTCTGTCGTTTATTTTCATATCAAAATAACAAATAAGTCTTAATCAGAGAGTCTCTTTCAGATTGTAATATAGCAATGACCACTCCAGATGACACTTCCATTTAACTACGCGAAACTTTTAGCAAAAAAGAAAGTGCACAAAACGTTTATTTCGTCTGATTGCTGCGATTTTGGACATGAGTGTAAGACCCTTACCGGACTTGCTTTAGAGGGCAAGTAACAAACGCTTAAATCGCATATATCATTTATATCGAATTCAATCGAAAAAAAATTGGGAGTAAATTCACACAAGGTCATCTGATCCCAAACTAGTCAAAGCCTGTACTATGGGTATCAGACATTTATATACATATATAAATAGATAAATAATACCCAGACACAGAACAAACGCTTGCGTTCATCACACAAATGTTTGCCCTGGGCGGGGATCGAACCCGCGGCCCACGGAGTGAAAGGCTCACTACCAACCACACCAACTGGCTTGTCCATATATCTTGGAAAAATATAATATCTGCTTGTGTTTGATTGTCATGGTTTGTTTTCATTCATCATAAAATCCCGTGAAACGTCCACTACAGGACAGGGAGCTCCCTCCAGAATTCTAGCTTTTGCTGGAAAAATGTGGAGGGGAAGTACCATAGTCACCTCGCTTGTTAGCGTTACGGCTGGCGCTATGGACCGCGGTTTTAGGTGACCGCAGTAAGTAAGATGTAAGATACAAAAGAGGATGCTGCTGCCCATCCTCCAGTTAACCCTTAGTCGCCTCTTACGACACCCACGGGTATGTATGGGTTGGTACTATTCTTTGCCGGCACCACACGGGACATTATTGCTATTATTGTTTTCGTTAGACATCTTCAATTCATGTGGAACTGTATGTTTAAAGATCTGAGGGGGCAACGCTCACCAAGCAAACATTGGGATACCAATTTTATTCCTAATTATAAAATAAACTTTCTCACCAGATATAAAACTCTAATAGAGTTCCCAAGTTGCAAACTAAAGACAAAACCGCATACATCTGAAAGTTGTGAAAACTGCTCAACATCCAATGCTATCGGACTCCATCGGAAGTATTTTGGAACTTATTTACCGTCTGCAACTAAAGTCTGAAAAGTTTGTATGGTGCTATTTGGAATTTGTGGTCGATTTGAGAGAATTCCGATGACCAGTAGTTATTTTTTTCTTTTATAGTTCTCGACTATTAGCAATCTGGTATTATGTTTATGGTTGTAACAAATTCTTGTTATCCGTTTTATGTTACGCAATTAAAAAAAGTGGCTTAATCCACTGATTGCACCTGTTTATATTTATTTATTTGGTAATTTATTTCAATCATGTAGCAACAAGAGAGGTCGCCAGCCGCATAGCTTATAAGCGTGGTGACTATGGTAAATCCCCTCCTAAGTACCAAGCGTTTTTGCTGAGTTCTGGAGGGAGCTCCATGTCCTTCAGTTGACGTTTTTGCTGAGTTCTGGAGGGAGCTCCATGTCCTGCAGTTGACTATTTTGCTGAGTTCTGGAGGGAGCTCCATATCCTTCAGTTGACGTTTTTGCTGAGTTCTGGAGGGAGCTCCATGTCCTGCAGTTGACTATTTTGCTGAGTTCTGGAGGGAGCTCCATGTCCTTCAGTTGACGTTTTTGCTGAGTTCTGGAGGGAGCTCCATGTCCTGCAGTTGACGTTTTTGCTGAGTTCTGGAGGGAGCTCCATGTCCTGCAGTTGACGTTTTTGCTGAGTTCTGGAGGGAGCTCCATGTCCTGCAGTTGACGTTTTTGCTGAGTTCTGGAGGGAGCTCCATGTCCTGCAGTTGACGTTTTTGCTGAGTTCTGGAGGGAGCTCCATGTCCTGCAGTTGACGTTTTTGCTGAGTTCTGTAGGGAGCTCCATGTCCTGCAGTGTACGTTTCATGGGATGTTAAGATAATGTACATGACGGTAGGTAGTCATGTATCATAATCACTTATTTATAACCATCACACCTTTTCCTTGTAGACTTCTTGTGTTAGTCTCATTCCATTTATTTTCTTGACGTGACAAATTGGTTCTATTCTTACATTTTCTCTCAATTTTAGTCACTACATTTTCTTTTATGCCACAAGATACTCCTATCAGACTATTACTAACCGTGTCACTCATTCACATCAATCGCACTCTAAGGTGTAGGGTATATCCACCCTGAAGGATGTGAATCTGCCCATGACTCTGAACAACTTTCCCTAAAGAACATAGGTCAAAATACGAAAAATATTTTAGACCTCCCATAGAAACTGGATCAGCTGATAGCGCATTTTGTATGGGAGGTAAACATTTTTTGTTTCGTATTTCGACCTACGTTCCTTAGGGAAAGTTGTTCAGTTTATGGGCAAAATCATATCCTTCAGGGTTGATATACCCTTTCTGTTACACCTTGTATAAGCCAACCTTTTCAGTAAATATGTGCATAAGCCTCGCAATTGCACTTCACAAATCTATATAATTCCCGTGTAGTGCCGGCAAAGAATAGTACCAATCCATCTCTACCCAAACGACGAACCCGGTGACTAAGGGTAGCAGCTTCCTTATGTACATCGATCTATCTTGATTACTGCGGTCACTAACAACCACGGTCTAACCGCAACATTATTGCGCGTCTTTGCTGTAATTCTGGAGGGAGCTCCCTGTCCTGCAGTGAACGTTTCATAGAATGTTGATGATGAATCTGTTTAAATAAATTCAACTCTAACGCCACTAAATCTACCATCCTAACTATTACTGGTCAGCCACAATATTTTTTTTTACATCCATAAAAGCATATAACTACATTTACACTAGTTTTACATCATGTTTTACACTAAAGGACATTTTTTGCTACGTCTAAAACGAAACCTAAGACATAGGAACATTTGCAAAAGCCCCAACGAGTGTACAGTAGATATCAGTAAGTTGTCAACTTGCAGACGAGTCGAATTAATATTATTTTAAGACTTACTCCGTTTTGTCTTGAGATTGAACGTATTTCATTTCAGTAATCCTTCAAGACACTGATGAGGAGAGGAAATAATACCTCACAAACAAAATACTGAAGAAAATATGTTCCGAATCTGTGTTTCAAATGTATTGCCTCTAAGAAATAACTAAAGTATTCATTGTTACCAAAATATATTTCTTTGACTGCATTCTCACTGACTTTCTAAATAATTCTTTCTTAAACACTAATTGGTGACCTATAGAAATTATATTTCATACACACGTTCGTTGTTTATGGATATGTAAAATACAATAAAGAATGTCCTTCGTCTTCTTTTCGTTTCAATGGTGAACTATTTTATAGCAACTTAACCCAAAATGTGTACTTTGGCACATTTTAACATTATATGTTCACAACAAAATCATACTAGCATCACAACCTCAGTTACTTATAGGCTTGAATTTGTGTTAGATAATTTTTCCTTAACAAATTTGGTTTTGTACAGGAACAGGTGACTGACTGCAGGTGATGAAGCTTAAAGTGTTTTCATTGCTACGGAAGGCACAATAAGCCAATGGACCTGTACCAACTTATCGTCATAAGTTTTATAGAATGAAATTCCCCCAAAAACTTACAAAAATGAGTCCTTTATTTCGAGGATGTACCACAGTTACCATGCTCGCTATTTAGCGTTGTAGCTGGCAAAATGCAACGCATTGCCTGACCACTGCAGTTATAATATACTTGAATAATATGCAGAAGGATGCTGTTGTTCGTCGTCCTATTCAAAGTCCCTTAGTCACCTTTTACAAAGAGACACTATTCTTAGCCTGCACCATATAATACTGATCGTCTCGGCTACTACTAGGTCGTTTCAGTTGCCAATACGGATGAAATGGTGTAGCTGTATTAGAAGGCATTTGACGGCTTGAAAAGTTCAACAACATAGCTTGCTATGGTCCTGGTAGTGCCTAAAAGATAGATACTTAAACCCATAGGTACGAAAACATCACGCCTCTTTCCAGCAGGATTAAGGCAGGGACCACATCTTTCAATCTGACAACGCCGTTGGTGTGGTTGGTAGTGAGCCTGCCTTTCATGCCGTGGGCCGCGGGTTCGTCCCCGCTCAGAGCAAACATTTGTGTTATGAACACACGTGTTTCTTCTGTATCTGGGTGTTATTTATCTACTTATTATGTATGTTTATCAGTCTCTAATACTCATATAGTACAGGCTTTGCCTAGTTTGGGACCAGATGACCTTGTGTGAAGTGTCTCCCCAATTGAACAACTTTTTTTTTTTTTTTTTAATCATAATTTATTTATAGAGGGTTTTTACAAATGCCACCCTCATCGTGGCTCTCTAGAACTAACTATACATCAAAATGCTTACTTACTAGTTACTAGTATAACATTGTGAATAGAGAAAGTTTATCTATCTTTCAAACATACTTTCACTACTTCATAAAGCATCTTGGCTACTCCAGAATAAGGAGTAGACAAAATACTATTCACTAAACCTACATTGTAACTCCTTAGATCCAGCTGTCGCCTCCGCGTCTCATTACGACCACATTCCATAGTAACGTGATAAACATCTTCAACTACACCACATAAACTGCAATAAGGGGAGTTTACTTTTCGCATCATGTAAGCAAAACTGTTTAATGGGATGTGGCCGGAACGGAGTCGAAACGCGACAACTAAATCCTGCCGGTTTATTCCGCATGTGCCAAACCATGGGACGCGCGAAAGAGAGGGCTGGATAGTTTTATACCATATTCCCTTAGAACGCGACCTTTCATCAAAATACTCGGACCACATCTCGAAGCATTTATCTCTCACTTTAAATAAAACCTCGGTGAACCATGGAGTATATTGAAACTTTACACCATCTATAATAGCTGCTTTCGCCAACCGATCAACTTTCTCGTTCCCCACGATACCCACATGTGAAGGAATCCATTGAATCACAATGTGTTTATTTGTAGACACTAACTTTTGAATCATTTTGATAATAGTATATGCCAGTGGAATGCCCCTAAAAACATAAGTACATCGCAGCAAATGCTGAATTGTGCTTTTTGAATCTGTAAAAATTACAAACCTGTCATAATTAATACAATTAATGTAAGAATGTGCTTCAGTAATTGCAATCATTTCAGTTACCATAATCGAAATATTTGACTCGATACGAAATTTCATAAATTCATTTGTTTGCCAATCAAAAAACGCAGCGCCACTTCCGTGATTTGATTTTGATCCATCAGTAAATAGTTTATATGATTCAGAATAGTTCTTATCGAGTGAATTTATGCAGATTGATTGCATTTGAGCGCCACTGTACTTATGTTTTGCCTTATCTATACCATCTATATTAGCTTTAAAGAATTCACACATGTTAAGGTTTGTAACCCACGTCTCCAAAGAAAACATTTCAAGTAATTTACTAGATTGTACCGATGTACAATCAAGTAAACTGCGTGCCTCAACAAGAATAGGAATTTTTTTATTCTTCCAAAAGGGCGATCGGGACGTCAAGGATATTTCATCAATAAGTTTAATTAAAATGTTTTCACTGAAGGACTTCGATTTCAAATAAAATTTACCAGCTAAGTACTGTCGTCGCACAGATAAAGGTGGCAAAGAAAGTTCGGATTCCATGACGTGAACTGGCGTACTTTTAATAAAGCCACCAATCACACGTAAACATCTGTTTTGAATAATATCTAGTTTTGATAAATGTGTGGAGGCACCATTGCCGTATAAAAAGCTCGCATAATCAATACGACTACGTATCATAGCAATGTATATACGTCTAAGTTGATTACAGTCGATTCCCCATCCCGAACCTGCCAAAACTTTGAAAATGTTGACGTACTTGAGAACTTTTTCCACAGTCTCATTAATATGTTTACTCCATCTTAAGCCCCTGTCTAGCCAAAGTCCTAAGTATTTAATAGAATCTACAACTTGTAATTCATGATTATTAAGTCTGACACATATTCTGTCCTTTTTGTAACCCCTTTTAAATAAACATATTTTGGTTTTAATTGGTGAAATTTCCAGACCTACCTTCAATAATACCTTACTAATTTTTACAACACAACGTTGAATTTTTGCCTCCCCATCGGTAACAGAATCACAATGACAATAGATAACAAAATCGTCTGCATATTAATTTCTTTTTCTAACTCCAGACAAACATTTCTAGTAGCTATATTAAATAAGAGCGGGGATAACGGGTCTCCTTGTGCTAAACCTCGGCAAGTCGTACGCTCTAAAGTTATATTATCCTCTTCTAAGTTAATATTGAGAGATCTTTCTTTTAGGAAATTCCATAGATAAACACATATTTTTGATCCAACTTTCAAATTATCTAAAGAAGTTAATAGTACCGAATTGTCAACATTATTATAGGCGCTATCGATGTCTAAAAAACAAGCCATCGTTGATACACCTTCCGAAAACCCTAATTGAATTTTAGAAACTAAAATACTTAGATTATCTACACTTGATCTGCACTTTCGAAATCCTAAAGTATTGTTAGACAATAAATCCTTACTTTCTAAAAACCACTCTATTCTGTTATTTAAAATAGAATGCAAGATTTTGCATAAACAGGGCATCAGAGAAATAGGTCTTATTGAAGATACTTGACATGGATCTCGTCCTGGTTTAGGGATAGGTATTACCTTAATACTCCGCCATTGTATTGGAACAAACCCATGAAATAAGAAATTATTATAAAGTTGGAGAAGGATCTGCATGCCTCGCTTAGGTAAATGTTTAATCATCGAATACGAGATATCATCGCATCCAGGAGATGTATCCTTTGATTTAATACACTTGACTAACTCCTGCATAGAGATATCCAGATCGAGAACTGAGGTATATTTAGAGAACACAGGTGTAGGTGGAACAGCATAATCTGGCGTTAGTGAACGAAGAAGGTTTTCAGCAGCCATCTTATCAATATGTTGTTTTGGTTTCCTATAACCTTTCAACCAGCCCATCTTCATCCACATCTCACTTGAAGACATATTTTCATCAATTGATGAACAAAATTCGTGCCAGCCTTTTCTTATTGCGCTGCAAAGGTTATCATGAGCCTCTTTTGTTCTATCATTTAAGGAGTCGAAATTTCGGGGAGTCGGGTTTCTTCTAAAAGTTGCTAACGCCTGTCTACGTTTAGCTACATCTTTAGAAAGTTTTGGGTTCCAGTACGGTTTGGGTCTAAATATAGATGTAGGACTATTACTCAACACAACTAACGGAATAAATTTATCTGCTGCCCTGTTAATGCAGTTTATAAATTGATCATAATCATATTGAAGATTATTAGTAAAAGAAAAGTCCTCAAAAATCTCATCAAGGAAATCTGTATAGCCCACCCAGTTAGCTTTTTTAAAGTTTCGCTTTCTTTTCAAGGTACTATTATTTATTTGATGACGCATCGAAAGCTTAATCAAAAAGTGGTCACTACCTAGTTTTTCATTCATTACAGACCATTTAAAATCTAGAGCAATAGCTGCACTAACTAGCGTAATATCTGGAGAAGATTTTTGCAAAACTCCTTCACAAAGTCTCGACCAAGTAACTTCGCCATCGTTTAGAATTACGTAATTACTGTCTAAAATTGAGTTAAATAGGATTTTACCTCTCGAGTCAGCACAAGATCTACATGACCAAGTTGAATGATGTCCATTAAAATCCCCAAGTATAATACTTCTCTTTGTACCTAAAGAAAGTACCTCCTCCCAGTCTTGTTGAGTAGTGCGCACTCTACTTGGGCAGTAGACGCCAACGATATGTTCAACAGGTCGACAGTTGAAGAGCTTAACTTTGATTATCTCTATATCAGAATTATTCACGTAAGTATTTATTGACTGTGACTTAATAGAATTGTGAACTAAGACTAACAACCCTCCGTAACCATCGTTTCTATCTTTTCTATATACTGTGTAACCTCTCACATTAATAAATTTAACCTCTGAAAGCCAAGTTTCACTAATTATTGCAATATGAGCTTTTTCAAATCTTAATAATTCTTCAAATGAACGTAACTTACCTGACAGACTTTGGGCATTCCACTGGATTATATTAATACTTATAATCTTGTTAGAACCAGCTATTGTTTATAAGATTAACCATAGATTTAAGGAAAGGCCAATCCGAAACTAAACTCGCTGCAAAAATAATTACCCACTCAACACATAATTGAATAATAGCGCACATTTTATCTTTGATATTGACAGATTTGAGAAAAAGAACTTCTTTCACCCTCCAAAAAAGTTCTCCAAGCGAAGCTCTGCGATCATTTTCGTTACCGTTCTCTGGTCGTTCTTCAGAAACATCACTGTCATATGATTCCCAAAACATCTCATCTATATTTTTCTTCTGTTCCCGTTTTTTTGGCTCTTTTTTCATCTGCTGTCGCTTGGTAGTATCCTTCTTTTCTGTTTCTATATCCCTCAAATTTTCTTTCTTCTCTTGTTTATTAGTTAATATTGCACTAAACAGGGGTGTACGTAAAGTTTGTGTGAAATCGACTTCGGTATTTGCTAGCGATTTAAGAGGTTCAAATTTACCCTTGTATTTCTCTTGGTCTTGTGGATTGGGAGACGGGGCCACATAGAGTGTTAGTGCTTTTCTATAGCTGCAATTAAATTCGGACATAAGTTCACGTAATGTCTTTTCTTTGACATACACAGGACATATTTTAGCCATAGCCATATGTTTTCCTTTGCAGTTAACGCATACAAAGTCTTTTGTTTCACAGTTTTCATGATTGCCACCACACTTAGGACACACGACTTTTTTGGAAGGGCAATTCCGAACACTGTGACCAATCTTCCAGCATTTATAGCACTGTGATACAGGGTAAACATATGGTTCTGTGGTGATCCGCAAACCATCAATGAAAACATATGGGGGCCGTGAAGAACCTTTAAACCCCAGTCTTACCACTTCAGAAGGCTTCCATTTACCATCCGACCTGTCTCGATACATGAGTCTCTTTGCTGACGTAATATGACCTAAGCAAGTCACGTTATTTTTGATCTCATCATCAGACAATTCTGCATCCACGTTTCGTATGATACCGTAGGAGACATTTATTTCCATTGGTTTGTGAAGTATCCAACCCTTCTTACTAACATTTTCACATGAAAAAAGTTGTTCTATGCCTTGTTGATACAAAAAATCTATTCTTATCTTGTACGGGCTTACATATTTAACGCCACATATAAATTTTATGCTATTTTCTTTCAAAAATCGTGCCATAGCAAATTGTTTAGGCAGCGGATCTTTACTGGAAATAAAAACCTGTAAGTCTTCTGGGTTCAATTTTAATTCTTCCAATTTTTTCCCCTTCTTTCCCTTCTTTTTTCCACGCGCCTCATTCCAATCTCCATCTTCAGCAGACTCTTCGCTTGTACCTGAATTATCATCCCCTCTATTTCTTTTGCCAGTAGATTTACCTTCTTCATCTTCGTTATATACAACCTCCATGTTTGTCGCTTCCTTGCTTAAGTCAAATTTATCTTTTTTGCTTTTCTCTTCATTGTTGCCATATGAATCTCCTTCATTTAACTCACTTATAACGTTTTCATCATTTTTGTGAACTTGCGCAGTTGTTTCTATAATTATTCCGCTACTTTGTTGCTCCATCACGAAAACACAATGCAGCCGGCCGCTGCCGCGGAACGCCGGTAGAAACCGGTCCGCATAGAGATAAGGCGCGCGCTAGTTAACGTTGGTATTAAACAACACAATAGGCAACTGGTGGCGACGAACGCTTAAGCTATCGACACAACCTTCCCGCGCGAGTGACGACACGGGACTGAGGAATTGAACAACTTGAGTTGAGTTGAATAACTTTTACTCTCATCATCCCTTTTAAATACGCTCGTTGGGGTGATCATTACGAGGTCTTTTCTAGGGTTCTCTACCCAAAGGGTTCTGTACCCTATTACTAAGCCAACGTTGTCCGTCTGTCTGTCCGACTTTTAAAGGGCTGAATCTTTGAAATCGTATTAGCTACATGGTTGAAATTTTCACGAAATATGTGTCATTATATGACCCCATAGAAGAAACTATTTTTTGAGATTTTTGTTTTAGCTCTATCAACACTTACAATCGTGAAAGTTGTCATGTTTATAGTTTACTAGCTGGTGCCCGCGACTTCGTCTGCGCAGGTTTATAAATTGTAGCCTTTGTGTTATTCTGATGTATATAAGCTATATTATTGTAAAGTTTCATTGAAATCCATTCAGTAGTTTTTACGTGAAAGAGTAACAAACATCCATCCATACTTACAAACTTTCGCGTTTATAATATTATAGTAGGATAGAATTAACTATAAGTAATAACAACAAATAATAAAAATTTATCAAGTGCGAGGTGGACTCGCGCGCTTTTTACACTTCTGCGCGACTGCATTTCCCTGACTAAAACGGTATTTTACCATAATGGTTATATTAGGTAAAATTTAAAAAAAAATATGCGGAGTCGCGCCCTTACAGAATATCGTGGAGGGATGTCCGACAAGACGGTTTCCGTGAGAACTGGAAGGACTGCACCTGCTCACACCAGAGGCAGAGATATGTCTCTAACAATGATATTAAATTTTAACTCGCAGGGACAACTAAACGCCATACGATAATAATAATAACATTAATGGTACGAAACCTACGGTCCGCGAGCCCAAATCGCAATGTGCCGGTTATTTTTCTTCAGAACCACCTGAACTTGGTTTTGGGATCTTCGACCGGTTCCATACAATAGATAATCAACAAACTATTTATTTCCTATTAGTTAATCACTATAATACCTCTACACTAATCTTCACACAGCTATACGCTGAGTTCGATGAACCTGTAAGATGATTTTGACTAAGAGAGGTAGGTCATTCAACCCTTTTGTTTGTATGACAAAGCTTGTAATAGAAAAAGGTCTCGCATCTGCGTTTTATGGACTTAAATTTTACCTGTCTTCGAGTTTTCGTCGAGTGTGACTGAAAAAAAGCACTTTGCCTTTTGAAGCAGTGATTTTTAAGTTCATTAAAATTCGTAACAAGCTAGGTTTTGAAATAGCCTTTTTGTATACTTATTTCTTTGTTTTTAATGTATTTTTAATAAATGATTGCTAAATATCAAAAAAAATAACATAGAAGTATTATTCAAAATTATCTACATTATTTACGGCAAATTTACGATGCTTTTAAGACGTTTATCACTAAAAGGTTCGAATATTTTTGAGGTGTGAAAGAAAAGCCTTTGTCGTAAAATACACCAAATTTACCGTAAAACGACCTTAAAAATACGAATTTTTACTATGCTATGATATTTTTTAAGCATGACAATATTTATAAGTTGCTCTCCAGTTATAAATAGTCATACAGTTGCAAATAAAATTACTTTCACCTTACAAGCTCGGAAAACTTTTATTCATGGGTCGAAAAATGCAAGTAAAAGTCACTATTGGGCGCTAGAATGGAAAAGGTTTTTGAAATTAGAATGTGGTGATGAATTATGGTATAAGGTACTGGCGCTATTTGTCAGGATTTTGCTTACTATACTGAGGTAAAACACTGTGTGCTTCGCTCGGCAGCAAAGTTACTTCTCGTCTCGTGCATTGGAACGGAACCCTCGCTACGCTCAGATTCTTCTTTTAAACTACTCGCTTAGCTCGTGGCTCAATCCTAGAACCCTGCGCTTGCTCGAGTTTCAATACAACGCACTCGCGCCAAATAACTATTTTGCTGCCTTGCCTAACAAATAACTATTTAAACGTCGTTTTGCATAGAGAATATTATAGGTTCCTTATGAAATAGTGAACATAGTTTTAGTAAGTTACTCAGGCCATGAAACTGAACAACTTTTCCCAAAAAACATAGATCGAAAATCTATTTTGACCTCCTATAGAAACTGCATCAGCTTATAGCGCATTTTGTACGGGAGCCCAAATCTGGGTTTTGTATTTCGACCTACGTTCCTTGGGGAAAGTTGTTCAGTTTTATGGTCTAAGTAACCTGCTAAAATTATGTCCACTATTTCAATAGGACCCTACATACAGCGTGATTTTTTATTAGTTTTGCTCCCCAGTGAAATGTCATGAAAGCAAGCAACTTTCCCAAAGAAAAAATATTTTTACTCGAAAAACATTTTTCACCTTCACATACAAAATGAGTCGATCACGTTTACTATGGAGAGATGAAAGAACTTTTTCGAATTAAAATTATATTTATACTAAACCAATGAAAATGTATGTTCTTTAGTATTGCCTACAACGCCTGTCATACATAATATCTACGTCTGTGTCTCGTGACATCATTTTTCACTTGCGTCGCAGCCAGCGGTTTCGCTCCGAGGCTGTTTTTCCACCTTTTCATCTCTCAGGCTTTTGACTTCGTGAGTGTTTTCAATGTGTTACGTATGTGTTCACTTGTGTAGATGTGTAGGTGTTCTCAAGGTCACGGTCAAGAGCTGTAGGCGGATGTTTTATAAGGAAAGTTTCATTGCTCCGTGGTCTGGTGGGTGGAGTGCTCGGCTTTCGATCCGGAGGCTCTGGGTTCGATTACCGATAGGGATACTGTCAAACAAAAATCTCTTTGGGCCACCTCCCCAGTTTGATTAAGACATTGTAGAATGAATTACTTTATTGTCCGAAAAGTTAGATCACTCCGTGGTTCGAAAGACACGTTAAGCCATTGGTCCCGAATACTATCTACGGGTGTAGTCGTTAATGAGCCATGTCAGAGGCCTTCGGCGGCTCAAAAACTCTGACACTAGGGTTTTTGAGGTCGGCCATCGACCTTGCAACCCACACGACATGATGATGATTGCAGAAGTTAGGTTGATTACCGCTACCGCTATGGGTTCAAATGGGTTTGACCCCCGATTGACGACTTCGCGTCCAAGAGATTCATCATGGCTCAATCAGGCTGCATGGCTTCACTGAGTGGGACAGATTTAGGGTAGCTCTGCCCCAATTACTACTTCCCTTAGTAGAAACGGACTCCCGGTTGAGCCTGAGTATCTTTTAGAGAACCTCAGAGCACTTCGTCCTGGGATCTTTTTGTATTCCTCGGGCCATGGGTTATACGCATAGTTACATTTTATGTCTATACCAAATTATTTTTCTTTCGTTTCTATGGCAAGCAACAATTTATATTTCAAGGCGATTTCTAGGTTGGTCCTGATCAAGACAGAATGCGTCACTGTTGTATAGTTCCTTAATTTGGAAAATGTTAGTTCAATACCGTTGAAATAACAACTGGGTAGATACAAGTCTAATAGAAATAATGTATATATTATATTGTGAAAATGTGCTATGATACGCAATGATCATCAAAATCATAAACAAAAAAGGTATTTGATTTGAAAATCTCATTATTATTAACTTCATAGAAGGGTCGTATTAAGTCGTGTTTTGTAAAAAAGAAGTAAATAAAAAACCCAACTCAATCCCTAGCTCAAGAAGCGCTTAATTAATGGCAAACTGTCAGTTGCACAATTGCCCATTAATATGAACGAAATTGTTATATTAGTCTCTCTTTTCTGTTTCGTTGACAAAGAATGTGTCAGCCTTGGGCTATAGACTTAAAAGAAAAATAACTTTAATGATGTTTTCTGAAACTGATGGAGTGACAAAAATCCGCACACAGCCGAACACAGGAAGTGTCAAAATAAAAATCATTGACAAAAATTCGTTTTAAGGTTTATTTAATAACTTATGACACACTGGAAAATATTGTAAAATTTTGCACTCAAAGCAGTTCTCAAGCTTTGTATGCGAGTTAATAATCTAGTCAAAAGAGCCGCTATATATATTGAACATAAAAGAAGATTTATTTTTGAAATATGACGTTATTTTTTCTATGCATTGTTTATATATTTTTTACATTTTATCATAAACATATAAGCAAAGCAAAATAATTATTATGCTAAAACTACGGACTAAATACTAAAGTAATAAGTTAATCATAAAATCTTATGTTTCTTTTTTAGATTGAAATCGTACTTTGTTTTAATTTTTGCCATGTATATCCATACTAAATTACAGCTTTCTAGTACTATGGGTCTCTGAGCTAAGCCGCGGACAGACAGACGGACATGACGAAACTATAAGGGTTCCTTGTTGACTACGGAACCCTAAAAACAAGTTTGTAAAACAATGTTACTCTTTCCGTCAAATATACTCTGGTTTTAGTGACATGGCTGCCAAAATGTAGCGTTGAAATAAACAACAAAAATGAATTATATAAAACACGTGCCGAGATTTTTCTGTCATTATTACACCATTATAAAATACCCAAAGGTTATACAAAAACAATCTCCACAGACGTGCTATAAAATACTTCCTGGTACCCTTATCTCGTTGCATAACAGCATTCCGATGCAATTCTCATTTTATTTCTACAGTAGATTTGTCCCGCCGAGTATTGAATGTCGTCTTTCATTTTATTTAGCGTTTCGCCGTACCTGCAGCAAGAAATAGAAATATGGAATCGACTGGAAAAGTGACATAAGAAGGGTAAAAGCGGTATTGCTTCTAGGAATTTTGTAGAAAATAAATGTTTTTATAGTTTTCTGCTTGAACGCTAAAAAGCAGAGTGGCTAACTGTGAGTAAATGGTCATTAATGATATGATGATCTTTGACTCTAAAAGTTAGGAGCAAATTGCTGATCCATTTTATTCCTGCCGTCAAGACATGTTCAGATACGAATGGAATCATCATTGAACGGAGTCTTAAATAAAATTAATTTATTAAGAGTGACAGAACAAAACGATCGTGATGTGTAATTTTATTGAAAATTCTGATAAATTCTCGTCATAGAGCATCGCGACAATTCCAACGCAAAGAGATTCTCTTTTTCATATAATAATATCTTATTTCACGTTTTCTTACAATGTGACCCGGCGTATTTAATTGGTGTTAAAATATAGAATAAAACATCACTTTTGTCCCTTAGAACAATTGTTTTTTCAGTCCTAATTTTTCCGTCTTCCTTAAAGTAATGACTACTCAAACAATCAACAATCAATTGTAAGGACAAAACTTCAAAATTGATCTAAAAATACGAATTCATCCAAAACAATGCTATATTATTCCATTATTCAAGCGAATACAATTCACACGTACCTTGAGACGCTATTGGTAATGCACACCACATGGAAACCAATAAAAACCCACAAAAAGCAACTTTATATCAAGACAATAAGGATGTTGAAATACCGGTCAAACCCGGCCTGCACCAAGAGGCGGTGAATGACCGAGTGACCTAGTTTGTCATCGATCGCTTACCGTGGTACGGGGTCGATATTCAGGGCTGTTTCCAAATCTGTTTAAATTTTAATAAGTAACTCATTTTCTGTCAATCAAAGATGGCGGTTGAGGGTTTTCTTTGAGTGGCGGACGAATGACGTTTAATTTGAATCGTTTGAATAAGGTTGAACGCTGAGCAAAGAGAAACGAGAAATCGAAAACACATCAGAGCTTTCGAAGACCTTTGGAAAGTAAAAGTTCAGTTACTCAGCATAAGGAAAAACCATCATGGTGCCACCATTGTAGTAAGCTTAGAAAAATAAAGGTACTTAGCAAAGAGATTTTAAAATCTCTTTGGTACTTAGAAGGAGGATTATAGAAATAATTCGTCACTAGGTGGTGTAGGCGTTTTTCTATGGATTTGACAGGTTATTTTGAATATTTTCTGTGGATCATCGATGATGGGGTTGTGACATGTTGGCAGATGTCATCCCCTACTAAAATAAATTAGCAAGGTATCTATGCCGAGGTTGTACGTATAGTACTTTGGTATAGTACTTATCTAGTCCCTGATTCCGAGCGAAGCAAGGAGGTCCGAAACCTTTGGTAGTAAGTATGCAAGTCACTTTGATTCCTGCTGTCAAATGCCTATAAAAAAAAAATTCTTGTAAAATAGTTTTCTTACATTTTACCAAGTCTTATAAAAATATATATTAACAACAGTAAACAACTAACGAAACTTAAAAAAAACGAAGTTAATAACTTTTTAATCACTCTTTGACTGAAATAAGAATTTTGATTTAAAGAATGTAAGAAAAGCTACACATATGACACAAATAAAATATGTTATGGGTACCTAGATAAGTGGCTTTCTATAATCGCAAACGCTAGGAGAATTGTATATCTAGGAGAATTGTATATCTTTACATTTTTATTCTATTCTATTGACGTTTAAGATAATAGACCAGCCAGATATGCAGACTTAGGCAGATAGACACTAGAATGATCTTGTAAGGGCTATGAAGAAACAAGTATCAACTTGCTTCTCATGTTAGCCGTGTTCACAAGATTAGTAAATCTTATAAAAGTCAATGTATACGCTTCTATAATAAGGTACCCACTGATATTGAAAGTTTACCGTACGAAAAATCAAAACTGTTATCAAGCAAAAATTGAACAATGAAGGTTACTACAAAATATCATATTACTTAGAACAGAAAAATGCATGGAATTAGACTACGGTTCTAACAGGCTAATGCAAATCATCTTATGTTTATTTCATCAACCCTGTACATCAAACATATTTAAAATATCGCGATAGGTACAGTCAAAAACACACCAATCTTGTCACTTTTGGATTTGTACCGTTCTAATTTAAAAGCAGCAAAGTTGTAGTCACGCTGCGTGTGTTAAGCTTGACGTGCTCTTGTATGTACCAAATATCCAAATAATTGGTCTACTACAGCATGCAAATGCACTGATATCGTGGAATAGAGTATCAATATTTGCATGTAAATCTGTGTTTCGTGGCTGTAATACTCATTTTATGGATGGCGAATGTTCGACTAACCTAATTACATTTATATCGAGTATTGTAATCTATTTGATTGATGTCTTTCTAAATTTCGTAAGTTCCTATACGCAGGACTTCTTTCGCATAGAATTTTATCTTTTACATGAAGCTGGGAATAAAACTTTTAATTCAAGATATCTCTGTTTATGTGAACTGATTGCTCTAAGATTAAGCTAAAATGTTGTGTCAAAATAAATTACCCTTTCGAAAATCCCTCTTTATTGGACCAATTATTTTGCCCTTAATTTGCGGACTGACAAACCAAAAAAACATTTTAAACGGTATATTTCAAGAAAAAAGTACGCTTTCTCGATCAAAGATGTTCTTTCGAGAGTATTTTCTCGAGTTCAAGGATTTGTTACTACACAATATTTTTATAAACTCTTGTAATTTTTTAAAGGCCACATATTGAGAACGCAATCACAGACTTGACATCCAGATAAGACCAATCAATAAACAAGTCGTGAGCCAGCTGATCAAAATATAAGTTAATTTTTACGAATTTCTAAGGGTCGTAAGTTGTTGAATTTAACCTTCAAAATGCCCATCTCCTGAACCTTGGCCGAAGGGACTTGGCAAATTTTGACATTAAACTCCCTGCAGGAGTTTTTCATGGAGTTTCCGAAAAATAGAAATATATGAAAAATGCGAAAATTATGCCTTATTGCGTAAATAACTACATTTTACTTTCGATTCCTTCAATTTGAAACATAGATATGTGTATTGAATGCCATATTTTTTCAGTTGCTACGGCAACTGTAGCTGACACTCAACTTTCGCCTACGTCTTCAGCGATGGTGGAAGCAGCAGCCTAATAACCCAGTTCTCGAGGGTCTGGAGTGATGTGACCCGGTCAAGTGAGCTGCGACTCTTGTTTCTGGGCTGGACAAAAAAATCACAGCGCCTCACACGACTATCGAGCGCATTGGAAATGAATCTACGGAATTCGAAAAAATATAGTTCTGACTTTTCATTTTTTTATAAAAATAAAGGTTAAGCTACAGACCAAACCCTTATCTCAATCGTTTTTGTTTTAGACTCAATTGTAGCTAGCTAAATTGTCCATAGGAGCTTTTCTCAAATTTTTGATATCATTCCTCGTTTCCAAAATGTCGAGCGCCATAATCAAAAATTCGGAAAAATTTGAAAATTGATTTTTTTTTTCACTATTTCTCTATAACTTTGAGAGATATATGGGGATCACACTTTTTCGTGAAATCGGAGCCTACACTACAACGAACGAAAGGACATTTCCAATGTCAAAATCATCGGAAATATCGTTGAGTCTGTAGCGAGTCTAAACGCAATTGTATACCTGCATATCTAAAAGAGCGCGTGGGTTCTTTTTATCACTTCTTTTTTTCCCACATGGCGCCACTTTATGAAGCAATGTAGCTTATATGACATCTAACAAATAAAGCAGTGGACATCTTTCGGCTGACGTGATGATGAAATAAATAATTTGATGTTTGGTTTTCGATACATTTAAATCATCGAACGGAGAAATCGCCTTTTTTGATTGATGCGATGACGCTTCCCTTTAAATAATGCAAGGCTTTGAATTACGAGTAGTAAAAGTAAGTAAAATGCTTTATTTGAACATTTGAAATTTATACAAAAATGTTTCCCATTCCCATACAAATTCTTTCGTTATATTTTTCATTTAGTTAAACAAAATAGATAAAACAAGTATATTTCTTAAATAAAATAAAAAATTAAATAAAATAGTTTTAATTTCTTTATAATATTTTCTTAATTATAACTTAGTTTGGAGCCTCCATTTAAGCGGAAATAGCCTGTGTTTGGAGGCTCCGATCTTCCTTAAGTAACGCCGCAACTGTAGACTGCATACAGCCCACCCAGCCACGTTTCATTGTCATGTTTAGATAAGTATACGTTCAAGAATAATACAGCTGGGTGAGCTGCATGCAAAGTGTACATAAATGATGTAATAACTAATTTATAGTGAAAATAACTAGTGATCAGGTTAAGGGTGGGTTGCACCATCCAACCCAACCACAACCGAATATAGGCCTCTTGCTCTCTATAGGGTGGAGAGAGCAACACCCGGCGTACACCCGGCCATGGGTGTACGCCTCTTAATTCAATAAATGCAAGTATATTTAATGTTTTTCTTCATGCTCAGGAAAAATCTGAATGACACCTTTGAAAATTATTACTTTATTTGAATCATCTTTTTTGTAAACAAACAGTTAATATAAACCTTATAAATTTGCTACCAAAAACCATGCTTTTATTTCACATAACATATATTTTATGTAATTCTTCACCATTTGTGTATGTTTGTCCTGTAACATTTTATCAAAACGTAATTAGGTACTCAAAATATTTTAATCAGTAAATTTTCAAATATAGTTATGCAAAAACTTTAATTCTATTTTCTTCTTTGAAGATGCTCAAAAGATGATTGCATTCAGTTCTGAAAACTCTGAGATTAGAGTAGTTCATTGCCAGTGAAAATAATTGATAAGTTACAAGGTCGAAAAGATATAAATATTTCATCACTGAGTTTGCTGCAGTATTTTACTTTTGAGTTGATTAAATAAATATTCAAAGTCAATGTGTTTTAGAGATAATAATACATCTTATAATTTTTGAGCTCTGGTATATTCAAATATATCAGATTATATATTCGGGCGGCGTCGCCAAGGTCGTCCTAGAAGAAGATGGCGCGATGACTTGGATGCTTTTCATCAGACTGGAAAACAGAGACTCAAGAGGCCTTTGCCCAGCAATGGGACACATTAGAGTCTACATAATAAAATAATATTCAAATGATAAATGAAATCTAAATTTAACAATTGCAAAACTTATTTGATAAAAAATATTTTTGCTTGGATTTTGAACTGCGAGAAAAACTACAATGGCACATGAGCTTAGCGTATGTAATATAATAATTACGTACATATGTGCTGTGTTAATAATTTTGAGAATGTTTCTGTAGCGAGCTGGTATTTCGGGTCCAACCCTCGAATCTAAGCAAAATATTTACACACACAAACAAACACGTAACTACTACATCCGTCGAATAACTTCGTTTAATTATATTTGTGTTGTTTTGTCGTTACTAAGTAATTATATTACGTCTGCTAACATAATGTCACTACAGAATAAATCCAAGTGACTTATACAAACTCTATGATATTTTTTTTGTTTATACCAATCAATTTTGCAGCCATGACACTTCTTCTTCTTCTTTTTGTATCAATGGCAAATGATTTTATAGTAAGTTAGTCCAAAATGTGGCTACAGCAATAGCTCTTTGGTTGCCTTCAAAAAGGTCCTCCTTGGTGCAAGAAACTGAAACATGACACTAAAACCAGAGTAAAGAATAACATTGTTTTACGGACGTGTTCTTTCTAACAACTGATTGCTTTTGACAAAGCTGCATAATGTTTTAGTAACCAGTGGAATAAACTAAAAACTGATCTGACGAGTTTGAGAATATTTCTGACACACTTTGTAGGTAATATGGCTTTTGTACCAAGTCCGTCTGGGGAAGTACCACCGCCTTGCCTTTTTCTGCCGTAAAGCAGGAGTGCTTGCAGTGCTGTGTTTCAGTTTGAAGGGTATGGGAGCCAGTGAAATTGACCAGACCATTTACCACCAGGTGGCCCACCTGCTCGTTTGCCCAATTGTGATATAAAAAAGAAAGTCTTTAGTCACTTAATAACTCCTAACATGACTTAACGTTCACTCTCTTAGCATAGACCAACAGTTTGGTTTGACCTATCACAGGTGATGATAGCTTAGCAAAAACATGTCACTGAATGTGTTTTTGCATAGAACATGGGCACAGAATAAAGTAATAGTACAATCTTACAGAACTGACATTCTCCGCCCCCCTTGCAATCTACCCCGCACCCCCGCGCACACCAGCCCGCGAGACTCTCATGGTCCTTCTGAGGGTCTTTTGTACTGAACACAGTGAATATGCGAGCCAACGCGACCTTCCAATTTCAAATTTTCAATTCGCGCTCGATGTATGTTGTGTACACGGTGTGACACCAGGGTGTGACATGTGCTAGAAGAAGTACCAGCTTATTACCGAGCTCAGGAAATATCTAAATGTAACACCTTGGAAAATTTTTATATTTTTTGAAACATTTTTTTTATAAAATGTTCAGTAAATATTATAACCCTATAAATTTACTACCAAAAATCATACCTTTATGTCTTGTACATTTGATAAGTTTAACTCTAGCTGTAATAGAGACATAAAATTAACATATTAATAACATTCTGAAATGCTACATTGAAATAGTGCGGTTCCTTACCGTCACATACTGAAACCACAAGATGTGAGGGACTTGAGCGTCATGTGATTATCCAGAATTGGATTAGAAACCAATTTATTCTCGTTTAAAATTTGGTTTATATTCCATACAACGTCAAATAGGTATTCAATTTTGTTTAGAAAGTTAACAGGTAAATTATATCAATTGAGTTAATAAAGCAGCGGCTATATTTTCATTATTTTTGTACAAAATTGTGACAAGCCAAGTTGATTGTCCTCCACTTTTAGGTTGCATTCATTTTCGTGCCCCCGCTCGTATGCCTCGAAATGCTATAACACCACTTTGTCCCCTCCCCAGATCTACTGTATTAGGTTGTAATTCACCCGTCTTAAGGATGGTCAAGATTATAAATAGTTGTAGTGATAAAATTGATATAAACTGTGATTCTAAATGTAAATTCTATAAGTCTGTACACAATATCATCTGCATTTAAAAACACAAATAGGTATTAAAATATAGCTACGGTTGACTGCCCGCCGGTGGTTGCGGTTTGGCCTTGAATATGCCTTATTTTCTTGCAGTAAGGTTGGTGTTCATGGTTGACTGTTTCCCCCGGCGTGCGGTTGACCGTACCTTACCTATCTTAAGAATACTTGGCCTTTTGGATTGAGAGTGTCGAATGATTTCGGTGGTGTGTATACCGTCTTCTAATGTAATTTTAAGCATGTGGTGTTTACCTGTAAGTGATTGTTACACGTATAAAGATATTTAAATATTTGTGTTAGTATGTATGAAACAGTGTAAACAATTGTTGGTAAACCTAATAAAATAAAATAAAAATAAAAATTATAAATAAATGGTACAGCAGCACTGCACTTACTTTCTCGCAATACTCAAGAAAAAACTATCAACCGCAAACTTAAATTTGTAATGCCATATACATAGTATGGAAATACAAACTTTTATTAACGTTTTTCCAAAAAAAATTTCAAACGAAATATACAGATCACTTCAGAATTCAAATTGTCAAACATTAAAACAAACAAACTTCAAACGATTTCGAGTAAATCACATGTTTAACTTTTGGTAGTACTGGAACACCCTTTATTTGAATTTTCACAGATCAATGGATACTACCGTAGGATACTTGCATGCACATTTTTTTAATTTCCCTACACATGTTCCTTATGGATAATTGTTCAGTTTGGTCTACTGAACAAGCCCTTTCAGTTTTTGGTACACCCTGTGTACTAAATTTTATTGAAAAAATTCATAAATAATATCCAGTCAAATAGACAACCAATCCAGGATTAATATTATAGAGAATTTTAATAAACTCAATGGAACCAATTTTGGGTAAATCACATATTTACGTTTTGGTGGTACAGGAACACCCCTTATGTGAAATTATTGATACTGTTGCATGATATCCTACATGGAGATGCTTAGTCATGCAAAGTTTCATCAAGATTCGTTTTTGAGAAAATTTCAATTTTTCATTTTCGTTGTATGACAGCTACCCTCAAAATGAAAGCCAGAAGGAAACCACTCAGAACCCTTCGATGGATTTGCACAAAACTCCTAAATTCAAAATATGGTGTCAATCGGACCATTCGTTTAGCCGCTAGGCCAAAGCGTGACGGACAGACCGACCGACCGACGGACCGACCGACCGACCGACCGACCAACCGACGGACGGACATTTTGGGAGATTTGTTTTTTATGATGTATAAGTGATATAGAACACATTTTTGAGAAAATTAGAAAAACTTTATTTTCACGAATACAATACCTTTGTCGCTCCGCTCGAAAGTAAAAAAACCTACTTAATCGATGAGGAAATTTTTGTAATTTTTGACCACCTTAAATCAGGCCGACTTCCGAATGTGCCAGGATTGGGTGAGGCAACCCTGTTGATTTAGGGACTCCTTGATGAGTACTATCGAATGTACTAAGTACCTACAAAAAATGACAAGTTTTTTGCTCACTGTACAAAACTTGCCAGGTTGCGTATGCGCCCAGGCAACCCTGTTGATTCGGACATAACTTTTAATCGTGCATCACCCTAGATTAGTCGCATCTTGGTAATCGACGGCAAATTATACGATTTGCATGCAACATACATAGAATTAAGAAATGTATAATATTTTTGTATTCAATTAACTAAAAAAACTGTTTAGTGAGTACCCTTTTGATGGCCAAAGCACTTTTACAAAACATATCAAAATTATCTTATCACTTTAAACTTCTTTCGATTATTTTTTCTGAAGCTTACCTAGATAAAAGCCTTTTACCTTCTTTTTTTTAAACAATATTTTTCCTCTTCCCCGGTGTTGAATTCAACCCTGTCTGAGGTTTTCGACCTCAAAAAAGGGTTACCCTCTTTGTGATACATTGTCACCTAATATAATTTTTCACGCAACAGTATTTCTTTTGTCTACGTTACTTTCGTGGAAAACTGTTTTTGCACGTGATAACAATATTTTGTGAAGAGTGTATTGAAATCGTAATGTCCTTATTTAAATAAGATAATATGCTCCGCAGATTTGTATGCCTATTTTTGTCTTGTTTACAAAATTGCTTTGTTATCAAGTTCCTACATAAATAAACAAATTGCTTTGTTTATTTATGTAGGAGCATGAAGGCCGTATCTATCAGAATCGTCTATGGTATAATGGGTTCAGGTTTTACCATTAAAGCCACGATCACACCTAGCAGAATTCAAAGACTAATTTGGCATACATTGTTCGATGAAGTAAAGATATTGCAATTAGCAATGTATGCCGGATTAGTCTTTGAATTCAGCTAGGTGTGATCGTAGCTTAAGGAACATCCATAATTTAACTGTGGTTACTCAAGTATCATTGATCACAATTAGTTTGAGGTACTGTACTGTCGATTGGTTATCTAGATTGCCTTGAACCTTCACAAATTGTCATTATTCTTGAGGAATCTCATAAATTAGGATTTTATTCCAAGATCGCTAGTTTTGTCGTGTTCCTTTGTAAGAGCTACAGCTATCTTAAATAATTAGCTGATGCTCTATTCCAGTAGCAACTACCAAGGAGTCTTCACTCGGACTAATAAGGCGCTGGTAGTAAGCTGGTATTATCCTACATATAGAATAATTAATAGCGAACGAAGATTACGTAACTGATCTTACAGGAATTTACCATTAAGTATTTATCTACAACGTAAATAACTATCGTGTTGCACGTGGGAGGAAACTAACGAGAAACTGAAGTGTGTTCAAAACTATGTAGAAATGTAGGTGTATTATGACGCTATGAAAACATTAGATCATTATATTAATTTGAGGAATTCAGAACTAAATTGTATCGACATTATAACTTCATTGAAAAAAAAAGATAATTTTAACAAAACTCTTTGCAATTAAATAAGTTTTTTCATTTCGCTACACAAAATAACAGACTAATAAATCAATCAATGTTTATTTTATTACAATTTGAAAAAAACTTTTGAGTAATTAAGTTACGAAAACAATCCAACTAAAGTTTTTTGATTTACTGAACAAAATAATATGCTTTTCTTTAAAATATTATATTTAACTGTTTGTTAGTCGTAAATGTAAAGGCTGTAAAAAATCATTCAAAATCTTAAACTATGGATTTGAGACACGATTTTTATTTACTCTCTTACTTGGTTTGCTTGTAAATACTGTGTTTTTACTGTTTTTAATTAAATTTTATTAACCTGAGGAGCTGTCTTCTCATTTCGCAGCCAACTAGCGCAAATCAGTAATAGCGATATCGCCGCATAAGAAAAGCGATAGGTACTTTGATATGAAAAAAAATGGCCCTTTGCGCGCTGCGTTCATGCTGAGAATGATCGCTAGTGTGCACACACCTTTAGCCGATATTCATTCTATCTAACGAAGTTTGTATGGCAATTGGGCGTACGGTTAGATTTCAAAATTATTTAGTAACGGAACTGCATTGAATATTGAATATTCTGCTACAGTAAGTGCTACGTGACTACGCCGTCGTAGCTTGTCGTAGCAATTGAATGAAAGCGTAGCATACGATAATAAACAAGGTGAAATGCTTCGGTATTCAAATTTTGACCGTTATGACCGGTATAAAACCAAAGCATTTTTGTGTTTTGAAAAGCACGATCAATTATTGGTCGCAGCCATTACTTTAGATACGGTGTTCGAAGACTTTTGACACAGACCTCGTGAATCCTACAACTTGTCATGATCTCTAATTTTCGAATGAAATTTTAGCTGTAGCTTTAGCTGTTGTTCGAAATTGTACGAAAAAATAAACATTAGACTATCAACGTTTGAAAGAAAATGATCAAAATTTATGAAGAAAGCATACTTCGTCGCCGCGCCACCACATATTCAAAAAACATCCAATAAAACGTCAACTGCAGGACAGGGAGCTCCCGCCAGATTACAGCATAAACGCGTATTTAGTACAGTAGCTGTGCCCGCGGCTTCGCCCGCGTGAAATTCAGACAATGTGCAGTCTCTCCCTCTCTCTTCATCTGCCCCTCTTCGCCCTCTCCCACTCCCTCTCCCTCTCTAGCATTTCACGTCCACCACGTTGGATTTCAAAATTGTTGTAGTTTTCGTAATCAGCGACCTGATAAACCATACAAACGACACCCATATTGATTTTTAGACATTTCAACCCTATCGCACCCCAACCCCATCCCCAGGGGATGATAGTATTCCACGTACACCACGTTGGATTTCAAAATTGTTTTAGTTTTCGTAATCAGCGACCCGATAAACCATACAAACGATACCCGTATTGGTTTTTAGACATTTTCACCCCATTTCCTTCTTTTAAGGGTTGAATTTGGGGTGGAATATCAATAAAAGTGATGTACGTTCCACAGAATTACAACCTTGATGCCTAAATAATAAATTTAGCGGATTTTCAACTTCCTAACCCTTTTCACCCCTTAGGGTGTTGAATTTCCAAAAACCCTGAGACACATAAAACTTTATTTTTAGTCCTCAGTCTAAGTACAAAATTGGAACATTTCAAAACTGACGGACTTTTATACAAACTTTCATCCCTTATTTTACCCCCTTAGGGGATGAATTTTGAAAAATTCTAAAACACGTACTTATTTTTACCATGAGCTCGGAACCAAATTTCTATTATTCTACCTTTAAAAATGAAAGACTTATAGACCAACATACGGAAAAAAAATCATCCCCTTTTTCACCTCCTGAAGCGTGATTTTTAAAAAATGCTTAAACAAATGTTTCTTGATTTTTTACCAGAAACTTAAATTCAAATTAGTGTGAATCTAGCACAAGAAACAAAGGACTTTCATACAAACTTTCATCCCTTATTTCACCCCCTTGGGAGATGAATTTTTCAAAATCCTTTCTTAGTGGGTGGTTTCGACGTGCATAGAACCTGTGTACAAAATTTCAGATCTGTATCTATAGCGGTTACGGCTCGGCGTTGTTGAATCAGTCAGTCAGTCAGGACATGCTCTTTTATATACTTAGATAGATTTAAGGGGAATTTTGATTACCACGTAGTTGTAAGCGTTGCGGGTGGCAAGCGCTATGGTTGGTGACCGCCGTTAAGTATATAAGATGGTACGACAAACAAAAATATGCTGCTGCCTATTCTTCGATTCATATACCCCTAGTCGCCTCTTACGACACCTATGGGCAGAGATGGGTTGGTAGTCTTGGTACGATTCTTTGCCGGCACCACATGAAGTAATATAAAATTTCATAATAATAATTCATAATTAATTTATAAATTAGTCATAATAAACTTGTTACACAATATTTTACTTAGTAATATACACATTACTCAATAAAAAATATTTCTAAGTGTAACCACGCTTTAAAAATTTAAGTTTCCCTGCCTTCATCTGTACTCTCGAGTTCATCCCTGAAGCCGCTATTTCAGAAACACCTTCGTAATTCAGAAAGGAATTCGGCATTCATTGTTCGTTGAGGAAAGATTGGAATTAACAGAACCAAGTCTCCCAGCAACGTATGCTAAATTAGTTTTTGAATTTAGGGAGGTATGTTAAGGAAATTATAAGGTACAATTCAAAGAAATTAATTAAATTCTGATGAGGGCGCTAGTGTGCTTGGAGTGCAGTCTTAATTGTTGGTAGACTCCTATTCCAAGCCTTTGTTACACGTTGCTATTCAAAAATATCTTCTTTCTGCAAAATCTGGATTAAACAAAGACGTAGGTCAATGCACTTCTTTAAACAGTATTTTACAAGAAGTCTCCTAAATCAGAAACTTATATCAAAATTCCAATGTTTCATCATTCGGTTCGTCTCGCCATGTTTCAATTTTGTCAAGTGCTGATCAGACATATTCGTTAAAAAATTGATCTCGTTATGATGAAGCATAAAAGAGGGTCTTAAATCGGTATGAAAGGAAAATTGGCAGAGAAGCAGTTGTGATGGTTTGATTTCTAACATTAGGTAGGAATGATGTTTTAGTAGCCTTTTTGAATATAATAGTAGTTTTATAGA
The DNA here is from genome assembly GCA_947532105.1 of Athrips mouffetella. Taxonomy (NCBI): domain Eukaryota; kingdom Metazoa; phylum Arthropoda; class Insecta; order Lepidoptera; family Gelechiidae; genus Athrips; species Athrips mouffetella. The sequence goes on from OX383964.1 coordinate 842,669, forward strand.
TGAATGAATGAATGAATAAATTCTTTATTGCACACATAAACATAAGAACACACAAAGAATAACACTTAAGGTTAAAGTGGGCAAAGGCGGTCTTATCGCTGAGAGCGATCTCTACCAGACAACCTTTGTATAGAGGAAAAGACATACATAAATAATCACAGCAGGTAGTGTACCAATAAAAAATTGCATACAAAAAACACATACATATATATAAATCAAATATTAATATAAAATAAGTACAAAAATATAAACAAATAAATATACATATATATAACTATAGTGTTACAAATACATGTATACTCAGTTGAGATGTGAGAGTTCATTTCATCATATCGTGTGGGTTGGAGGATCAATCCATCCATCCATCTCCCTTCTACCATCGGGAGTCCAGACACACCGCAGGACATCTTCCATACTTGGTTGATATTCCGCACATTCGCACAAAGCGCTATGAAACATCTTTTATAATGCGCACGGCTAAAGAGTGGAATTATCTGCCTGCGTCTGTGTTTTCGAGTCCATATAACCCAAATCTATTCAAGTCGCGAGTGAATAGGCTTCTTCTGGGCAACTCGCGACTTAAATAGATTGGGGTTATAAGAGCTCGGGAACACAGACGCAGGCAGAGAATTCCACTCCATAGAGTCAGAGTTGATGAGTCGCAAAAGGCCTCCAACATAGTTCACCATCGACTACTTCTGAGAGTCAAACCCCAAGAGATTCGAACGCTCTAACCACTAGCAAGCTGATAATTACACGATTTAATTATGTTGGTTTGAAAGAATTAGTTTCTCTGAGCCTCCCGATGCACGTTAAGATCCTTTACGAGTATTAAAAATCACTATATTTGCGTTGTAATCGACCAAATGGCTTCCAAAATCACTAAGAAACTAAAAGCAATCATTATTTCATACGACAAATTGTATGTATATCTATAGGGTGACTTTGAATTAGTTCTTGATAGCAAAAGATATGCATGTACTCATGATACTGATCAAGTTTTCCCAAGGAACATAGGTCGAAATACGATAAACCAAATTTGACCTCCCATACAAAATGCGCTATCAGCTGATGCAGTTTCTATGGGAGGTCAAAACTTGATTTTCGTATTTCGAACCTATATTCCTTGGGGAAAGTTGTTCAGTGTCATGAGTACATTCATACCTTTCTCTATCAAGAACTAATTAAAAGACAACCTATGTACGATCGGGTACTCACGGATTTGCTTACAGCTGATATTTAAGGTAGACTGCTATTAAAAAATCCTTATGGCTCTTGATACAACAAATACCCAAAACTAAGAAAAAGTGCCATCCCATCCCCTCCTGTGGGTTTCATTAAAGGCGCCTAACCAAACCAAAAAATAAGCACCAGCGTCCTTTTGCAGTCACCAACCAACGCGATTCAGTGACGTAACAACTGTAGTGAATATGGTACGGTCAATACCACATCAGCGGAAACATTTGCAACTCTATACCACGCCATAAAGTCCAATAAAGTCAGTCTATAATATTCTGGGTGTTTTCCCGCAGCAGTAAAAATAACTTTTTACATTCTTCAGCTTTGTATTTTTCTATTATGTGAGCAATAAAGTGTACATCTATCTATCTATCTATCTATCTTCCTTAAAAATACTTGCACAACAATTTCATTACATATGTATTAAAGTACAAACAATATACTGCTACACATTTATTAGTTTGTTTCGTAAGACCTCTTTCAATCTCTTATTGAAAACTGGAGTAAGAAGTTACTAATGGATGAGGGCATTGTTAGGACTTTGATCATAATAAAAATAAAATAAAAATAAACCAGGAAAAATCGCTTTATAGTTTTACTACATGTTTAAATATCTGTGGAAACTGTAGGTTTAAGATTTACTTAAGTTAAGTTACCTATTGTTATTAAATAACAAACTGTTTGTTTCCCTTGAATATAATAAAAATATATATATATATATTTTGAAATTAATTACATACGAGTACTAAGAGAATTGTATCAACTTTGTAGGTTTTGATTATGCTGTTTGTCCTAATTTCAGGGTTTGCTCGGGAACTTTTGCAATTTTGGGTAGAAACAAGGATGTCCGACTGATTCAGCCTCTGTCAAACGATTTATCCCTACCAGTAGGGATAATTGGAAAAAAATTCAGTAGGGATAAGCTAGTAGGGATCATATACAAATTTCAGTATAGTCGGTGCTAGGTTTGGGGAAGCCAATTTTTTTGTTCATTTTTCTACCTATGTTTCTTAAGGAAAGTTTCATGGTTTAACTAACATACTCAAGTATAGTCAGATGTATCATTATTGCACTGTAGTATCACAGGTAATATCGAAACTTTCGCGTTCAAGTATTTAGCTTTACCAGCAATCTCTGCTCTTAAGACTTGTACATAGTTGTAATCAATTTCAAGTTGCAGACTGATAGCTCAATTTATAGTTGAGTGGGGGTAACTAGGAGGGGGGAGAAGCAATATGTCGAGGCGACGCCAATATTGAGCTCGGGCAAGCGTAGACATGTGCTTGGAGAAAGTTGTTTTTTTATAACTTGTCGTCTCATTAAGTTATGTTTTCAACAGTTTTAGCAAAATTAATAATGTTTTCTGTTTCTTTAGTCCTTTACTTATACAAGCTTTAAAAAAAATTGTGAGCAATTTCTAGCATGTTCTCAGACTATGAAACTTAACAACTTTTCCAAAAAATAATAGATCAAAATACAAAAAAACCGGCCAAGTGCGAGTCGGACTCGCGCACTGAGGGTTCCGTACCACCACATCAACATAATAAAATTGTATTAGTTGAAATTTCAGTAAGTTAATGTGCTAGATTTTTTGAGTCCGACACGCGCTTGACCAAATTTTATTATTTGTTGTTATTTTATAGCTTATGCACTATAAACATACCAATTTTCAAGTTTGTAAGTGTTCCCGTTTTTAAATAGAACTAAAACAAAAATCGCCTCAGCGACCATCCAACTTGACCCCTCTCTTATATGAATGTTCTTGAAACGGGAGCTCACCACAATTGGTTACCATTAGTTGTAAGAAAAGTTGTAATATTTAATGATTTCAGACTTTTCCCATTATTTGTACTGTGAGACCTAGCTTCTTGCCAAATTTCATAATTTTAGGTCAACGGGAAGTACCCTGTAGGTTTTGCATTTTTGAATAAATGTATGGAGATGAGGACATAAAATGCCATATCTTTTGATTGCGTCGTTGTAAAAAATTCAAATTTTCAGATCTTGTGTGGTCCATGGATCCTAATATATGGTATTAATTTCAACCTGATACCTTTACCCGTTCGTGAGATAAAGGGTCTTGACAGACAGACAGACAGACAGACAGACAGACAGACAGACAGACAGACAGACAGACAGACGGACAACAAAGTGATCCTATAAGGGTTCCGTTTTTTTCTTTTGAGGTACGGAACCCTAAAAACAGTAGTAACAGGTTAAAAAGCCTCGTTTCTTCCACTCATCTAGTAATCATTTCCAAATTATACACGACTGCTTTTCACATCTTATTACCATCATAGCAGCCGAAAATCTTGTGGACGAACGAACAAAAAACTATAAAAAACATAAGTGATAATGTTGTGTCATATCCCCAGACACCCTTTAGGCAGTTTCGGCGTTCGTCCAGTCAGCTCCCTCAGGGCTAGTAATTGAATAAGGGGCCCTAGGACCGTGATCTTACACACTGACCTATTCTCCTGATAGCCTAAAAACTTTATATACATGGTCTTAGGAAGCATAGTGAAGAAAATTACATACAACATACAATCGTATTATAACGAGGAATATTTTATCATTTAGTCGAAAGATGTTTTTTGAGGAACAGACAGCTTTTTTCCACAGATAAAAAAAAATCTGTTGAGTTTAACAGAAACAAGGGGTCACGGAAGACCAGCGCTACAGTAGCGCAAGGTGCTGTAGCATAAGCTGAGTGTCTACCTTTTTTAGTATTGTTTTCATAGATTTATATAGTCAAGATAGGGTCTTGGGAACAAGCGGTTCAAAATTTCCCCATACAAGAAAAAATAGCGCCATCTGTGAAAAATCGCGTGAACTACGTTGTGTAGTACTTCGGTCGGTGCCAAATACACGGAACGGAAATAATATGGCGGGAAAAAACAAAATAAACTTTTTACTGTTTACATGTGATTTAGGCCTGGTTGTTCAGTTTCATTAATTGGATTATAGTCAAAAACAATAATAAGAAATAACAATAATAATAATAAGAGTATATTGTTTCTTCAACTAAGAACATTCCATTTGTTGGTAAGTTTATTTGCATCCAATGTTGACAATATGACTGACAACGACTGACGTTTGTTGGTCCTAAACGTCAGATTTCGGACCAACGAATTGGGGACATTGTAACGTGCCGATGGGCTAGTACTTATATATATAAGTAAATGATTGTTTTACTAAAATAAACATTTTTCTCTCTTTCTTTCTAAAGTTACTGGAAATCTGTTTGGCGAGTGAATTTTGTTCACAAGCTTCGCAGAAAGACATTGCTATAAGTAATAGTTAAGATTCCCTTAATCACTTCTTACGGCGGCTACTTAAAAGGATGGCTTGGAACAATATCTCAGCCAGTACATACACACGGCAATTCTTTTTTATTGTCGTTTCGACAGTAACTCCAATTAAATAAATTTTAGCCCAATATTGCAAGTTGCAGCTGCAAGTTTTAAGTAGCTTGAACTAGTTAATCCCGATGTAATGAAAATAAAAGTTATTTTACGCTGCCAAAGCACGATCCAAAACGGTAGTCAAATTGCTTTACTTGCATTGTATTATGTAAAGAGTCTTCCACAGAATAAATTAATAGTACTATCATACAGAACGTACACTCTCTGCCCCCCTGCAATCTACCCCGTATCCCCCCCGCACTCGCCCTCAAGATTCTCGTGGTCCTTCTGAGGGTCTTTTGTACTGAATATGGGGGCCAACGCGACCTATCAATTTCAAATTTCAAATTAGTGTCTGGGGTTTGCCTACATTGAATAATTGAATCAAATATCTGAAAATTCCAACCTAAATTCAAATCTGTAAGAAAAAACATCACGGCCACATTGCCATGATGATTTTTTGTGATAATGTGGATTTTACGGGGATGAAAAATCTTCTCAACGACTAGTACTAACCCAGAAAAAACATATAAAAGACTCTATTTTAGCCTAAATTGTGACAGTAAACAGCCAATGTCCGGCCGGTGTCGTCATAGAGCTACGAAGAAAGACTCCGAATTATTTCGGTGTCGTGTAAACATTGCCGAGTCAGGGTGAAACTTGATACTTCCTTTGCTTCGTCCCATTTACCTCATTGGCAATCTTTTGTCCCAAATTGAGTGATGCTGGACATATCATGTAATCAACACCGTGATAATATTGATTTCGTAATGAGTATCACAAAGTTATATCACGATATTTTTGCGGAAGACTTGTTGCTATGGTCAAGTGTGGTAAGTAGTTTATTACTATATGGATCTTGCTTGAGCTTAGGTTTGTCTCTGAAGCTATTGATTTGGCGATGAGTTCTGTTTATAAAGAATTAATAAACAGTATAAATAATACTATTTGCAAAGAATTTACAAAAAAAATGATCATCCCGAGAGTTACAACTACCATGGACGCAGCTAACCATGGGCTACTAAAAACAGTACATTATAATATTCAAAGTACTTTTATACCGATAAAATAACTTCTACTCTGCTGGCTCAGACACGTAGAGAGGATGGAGGAAGATCATCCGTAAAAAAAGCGTACCTGGGATGAGCGACGGTAAAACGGTCGGTCAGACGTCCCAGGTACCGCTGGAGTGACGAAGTGCAGAAGGACCTGAACGCTTACTTAAGACCTGATTGGCGTGTGGAGTTGCAACGAAAATGCGCGACTGGCGGCTTTTGGTGTCGGAGACCAAGATTTTGTTTGACTCCATGAGTCAGCGAAAGTAAGTAAGGATATCTAGGGAAATTTAAAAAACACATTCTTGGGCGTGTCAATTGAACAGCAACATCGGACAAAGTATTGACCAAAATTCGATCACCTGTCACTGCGGTTTCATGTTTCATCATCATGTCCACTGAAATGTCCACTGCTGGACATAGGCCTCCCCTAAAGATCTCCATGACGACCGGTCCTGCGCTGCTCGCATCCAGCGGCTTCCCGCAATTTTGACCAGATCGTCGGTCCACCTTGTGGGGGGCCTGCCAACGCTTCGTCTTCCGGTACGTGGTCGTCACTCTAGAACCCTTACGCCCCATCGGCCATCGGTTCTTCTTGCAATTTGCCCTGTCCACTGCCACTTTAGTGATTCTCAGGGCTGTCAGTTAATTTAGTTCTTTTGCGGATCTCCTCATTTCTGATTCGATTCGGTTTATATGATCGCACGGCTAACATCTACGATATCATGAGCCAGGATACATCTTACTCCCAAAATACAGCTCGCTAGTTTGTGATAACTTTCTCTTTGTCTCTGTCGATGGCAAAACCGTATAGGACAAATCGATGTTAAATTATTTGTTTTAGAAAATGACCAAGATTGCCTTTTCAGTTTATAAGTTTCAACTCTTTGTACAAACTTTTTATCGAATCTTTCACTTCCTCAAAATTTCTAACTGTTTACAAATTCTTGTCATGTTTGTCTCAACTTCCCAAACACAAACAGTTTTGTCCTCAATAGTTAATCCAATACAGCCTCAAAGCCAAGGTCTGCGCCAGTTTCCATCATAACGAATCGCCTTTGTACCCTTGATCTTAACCTTCCTGCTTCGTCTTCGGCTGACCTCAATTTCCGTCAACAATTTCCATTTTTAACGTAAACATTGGCGGTTTCGGTAAACACCTTTGAAAATTGATTAGTCTTCTCCTTATAGTCACCTGGGATATGACAAGGTTGTTTGTTACGTCTTCTCCTTATAGTCACCTGGGATATGACAAGGTTGTTTGATACGAGTACAAAGTTGCTTTGTGCCTTTTTCTCATAATAGTAGGCATATACATTCAGGCATATTAAGACGATCTTTAGTTTTTACTTTAGGGTGTGTTGGATTCTTATTAATCGTTATGAAAACGCTCATACTATGTTTGATTCAGAGCGGACAGAAGGCAACCAATTTATAAATTTAATGAAGTCTGATCAGTATCACCGAATGAAAATTCAATCTCTTATTCATAAATTTACACTTTTTGTACAAAAATGTATAAAAGATAACAAAAGATACATTTTAAAAGTGCCACTGCTTGCGCATAGCAAGTGCTGTCACTTTTTCGTACTCAAATTATTTCAAACTTCGGAATCTGCGTTTATTTTCACATTTTTTGTAACAAAATAACAAAAACAAATTTACTATATCAGCTATGGTTATTGTAATAACACGTTCCTGAAACAATAGTGGGTTTTTATTGTCGCTCCTTTTTTTTCCACCAAAGAGCCACTTTGTTTGTGAAGCGATGTAGTTTAGCTGACGTCATGAGATTTTAATATCCAACAATAAATACACGATTTTGAGTTTGAGTTTGAATTGATCCTATGCCAACTACAGTTAATATTATTACCTATATCTAGTGTCTTTTGATTTAAACAAACTCATCGTAAAATAAATATTACAAGCTTATTTTAGTTTTTCTGTCACAAGGGAGTGCCTTTCATTATTTAAAGCAAACATTTGCCCAAGTTCTAAAACGGTGACCTATTATATTTTATTACGCACATTTTAACCACAAAAACTGGTCTGAAATGTGGGTTACATTCATTTAAAGGGTTGACCCTATTCAACCAATTTACCAAATTCGACCCTTTTCTAAAAGAAGAACTGCGGTATATTGCGTTCATGGATTGAGCGTTTAGCGTTTTTACAACATTATCGTTATATCAGCCGTAAGACTGTGGTTTACAAATAAGATTGTATTATACCTAGCATGTATGGTCCCACTGCTGGTAAAAGGCCTTCCCCTTCCTTTTTCCATTTATCGCGGTCTAATGCGAGCTCCCACCAGTCTTAGTGGAAGGCGTCCAGATTATTATAGTACTAGCTGGTGCCCGCGACTATGTCAGCGCAATTCACACAATATCTTTATAAATTGTAGCCTATGTGTTATTCTGATGTGTAAGCTATATTATTGTAAAGTTTCATTAAAATCCATTCAGTAGTTTTTACGTGAAAGAGTAACAAACATCCTTACTTACAAACTTTCGCGTTTATAATATTAATTAATAGGATAGGATAGGTAATTTATGCAACAAATTCTGATTTTACGTCTTTTGGAAAATCGTTAAATATTTTTTTTATTCATCATACAAAATCATCAAAAGACTGGACTAATCTAAGTAAACTTAAAATTGTACAACATCTTCATTGTAGAAAAACGTATTTTATCAATTTTTGCGCTATTTGCAACCAATACGGAAAACTTATTCAAAGTTGAAGCTCCTTTAAACCTATTGATATCACTTTCTTTATCATTAAAACAGACAGAATAAGTAAAAAAATTATAGGTGCTTGATAATGCTATCTTGACTGCTGTGCTGTGGCATCAGATAACGCCAGATTAAAAGCAAAATTTTGGGAAGTAAATATTTGGATGATATTTGATCGTTTAGACGAACAAAGAGAAAAATATGCTTTTCACTTCTCATGCTCTGAAAGTGCTTTTTTGTGCAGGATATAGGCTGCACAAAATCGAATTTTGTGCACTAGGGCAAAAAAGTAATCGCGGTGGTGTACGCCCTGCGCGCGGGCCTGCTGCACCCCCCCATGCGTCAACATTTTCTTTACTAAAGCAGAACAACTCATTCTTCAGTTACATTTAGAGAGTACTTTTACGTTTTATTTCCTCGCAATCAAAGTGAAAAGCAGAGTTTATAACTCGTCCACAAAACCATTTTATCCTCGACATTACTATCAGCCCTCGCCTTCGGCTCGGGCTGCTAAAAGTCTCGGAATATGGTTCGTTTTGTGCACTTGTTGTAAAATCTACTATTATCTTAATGGACTCTTTTTGCAACTTTTCGTTAGTTCCTCGTTTTTCTACCGAGGTTTCTTGCTACATTTTCCATGACCGCGGCCGAAGTAACCCTGGTTATGTCATCCGCGTCATATGTTCCTACTGACGTAATCTGACTTCGTTTTCGTAACTCACTCGGCCCGCGTGGCAAAGACGTGACTTGGCGACTTTTGGGTCTTGGCCGGTTTTTACAAGAAAACTGTGTTGACAAAGTTTCCTGTTACACTATGAGTTGATTGAAGTTTTTTGGGTACGGAAAATAATTCAGTGTATGTCTTTGCGTCTTGATAAAATGTTGCTGACTTGTGGTTGTGAAAACCTTTGTTATGTTGCAGTATGGTGTGACTTATAATAAAATTGTAACTCGAAATGTAAATAAACGCACAATATTTATTAATCCCGGAACCTTAGAGAGATAAACTCGATATCTTCGACAAATATTGGCCCAAAATCGCACTCGATCGTGAACAATTTGAAACAAAGAGTACATATACCTTTGCACAAAAGTGGGACATATTATTACAGTTAATAAACGTAAAAAACCTACTGTCGATATGGCAGTAAAAGTGTTTGATCGGGAATCTACTATCTCTCACCAAAGAAAATGGACCTTAGAAATTTATTTCTTTACACGCAATCACTAATAAAATAGGAACCACATTTTTACAGCTAGACTAAAACAATTAAAATTAAATACCAGACGGTATAATTTTGATGTCACTGAATTTTACTCCAAACAGTTAATTACATTTAACTACCAAAACTACAAAGTAGATTAGTGTGATAAGATCAATAGTTATGTTGCCAGTCAGTCTACCGATTAATTGAACAAGTTTTGGAGCGATGTGGAAACCCTTGGTGACGGCAGAGAAGTAAACAACACAGATTTTACAGTTTCACCAAATGATCTGTTCAGGCGGAGAAAAAGAGAAATAACGATGCCACTACTACAACCACAAAGTAAAAATTGTATCTATAGAGAGTCCGTCATATATAGGTCTCTTACTGAAGTATAAAACGTCTCCTAGTTGACTCGGTTACGTTTTACAAATATAAAAAAATTCTATAAAAAATCTAATGTTTCATCCAAACTTTATTTGTGAAAGTGAAAATATATCCTTTTTACCTGTGTGTTAATCATTAATAGTGAGAAAGGAAACTTAAACGATACGTAGTAGCCATTTTATGTGTGATTTTTAAAGACACACCTTGGCACTTTATTCCTACAAAAGTATTTTCATTTACATTTGACGTTTCTAGTCATTTAAATTAATTACGACTTTTTGCTCCCATTTGTTTTAAGTATTAAAATTATACTTTCCGCAAGACACTCTTGATGATGACTCTTCAAGACACGCTTTAGGTATATTCCCTTATGATAGGACGTTTGTCTAAAAGAACCTAATCTGGTTTCTGGTGTCTGTAAATTATAAGTATTAGGGCACCAAAACCCAAGCCCTAGTTCAGTGGAGCCCGTGATCCGTCATCGCTGAATCTAGGGCGCTCATTGGTCGACTAATATTGAATATTTATCACACCCTCATAAATCTCAACTGAGATTGTACTACGGTTCCCAAACTCAAAGAGAATTGAAACATTTTTCATTGAGCCGATAAAAAAATAAGATAAGTTCGACGCAATTCGTGAATATCCGGAACAGTTCAGCCCAGCCAGCCTCTTTGTTTTAACCTATTTAATGAAATAAAAATTAAATTAATATATTGTAGGACAAAAAAATACACAAAGGATTTTGAAAACTTTACAGATCTCCAGACTACCTAAAAAATAAAAAATGGGTACTCGATGGGGTCTTTTTCGTTGAAATTACCGTTCAAAAAATTGAGAGTGAAAAAAGCTAACATCTTACAATACAATACAATACAATACAATACAATACAATACAATACAATACAATACAATACAATACAATACAATACAATACAATACAATACAATACAATACAATACAATACAATACAATACAATACAATACAATACAATATTCTTTATCTTAATTTAGGATCCAAGAATTAATTTGCATATTTTTGCAAATTTTGTGGTGGAAGAGCATCTGTACAAAGTCCGTTTGGGAAAAGGCCGCCCCTTGCCTATTTCTGTCTTAAAGCAGCTGTGTTTGCACCACTGCGTTTCGGTAGAAGTTTTAAGAGAGATAGTGAAATTCTTAGGGTAGGCCTTCAGAATTTGGTTGCTTATACCGTAGGTTTTTTGAGGGTATTGTAAAAAATTATAGGGCAAAAACTGAATCTTACCTTGGGTATAACATAATTAATTTTCCAATCTTTGTTATATTAATGTACTATCTACTAAAAAAATCATTCACGAAGACCTATCTGTTCTATTTGCCTAACTTCTAAGGTAAAGTGCTGTAACTTTAATTGCAAGCCTTTTAAATGTTGTCTTCTACTTTATAGATATAAAAGACAGAAAAATTTGAGCACCTCGTGAATTAAAATATGGGTCCGAGGAGCGAGTTTCTTAGCCTTCCACCTGCCGGAGCTCATTTCTTCCGTAAGCTGAACAATTTATCTCGCCCCAGATTGAGCCGCTTGGCGTTCTGATTCGCTGTTCACTATAGATTTAGGTTATGTTACTAGTCCATCCAAGAAATCAAATGGTATTATGTGAAAAGTCCCTTTAAAACGTTAAGGATTTCATTTTTTAGATTCAAGTATTGAATGTAGATACGTTTCAGAATTCTTATGAAACGAGTGCATATAGAGCGAGTCTACTTCTGTTTCGGATCGGTAAAAGAAACAGCAAGAAGCCACTGTTGCTAAAGTACAATAACATCTCATTGTGTATAGTATTTTGTGTATCAATTTTATAATTAATCACACCAAAAAATGTACATACATATTGTATTTCTTCATTTTAAGATTATGTATCATGTAGCTTGACAAATGTATTCGTCAGTTTCGATTTTGTACAAAATCCGAAAATTCTTGTCATGAAGAATAACTTCTATTGAATTCCTAATAAGTAGACTAAGCATAAAATGTGTTCTGAATTCCCAGTCAGTCACAAAATTTTGAGTTATGTAATGTCTAGAATATCTCGGATCTGTACATTATTTTCAAGGCTAGACAGCTAGTCCTAGGCAAGTCTACTCCCGAGGTTTGTACAAAGCCGCATTAAGCTGCCACTGGAGTCTACGTTGCTTGTTTCTTTGTGAAACTCGTTGCGGAAGACTTACTGGGCTGAATTTTAAAAGCTGCTAAAAGATTTTGTTGGTGGAAAAAATACGTTGATATGGGTTTTAGACATTTTGGTCACTTTTGATTTTTCCTTATATCATCATCATCATAACATCCCATGAAACGTCCACTACAGGACAGGGAGCTCCCTCCAGATTTCTAGTTTTTGCGGGAAAAATGTGGAGGGGAAGTACCACAGTCACCTCGCTTGTTAGCGTTACGGCTGGCACCATGGACCGCGGTTGTAGGTGACCGCAGTAAGTTAGATACACAGGAGGATGCTGCTGCCCATTCTCCAGTTAACCCTTAGTCGCCTTTTACGACACCCACGGGTATTGTATGGGTTGGTACTGTACTGATCTGAAGTCCCTTCATATAGGATCCTCAAGTCAGATACGTGAAAGTTTTGGCCAAAGTTGATCGTCTAGAATAATACCCTTTAAGAATATTATATTTTTTCTGAATCCTACGTCATACCGTTTTATATCTTTATAATATTTTGTAATTTACAGATTCTGCTCGGTGGAGAGTGGTAATAGAAGAATGAAAAAAAAACACACTTGTTATTTTATTACTTTTATTTGAATATAATCCTATTCTTTACATGTCTAATTTGTGTTATTTAATTTTATATTGAATCACTATTTATTTAAATTTAGTTTCATATTGATTGGAGTAGCTCATCTGAATTCATGTAGATTCGTCAATTTAGGGAAGGTTTTATCTCATTTACTATGCAATATTACAGCCGTTAAGTTTCTGAAAAGAAACCTATATTAATATAAATGAAGTAATAAAAATAATGTGGGGAAAATCCCCAAGTTCGGAGCCCCTCCATCGCCCCGAACAGGCTCGTCCTAGGCTCCCCTACTCTGAGTCCTAGGTCCGAGGCATATCACCACCCAGTTCACGATGATATGACGCTAAACTACCCTAACAATCCAACTGGATCGTCAGGATTCTGATCATCCTCGCGGAGCTGGAGAACCCATCGAAAACTTAAACTACAGTAAAGACTAGGGTTAATGTATGTGGAGAGTGGAACTAACTAACCACAGTACAACCCAGACGGTGATGATGTCTCCCCCCGGTATGTTCATGCCCCGCGTCAAACCCGACTCCCACGTGGCCCACCTTTAAGGGACAATCACTGACTCGTCCAGGGTTTACAGGGTATTTGACTATTTCTTTTAGCCACCCATACCAGAGTTGGTCACCGAGCCCGCCAGGCACACAAAGCATACAGTCTTCCTTTAGGAAAACAAGGCACTCCTACAAAATGAGCTCTTCCTGTAATCCCTCCGGGCAGACATTGATCGACATCATCGAATCCCTTAACTTGTTTTGAAATAAGTTAAACTGAAAATAATTAGCCAGCTCCACACGTCCAAGTGTGAAGTCTGTACTAGATACGGGTATAGTATTAATGCTTGCATGGCCAGCCTAGATCAATAACGGTTTTATAACGAGAGATATAAAGAGTTTGAAGGGCAATTTCCCTCCCCCCAGTCACTGAGTGACTTTATTGCACCAACAAGGTCTCCGTATATCCTTCATAGCTCTCACTTGTGATGCGTAGCTAAATCTCTTTTCCGTTACCAACCCACGCAAGACAAGGATTATGTAGAGTAACCCCAGTCTAAACACTCATTTAAAAATGAATTGCATCTAATCTATGTTATAGTTAAGAAAACATGTTTACAGAAATAAAAACTATTTTATTTTATTTTTACTATAATGGGATTACCCAGCATATTTCGAAGAAGAACATATAAGAAGTAAGTATGACAAAAGATTACTGAAGGTAATCCTTAAATAAAAGTGAAAAATGATGACCAGAACTGAGAAAATACGGGATAGTAGTATCTAAGCTAGGTTGGGCCAAACATTTATGATTTAAGATCTTAAGGGAAAATCAAAAGCATCGAGTATTCAAAACCAAGAATACTGGGAGAATTTAGCGTAAACAACACTAGCTAGAACTCGATGTTCTTTTAAAAGAGGACTCAAAAGAAGTATAAAAATGGGATTATTGTATATACTTAAATATTCGGAACATACAATGAAAGAAACTAAACATTATAATTTCCGTTCCATTATTGTTTTCAAGAATCTATTTAGTAATATTAAAGGTAGTTTCACACTGAGTCAAAGTATAATTTTAAGTATGATAAATTATGACAAGTTTTATTAAGAAAAATAAACATAGAATCTTATAAGGTTTAGATTCCTGTATGATTCAATGAAGATGAAATAGATTATTTAACTACTTTAGGATGACACACATAAAGTTCAGAGGTCCCCCAAGGTCGGAGTGTCGTACAGCCGTCGCAGCCTCGCGGGCGAACGTCGTCAACACACTTTACAAGAAGCAACCCACGAACGAATGTAATGTCTCCATCAAGAATATTCTTCCTATTGATTCAGGACAATTCTAATTTATTCCTTATAAACAATCTAATGTCATTAGATTAAACTAGAATGTCCCTACACAAAAGAAGAAAGTTTTAAGTTATCTAACTACTCTACATTTGGTAAAACAACGCTAAGATCAGGAGGTCCTCCCGCGGTATATGCCACTCAAACGACGCAACCAATAATGGGCGAACGTTGTCAGCACATAACACAAGAAACACCATTTCCAAAATCCAACGTTAAAACACCTTACTAAAATCCTTCCATTTGTAATAGAATAACACCAATTCATCCCACACATACAGATGGGAGAAATCAGGATGAATCAGCGAAATCTCACACAAATAGAAAGAGAAGAACTTTAGTACTAGACCCTTTTAGACTTATGCAAATATCTCTGCAACGTGTATTACGCGACCATCACGTTAAATATGACGAATATCAGGAATCATCAAAGTTTATATTAACACTCCAGTTTCATACACTGCAAATCTATCGTTGCTAGTATTTTTGAATAATATGGAACATTTAGAGCCAACCAGAAACTCCAGTGACATGTGACATACATCCAACATATCCAATATGGCAAATATCAGATGCACATGTTTCGAGGGCTCCGGCCCAAGGATGGTTAAAATAAATAAATCCGAAGGTAGATTTTATCAATTAGACTTAAACAGATACTCCAGTGACACGAGACATACATTCGCCACAGCCGACATAGTGGATATCGGGGACACATGTCTCGAGGGCATCCATCCATGCTTGGTCGAACTAAATAAACCTGAGAGCAAGTATTTCTTAATCTCAAAATCTGGGACTCAAAAGGAATGATAGTTAAAGGAAAGATAAGCACCTCTTATGAACTTGAGCACTGAAATGTAGTAATGCTCTCAGCATGTTCCAATTTTGGGAAATTGAGGCAAAAGATTCAAACTCACTATCAAAACAATTTATTATTAGTCGAAATAATATTATTTATTATTTTTCACTCTACTTAAACTTACCCTTTATTTCACAATAAAATGTCACAAATTATATCCAAGTTTCAATTGGAAGATATTTTATTTGAAGGTCTCGAACTGACATTCTAAATTCTTTTAAACTGACAGGGTATTTATTTTAAATTTTTATCAAACGAAGACATTAGCATATAAAACTGGAATTTCGATTTAGGGCCAAAGTTTTTATATTATTTTCTAAAAATTGTAACTATTTAATTCTTTAATATTTATTGCCATTTTGATTATGGTTTTTGATTTATTTTTTGTTAAAGAGATAAAAATTTATAAAGATTTCAAAATTAGCGACTAGCTGTGGGTAAAACTAAATACAAAATGATTTATTTGTTGACTATTTGACAATAATGTCAAATGTCACCACATTCCATTCTTTTCTCACACTTGTCCCACCAAAAAGAAGGTTCCATTTTTTTTAAACAATATTTTGAAGACAATTCTACCTAATATATATACTTCATCTAAAATCATATATGATATGATGGTAATCCATCACATCAGAGTCCAGTTTCTATGTTTTACACCAAGGACTATTTCAATCAGTTTCTCTGTAAAGGAAAAATAAACACAATGAAATTTACATTACCTTTACATTCCAAGCAATACATTTCAAGCCTTCATGCACTGTCATTTTGTGGATTGCTTTTCCTTAGCATTTAAGATCTCAGTAAATCCTGTGAAACTGCTTAGAAATAAACATTACCCTGCCTAGCTATACGCGAACAGAACATAAGCAGAATTAGTCTACTCTTAATTATGGGAAAAGGAAAATCTTTATTAATATCTACAAATAACGACTCAGATTAGAAACACAGTATGTTATAATTCTCACAGAGTTATTAATGATTACAAAAGAAAACTATTAAGAGGGAATAACAATTTACTTAATGTATCACACAGTATAAGGTTTTTTTATGATCTTGCGTGTAGAACTGTAAAGCTGCAAATATTCTCCATCTAACTCTTCCTCATTTGACATTGGAGTCTGATTTCCTCAATGTTATTTAACTCACACAACCTGGAAGAAAACTATAAATTTCATTAAGTCACATTTCCCCTTATTTTAATACACACAACAACTTTGAACTGAATATAAATAAAATGGAAAACCACAAAATTGAATACTTACACAACGTTAGATTCACACTACTTATTCTATACACTTTGGAATCAAATTCTGAATGTTAGCGGCTTGAATTTAACTGTAAATAAACCCTTCCTATTCTATATCCTAAACGGAGCAATCCCTATCTTTATCTCAATTGAAGGAATCCACAATCAAGGATCGCAGTCTCCTTCAATAGATTCATCACATCAGCTATATGATAGCTAATAACGCGAGCTACAAGATAAAAAAAAATTATGACTCACAGATGTCCGGTATCAAACCATTTTTTTTCCAAGACTGATGGGTGGCCCAAAGATCCTTCCAAAAATTACACGGCTGCAGTTCACTTCCATCTACTTATTGACCATCAGCTTCATCTGCAACTATAAGAACAAGTCAAAATTCTATTTCATTTCCATTGCCCTCATTTTTCCCCAAAACCTGTTTCCTTATTTTTTTTCCTGTTCTTTTCCGTCCAAAATCTTCAGCAACTATTTTTTTTATCCAGCAAATCACTTATTCGCTTCACCAAAACTCCCCAACTTGACACCAGTTGTCCCATTTCTTTTCTAACCGTTTCTGGCTAATCACTCTGACAGTACCTCTAAATAGTATTTTATATAATAAAAAAAAATTAGGGTTCTGCAAGTGTACAGTACCTAAACAAAACACCTTTAACAAAACATATAACATAAACTTACAAGAAGAAACACATGACTACTCAGGTATAAACGAACTGCGCATACGAGTATACACTGATGGGTCAAAAACAAAGCTAGGCACAGGCGCAGGTACGTATTCTCAAGACCTTAATATTGAAATATCAAGCGCCCTAGGACAATATAACACAGTATACCAAGCTGAATGTGTCGGCATTGTACAAGCCGCACAAGCGATAACAGCAAGGAACATTACTGACACAAGCGTTCGTATAGTCTCAGACAGCGCTTCAGTACTCCAAACGCTGAGAGGCAGCTATACGACCTCGGGACTGATATTACAATGCCATGAAGAATTACAAAAGTCATCACAAAAAAACAACATAACATTACAATGGATAAAAGGACACAATGGTTCCATGGGAAATGATGCGGCAGACCAGCTGGCAAGGAAAGGGTCCAACAAGACCTATGAAGGACCAGAACCAATATTGCCACTTCCCTTCAACCAGTTTCGGACATGGATACGAGAACAAACACGTAAAGAAGCAGACAAACAATGGAATGACATTGCAACATGCAAACAGTCCAAAAAAGTAATAACATCAACCAACAGCCGTTTGACAAGACGGCTACTACAGATGAATAGGACAAAGCTCCGTAATGCAGTAGGCACAATAACAGGACACATTGCTTTCAACAAACATTACTACACTATAGGCATAACAGACAGCCCTCTATGCAGGGCCTGTATGGAAAGGGACGAAACCATCGAACACGTTATTCTGGAGTGCGAAGTAATCAACACTATCAGAGAAAACACACTTGGAGCAGACATAACTTTAGATCAATTGCCAAACAAACTGGACAAACTGACTGAGTTCTGGCAACAGTTAGGGTGGCTAAATTTATGGCCAGATAGGCCCCCGCACAGTACTATTCTTTGCCGGCACCACACGGGACGTTTCCTTACATAATGACAACTAATTTTGAGTTCCAATTTGAAACGCCCCCAGTTAGTGTTGCATGAACCAGTTTTGACTAATACTATCATAGATGACGACATTATATGTGCAATTGGTTCGTTTTAGTAAGGTTTTATAGGGTACCTTGACCGAATTAGCATTTTATTGAATCCCCTTGGAGTTTTAAAGTACCGCGTTAAGGATGTAGAAGAACATAAAATGCATTCGTAAAGTTTGTATTTTCAATAGATTTTTAAGACACTTTGCGGTGATTTTTACAGACTCTATGAAGTCAAACGAATGAAACAAATGAGTTAAGTAGCTACGAAGCATTAGCAACCCTCCAAGAGCTAGACCAACGAAATAAAGTTACTTTGTCATAGCAAGACAAATTTGACTTCCCACACAAATTTTAACTAATCAGCTCATCACTTTGTATGGAGACCAATGTTTTACTAAAGTAATAGTAGTTGCATTTCCTCTTACCCATTAAAAGGTTGGCTCTTTGGTGCGGTGAGTAGTGAACCTGCTTCCTTCGCCGTAGGCCGCGGGTTGGATCCCCGCCCAGGGCATACATTTTGTATGATGAACACGAGTGTTTCTTCTGTGCCTAAGTGTTATTTATCTATTTATGTATGTTTATCAGTCTATAGTTCTCATAGTACAGGCTTTGTCTAGCTGAAACACGAATTATAAAATATACGGTAAATTGGTAAATATACGGTGTGCCGAAAACTGAAAGGGAGTGTTCAGTCAACGAAACTGAACAGCTTTCCCGAAGAATCCGAAAAAAAATCGACTTCTCCATACAAATTGCGAACTCCTATCGAACGGTTTGTATTTTGTTTTTTTTTTTCATTTTCCAAAATTGTTTCTTTGGGAACCTTGTTCAGTTTTTTATCTGAGCACACCCCTTCAGTTTTCGATACGCCGTCCCTTACATCCTATATTGTAATACCTTTTTGTCATTCTGTGTGTTGAATGTTACTTATAAGTTGAGGTCTGTGAAGTCCAGCGGATATACGTGAACTAAATGGGGCATTTCCATGAGTCCTAAGCGAGAGGGCCCAAATGTAGGCCGAGGCCAAACAGCCAATGCAGTGCTGAGTGAGCAGTTCAGAAAGTAGGCCGGAATCAGGATATTTGTCAAGACAGCGAATCTCAAAGTGTGTTCCGGCTCGGGAAAGCATCTTCGGGGATATTTTGTCCACAATGACAAAGTCAATTTATTTGATAATTGCTACATTTATAACTGCATTATAATTTTTTTTATTGACAATAGACTTACTCTTGACCACGATCTAATTTTGAGGACAGAGATGAGGTCGACGATGGGACGAGCTTGCCCAGGAGAAGCCTACTCACTTGACTTGAATAGATTCAGGTTACATGAACGGGAACACAGACGCAGGCAGAGAATTCCACTCTATAGCCGTGCGCATTATAAAGGATATTTCAAAGCGTTTTGTGCGAATGTGCGGAATATCAACCAAGTATGGGTGATATCATGCGGTGCGTCTGGACTTCCGATGGTTCCCTTCTACCAAATTCTACTAAAATAATAAATTATTTAGACTTTTATTGCGATAAGTAAATATCTTTTATCATATGTGTATTTACCTTATTATGTAATATTGTAAAGAACTATCATGAAACTTAGTATTGATTATTTTTGGAACTGCTTAATGTATTTCATTCCTATTCATTTATTCAGAAGG
This sequence comes from Athrips mouffetella, assembly GCA_947532105.1. Taxonomy (NCBI): domain Eukaryota; kingdom Metazoa; phylum Arthropoda; class Insecta; order Lepidoptera; family Gelechiidae; genus Athrips; species Athrips mouffetella. The sequence goes on from OX383964.1 coordinate 862,787, forward strand.
CATCTGTCGCCAAAAAAGTTTGATATCCGCTGTGTTAGGGCATTTCAGCTTGGGGTCTAGTTGACCTAAACACTAGGTCTTAATCCATGCCCCTAATATATAACGTACACAACCGTAAAGCCTAAAAGCTAAGAGGCGAGACTTCGATGACTTGTGGTTTCCAGAAACATGACTGAGCCCATTTCGTACCTTTGTCTGCTTGTTTCTGCCTTTAAACAACAGTGTTTGTACAGCCGTGTCGAAGGATAAGGGAGCTATTGAAATTACCTCCACATGAGACATACCGTCTTAGTTCTTAAGGGGAGCAACGGGCTTTGCTGTCCTATTAGTGTTTAATCAAGCTACTATTAAGACACTCAGATCTGTCTATTAAGAAATTGGATTCTATGGGCGGTTTTGACCACTTACCTATCACTATGTTCTTTGGAAAAAGTTGTTTAGTTTCAGTCTCATCCTTTTGAGCTTTTAACCTTCCTGTTTCTTGAAGGTGTAAAATTTCAAGCGTCTACGACAGCGCAATAAGAAAATACGACGAATAAATTTATGAACCAAACCAAAAATAATAAAATTTGGCAAATAGCTCAAGCAAAGGAAAAAAATATAAATAAAAAAAAATCTAAAATAAAAAATCAGAACCAATTGAGTTGAGCTACCGTTTCAAGTACATTCATACACTTTAAGTGTACTCAGATATAAGAGGATGTCAGTTTTCAAAATCAAATAGCAACAGCTTTTAGTAATATCATGGTAGGTATGGAACCCTTAGTGCACGAGTCTGACTCGCACTTGGCCGGTTCTTTTTACTAGAGTCCTAGGGGTCAATCAAGTTTAAGGTCACGTCCTAAACTTCACCTCTCTTTTGAAAATACATTTAAAATAAGTTGTTGTGTTTCTCTCTTTTATAAGCTTACATAAGAAGCCACATAAGATAATTTCAAATTGGCTGACAAAAAGATTATAAGGTTTAGTAAATAACTATCAGAAATGAAATAGTAGATTAGTAGCCAAGGGATGTAAGGCATCAATTGCAGCCCGAGATATTTAGGCGCACGAGCGCAGTGAGGGCGCCTATAGTTCGAGGGTGCAATTGATGCTTACACCCGAGCTAACTACTCTGCTTTACATCTCGATTGTGAGGTAAGTAGGTCCTTATTACCACCAAATTGTAGTTGACCAATTAGCGCTCTAGGGTAATAACGTAGCTAGAAAAGCCCTAGGGCGGTAAGTAATAAAAAAAAACACTTCACTTCTTCAAAACTCAATTACTTACCGCCCTAGGGCTTTTTTAGCTACATTATTACCCTAGAGCGCTAATTGGTCACCTAAAAGCCCCATTTGGGGGTAATAAGGACCTACTTACCGAATATGAGAGATGTAAAAGATATTAACCTCTCCGTACAAATGGCCGATGGAGAGGCCGATTTTTTTTTATTTCTTGTAAGTTTTATTCACTGGAAGTTGTTCAGTTACGTTGACTGATCACGCCCTTTCAGTTTGTGCCAACCTGCCCCTTACACCTTGTATCTAAAAGTATCAGTCTTGTTACTGAACTCAAAATATTTGGATCAAAATAAAGAGACATACCTCCACAAGGTCATTTCATACTTCTAGTGAGTGAGGAAAAGGCCTATAGTTAGTAGTGCGTCGATACGGGCTCAAATGATGATTATGAAGTATCTAATATAACAGATGGTTGAAAAGTTTTAGAAAAACATAAAGTTAGGGAAATCTGTAAGATAATATACCAGGTTAGATAAACAGGATAAATACTGTGATCTTTGAGACAGTGCATTCAGACCATGAAACTGAACAACTTTCCCAAAGGAACATAGGAAACACATAAAAAAATTATCACATGTAAAATGCACAATCGGCTAGTGCAGCTTCTATGGGAAGCAAAACATTTTTTTTTATTTCGACTTATGTTCCTTAGGGAAAGTGGTTCAGTTTCATTAACTAAATACACAGTTTTAAGGGTCGCAGTGAACCCTAGGTAATTAGGGTATACCCTAACACCCTGTATTTGAAACTTTATATTTCTCAACTTTTTTAGATGTGTGGAATTTCTCAGACAAAATAAGTTAGAAGTTAGAACCATGTTAGGCCGTCGAATAACTTCTTGACCTAATGGTGCGAATAAAACACGATCTATTGGGAAATGAAGTGAAATAAAATTATTCTACAAATTATGAAAGTTTCTTCGTAGATATTTAAATATTAGCTTACTTGTATAATTTATACTTTTTAGTACAAAATTTCATAAACCTTGTATTCCCATTTTGGTAAAATAATTAGATGTATAAATTATGAAACATAAGTATTTTAAAATCTGCAGGATATAAAACTGCCCATGAAACTAAAGAACTTTCCGCCAGTTGCCCAAAGCGTCTTTTAAGTTAAAGCTCCTTTAATTATATTGCTGACTCTTTCTGTTTTGAGGGTTCCGATACGAAACTGGTAAAAAAAAGGAACCCTCATGTTGCCGCTTTGTCTGTCTGTCTGTCACACCCGTATATCTCAGCAACCACTCATGCTATCGACTTGAAATTTGGAATGGCTTTAGAATATGGTTGCCCAACTTAAATGCATATGAAAGAATAAAAAAGAAATAGGATGATTAATGTAAAGGTGGCAAGTTTAGGGGGGGGCAAATTTTCAAATTGTGGTTACTAGATTGAGTGGGGTATTACAAGTATATGAAAGGGCTTTACTTGCACATTATAAAATATACTTTTGTATTTTTTTACGACTCTTATTTTGCATGTTATGATGAAAAACGTCAAAAAAATACCAATCCCCTCCCTTATCTCCGAAGTTTGTGTAAGGAAAAATCTGAATTAATTACAGTCGATGGAAATTTAGGTAAATATTACAGCAAAAATAAAACAATCTTTCTAAGTTGTAGTTTTTTTGAAATCTGCAAAAAATCCATTACAAACAAATTTAGTTTTGCGGTTCTAAAAATTGAAATTTTTGCTTCCAAAAACACTATAGGTATATCGGAACCCTCAACGCGCGAGTCTAACTCGTACTTGACGGTTTTTTTTTTTCAATGTTACAATTGAGCAAACGAGCAGGGAGGCCACTACCACTTCCCACAGCACCCACTAAATTATAAGTGACAGAGTATGACACTAATAAAGAAGAGAGCGAAGCGCGTTGCTCACCTTAAGAACTAAGGTGTCTCATGTGCCGGTAATGGCATACACTCTGTGTAAAAGCCAGTGCCCTTGTTAAAGCACCTAGACTAGGGTGCAAACTGACTTGCAACGTTACGTTGGTATGGGATGGTCTCAGTTAAATGCCATGGGTAAAGTTGTTTAGTTTAATGGGCATATTAATCATATTAACCGCCAGTTGCACAAAACCTCTTTAAAATTAAAGCTCCTTTAAGTCTATTGCTGACTATTTCTGTTTTGTTGACAAAGAAAGTGACAGCAATAGATTTAATGGAGCTTCAACTTTAAAGATGCAACTGGATGTCAGACTTTAAAATACTTTTTCTTACAATTAAGCCTAAAACACGTTCTAGTTTTTAAAAATAAGTAGCCACCTATCCATAAAGGTGGAACAATCGTCACTAGGCCACAACCAAAGCCTAATTTATCACCTTAGACTCCTGACCTCCATTTCCGAATCCCTCGCCGATCCTGGAACCTTGAGCACAGGCTAATGGACCGCAGATAATCTTTGCAGCCTTGGTAAGATTCAGTGCAGTTCCGTTTTATTATGGTCCATCTGGTACACCGTTTCAAGCAAAATTCGTCAACTTCCTTATATGAAAATTGATAATGGATACATTTAAGAAAAAAAAAACGCTCAAACTGTAAACAAGACTACAACCAAAGAGGTTCTGCTCCTAATTAATACAACAATGTCAATAAAATTTTTAGATGTTAGAAATAATACCAACTTATTATCATTTTGCTATTTATGACTGTTTTATATTTAAAATCAATGAAGGACGATTCTCTTTTTATTTCAGATAGAGAGAGATTGAAAGTAGAGCGTATTACGCAGCAAAAAAACAAAAAGAAAGTACTGGCTGCAAAATTATTTTTTACCTCGGGAGACCCATTGAATCCCTCGCTACGTTCAGAATCCTTCATTACGCTCCGGATTCAACATAGCACCCTCGCCTTAAAAAAATACTTTGCTGCCTTGTGATACAATCCACTATTACCTCTTGGCTATGAGCACAGAACTTTCTTAGCACTATGAGCGTTTAGCAACGCCTTATTTGAATATTAGTAGGATAACGTTACCCAAATAGAGCCTGTCTATAGACCCTCACTATTTCTAATGAGATTATTCATGGGAAGGTGATTAAACTTTAGCACCCTCATTAACGTTTACCTAAGGACACCTCTGACCCATTTTCTAAATCCTGGGCGCCTTGAACCGCCTCATAGACCTGTATAATCTCTATACGGCCTCGACTTACTGCATAACTTTGCATTGTTTTAGGTGAAACTTGAAAGTGACTGTAATATATAAGGTGTTTTTTAATTAGACCCAAATATTGTTAGGGTTACCTCAAGCACCTAAATGAATACTAATGGTGTTATTTTTTTACATTTCTATTTGCTAGTTTTCGAGAAAAATCCTAAAAACAATACCGCTAAATTTCGAAAAATGAAAACTCCTTTTTAGCACAGGCGGCAGCGCGGAGTCGTGAGCCAATCACGCGCAAGCCGAGTGCGCGGTTCGGGCGGTTTCGGCTCGGATTCGGGCTTTTAGTACGGTCCCAATCATTACTACAGAATGATTGCAAATATTAATTAATTTTTTGTTTGAAAATTTAAAACAAAAAACTAGCGGGAGGATTTTTCTAAAACTTTGATAAACCTTTTTCTTTATCATAGTTACACCACCCCTAGAAATATTTGGGTCCAATTAAAAAACACCTTGATTATTCAGCCGTAGCACATACAATCATCATTGTCTTAGCCTTACTCCATTTGTGCCAAATGGGTTTAACGGAGTCGGCTACCTAATCCATAACCAAACGATGTTTATGCCGTTGCTTCTAAATGTGATATTTTTCACCCAAAATTTTATACATATTAGACAAGAATTATACTTGCTTTAAATCTATTTATAGCAGACAAAATTGATAAATTACGTAAATCATTCTACGGCAAAACCTTACTCAGAATACATTTTTTATCAAAGGTAAAGCAAAGAAACCTCCCGAAAAATCTGAGAATCCACGCTTCCACCATATTTCATCTCAAGGGTCAGAACGATATATTAGCTCACTCTCAACCAGTGGCCTTCGATTGGCGCTAAGGGGTTAAATCGTTAAGCAGATAAGTGGATGTCCATTGTAACTTCAAGGCTGCTCAACCGAAATGTAGCGTGATGGAGCAAGGACATTGAGAATGGGATTTTTATGCGGGTACTTAAAGATTTAATGCAGACAAGTATATTCACGTAGGGTGTAAAGAAGATATTTGGAGCCTGAAGAGTAGCGATTTTTCTCGAGGAACAGCGGTCTTTACACGAGAAAAAGTATTAATCTCCCGTAACAATATAACGTAAGTTACCTTCACATTTGAGTGGAACGTTTTTTTTTTGTGAAGTGTCCATGATTATAAAATATGTTGTTGTTGTATAGTCTTTATTGCACAAAAGTACCAAGATACCAAGTACCATGTATTAGTAATGTTCTTCAGGCACCAATGTTCTTTTTGTTCATCCTGTATAGTCTTCCTTCAATTCCTTCAAAGAAAAGAGGATATAGACTCTAGAATTGCTCTCTACTAAGTTTTTTTTATGAAACAAGTGGAGCTCTGATATTCCAGCGAAACGAGACGAGCAACAAAAATTTGTAACAAGGCTTCCAAGTTTTTTTTTTAATTACAGGTCAACATCCTCTTAAAAACGTAGGTCTAAAATCTAGACTCTAGATTATTAGTTTCGTTCACGTCATTGGTTTTTCTTTAGGAAGAACATAAACAATTTGGAAGCTAAATATATTCTCAATATTTTTTTCATGTCTGTATATTTTAAAATCTAAAACAAAAAGAGAAGGTACAGGTTTTAAGGGTTATAACATCAATGAAATTTTTTTAAAGGATAAATTACGAAAGAATACTACTTTACTTTCATCGAAAGTACCAATATCCTTTTTTTTAAACCGCTCAAGTGTGAGTTGGACTCGCGCGCCGTGGGTTCCGACATACCTTTAGTATTTTTGGAAGCAATAAACTCCATTTTTAGGACCGCAATACTAAATATGTTTGTAAAGGTTTTTTGCAGATTTCTAAAAAACTGTGCAATTTAGAAAGATTGTTTTATTTTTGTTGTAATATTTACATAAACGTCAATTGACTGTAATTAATTCAGATTTTTCCATTCACAAAGTTCGGAGATAAGGGAGGGAACAGTATTTTTTTTTTTCATCATAACTTGAATAATAAGAGTTGTAATAAAATACAAAAATATATATTAGAATGTACAAGTAAAGCCCTTTCATATGATACCCCATTCGACCTAGTACCGATAATTTGAAAATTTTGCCTCCCCTATTTGGGCCCCCTTTACATTAATAATCATAATTTTTTTTTATTCTTTCACGTGCAATGAAGTTGGACAACCATATTCTAAAACTATTTAAGCAAATTGTGATCTAACTGTAGGCTATGGGCGGTGGTGACCACTTACCATCAGGTGGGCCTCCTGCTCTATGCCCACTTTTAATATAAAAATCTGGCCAAGTGCGAGTCGGACTCTCGCACCGAAAGTTTCGTACCACTAAAGTAAAAATACGGTATTAGTCAGGAACGTGCAGTTGGGCAAAAGTGTTCTAAATGCGCGTGAGTCCGACTCGCACTTGACCAGTTTTTAATATTTTTTATTATTCTAAAACTTATTTACTATAAACTTTCCAAGCTTGAAAGCATTTTCGTTTTTATGATAAAGCTAAAATAAAAAAACACAAAAGAATCATATTTCTTGTATGGGGAACGTCCTTGTTTTTATTATTTGTTAAATAATCCGCTACATATATATATTTTTTTATTTTCAACTTTATAGCTACAACGGTTCAAGAGATACAGCCCTTTTTTCACTACGTAGGCGTAGACGTAATAATAAGATCTTTGTGTACGGAACCCTAAAAAGTCAATAACCTTATCCCTGACATGTCGTTATTTTTTCTTTAGGAAGTGGGAACAAGAGTATCAATTTTATACTCAAGTAAGTATATTTGGTGGCAAAACAAACAAAAACAACATCAAAACAAACAGACGCAGACGACCGCGTCGCGTGGGAAGGCGTACCAATGCACCTAACCACTCATTTATACTGGGTCTGAGGGAATAGTACATTGAGATGTGAGTGCGCTATTTTGGATATCATGCCCGAGGTACATAAATTGCAGCCCGAGCCTCAGGCGAGGGCGTAATGGAGCCGAGGGTGTAATCACCAAAGCGCACGAGCTTTTTACGACGTTTTTCAACACATTTGCGAATAAAAACAAATCCAATTTGATAGATAGATAGATAGATAAAAATGTTTATTCATACACATATTCGACACACAATATACGAGGGACAGTAAACTATGAAAGACAAAAACAAAAGATACAAATTTCTATTTTTTTTAAAACTGGCGCGAGTACATGTGTGCCGCAGCGGTACAAAAAGGCCGTAGCTCAGTGTATTATATCGCCCGGAAGGGCAAAACACCGTTTTTCAGCTACTACCTATAACCTAACCTATGAGGAAACGCGAGTGCCGCGAGTACGCAAGAAAAAAAAATAAAGTTGGTAAATTTGTGTGTGTGTGTGTGAGAGTTTAAAAATGACAAAAAGTACTTTGTGACTGGTTAATGTTATGTATAAGGATAAATAGTGTGTAATGTATATATGTATTTATTATAGAAGTAGGTATACCTAAGATTTGTGAAAGAAAGGAATAGTAATAAGTACTAATAAATAAAACAGATATGCCCCAGAAGTCGAATCAGCGTGCAACACAAGCGACAAAGTGATCTGGAATTTGCTTACCTTTTCTAACGAAGGAAAACTCTTTTTACTTTTTCCTTAGATTTCTAGGTTCACCCGATACTCCAGACTTGTGTTTTGTGTCTATGGTTTCGACGTTGAGGAACTACACTAATTACTGTTTTTTTTAAGGTTCCGTAGCCAAATGGCAAAAAAAGGAACCCTTATAGATTCGTCATGTCTGTCTGTCTGTCCGTCCGTATGTCACAACCACTTTTTTCCGAAACTATAAGACCTATACTGTTGAAACTTGGTAAGTAGATGTATTCTGTAAACCGCATTAAGATTTTCATACAAAAATTGAAAAAAAAAAAAAATATAGGGTTCCCCATACATAGAACTAAAACTCAAAAACTTTTTTTTTCATCCAACCCATACGTGTGGGGTATCTATGGATAGGTCTTCAAAAATGATATTGAGGTTTCTAACATAATTTTTTTCTAAACTGAATAGTTTTCGCGAAAGACTCTTCCAAAGTGGTAAAATGTGTGTCCCCCCCCCGTAACTTCTAAAATAAGAGAATGATAAATCTATAAAAAATATATGATGTACATTACTATGCAAACTTCCACAGAAAATTGGTTTTAACGAGATCGATTAAGTAGTTTTTTTTTAATACGTAATAAATCGTAACCGATTAAGGTGAGCTCCTGTTTCAAGAACTTTTCTATAAAAGAGGGGTCAAGTTGGATGGTCACGGAGTTTTGAAAGTCAAAGAGCAAAAGATTTTAGTATATCATATGGTAAATAGGTACGGAACCCTCAGTGCGCGAGTCCGACTCGCACTTGGCCGGTTTTTTTCTATTTCTAAAAGTCAATACTTTTCAAAATAATCATAATGAACAACAAAATGGCGCGCGTATCACTTTTTCGGAAGACCCAGATTATAAATGCGCGCGCAGGAGACAATGACTAAACTGCCAAACAGCCTACTCTTTAAATTATTTTAAAATTGAATATTTTGTTACTTTAAAGAGAAATTTGAAGTTAGTTGATTAATATAAATATTTTTATGTAATTAACGTTTATTTATCATATTATCGAAAGCAGTTTATTTATTCATGAAAATATTATGAATGTTAAAGGTATAGAAACTCCTTGCACCTTGCCGCTATAAAAAAGAAAAAAAAAAACACTAGTGCGGTAATATAATGAAAAAGGCACAAGTGTTTAATGAGCTGGATTATGGAACTTAATACAGTGAAAATATAGCTGTACGACTGTGCATGTCAGGAATGCACAGTCGTACAGAGGTGTACTAAATGCGCGCGAGTCCGATTCGCACTTATTTTTTGTTGACCAATGATTATTATTTTTTGTTATTTTATTACTTATAGAAAGTATACCAATTTCCACGCTTGTAAGTGTTCCCTTTTTTACGATTGAACTAAAACAAGGAGCAAAAATCGCCCAAAAACACGTTGGTAGTACGGAAGCCTAATCTAATTTAATGATTTCTCGTAGCTCAAAAGCTTCTCTTTTGTTACCACCTCGTGAAGTGGTCACCACCCCTTATAGTATGAGGGTTATGGGGTGCCTAACAAAAAATATAAACAAGCAACCTACTGCTCTTGAGTTTAACTAGCCAGAGTGAATCGTCAAACAGACCTATGAGGTCTAATACATATTGCCCAAAAACAAAACATATATTAAAACATTCACAAAAATATTGAAATTGAACCTTAATATATAATACAATACAATACAATTTAGCTTAGTCTATAGCCTTAATATATAGTAAGTAGAGTGTTTCAGTTCTGCTTACATGTCCCTTACACCCTGTATAATATAGGGTAACTTTTAATTAGTTCTTGATAGAAAAAAGTATGAATGTACTCATGATACTGAACAACTTTCCCCAAGGAACATAGTTCGAAATACGAAAATCAAGTTTTGACCTCCCATAGAAACTGCATCAGCTGATAGCGCATTTTGTATGGGAGGTCTTTGGTTCTCGTATTTCGATCCTAAGATCCTTGGGAAAAGTTGTTCAGTATCATGAGTACATGCATATCTTTTGCTATCAAGAACTAATTAAAAGTCACCCTATATAATGAAACAAAACCTATACCTGACTACATTTTCAAAACACCCTGAATAGAGTTTCAAATCCTTCAACTCTCTAATTTTGAATTTGAAAACAATGAGTTTAGGGATAAAAGAAGCTATTTTTGGATCAAAGGCTGCGATCCTTTTACCAACTCAACACAAAACGTAGGAATGCTCATTTGCAAAACATGAGAAAATGTTTTTGTTAGGGAGAGAAACCTCACTTTTAGTTGTAAGATACTAGAAGAGGTATACTTTTAAGGCTGAAGGATAACATCTGCTCAAGAAACTGAACAACCCATGCACGAGGATTTTTTTGTGACAAGTGAACAAACAAGCAGGTGGGCCACCTGATGGTAAGTGGTCACGACCGCCCATAGCCTACAGTCTTATTAGTGGTATAATTTGGCACTGATAAGGCAGCAAACCGCTCTGCCGCCCTAAGATGGTATGTCTCACATGCCGATAATTTCACTGGCTCTTTCAAGCAGGATATGAACCTGCGTCTTCTCCATCCGGTGAAGAATTTCTAAGAAAATCCTGAAATGTGAGAAAAGTGAATTTTTTTTTCTATCAATCATGTTTTCTAGCTCATAGCTCAGCTTTTACGCACATTTTTATAAAAACAATATCAGCGTTGCGATCCATTCATCCAGAATCAACTCGTGCACTTAAATTAATTGCCTTACAGGGTTATTGATCTGTGTGTAATCCGCAATGAAAAATAATAAATGTACTGGGTTTTAATAAATTCAAGTAATAACCCTTAAAAATACTTATTCTTAGGACTAAAATGCGAAAGCTCTTGTTCTACGAGTTTTGACAAAATTTTCATGAGCAATTAAGTTGGGCAAGCATATTCTAAAACCATTCCAAATTTCAAGTTGATAGCATGAGTGGTTGCTGAGAAATACAGGTGTGACAGACAGACAGACAAAGTCGCAACATAAGGGTTCCTTTTTTTACCATTTTGGTATCGGAACCCTAAAAACGACTGCACACAAAATGATCGGTCCAATATTTGTATGAAAAGTGGAATTTACTTTTGCGCTTAAAGCTTTTTGCATTTAGCTGCTAAAAAAAAAGAAAAAAAAAGATTTAATCGAATTCCTTAAAGCTCTGTATTTTACAAATTTTCTTCCCTTTGAAAGGCAAAAGATTAAATCTAGCTTATTTTCAAAGAAAAACATCAAATTTTAAAGTAATGTGTGGGCGATGACTTCAAATTTAAATAGCATTTTGGCAGTGCAAGTTTGATTCACCTGAAGGCTACCTCAAAGGACTTCTAAGAAAACTGTTTTAACTTTCTGAATACCCAAAACTTTGTTTCGGATCTCTTTACCTTGATCCGAACTGAACGAATTGATAGACTTTGGTATTATTTATCAGGTAAAAAACATTAATGTATGATTTTAGTTGCTTTACCTTTGTAGATTATTTTTCCTAAAATAAGTAAAAATATTATGATATCGCTTTCAAATCAATAATTGCAATTGAGCTTAAAAACATTAAAAATTATGCGTATTATGACCATATCAAAACCAATTAAAGCTCTGCTCAAGTCATATTAGTTCCATTTGACCGCGATCTACCCACATTACTATCAATGAAATTGTTGAACAAAGAGTGAGTCGGGGCAAGTGGCAACTCATCTCGTCCATAATATTAGCATAACACGGCATATAGCTCATCTGAACGGCTACGTATGCTGATGTATTCCATTTCGAGGCGAATGGAGTAGGACAGGAATAAAACCGACATGCATTTTATTGAAAGTTTATATTGGTTTTGTAGTCATCTCACCTCACCAGTCGTTTTACCACTCTTGTAGATGATTGTAACAAAAAATAGGTTTCAAGATATGCGAAATCGTAGTGCGTCCGCTTTTCCGGTTTTTTTATCTAAAGTATATAGACCTCTTCAAGGAGAGTTCGTTTCATCAGACCTAGATTGAGGTTGATCTTAAACCTAATGCATATACTCGTAATTATACAGGTCTTAAAAAAACTTCTTAAATCTTGTATTTTTTTTATGTTACAAGTGAGCAATCGAGCAGGTGGGCCACCTGATGGTAAGTGAAGTAAGAACTAAGATTGTATGTCTCATGCGCCGGTAATCACTGACTCTCTTGACCTTCAAACTGAAATACAAACAATGCTGCTTCACGGCAGAAAAAAGCAAGGGGGTGGTACTCCCCCAGACGGACTTTCCACAAAAGCCCTACCAGCTTTACCACTTTATTATTTTAGCAGCTAAATGCAACAACATTCCGAAATTCGTAGATGAAATTCGTCTTATCGTACAAATTGAGCTGATAAGCAGCTTATTGAATGAAGAGTGGATTTTTTCGAATTAAAAACGTCGTAGCACAAAAGTTGTTACATTTAGCCCCCAGAAATTTTTAAAGCCCTATCTGAAAAGTTACTTTTAAGAACCCCAAATCGCTATCTTCATTTTTTTTCTTCCCGTTATATTCCCAAGATCTTGTATTATCTTTCCCGTCAAAACAAAGCATTCCATCTTACGTTACCGTCCTTGCCTCTCATCGGAAGGAAACCTTGATTTACTCGCTGACAGAAAGGCCACACACCCAATATCTTTGGCATCCAGAGGCCACGCATCGAATTAATCTTGTGCACCGGATTGACAAACGAGGAAGGCTGCATTTTTATTAGATATCAACCCGCCATATTGGATTTTTCGGCACGTTAAACATATTGTGAAGGCTGTATAAAAGACAGCTGGCCAAGGCCGCGAAAAGGATGCATTCCAGTTGAAGAATGAGGAAGGATTCTTATAGATATCTGTCGACTGTTATGGGGAAACCCTGACCTAATTTAAGAGGAAATAGGCACGTATTGTAATGGAAATTTCATATGAAAATTTATGTTCAAGCATGAATCACATTTGCTGGTATTGATTGTTTTATGATGGTGGTTTTTTGGATGTGAATAGAACACAAATCTTTATTCCAGCTTCTTATCGAATACAATATGAATTTCCACTATCATCATGTCAGCTGAAGGAAGTCGACTACTTGATATCATCATAACATCCCATGAAACGTCCACTACAGGACAGGGAGCTCCCTCCAGAATTCTAGCTTTTGCTGGAAAAATGTAGAGGGGAAGTACCATAGTCACCTTGCTTGTTAGCGTTACGGCTGGCACCATGGACCGTGGTTATAGAGACCGCAGTAAGTAAGATGTAAGATACAAAGGAGGATACTGCTGCCCATCCACCCGTTTATAATCCTTAGTCGCCTCTTACGACACCCACGGGTATGTATGGGTTGGTATATTCTTTGCCGGCACCACACGGGACTCCACCACGGGGCACCACTACTGGATATAGGTCTTTCGTAAAGATCGCCATGACGACTAGTTCTGCGCTGCTCGCATCCATCGGCTTCCCGCGACCTTGACTAGATCGTCGGTCTTCCACGTGGGGAGCCAGCCCTGCCCATGCTTTGTCATCCGCTTTGTGGTCGCCACTCTAGAAACATTCTGGTCCATCGGCCATTGTTCGTACGATGTTCCGTGCCCACTGCCACTTGAATTTGACAATTATTACTATTATGGCTATTTACAGGGTGTTTGGTATATGTCTGCAAACCTTTAAGGTGGTTGAAAATAAACCATGAAAATAAACAACTTTACTACAACATAGGTAGAAATACGAAAAAAAACTTTGCCATAGCAAAAAGCGTGTATTGCATGGTCTATTTTTGTCATATATCGTCTGTATACCAGATTCTTTGGTTTTTCTGCTGATCTCCTTTTTTTCAATTGTGATATTTCGTAAATTTTTATCCATTTTTTCTCGTGTGCAAGTCGTTTCTTTCAGTTTTGTAACTTCATTCTATATTATGCAAATTATTTTTCGAACAAAAATGGACAAAGGTCGTAAGACTTTGGTATTTGTAAAGGATTTTTCCATTTAGACTGAAAAAGTGCAAAGATTTCCAACCACCTTTTTCTAAAAAGTTTTACATTTCTGTAGCGACAGTTCAAAAATTTATTCTTTTGGCGGTAATTGACGGCTTTACACATAGCAATCCTTTTAAAGATCATGAAAATAAGACTTTTTTTAGCTTCCAACAAACGAAAATTATTTTCATTTGAAACCGAGTAAGTTGGTGTTAAGCGTATTTGATATTTGGCGTAAGTGGTATTTTGCGAGGTTGGTGTTTTGCGTACAGGTGGTGTTTTGCATATGTGGTTTCATGCCTCTAATGGGTTTGAAATTTCAAACAGTAAAAGACAGTAGCACAGAATAAAGAAATAGTACTAATAATACAGAACGGACACTATCCGCCCCGCACTCCCGCGCACCCGCCGCGCCCGGCGCCCGCTCGATTAGCGTGCTACTCCTGAGGCTTTTGTACTGAATAAGGGGGCCTACGCGCGCTTCTAATTTCACATTTCAAATTCGCGCTTAATGTATGTATACACAATGATACACAACTACTAAGGGTATTTCAATATACTACGGAAGAATCTGTATCAAAATTTTGAATCGACATTTTCGTCTACACAAGAAACCCCTGATTGACAAATCGGTAGTTGATAGTGCACCCCGTACGCCAAAAATATATTCTTGAATAGATTTTCTCGCCATTTTCACACGTCTACCTGCGTACACCAACAGGAATGATTTATAAGAAATTTGCCTGCTAGCAATCTTAATCTGGATACGCTTTTACATTTTTTAAATAAAATTTTTCATTAATTTCAATCAAACGCTTACGAACAAATCAAATCAAATGATTTAATAATGAAACAAAAAAAAACGCGTAACCAACCAAAAAGTTACACTAAAGCCCAAGCTTTAGTATAACTTTTTTGTTGGTAACATGAATGAATGAATGTTTTTATTGGTAACATGTAAATTACACCTATAAGAAACAACCATAATTCTTCAAGTCAAGGATGCCGAAAACCTATTAGCAACTAATATGGCACTTAACCCAACGATTTATCTAGCAACCCTGCAGGCCAAGGTTCATACTACTATAGTAACCAATCACTTAGACCTAAGTTCCAACACATTTCGGGAAAAATCCCGCCATCCTATCCCTTGACCTAAAAAACCTTAAGTGAAAAAAGGGAAAACACAAGTGTGTACCAATTCCTCAATTAAGATAAGTTTTCTTGTTCAAGTGTAACGTGATTTTGTCCTTGGCTTAGTTTCTTATTGTTTACTAGGATCAGATGTCCAACTAGGTTATGGCTTCCACTATCTAAGCAGTTAACCGTCAAAAAAATTTTTTTTTAAGTTAATTCTCCCAGCTTTTAAAACAGAATATGCAAGCAATAGATTCAGGAAAATTACAAAGAAGAGCATTAACAAAAAGCATAACATTGTAAACATTGTAAAAAGCCTACTCTTAAAGTAGGCCGTGCTGCAGTGGTTTCTTGCCGTTTCTTTTACGCTGCTACAGCACGATCAGAAACGGCGTAGACTCGCTCTATTTGCATTGTATTCTGCATGACATTCAATAAGTATTCTGTAAAGAATCTACATTGAATAAAATTATCTGAATCTGAATCATAATTTTGTTGGCTTACGACTTCTATTTTCAAGGTTCTTTCTACTATGAAAGCAATGTCGCAGGCAAATCACATGATACGCCGTTTACGAACGGCCAGTAAATTGTGTACGGTCGGCAAATTATAAAACGGCGTCGGCATATATTGTAAGTGGGTACAGATAACCGGTGCATTTTAGGTTCGGTAGTCAAGGAAAACTATGGCGTTAGGTTATCTTGTGACCACCACCCACGAGCCGATCGAACGAAGGGTTTCAAGACTCAAAGCCATTAGGATTTTAATAATAATAAGGTTATTGAAATAAGAATTTAAATTACATTTTTCTTTTTGACTTCTGTACGCAGATTTGAAAAACTTTTCTACACTAGCGGCCAAAAATGATTATTGCTCGCAGCTTTCGATCGATAAAGGAAAGTTTTCCGAGCTAGTGAAGTGAATTATAAAAATAAAAAAAACACAATGAAATAATATAAGGAAAATCACGTTACACCATGGACCATGATTCGAAGTAACTTTGACGTTGCAAAAAAAATTTCAAGCTCAATAGAAACAAGTTTGCGTACCGTTTGATTGCGGTGCGCTTAATAACTTTATCGTCAGAGACAAATTTTATTTTGCAGAGAACATTATTATAATATTGACTTTAGAATTAACAGTTTCATCTTACTTGCCAACCACTTATTTCCCTTTTCGAAGTTTTAATGAAAAAGCGTTTTTGAAGATGAAAGCCCTTTGAAAAAAAAAACTTGACTTTCAAGAAGTAATCTAGTTCGACGAACTGTATCAGAAAATTACATTTCATTATTGCAAAATTAGTATTCCATTAGTGTTCTAAATTAGTATTCCACAGGGTGTCAGTTTCCTGTTTTTCCATTAATTAAAATATTATCTCGGGAGAAAACAAAAATTGGTATCTTATATGATTTTAATTGAAATTAAATTGTCAAAAAGTTAGAAATGATCACGAACCAAAAACATAAAAAGCGTGGGTTTGTTTGAAAAATCAAAATTAAATATAGTTTATTCATTCTTGGATATAAAATCTCTTAATGACGTCGCCAAGTGGCGCCATGATGGAAAAAAAAATAAGTCGCGGGAATGTGGGTATGTATTTATGCTTTAGTCTTAGTGGAGATAAGAAACCTAGACCTTTATCTAGCAGGAGATGGCAGTAGATATCCTTCTGAAGGATCCAAAAACGGTAAGTCATATCCACACTAAGACAACCTATTCAAGTTACACGTGAACGGAGGCATAATGAAATCAGCTCAGCACACTCCGTCGTATGAAAGACGGGGCTTCAGATCTCTTGAGGTATTTTATCGAAAGGTAGTTTTTGTATTTTATACTTTAGTATAATATCGTGGCCATAAGATAAGGAATGAGGACATAAGGGAAAGCGTGAACGTAGCAACTGGCTTGCGGATGATATTTCCCATTTTCCAAAAAACAGAGAGAATAGTTTAAATGTAGAACTGAATCGGATGGGTGACCCATTCTACCCTTGGGTATCATATGAGGCAATTAATAGATTGCAATCCATAGGATGGACAGCAGCGTGTTTCTGAGTATGGTACAATCTTACATACTGCGGTCATTAAAAACAACCGAAGTCCATGATGCCAGCCGCAAAGGTAACAAGCTTGATGACTATGGTACTCCCCCTCCACATTGATCCAGCAAAAGTTGGAGTTCTCCCTGTCCTGCAATGGACGTCTCTGGGGATGTGATGAAGCGATGCCTGATGGTTTTTACCCAACACCATAAAAGCTATTGTGTTTTAAAACTAACTGTTTGCAAATTGTTTAGCTATCACTAACAAAGTCTACCTTTTCAATTTCAGTAGACTGTTCTTTTATACTCAATATTCCTGTTTGTACAAAGTTATTTGCTACGGTGGATTGGCGATGTTTTATGAAGAATGGAAAAGAACTGTGTAAATATTGAGTCAATTATTTACTGAGTAGAAGTAGGAGACATTATTTGTATCGTTGGTGTCATAGACAAGCGCAAAGTAGAAAGAAAATAGAGGTATTGTCCACCTTATAAAAGGTCGTTATACACAAGATGTTACTCCAAAAAAGGATATTTTTTTTATGTCACAAGGTGGCAAGCCAACAAGCAGCAGGTGGTAAGTGGTCACCACCGCCCATGACACCCACTGTCTTATTAGTTTAATAATTTGACACCAATAAGACAGCAAAGCGCGCAATCCACCCTTAGAGCTAAGATGGTATTGACTCATGCGCCGGTAATTTTACTAGCTCCCTTACCCTTCAAACCGAAACACAGCAGTGCAAACACTGCTGCTTTACGGCAGAAACAGGCAAGGGGTTGGTACCTCCCCAGACGGACTTTGTACAAAAGCCCTACCATAGCACCTAACAATTATCAATTTTTTATAATGATAATCTGCCTATGAAACGGAAAAACTTGTCATACGAAAAACATGTTTAAACTGACACATATCCATATAAATCGAGTAATATCGGCTAGTAATTTCGACTTCCCTTCGATAGTCGAAATTTCTTTAAATTTCTTTCTTTCCTTTGTTCTAATAGAAAAGTTCATATTAAATCTATGTAATAATCCTGATACATTTCATACAAAAAGACTTCTGAATAACATGAAGTAAAACAGACATTAGGCACCTAATTGCACGAGTACAGCAAAACTTTTATTTTTGTTAAATCTCATAAGATTGTTCCACTAAAAGCCATTACCAAAGAATACATATAATATTACGCTACTGTGCCTTAAAAGGCGACAATTTTGAATTCACTTCATTAAAAGCTCGATTGATGAAATAAAAGCAAACAAGTAACATTTCGAGCTATTTCAGTTGAAATCTTTGCTAGCTGGAAATGCTCCCATTGTAGGTCCATAGCTTTCTGTTAGAAATATTTCCCTAAAAACTGCTGCAGCAGGATTGAGAGAAGTGTGTATTACATACTGCCCTAGCGCTCACTTCGCTTCTGACCACCGGTAATGGCAGACGTTGAAATAATTGAATTAATTAATTGTCTCCTCTGGGCACTCGGCGAGAACTGAGCGACGGAACAAGATGTAAACATTCACGGACGCTGGCGCTGCCCGTCCTTTTCCTTCCGCACAAGAAACCGCTCTTTTGTGGAGCGCCGGGCAGCGCGAGTGGCTATGGCAGTGGCATGAGAAGTATCGTGTTCACACACTCGTCCTGCCCACTTCCTTGACCACTTCCTTGCCCACTTCCTTGCCCACTTCCCTGATCACTTTGGCTTAATGTAAATGTAGTAATAATATAAATTCACCTAACCTCCATTCATTTATATTAGGTCTTTACCTATGAAATTGCCGTTTTGTATGGCGAATTTTAGGTAAACTCAATTTTCAGTACTAACATTTTTGCATTTTTCTTAGGAATTATGAATCCAATTTTTTTCATTTTTTTTAAGCATTATTGGGAAGACATTAAGCTAACAGAAGCTTAAATTTAATTTTCGAAAAATATTATCTGTAAAAAAATATAACGAATCTGATGATGAAATCGGACGACATTTAAGACGAACAATTTTCGAACCTTTAATTTTATATATCAAACTAAAAATAAAAACTTTATTTTATGCGTAAATTGATAACCTTGAAATCAACTTTCAAATATAAGACAAATGGAAAAAAACAGCATTAGAATTATAGGAATTATGATCTCATTAATCTGTAAGAAAATTTCGGCAATTTCATAGGTAAAGACCTATTATTCCAAGAAAGTTTATGCTTAAAATAAGAGCATTTTTTTTATTCCATACCACCCTGCTAACATAGCAAGCGAACCCCTAACGATGACGATGACGTGCACGAGTAGCATAGGACCAGTAGTAATGGAGGATTTAACTATAAAATTACTCTAACTAAAAATACACAAAGAAAAGATATACTTTTAAAAGTACAATAAATTGTCAGCAATATATGTAAAAATAATACGAAAGGTCCATGTCCCTAAGTGATTCCATGAAGAATAGTCTGAAATATCGGCCAATACTGAGCGGCCTACTTCTCTTGCTGAAATATGGCGGTACCTAAGAATTGATTTCGAAAAGAAACAGGGTAAGGATACAACGGCTCGCGTTGTTTATTTTATGAGAGCTCAAACAGGGTAGTATTTATTACCAACCTACTTGCTGACCGGCAAAAGGAAATTGAATACTTTGGGAATTCCTTGTAATAAACCAAAAAATACTAACTGATCGAAACTACTGCGCTGGAATTAGGGATTTTGCTATCAAATTTTCTTGTTAATAAAAAAGATCGATATTTTATCACAAAAGCAAAAAAAAAAGCCCATGAAGAATATGCCTTAAAACGGCCTCTCCAAAAAATTTGTATGCAGAGGTCGATTTTATCGTTTCATTTCTTTATAGTTTTAACTGATCTTGCCCTTTCAGTTTTTAACAACCTGTATTTTACAATAAAAAAAAATCACGAATCACAATAATAATTCAACAATACAAATTGCCTCTTGACTTACCTGTTGCAAAGAACTCTTATGGTATTTCGACGATGAATGGCTAAGGACAGCATTTGCATCATGAAGGAAAAAAAAATTACGCGCTCTGGTCGCGTAATTTTTTTTTCCTTCATGATTTGCATCAAAAACGACTCGGAGTGGCGGTGACAACTATAATTGTTAGAATATTTTATATACAACAATTATTGTCATTGATGGGTAGATTTCTTCTTGCTTATCATTAATTTCAAGATCTTTTCTTTCAAGATCTGTCTATTTCTTGTACAAGATACGAAGACTAAAAATTTTTGCCATTAAGTAGGTACTTACGTACTTTCGCTCAAAACTAAGTGACCTAGGGCTTTAAAAAAGTCTTTCATAGGGCAAAAACCAGAAAGCAGCCTAGTTTCTAGAACTGTATGTTTTCCTAATTATAAGATTGAAGATAACTGAAACATGTAAAAGGAAAACCAGAATGTAGGCGGGAAACCGTGGTCTACACAACCTCAGCACATGCTTTTGAATTAATTACACAGTTGACGAAATCTGGCTAATTATCCAAGCTAATTGCCTCCATTTACCAAAGAATTAAGAAAACAGAATTTATCATAGCTCGTTAGTACCTTTTAGTTGCGTCAGTACAAAGGTACACGAGATATATATATTTTTTAATTTGGCAATTAAGCATACGAGACGCAAGATATTTGAGAAAACTCTTTTTTCTAAGTTCGCGAAAGGTAAAACCAAATATATGAAGATTCATCATAACTAAATAAATATTTTTGGCGACACTTTCATCAACTTTAAAAACAATATTCTGTTCACTGTTCAGAATCACAGCATGTAAACGTCATTTTTATATTTAAATTTATTTAATTTTTATTTAATTTTATTTAAGTTCTTAGTTTTTCGTGCTCTTTATCATTTTGTTTTTGTGTAATTGTTAGCGTCATATTCCCATAGAATGTTGTGTAGTATAAGTGACGCATTCATAGAGATTTAGATTTATGTGTATATTACTATATTAACCAAATTATGTATGACTGTGTTGTTGGCGTACCTATTGCATAAATAAATAAATAACATCTCATGAAATGTCCACTCCGGGACAGGGAGCTACATCCAGAATTACAGCTTTTGCTGAAACAATGTAGAGGGGAAGTACTATAGTCACCATGCTTGTTAGGGATGTGGCTGGCACTATGGACCGCGATTGTTGGTGACCATACTTCGGTTCATAATCCCTTAGTCGCCTCTTACGACACCCACGGGTAGACATGGGTTGGTATCGTTCTTTGCCTGCACCACGCGGGACACAAAGATGAAGATTACGTGTGTTGAATTGTAATTTCTGAAATTAATTTATTTTATTTATTATTAGCATTGTTATTTACATGAAACCACAGATTAAATAATAATATCATGAAACTTACAACCACATTGATTTTACAGTTCAATTATGAAAATTGGATGTGATTAGAGAAAGTTAGTTAAGAATTAAATGCAAATATGTTTCAAAATCAGCTGTAGCCAGCCACCAATCCTGGACGCAATATATACCCAACATTCAGGTTGTTTTGTAGAGATTACTCTCGAAAATGGATCTAACGATTTCAATGAAATTTACTATACGGGTGTTTTTGGAGGCGATAAATCAATCTAGCCAGGTCTTATGTCTGGGAAAATTCATTTCGCGTTTTGTGAAACTCTACAGTGCCATCTGTTATTGGGCTTTGGTTAAGATTATACAGAGCTAAGCTCGGTCACCCAGGTTTTTTCTTTGGAATGAGGAAGGGGACATACAAATAAAGCAAAAATTAAATAAATAAAACAAAATAAGAAAAAAAAAATCGCTAAAATATTATCTTTGCTTTAACGTTTTTAAATTTTCAATTCCTTTTCCAAGGAAACCCTTCTAAACTAAAACATGCAGTAGAGCAACTACGAGTTTTCTCACATTGTTTACATTTACCGAGCGTGGCTCAGATCACCTGCAACCTCCCTCCACCCTCTCACAACCCTACCCCACCCCCGCGAGCCCATGTGGCCCAGTTCATCGTCCTGACCTAATTGTGAGGTTCCGGGAGATAGAAGCTTGAGTATCTCGGAGTGTATCCACTCTTTAAGTCCAGTGATATGAGACTCGGTTATCGGCAATATTTTTTGCCTTTAATCGGACGTAAGACAAGAAAAAAAATTAAAGAGGAAAAATTCAGAATCCATATTACTCCTTAGAAAAAAAAAACATATATAATATAGTTAAAATTGAAAACTGCTGAAACAAATATTATAGGGTGCAGTTGGTCTTAATCTCAATAATTTTCAGTCAATGTCACTATGATGGTTTTTCCTTGTGCTGATTTGCAGCGCCATCCAGTGGACATTTTAAATGGTTGACAACACCCTGTATAACCGTGTATTGCAAATATCTGTTTCTGGATCATATTAGTTTTTGATCGGAATATATATCGTAGAACCAAAATGAATCTGGTTAAAACACTAGTGCATTCCATTTTCTTATACTCGTAGGGTTCCGAGATGTGGACCACTAAAAAGCTGATAAAAAGCGCATTGACACGTTTGAAATGTGGTGCAGGCGACACATGCTGTTGACACCGTAGACGGACAAAGACAGACTGTCAACGTTAGTGACGCGTCGTACCCCTCCGTTACTTTGGTCACATCATCAGGAAAATGCCCAACAAACTAGAGTGAAACATCTTGCTAGGAAACATTTCGTGAATTATCAGCTATACTTAACATATTAGCGATAGTTGATCAAATCACATTAAGGGCCGAATGACACAAATTATACCTACCTACATCCATTACACGATTGTCCTACAATGCAATCACAGTAACAGGTCAAGGACAGAAATTTAGGTTATATGAAACAAATTCAAAATCAAAATGCTCCATTAACAATTAATAACTCCTAATCGATGTAACCAGGCCAATGCAGCTCCAAGAAATATAAAAGAAACTCTTTCTTAAGTCTTAGAAAATAAGACACAGATTTAATTTAAAACTGCGCTGTCATTTCCGACTTTTGTATTGTTCTGTAAACATCAAGGCCAGGAGTGAGCAGTACGATATTATGGAAGGTGCTTGAGGTGGAAAAGGAAGGAAGAATGCAAGGCCGCGAGGTTGAAAAGTACAGTGACCTGTGACCTGGCCTACTTTCAGCTGCAGGGCGTGTAAATATTGATTTAGTGACCCGAATTCACCTGTTGCCAGCATGGAACGAACACGGGCTTTTTAAAGATACCTTTCTGATTTATTGATGATATCTCAAGGTGATACGGCTTTGTGGAATCGCTGTAAAAGATTGAGTACCCTGATGTTACCAGGTCATCATTGTATCGATTTACCTGCATTAGCCATATCTAACTGGGTTGAGCAGTTACCTTGCAATACCAAGAAATATCAATTTTTATTACTTGAAACAGTTAAACTAAAAGCTGTTAAGCCCGTGTGGTGCCCGTGGGTGTCGTAAGAGGCGATAAAGGGTTTGTGAACTGGAGGATGGGCAGTAGCTTCCGTGTATCGTATCATCTTACTTACTGCGGTCACAAACAACCGCGGTCCATGGTGCCAGTCGCAATGCTAATAAGCGTGGTGACTACGGTTCTTTCCTTCCATATTGTTCCAGTTAAATCTGAAATTCTGGAGGGAGCTCCCTTTCCTGCAGTGGTCGTTTCATGGGATGTTAAAATGATGATGAGAAGATGATTGCTAACAAAACGTTTTTATAGAGAAGATGACTGCTAACAAAACGTTTTTATAGAGAAGATGACTGCTAACAAAACGTTTTTATAGAGAAGATGACTGCTAACAAAACGTTTTTATAGAGAAGATGACTGCTAACAAAACGTTTTTATAGAGAAGATGACTGCTAACAAAACGTTTTTATAGAGAAGATGACTGCTAACAAAACGTTTTTATAAAAGGCCTTGTAAAGATATAAAACGTGCTAGAAAGCGTACAATGGACAACTAACATTAAAATACATGTCTCAAAACGTTGAATAAACATTTTTGAAATTTATTGATGACTTATTTATCGGCATATTTTGTCTCTCCTCTCTATACTCCCTCATATAAAAATTTGTAACAGTGAAGTATATTTACGAAACCAACCTGGAGAAGTCTAAATAGGCTGAGGACCCAAGTTGGCCGAAGCAAGGATAACCTATGCCGGTGGGGGTTCCTAAGTAGCGCAGATGCCAGCTGTGAATATGGAGAACTCCTGCAAACCATGGCTCACCTCACTAACAGTCCCGCGTGCCCGACCACCTGCTCGCGTGAGGACTTACTTGACGGTAATTAGAGGGCTACCACGGTAGCCGCTTTCTGGGCAAGTAAGATTTAGCCCGTGTTCTTGCCGACACGAAAGAAGAAGAAGAAGAATTTACGAAAACTTTTACTGTTGTCTAAATTTTAAATATGTAAAACTGGTTTACCATAATATTTTACTTATCCAACATTTCAATGCCATTGCATGCACTATGATCACGATAAGTCACATGCCACTGATTCTCACTATAAATATTCATCTTCTCTTATGGGTTGCAAGGTCGATGACCGACCTTACAAACCCTGGTGTCAAAGTTATTGAGCCGCCAAAGGCCTATGACATTCCGTTAAACGTCATTCATTCATAGATAGTAGTCGGGACAAACAGCTACACGTGCTTTCCGAAGCACGGAATCATCTAACTTTTCTGACAATCAGGAAATTTTGTCAGTTGACTCATTATGCAATGTCCTAACTAAACTGGGGAGATCTCAGAAAGGGATTTTTGTTTGTCAGTGTCCCCACCGGGAATCGAACCCAGAACCTCCGGATCGAGAGCCGAGCGCTCTAACCACTACACCACGGAGGCTGTTAACACATTGCGCCTCTTTTTCTTTGGAGAAGGCATCTGCCTTCATTTATTTGCATCTCCTTATTTCACATAATAGTTCCATATTTTGATGGTCAACTTCGGTTAACCTGATGATCACTTGTTTCAGCTTGGGTGCTGGGATGGCTGATGTGCAAGACAGTTCCATACGTCCAGGGCTTATCAGTAGCCGCTTCAGTCTACAGCCTGGTCGCAGTGTCACTAGACAGGTAAGAATAGGATAGCTTTTTTTGCAGCAATTAACAAACATTTGGCTGGGCAAATTTGAAACCTTATGTATTTAAAATTGAAAACTGATGAAATGACCTTAAAATTAAAGAACTTTTTAACTTCTTTCTTTGCATATTGACAGCAGAAACTGAATAAAAATAAAGTATGAAAGAAATATTTATTATAGTTTGAAAGTACTGAATACGTAGTTAACTTCTACGGAAGAGCGATACCTCCTAACACAGGCCTGAGGTGTCACCCCTAATATAAGTATCCAACTTTGTTAATAGACATAAATAATTTTTATTATTATTAATACCTACTAAAATACTTAGAAAGAACAACGACATCAAAACGATACTAAATAGAAACAAATGTTCGCATGCAAGAAACCGCAAAAATATTAACAACACTATTACAAAAGTAGAGCTAAAAAAACCGGTCAAGTGCGAGTCGGACTCGCGCGCCGAGGGTTCCGATATACCTATAGTATTTTTGGAAGCAATAAAGTCCATTTTCAGGACCGCAAAACTAAATTTGTTTGTAAAGGTTTTTTGCAGATTTCTGAAAAACTGTGCAACTTAGAAAGATCGTTTTATTTTTGCTGTAAAGTTTACATAAACCTCTGTCAACTGTAATTAATTCAGATTTTCCCTTACTCAAACTTCGGAGATAAGGGGGGGGGAATGGTATTTTTTTTGTCATTTTTCATCATAACTTGAAAACTAAGAAACTTAAAAAAATACAAAAATATATTTTAAAATGTACAAGTAAAGCCCTTTCATATGATACCCTACTCGACCTAGTAGCGACAATTTGAAATTTGGCCCCCCCTATTTTGGCCCCCTTTACATTAATAATCATACTTTTTTCAAAAAATTTTCATGTGCAATTAAGTTGGGCAACTATATTCTAAAACTATTCCAAATTTCAGCTCGATAGCGTAAGTGGTTGCTGAGATATAGAGGTGTGACAGACAGACGGACAGACAGACAGACAGACAGAGCGGCACCATAAGGGTTCCTTTTTTTTACCATTTTGGTATCGGAACCCTAAAAACGGATAGTTCCTAGAGGTTTAGACTGAGTTTCCTGATCATATATAGGATGTGAGGTTGTCAAAAACTAAAATTGCATGAATGAAACTGAATTATTCCGAAAAACATAATTATAATAGGAAACAAAAAATTGCCTGCTTTAGACAAAATTATTGCTATGTCCTTAAAGGATCACGGTGTTAAACTTAACATCCTGCATAAGTCATGCTGTTTTGCGTTAATGAAGATGTCAACTTCAAAGAGAATCTTAATTTATCAGAGCCTATTTCGAATTCACCATTTCTATTCAAAATACCGTTCACTTCAGTTGGTTGATCTTCAAAGGTATTCAATCTGTTCCGTGAGATTCCTCACTCCCTGAGAATCTTAATTCCTTGCATATTGAGTCTTAAGTATTGACAAATAAGTGACCTTGTGGAGGAATTTGTCCCGGGCTGTATTATTATAATGGGCCATCAGGGGCCATCGTGGGCCATTGGGTGCCATCGGCGGGTCAAGGCAATCGGGTCACCTGAAGATGTTATTAATGAGAGGTTAAAAGGATCTTTTTGTAATTTATGCTCACACTAGCTTTTACCCGCGGGTTTCCTTGCGTTATAATAGTTTTTGTTTAATCCTAGTCTTTCCTACAGGAACCATGCATTTTTTCGGGTGATAATTTTTTTAATTTAATTTAATTTATTTACTAAGAAAACTTAACAGCATATAATTCATTATTACAATTTTCGCCTTAAATATTTATACAGCCTATAACAAAGTTTGTCACATTAAAATTTAAATTAATGGGCAAACAAAAAATTTCATTTCATAAATTGTAGCTTATGTGTAAGTTCAGTGCTTGATCTATTTACCTCACAAATTTTAACGAAATCTGGATCTGGAAATTTGGATCTGGTATTTCAATAGGACCACTGAATCCAAAAGGCCAGTTTTATTTTGACTTCGCTTTAGTTTCTGTGAGTAATTAATCTCACTATCGATCACACCTAAACGGTTTAGGTGTGATAGTGGAACGAACAAACATCCATATTTTCGCATTTATAATGATATGAGATGAGATAGTGAGATTAATTACTCACAGAAACTAAAGCGAAGTCAAAATAAAACTGGCCTTTTGGATTCAGTGGTCCTATTGAAATACCAGATCCAACACGAATGGGATATCTTTTTTATTTAATAAATAATTAATTCAAAAAAGCCCAAGTGTAAACTTCTTACCTTATGGCATAATCTACCAGATCACTGCGTCCATTCAAACAAGTTATATCTACAGATTCAAAGAGCTTGCGATTACGGTTCACAGGAATTATGGATTCTAGCAGCGCAGAACTGGTCGTCATGGAGATCTTTAGGTGAGGCCTATGTCCAGCAGTGGACGTCTTAAAGCTGATATGAACTAATTACTGTCAATAATAACAATTCAATGTCACAAATTTATAGATTTGAATTTTAAATTTTAACAAAATAAACACAGTTCTGTGATATTCATATTTTAATAATTATAGAATTCGTTACACAGGATTTAAACTTATTGTGTTCGTTAAGTGAAGCATAATGTAGTTTAAGTATAAAAATAAATACTTTTGTTAAAAAAGAAGGTATCGACTCTAGGAATATTAGACTAAGAAATATTTAGACTAACGAAAATAACTTATTTGTCATTCTTAAAGGACACCAGGCAGAAATAAAAATACTGCCCAATGTCCTTTAAAAATCATATTAAATTTCTTTAATGATCACAAGCTAGGAAACTCAATTCAATATAGGATGAATTTTATAATGTAAATTGCATGCAAGAATTATGACATTTCATATTAATATAATTTCATTGTGACATATACTAGATTCAATTGACTAATCTCTGATAGTGTTTTTGCATGCCTTATAAATGGCAAAATATGTGAAACTATCTACACCTTATTTACCATATTTTGAGCAAACAAACAATTTCATTTCTAAAAAACCAAACACTGGGCAGGACTCGGATCTCAAAGCTCATATAAATAAACTCACCAGCATGTATAGAAATATCAGCAATGACCTGGTCTCCCAGATTCCGCTGACCTTTATTTGTTCATCTGGCGCTCTATGAAAATTCCACGCAGGTAACGGAGTGTCATGGTGTCAAGGCAATCCTATGATGAGGCGTTCCCATCCCATATGTGGAATAATACCGGGATTTTGATTATAAGACAGTGTAGAAGATATTTATAAGGTTACCAACAAATCCATAGAATCATAATTACGATTAATGCGTTGTTTATACATAAGTCCGCGTCTTTATGAAAATGTGAAATTCTGAAAATAGTTGCCATGTCCTTTCACATGTTGCAATCTATCGTCATACCGACTTTCATCAAAATTGAGTCAGCGGTTAAGCTGTGGAAGCGTAAAAGACAAACAGTAACTTTTACATTCATAGTATTAAGTTTCTTTTTATGTCTATTTAATTTTTTAATTTTAACTGGTAAAGAAAATTTAATAAGTATAAATTATTCTTTAATACGGAAGACAACCCGCCTATTTATGGGTCCTAACGAAATAGTGAACATAGGATCAAAGATGTTAAAGAATGTGTAAAGCAAACGTTATGTAAAAAAGCTTACTATAGATTGGATGACTATATGAATGACAAAGAGGTATGGTGCTCTGATATTCCAGCGAAACACAAGAAACACATTGTAAAAAGCCGACTCTTAAAGTAGGCCGTGCTGCAGTGGTTTCTTGCCGATTCTTTTACGCTGCCATAGCACGATCCGAAACGGCGTAGACTCGCTCTATTTGCATTGTATTCTGCATGACATTCAATAAGTATTCTGTAAAGAATCTACATTGAATAAAATTATCTGAATCTGAAAGATCGAAATACGAAAATCAAATTTTGACCTCCCATGAACTGCTGATAGCGCATTTTGTATGGGAGGTAAACTTTTTCTTGGAAACTGTTCTTCAGTTTCACTTTACATGTAACATGTTAAAATTATATTCACTATTTCTATAGGACCCTATAAGAATACCTGAAATGTACGTAAAGTAACAATCAGGGACGGAACTCACCCGAATAAATAAAATTATACGTCGAACAACTACAGGGTGATTTTGAAATGATTCCACAAAATTTTAGATTACGTGCAGACCACGAAACTGAACAACTTTCCCCAAGAAACATAGGTCGTTAGACGTAAAAAAAAATTCGATCTCTCATACAAAATGTATGGTCAGCTGAATGACTTTACTATGAAAGGGTAAAATAATTTTTCGTCCGATGAAAATTCCTAGGCGAAAATTGTTCAGTTTTTCGGTCTGAACTCAATCTCAAAATTTGTTGAATGTTTTCAATTTCACCCTGTAGATGTTTTTTCTAAACATTAATACCGAAGCAGCGCAAAAGTGGCAACAGTCTAGCTAGTTGGAAAGGCTTTCATTTTATAAGTCGTAGGTTTGTGTCCAACCAGAAGTTGCAACTTTTACAATCTTACCAAAAATACGAGTACAAAATAATAATATGCCCAAGAAAGTGTTTAACTAAAAATAAATTTTCATTTGGAAAATAAGAGTTCTTGGAAATCACACGTCATGAACTGACTGTGGGCTTTGACAAGCATTGTTGTATCAAATTATTTATAGATTCAGACGTAGGCAGCGGACCAATTCATAATATTTCGACCTTTATCAAGTCTAGTAAAGAAGATTCTAAGAAATATAGAATTACACCGCGTCGGACTCATTTCAAAGATTTTTCTAAGATTTCGCGAACAAGAAATATGATAATACAAAAGGAAGCCGGTATTTTTGAACTCTTGCGGTTTCTTTTATGTTATGAAATTAATTACGCAGTTGCCTGTTACTTTGTTTATTCTAAACTCGCTGTGCCCAAGAGTTTGTTCGTCGTTCGTAGTTTGGACTTTATAGTATACAAATACAATTTTCAAGAACGTATTTGGCTTACTTCCGTGCAACATTAATCCTTCGCCTTGTACTCGCATGTATTATGTTTGAGTGAATCGATTTCAATGAAACAAAGCTTATATGTTCTACAAAAGTATGCCAAATACGGTATTGAAAACCCCGTTTCTATCGGTTCTATCGGAACATTAAATTGACAAAATGGCTTCATTTACCTTTTTTGTGACCCCAGATTAAATTATCGCAATTATTTTCAATGTACAGAAACGGCGAGTTCACGGTTTTATTAAACGTGTAAAGAATTTTTAGAATTAGTCATTTTAAAAACTCGTAGAACCAAAGTTATTGCAGTAAGCATCATGAATAAGCTCTCTAAACTGTTAACATAAATCTAGAAAGCTACAGGCAAAGTAGATACGCTAAAATACAGCTCTGTATGGGTATACAAATTGTTTTTGTAAATTCGTGTATTAAAGAACTTTTGTTTTGCAACTTTTGGATAGTATACAGGATGACTTATTTTTGTACCCTTATCCAAATTTTAGTCATCATAACATCCCATGAAAAACTTCTACTACAGGACAGGGAGCTCCCTCCAGAATTCTATCTTTTTCTGGAAAAATGTAGAGGTGAAGTACCATAGTCACCTCGCTTGTTAGCGTTACGGCTGGCACCATGGACCGCGGTTGTAGCTGACCGCAGTAAGCAAGATGTAAGATACAAAGGAAGATGCTGCTGCCCATCCTCCAGTTTATAACCCTTAGTCGCCTCTTACGACACCCACGGGCATATATGGGTTGGTACTATTCTTTGCCAGCACCACACGGGACAAACTTTTAGTATGTTACTCAAAACACGAATCTCTACAACTTTCCCAAAGGAACATGAGTCGAAAAACGAGCAAAAATGTTGATCATTCCATTTACTCGTAATCCCATACACTTCCCACTATTGCCAGCACATGATTTGTGTCGGAGGACGAAAAAATTTTATAGTTTTTCGACCCATGTTCCTTTGGGTAAGGTGTTCATCTAAACATGTTCTGAGCGACGTACTAAAATTTGGCCATGAGGGGCCATATATAAACCTGTATTTTAAAAGCTTCCGTGGTTTAGAGGCCAGGGCGTTCGGTTCTCGATCCGGAAGTTCTGGGTTTGATTTCCAGTGGGGAAACTACGAGTATCAAATAAAAATCAAATAGTGAAACTTCCCTAGTTTGGTTCGAACATTGCAGATAGAATCACCTGAATGTCCAAAAGTGAGATGATGATGATGATGCTTCAGAAGGCGCGGTAAGTCGTTGGTCCAGGTTACTATGTTCGAGAACCCTTGCACCATGGTTGGTGAGGTCGGTCATCGATCTTAAAACCTACACGAAATGACGATGAGTATATTTTTTCAAGAGTTTTAGAGTAAGCCCTCGAAAGGTTTGACAACCATTTAATAATCTTGTATACAATTTTATTAAGCTAAGCAATAATGGAGTCTATATGTGTAATTTAAATTCGCTAGTGCATTTAATAACTTTTCAAGGTGACAGCTGGTATTAAAGTTAATGCTTGAGTTTCATTCGAAGGTTTGTTGACCACGATGAAGCCTGGACTATGAAACCAAACCTTCAAATAGTTTGAAAGCTTTTATATTAAATTTTGGTTCATTTTCAAGGTTCCAATAAAATTAGCTTTCATATCAAAATATTTGAACTAAGGCCTCAAGGTTTTTCAATGCTGTTTTAGTTAATTTCAGAGGAATGTATAAGCTATCTTCGAAGTTGCTTTCAATACTAATAAATGCTTCGGACGTACTTAACTTGCAGTTCAAGGTCATAAAAGGAATTTAAAACCCTTGTTAATAAGCTTGAGCTTTAAGATAAGGAATATACTTTTTATGCCTACTTAACTTATACCGAATTTTAATTTGGAACACTTTATGAAAACAGTAACAGGTTCTTACTACGACAACGGGTTCTTCTAGTTGTTGAGTCTCTTTCTTAAGAAATAAATATTTTTAATATTATAGAAATGCAGATGTAGAATCTTTGTCTACCTTAACGGGAAAATTAAAAGCTTGATAGGTAGTCATATTATAAACTATATCTCACTAAGTGCTAACTTCCTTTAAAAACTCATAAAAATACTTAAATTACTTTATATAATAATGGATCGCATTCTGCGGAAAGTTATATTTTATTGAAAAAACTAAATATCGAAAGCTGTTGTGTTAAGCTTCAAAAGGTTTTATACGAATTTATAAAAACCAAGTTCACCAAACACTTAAAGCAACAATAACACACAACTAACTACAACATAAAAAAATACTTGTAATTTTCTTTAACATTTTCTTTCTTAATAAAAATCTCTCGCGTAGTATTTCAATGACCAAAAGTCCCGAAGGCAATAGATGAGGTGTAGATTAAATATAAAAGAGAACGTACGAAGTATACTGAATGGAAGAGCAACTGAAGAGCAATAACCTCGGGAAAGTATCAAAATTCCTTGATTTGCGTGGCCCAACTTACAGCGGGCATCGGCGGATTGAGAACAAAAAACTAATTCATCTTCATCCGGTTATGGAAAGTGAATTCGCAAAAGTTAATTTAAACAGTATTCGACCTTTAAAAAAAATAAAAAATTACGATTATAGTTGCGATTGGAACTCGCATCATCTATGTTTCTTAAACACTATACTAACTTTACTAGCCCTGCTCCTAGCTCATGCCTGGTTTTCTAAGTAAATTTAAATAAAATAAAAACAATTTAAAGGTACAATAATTATATAATGCAACAAAAAACCTTTGTGTTCTTGCAAATAAATTATTTGTATATATTTGTATTTTTTTTAACCAAGACAGGACTTAGTGCAAGTATACTTAATATCGAACCATGGTCATGGCGGCATGCATAAATAAATAATAATAATAATAATAAATTTGTTTATTAAAGACAACATTGGTCCATTTGTTAGTAATACAGACAATCTTAAAAAACTAGGGTTAGTACACAAATAAAATCAAAACAATAATAATAATATGAAATAGATCGAATTTAAATCAAATTAAGTTAAATGGAATTGCTTACAGAATAAACAGTAATAATAATAATAAAAATTTAGAAATTACCTAAAAACCAAACGAAATTAAATAAACTTGAAAAAATTAACAATTTGAAAGTAAAAAATTTAATTAAAACAAGAAAATCAACGGTCATTATTGACTGGCCGTACGAGGATATCAATAAAATGTCTAAACATAGGCTCTGCCACTTTCGTACTAAACATCTTCAGGATGCTGTTGGTACTCTTTCGCGCTCTGTACAGTAAGGATGCGGTCTTCTTCCTTATCATGGCATAGAAATCATCGGTTCGCGCTTCCGCGAACATGCCTGATGCACTGCAAGAACGTCGAAGTCTGAACAGCACCCTAAAGCCGTTGTTGTACTGTACTCTCAGGGTATCTAACGACTTCTTGGTGTAGTTGGTCCACAGGGCGCTCGTGTAGAAGGTTTGGCAAAATGACTTGAATAACGTCAGCTTTACCTCACCTCACAAATAAGATAGTGAAGATCTCAATAGAAGTAAATAGATTTACTTATTTGATGATAATAGTATACAAAGTACGGCAGTTTACCATTTTGATAATTTTTAACGTACGAGTATAAGGGACAGGTTGTTAAAAACTGAAAGAGGCAGCATCAGTTTCTGTCTGTTCCATACAAAATTAAAATTTCTATTGGACAGTCTATTTGGAGATGTGGATTTTTTTACGTTTCCGATGATATGTTTCTTCGTAAAAGTTTTTTAGTTTTATCAACTGGTCATGCCCTTTCAGTTTTTTCCAACATGTCCCTTACACTCTATT
Organism: Athrips mouffetella; assembly: GCA_947532105.1. Taxonomy (NCBI): domain Eukaryota; kingdom Metazoa; phylum Arthropoda; class Insecta; order Lepidoptera; family Gelechiidae; genus Athrips; species Athrips mouffetella. The sequence goes on from OX383964.1 coordinate 896,816, forward strand.
AAGTAGTGCGAAAATCGTATACGTGAAAATCTTGCCAAATGAATCGCTCGCTGTTAAAGGAACCATACCCTTTTTGGTTCGGATTCTGATCACAGCTAACTTGTTGACCAAACTCCTAATGGTGCGAACTTATAACTGAATCTGAGAGAAAATGCAGCTCACGAAGTTTATTAGAGGAAAATTACACATTGCTAGATAGATTATTAGTTATTAATTAACTGGTTTTTCTATAAGTTAAACTGTTTAGATTTTCCTAGTAAGCCGAGTTGGTAGTGCCACTGCTATTTACGTCGTAAGTCGCGGGTTTAACCACAGCTAATTATATCAAACACACAGTCGTGGAACTCTGTCCAGCAATAGTCTATGGGCATGTCATGATTAATGTTCAGTCAAAAAGTTATTGTGCAAGCGCGGTCAACCGCACGTCAGTGACATTTACAACTATATTACCATGGCATAAGGTCGAAAGTGTTTCTACTGATGTGCTATTGGGTGTACCTCATTTTTATCACATCTTGTAGAAAGTTGAATGCCCCACACGGGTCCGGAAACGGAACGTGTCTACTGACTACAGGTGATAGGAACCAACCGCTAGGGAAATAAAAGCGGCCATTTTTACTTTTTCCATTCTTATCTTTTTTTTTTTCTACGACACGTTTTGTGTCTATAATAGAGTGTTTTCAACCAGCTTTTGGAAGTTCAAATAGATAGCGCTGCTAGTTAGCACTAGGGAAATAGAAAATGGAAACACTGATACTGAACGTTCACCCAGTATGAAAATTATTAAGTCAGTTTGATTCCTGCTGTCAAAGGCCATGGTATATTTTCTTCTGAAAAGATTTCATTAATTTTACTAAGTCTTAAAAAAGCAATTACCAACAGTGATCAGCGCACCACCCATCGACACTTGAGAAACGTAGGTGACAAACGTCAAGGAAAACTCCCTATTATGTTGTATAGTCAAGAGCACGTCGAGCTTGACACATTGGACTTTTTACCGCGCTTATCACAGTGAGCGTAGAGGCGGAAGTCAAACTGCGAGTGTCAAGCTTGACCTTCTCTTCACTGTACGTACGAGGGGTGATCAGAAAGGAGTGAGAACAAACAACGTTTTGTTGTCTTGTTGTTATAAGTATTGATAGTTTATTTCAGGTTCCGTGTGGTGCCGGCAAAGAATAGTACCAACCTATACTTACCCGTGGGTGTCGTAAGAGGCGACTAAGGGTTGTAAACTGGAGGATGGGCAGCAGCATCCTCCTATGTATCATACCATCTTACTTACTGCGGTCACCTACAACCGCGGTCCATGGTGCCAGCCGTATCGCTAACAAGCGAGGTGGGTACTTCCCCTCTACATTTACCCAACAAAAGCTAGAGTTCTGGAAGTTGCTCCCTGTCCTGTAGTGGACGTTTCATGGGATGTTGTGATGAATTTATTTCAGTAAAATTTTTCAGACAAAAACAGGCCGTAATATTTAGCAAATTATAAACAATCAGGTAAATTTCAACATAATCCAGCGAACAACTTGAAAACTGAGGAAAACCTAAGTTGCGACAGATGCTGTTCAAAAAGCAGCAATTTAAAATATTTAAAGGGTTTACATAAGTTAACTAATCTCCCCACATTCCAGATTTAACTGAGCTACCTTTTTTTATTATTGGCTTACTCTTAACCTCGATCTAGTCTTGAGGACCGAGATGATGTCGACGACGCAACGCAGGCAGAGAATTCCACTCTTTGGCCGTGCGCATAATATCCCGGTGCCCATTATGTCCCACTTCTGGGCCTACTCACTCGCGACTTGAATAGATTCGGGTTATATAAACTCGGGAACAAAGACACAGGCAGAGAGTCCCACTCTTTAGCCGTACGCATAATAAAATATGATTCCTCTGCACATAGTGCCTGCTATCGATTCCCACAATCTAAATACAAAGCCTACATTTTCCTATCCTTGTTGTCACCGAAAATTCTGCACTCTCTTAAAATTCCAGCAAAAAATTATCCAAAAAGAGCCATTAAAATGCCATTCATAATCCATAATGTCTTCTTTGCGTCCTTCAAGGCGTGAAGCGAGACTACAAATCCCCATTTACATAATGACCATACACGGGCTCAAACCCTTAAGGAAAAGAGGGTGAAACATGCGGCTACAATATCAGGCCAAAGTCCTTCGTATGCGACTAAGCAAGGTTCTTCCTGGTACTTTCTACGAGACATATGGGACAGGAGACCTTCGAACTGAAGTGGCCGTATTTGATTTTCGTTGTTTGGTTAGGAAGGAATTTTAATTGGAGCCATGGAAGTTTGATGGCAATATATTTGTTACCTAAGTAAATGTTTCAGGGATGAAGATACGGCACCGGTACCTGTACTTATCAATTTCTCTGTACATGTAAATTTTGATATTTCTAATACAAATGTTATTTTAGAGCCTACACAGATATTTTTTTGGTTTCGCTAATAGGCATTTAGAAGTTTGCTCGAATTTGTACCCAGTGTCGTGTTAAGTACATTGCGCTCTGAACATGAAATTGATTAACTTTCCTACTACGACTTTTGTAAATTTGCAAGAAAAAATTTACTTCAAACAAAGCGATCAGCTGATCGAGACAAATTTTTGTGAAAAATTATTTTTTTACTAATTCTTAAAAGCCGTAGGACAAAAGTTAGTCAGTTTCATGTTCAGAGCTACCACCCGAGAGGCTTTGCGCTATTTACTTAACATCATGTATTTTTATTTTTCTAAATATTTTTATTTTAAGCTTTGTTACATGGTTAGGTTATCTGCTAAGTACAGTCAACGACAGGTCAAGCTTGACACTCGCAGTGCGACTCCAGCCCATACGTCTATCGAAATAAGAACCGTACAAAGTCCAATGTGTCAAGCTTGATGTGCTCTTGACTGTACCTCGTCGCAAATTTTAAACCTGAAAACCAATCAGGAACCGTTGTACTTACTAATAATGGCATTCCCTTTTTTTACCTCATAGTGAGAAAACAGATGACACTAAATTGTCTAAGGGTATTCGTACATTTAACTAGTTATCCATTCAATAACTCAAGGGATCTTCGTTAGAAAAAACATACGCTAAAGCGGAAACAATGCAATCATTCCATCCTATTGTCCTTCTCTTGACACATAGCAAAAAGTACATCAGCGCCTTTCTACGCTTGCTATTTCACATCTTCAGGCGTACCGTGTCAAGGTTTCTGTTGCTCCTAGAAAATTTTCGCGCCCAAAATTGTTATTGCTAGAGGGAAAGAATTTGCATCTGCATTGGTATGAATGGATTCCCCGGCCATGGAGATTTTTTTGGGGTCTGAATTGGGTCGACCCTTATGGTGGTTGGGTTGTATTGTTTTCTTCGTGTCAAGGCCTGAGGCACAAAATTTGCGTTCCGGTACGTCCTCATGTAAATTCAGCAAGGATTAGAACTGCGGCGCGTGCAGATGTTATAGCATAATGAAAATCGAATAAACTTGGTGTAGATTTGGGTCAACTAAAGTTTGTAGGACGTCCGTAGCTCTTGGTGAAGTATAAGTATCTACTAATAAAATAATACAACGAGAAAACCGGTCAAGTGCGAGTCGAACTCGCACCCGAGGGTTCTTTAGTTCCTTACCACTAAGGTAAAAATACAGTCTTAGTAATGGACGCGACGCGAGTCTGACACGCACCTGACCAGTTTTTATTAGTTGTTATTATTTAATGGCTTATGCTGCACTATAAACATACCAATTTTCACGCATTAAGGTATTCCCGTTTTTACGATAGAACTAAAACAAAAATCAAGCAAAAATCGCCTAAGAAACACGTTTTTGGTAGAGGAGCCCCAATTAATTTATATATTTTTTTAAGTTTTAGTATTTTTCGTTATAGCGGCAACACATATACATAATCTCTGAAAATTTCAACTCTTCAGGTACCTATTATAATACGAGTATTGTGATACTGCAGCCCGCTGCCAAACAGACATCGGAGGCATATTAATAGGGTCCCGTTTTTCACCCTTTGGGTACGGAACCCTAAAAAGAGTATTATAACCATGTTAGATGTAAATATACCCATAAAACGGAATACAACATAAGTCGAAATATGAAAACCAACTCTATATCAGCTAATAGCACATTTTGTTTGGAAGGTGGAAATTATTTTTTTTATATTTTGACATTTGACATCCATTTGAATTAATCCGGCTTCTTTTTATTGATGCTTGCCAGTCATTAACGAATAATTCAGTTCTTTGCAACGTGTATTTTTCTGAGAATTGAATCGCTGTCATAGCTTTCGTCAAGCTCCATCCCGGTCTTTATTATATGAGTTAAAGTAGACTGCCTGAACCTATATAAAATCCCTCCCTCATACGCAGCCATAAATAAAGGCAAAACTAAAGTTTTTAACTATTTCTTGTTCAAAGATCATTGAACTTAAGATCCCATCCCGATCTGGGTCTCTCGGAACCAATTAATTTTACTTAACTCATTAAGGGCGATCAAGGATGCACTTCGACAAAATTAGACTTTCTCCTAAGCCGATTATTGGACTCTTCTTAAGATCCTGCGATTATCCTTGGACCCTTGAAGGAGCCCTTCGGTATAAGCATGCATCTTCCTCAATCTCAAGGCTGGACTGCGTTTGGCGTTCATTAACTTTTATGTTCCTTTGTAATCTTATTGCAAGGACGCCTGCCAAAAATAAACAGCAACGCAGCTGAAGCACATTGCTAGCAATTTAATATCAGGCGTTTAACTCGTATGGTAATGTATGGTATGTTGACTGTTTATTCATGGATGACATGAGTGATATTTATTGAAGCAATAACCCAGGTTGTACCAAAATGAATATGCATGCATATTCATTCATTCGAAAGGATGGGAGCAATGAACGAACGACACGTGTAAATAAATACATTTAATGCTAGAAAGTACATATAAATTACTATAAGAAAATTCTAAAAAGGAAACTTAAAAATTCTAAAGAAGTTCCTGAATTTCTTCTACTTAGCTGTTTAATTCATAATTAGTTACTGAAAAAGGGAAGCGATTCTTGTGAAAACTTATTCTGAAATTACGTGAAGATGTTGGAAACTTTGTAACAAGTTTCAGAGGCTTTACATATCAGGGATGTTCAAATTTTAGCTTTATCGTCTAAATTTGCTTAAAGCATCAACATTAGAACATATACTAGCAGGCGTCGAGTTCGTAAGTCTGGCAACATGAACAAAGTCTGCATGACTGGAAATATTTCAGCGTTTATATGACCTAAATTTATCGTTCACAAAGACGGCGTGGTAATTAATTCACTTTGCAAAATTCTTAGGCGAAATATATAAAACATGGTTTTAAGTAGGTATCATTATTGCTCTTCCTCAAACATCCCATTTGTTATGTCAGTAAAATTCACTAAAGATTTTTTGCTAGAATAAAGATCTGGCAAAGAATCATCATTGGTTTTTCAGAAAATAGTACCTACAAGACCTGATCACCATGACCATGATCTAAATACTTGAACTAGATCTCTGATGTTTGAATAAAAAACTAAATCATATTTGATACCAGGCATGCAGAGCAAACCCTAGACAGGGCTTTTCGCAGGTAAATTCTTCCAAAAACTTAAAGATTTTGTAGAATATGAAAATATGAATTCCTCAACTTTTCATCAGATATTCTAAAAATCTTCAAGGAAGGCGTTTAACGTCTTTCGGCTGATAAGATTCTGATGGTAAGAAAAGACCTCTACAAAGTAAATTCTAGAATATAACCTTTATTTTCATATTGCCAGAAGTATTTTGAATTCTAAAGGTCTATAATTCAAAGACGCCATTTTTCTAACGTTGTCACTTCAAGAGTTTAATGATGCACAGCAATGATCGGGGCATGTCGCACGATTGGCACGACTGGATGAACTGGATGTACCAACGGGGCAGCATGGACCACTGGGTGGTGTACTATTGGGGCTGGTACCACTCTCACCGGGTGATGTACCAGGCTGCTGTGGGATACGGCTGCTATTGGTGCGACTGCCACTGGGTGGACCGGTACCACTGGAGCAATGACGCCACCGTGGGCTAGTGCCACGATCGTCATTAGTGTGATCTGGAAATTAAAACATATATAGTTTCAATAAGGTTAGAAGTTTTTTCATAAAACATCTGATAACATGCATTTATTTTGAGTATTGACCTTTACAATAAACTACCGAATGCTACTTTAAATAGTAGTAGATTTAAAAAAGTGGTATCTGAAAGGCTGAGTGTATTTACTATGTGAAGGAGTACTTGGAATATAGATATAATTAACGAACTACTACTTTTTGTAGATGTCTTTGAATTTGATTATTATTGTTAATGCCGATGTAGGATGTAATATTTTGCAGGACTTATAGGTAAAATACATGAAATAAAACATAAGACCTTTGAATACCGTATTCAAGCAATTCAAATATTGATTAACTGATTGAACCAAGCTAAATAGTACCACGCTGTATCGGATCTGGACCGCAGTTTGTTAGATGCTGCTTGTCCATCCGGATCATAAGCCGTTAGTCGACTTTTACGACAATCATGGGTAGAGACTGTTTGGTTGTATTCTATGCCGGCACCGCACGGACTCCAAAGTTATAACCGGTCATAATAGGGTGGGATCACTGTTTACGTGTTTTCGAAAAAGTATTGTTGATTTTCATTTCTTTATCTAACGTACAAGCTAACGAGCATTTACTTAGCTGTGTAAGTTATTGACCTTCAGACTTTAATAAAGGCAATATAATTTTACTTCGCCAGGTATTAATATGCCAGACTTGCATTTGCGCATATGTAGCAATTGTAGAGCTATGCTGAAAACATTAAATCAAAGTACGTTCAGCACTCGTTGGGATTGGTTATTTAGCTTTCTGCGGAGTCATCATCCCTAGCTAGCAAACCTTAGAAATTCGACACCAGCTCAGCATTATAACGTATAATGTATCGCGTCAAAATTTGGATGGCTTTAATCTTCCAAGAAATGTCTGGTGTGCGTTAAATAGAGTCCGCAACGGACATGGCCGCTGTGCGCAGTACCGACACCGATGTGATTGGACCGACTCGCCTGCCTGTGATTGTGGCGCTGAAATATAATCAGTGCATCATCTGCTTACTGAATGTCCCCTGCGGAAGTAACCTGGGAACTTGCATGATTTTATTACTCTCACAAGTGACGCGACAGACTGGCTGAGAAACCTAGATTTGAAATTATGACGTGCTTGGTTTTTTGCCATACGAATAAATAAATAAATGTATCGCGGTATACTATCCATTAAGAATTAACTGAGTTATAATTCGATAGGCATGTATGAAAGAACAGGAAGCTAAGGAAGTATGCCAAGATCGTAGCAGGTGGAGGGCTGTGGTTTCTGCCTACCCCGACGGAAAAGAGGCGTGATTGTTACGTATGGGTAAGGTTTTAAAGCTTAAACAAAACTATAATAGCAGGTTTCTTAAATTATAAAAGTTTTCACAACAAACCAAGTTTTTTAGGGTTCCGTAGTCAACAAGGAACCCTTATAGTTTCGTCATGTCCGTCTGTCTGTCTGTCCGCGGCTTTGCTCAGAGACCCTTAGTACTAGAAAACTGAAATTTTGTACGAATATGTATTCCATCTACGCCAAAAAGTGGTATAATAATATCTAAAAAAAATATTTTTTTAGGGTACCTCCCGTACAAATAAAGTGGGGGTGATTTTTTTTTTCTTTCTTGTATACCCTATTGTGTGGGAAATCGTTGGATAGGTCTTTTAAAAATAATGTGAGTTTGCAAAGATCATTTTTCGATTTAGGGATCCGTTTTCGAAATATTCAACTTGAAAGCGCCATTTTTTAGTAGAGCCGAGTGTCCTCCCCCACCCCCTGCCAGCTAAACAGTAGTTAAAAATGGAAATGTGAAAAAAATCACAGTAGTAGTATATATGATAAAATTAAAAGGAAAACTATCACGTTTAAGTAGGCTTCACAGGTTAATGAGCTATAGCCGAAAAACTGGAAATAATGCAAATAGCAATAGCATTCAGGCGTTAGGACCTCGCTGAGTGTTAGGAGGTAAACATTTTATGTTATGAACGTTATGACATACTTAGTCAACACCCGTTTTGCGAAAAAAATCGTAAAAAACTACGAAACCCTATATTGCGCGTGGCCCGACACGCACTTAGCCGGTTTTAAACATTTCTATCGACAGCAGAAACAATGAAGCGTGAAATAGAAATAATGGATGACAACATTATTAGCCTTTCTAAAGAACTTTGGGCTTTTTCTATGTTTTATTTCAGACAATTTGTCAAATTCTTAGAATGTATTTTAACCTTGTTCATAAAATGATTTTTCTTTTTATTGCAAGTATATTAATACACTCCAATTGATCCAAACTTTGTAAGTAGCTGAATTAATAAGTCTTGTTTAGGGTTCCGTACCCAAAGGGTGAAAAACGGTACCCTATTGATGTGCCTCCGATGTCTATTTATCTGTTGCCTGTCTGTCTGTCAACGGGCTGTATGTCATGAACCGTAATAGTTAAAAAATTTAAATTTTTACAAATTGTGTATATCTGTTGCTGCTACAACAAAAAGTAATAAAAAAATGAAAGGGAACACGTAAAGGAGGGGCGCGAAAAAAAAATGATGACCTACGCCATCCAGTGGGGAATTGTTGTTTAGAACTCGTAGAGTAGATAAATATTGTATTTTTGTTTTAATAAATATTTAAAAACAAAGGAATAAGATGCCACCGAACTTCACCGAAGTCAGCGTTTTTGAAAACATTTGATTTGGACTGTATCTTATGAAAAGTAATAGATGAAATATTTACAGACTATGTATTTGTATTTCCCCTGTAATAAAAAAAATAAAATAAAACATTAAGCAGGCATCCCTACTACAAACGTGTTTTTTAGTGATTTTTGCTTGGTTTTTTCGTTTCAGCTCTATCGTAAATACGGGAACAATTACAAGCATGAAAATTTGTATATTTTTGTGCATAAGCTATAAAATTATAAAAAAAAATAAAAACTTGTCAAGTCCGAGTCGGAGTCAAAAAATCTACTAATCAGTAAGTTACTGTAATTCCAACTAATACAAGTAATATTATGTGGTGGTACGAAACCCTCGGTGCGAGAGTCTGACTCTCAGTTGGCCGATTTTTTTTAAATATTTTGATTAATATAGTGCAGCAGAAACTGTTAATTAGTGTCCAAGATACATACCCCTCTGAGGTCTTATAGAAGAACCAATAAACTATTCGGAATAAATTACAATTTACAAAAAAATTCAATTTGGTTCTTATCGTCGATTATGTACCTTCTCCTAATCGTGGTATCAAAACGTAGGTACAGGTGTTTGCACGTTCATGTAAACAAAGTAGATTTAAACACTAATAAATAACCCTTACATTTATTCAACCCAGTGAAATGGCAGACGGGAATTTTGTCATTTGAGTTAAAAAAAACCTAACGATGATAAATTTCAACCCCGACCTCATTCCGGAGCTTTTGAGGGCACCCTTTTGTTTAGCGAATTTTTTATTTTGTAAGATTAATGTAGTAGTAGGCAATAATGAGATTGTAATTATATTTTTCATGAATCACAAAACCAATTTTGTTATAGTTATGTTTAATTCTAATGATAATGTTTTTTTTTTAAGATGATGTTTATTTTCATACATGAAAAGTAAGAGAAGTTCGATCTTAAATTAAAAGAGATAGATAACAACTCCAATAATAAAAATATTTATGTAAATATTGTACTCGTATCCCGTCCTAATGAAATAGTTGACATACTCAGACCATGAAAACGAAAAACTTACTCTGAGAAACATACGAGTAGTAGGTTGAAACATGAAAAAAAAAACCGGTCAAGTGCGAGTCGGACTCGCGCGCCGAGGGTTCCGATATACCGATAGTATTTTTGGAAGCCATAAAGTCCATTTTCAGGACCGCAAAACTAAATTTGTTTGTAAAGGTTTTTTGCAGATTTCTGAAAAACTGTGCAACTTAGAAAGATCGTTTTATTTTTGCTGTAAAGTTTATATAAACTTCTGTCAACTGTAATTAATTCAGATTTTTCCTTACTCAAACTTCGGAGATAAGGGGGGGGGAATGGTATTTTTCTTGACATTTTTCATCATAACTTTAAAACTAAGAAATTTAAAAAAATACAAAAATATATTTTAAAATATACAAGTAAAGCCCTTTCATATGATACCCCACTCGACCTAGTAGCGACAATTTGAAATTTGGCCCCCCCTATTTTGGCCCCCTTTATATTAATAATCATACTTTTTTCAAAATTTTTTCTTGTGCAATTAAGTTGGGCAACTATATTCTAAAACTATTCCAAATTTCAGGTTGATAGCATAAGTGGTTGCTGAGATATAGAGGTGTGACAGACAGACGGACAGACAGACAGAGCGGCACCATAAGGGTTCCTTTTTTTACCATTTTGGTATCGGAACCCTAAAAATCATCACCCTATAGAGACTGTGTCAGCTGATAGCGCATTTTGTATGGGCGGTCAAAGATATTTTTTCGTATTTTGACTTGTTGTTTAGAAAATGTTGTTCAGTTTCATAGTCTTAAGTTAAGTTCACTATTTCATTAGGATTCTATACAGGGTTACCTTTTTTATCACCCAGATATTTTAAGAGTTAGTTCTGCCCATGAAACTGAACAACTTTTGCCAAGAAACATAGGTTCCCATACAAATTGCATCAGCTGACAGCACAGTAACAAAATATCCGGGCTGATAAGAAATCGAAGACAAAAAGTTAGTTTTCCTTTTTTCCACCCATTATTTCTTTGGAGGAAACGTTGTTCAGTTTCATGTTCTGGGCAACATGTATGTTTGAATATATAAACCATTGACTTAATATTTATAATAAGTATTATTTAAATTACAATAACTCACCAGTTTAATCATGTTGGTGGGTAGTCCTGCGTAATAGCTGCGTAATAGAGACTGTACAAAGGTTAGCTAGTCCTGCCCTTTTATAGAGCCCTAGCTAGGTCCTAGGTAAGCTACGGTCTAGGCTAGCACAGGTAATAAATCTAGCGTTTGGCAATGCGCCGGCGCAACCTGAGACATCTGACCGTGATAGGATATCTATCTACCTATCTTAGGAATGGGAATCGAAGGTGGTTATCCTTTAGTTTATTAGTTTATTTAAATAGATTGTTTGCTAATAAACTTCTTGAGGTATTCTATAAGTCAGTTATATTTATTAGGGTTTTAATTATGTATATATTAGTGTGGCAAAGAATAGTACCAACGCAAACTGTGGGTGTCGTAAGAGGCGACTAAGGGTTATAAACTGAACGATGAGCAGCAGCATCCTCCTGTGTATACCATCTTACTTACTGCGGTCACCTACAACCGTGGTCCATGGTGCCAGCCGTAACGCTAACAAGCGAGGTGACTTTGATACTTCCCCTCCACATTTTTTCATCAAAAGCTAGAATTCTGGAGGGAGCTCCCTGTCCTGTAGTGGACATTTCATGGGATGTTATGATGATGATGATGATGAACTGAACATTATTTTCTTTGTCTTTAGGAACATGGATCGAAAACCGAAAAAAAATCAACTTCCCATAGAAACAACATTAGCTGATTGCACTTCGTGTATGGGAGTAGCCTGTTTTTTTTTTCATAAAAAAAGACCCCAAAAAACAGGGTGAAACGAAAAATATGATAATACTCAATTATGTAATTCTGCCCATAAAACTGAACAACGTTTCCCGTGAAACAACACGATTTTTTTAAACACGATTTTTATAAACTTTCCATAGTATTGCAATTGCATCAGCGGATACCGTATTTCATAAGAGAGGCTGATAACATCTTTTCGAACATCTTTTCCAATAAGGAGTATTCCTTGTTTTCCTTGTATTGTTTTAATATCTACAAAAATTTTTCAAGTGTCGATGGTACGCTAATCACTGTTTTTTCATACTAATTACATGGTGGCACTATGATGGATTTTCCTCGTGTTGATTTGCAGCGCCATCCAATGGGCATTTTAAAAGATGGTTGAAAACACCCTATAAAATCAAATATTTTTGTTACACCCTCTATATAACTTTATTCTCCAACAGAAAAGAAAACTTGAACCCAAAACTCTACTTTCAAAACTCCTAACGGGCCAACTTCTGAAGTGACGTCATAATTCCCCAGTATAATACTGAGTTTAATTTATACTCTATATTTCATTTAGTAATTTGGCTAATAGCACAAATTTGCGTAGAAATACGAACTGGAGGAGTGTTTAAATAGCAGTTCAAGTAAAAGCAGCGAAAAGGGGTCGAGTTTTGAGACTTATTTGAAGAATTCTTAGTAAATTGATTAATGAATTTATTTGTAAATAACAATCGTGCTTCCCAGACTTGTTTAAAGATTTATTTTATAAGAAATGTGAGATATTTTGTGGAACTTTAATTTTATTCTTAGGTCTCAATTAGAAAGGTTTTATAAATAATAGCTTTAAAAACGTTTAATTATGAAATTATTTCATTTTTAATTTATTAAAATTTCTTTTTATTTAATTTTTCATTTTTGATTTTTGATATCCTACAATGAATAAAGAATATTTAGATTTTTTTATTTTTAAATCAACAAATTGGTCTGGTTTGTAAGGCTGAAAGCGTAGGTGGCTTGCTTGCTTAACATTTCATCCGGAAACAACATGTTTTTGTTGTTTCCCTATAAAATAATTATTTTTTTTATCGTTTAATTTTTAGATAATTACAGCTAAGGCAATAGAACCTCATTATCATCATCATATCAGCCGAAAGACTTCCTCTGCTGGACGTAGGCCTCCCCTAAAGATCTCCATGACGACCGGTCCTGCGCTGCTCGCATCCAGCGGCTTCCCACGACTTTGACTAGATCGGTCCACCTTATAGGGTTATGCTCGGAGTTTCTCTGCGGGATCGGATCAGAAATGATAAGATCTGCAGGGCACATCGTAAAACTAACCGATGGTCGATGAGGCGTAAGGGTTCTAGAGTGGCGACCACGTACCTGAAGACGAAGCGTGGGCAGGCCCCCCATAAGGTGGAACACTAGAGCCTAGTAAGGCGTCATTGTTAAGCATAGAAAATCTAACGAAGTAACAATTTATTAAAGTCTTGTAATATATTTAGCAGTGATTTAAGAAATTTCTTTATCGAGATGACATAGTTTATGAGCAATAAATTATAAATCATTAATTATTATTTAGATGTATCAAGTTGTAGGCGTCAAATAACAAGAATCCGAAGAAATTCTTAACTTTTTACCTATTGAATTAGTAGATATTACTGCAAACAAAAACTTAAGCAAATTTGAAGAGGATAAAATCAATGTCAACACCCACTTCTTTAAACTTTAAATTTAAAACCCTTTAAATCTATTGCCGACACTTTATCCTTGGTTAAAAAGCTTTTAGTTAGATAAATAAGATAGTCGGATAGATTTAAGGTAGCCTTAATAATCTATCTGCAACAGTCAATAAACCATTTAAGAGACTTGACTTTTGATGATTGGATTATTCAAGTTTTCCCTGGTTTGATAAGGCTTCGCGAAAACAGAACAATAAAAATATATGGTTAAAACCTAAAACAATAATCATGAACTACGAGTATGTACCTATACACGAGCGCACGTCGTCGGTGCTCACACCTTGACCCTGAGCGGATCTCTGGTTTTGGGCGCTTACGTAGCTAAACAGTGCACTAGTTCATTAAGTTTATTGTTAATTTGTTACATGCACTACTACTACCATGCGTATGAGTAGCGCCAACTCAAAATCCGAAGAAATTTAAATAAATATGTTCTACTCTATTCTATTCTAATAGTCTAGAGCTTTATGACAGAATAAAGGAAATAATTAAATAGGTTTTAAATTTTCAATTCCTCCACCATCCGAAACCTAATAAACGTATTTCCTAACAGAATTATCCTCATTTCATTTCTCCAGGTGTCTAAAAAGGGACAACACGACTTTCTATATCACTTCACCTTAAATCAGACAGAGACAGAAGACCGCCCTTGAAAATGTGTTTGAAAAAATTGCCCATAAATCAACTTGGAATACGGTTCCATAATTACGAGTACGTCCCTGGGAGGATGAAAGCCAGATGTTGTAAGGGGACGTTTATAGATTATTAGTATACTTACGGTAGATTGCTAAAGATAAACATTAATTATAATTTAATTTAAGTAGACTTTGTTTCTGGGATTCTTCGGTTTTCAGATATTCCTTCTTACTGTTTTTATTTAATACGAGCTTACGCCTGCGACTTCGTAGTTGAAAAAAAAAAAATACACCTGTATTTAAATAAAACTATTAGCTAATCGTAAAAGTAATGTACAGGCATCAATTGCAATTTTATATATATATGTATATGTATTCTTTATTGTACACAACAAAACAATTACAAAATGTTGCAGATGAAGTTTACAATGGCGAGCTTATCTCTTTGAAGAGATCTCTTCCAGCCAACCAATCTTAAGTAAGAATAATATAAGTATATAGACGGGGACAAGAATGTGTGGCAGTATGGGCTCTGCTGCCTTTGCCCTGATTTTAAAAAGCAACGACTTCCCTTTGGGACTTTGTCTATAGCACAGAGCTTGTCATTGTTTTACCGTCTTATATCAAGCACGCTATTTTATCTTAGCTTATGTAAATATTATAGCTATAATTGATTCAGTAATACACGCCGGTGAAATCTAAATCATCTAGTTGTTATTTATTTATGTCGCCGTATCGGCGACTAAAATGGTGACTCCTTCGTTGAAATTTGAAAAAACAGTTGCGTGTAGCTGACGCCATTTTAAAATGATTCTTCATTGAACAAAATAATTTATTTCGGCGAGCGTCGTTGGCGCGGTGGTGCGAGGAAAAATTTCGTGCTGCCTTTTCATCCAGCAAGCTGCCAATCTTGACGGCGCCTTACTTTTAAATCGGGGCGCCCAAGCACCGTCGTCGGAGCAAACGATCACCGTGCAAGTCTGGAGACTTTTGAAATTGAAATTGTGAGAGTTGCCCGTTTCGTATGAGATTTTTGGTACGCCGCTGTTTTCCTGAGGAGCGTTTCATCAGGTCCACCCACGACGCTTCGTTCCCTTGTTTGGTGAAGTAGACAATGCAGTTTTTTATTTTCATTTATAGCCTAAGAAAAGTGAAGTTGCCAATTCTTTGAACTTCAAGGCGAAACTTTTTTTTTGTATATACACCTATCAATTGCCCAAGTGCGAACATTTATTTTGTTGCTTGTGTGTGTTTTATTTTGATTTTTTCAATCATAATTATAACCCGTACTGTTATAATAGTTAGTTATTGTATAAGTTATTGTTTTTCTGACTGGGTGATAACAAGTTGCTGGTTTACTAACACTTTGCTTTGTTTTTGTGTGTAATACTAATATGGCAGAGTTGGAGAAAGCTTTAGCTGAGCTTGAAAAGCTTCGATTGCAAAATGAAACTCTAGCCTTTCAACAAAAGGAGCTTCAAGATAGGCTTGCTCAGAGTAAAAATACTAATCCATTTGCTGTTCATGGGGCCCGTCCTAATTTGGCTCCTTTTTGGCTCGATCGACCTGCGGGTTGGTTTGCTCACATCGAAGCTCAATTTTGTCTCTGTGGTATTACTGCCGATGACACGAAATACAATCATGTTGTCTCTCAGATTGATTCCAGGATGTCCAGAGAAATGGAAGACCTTATTGTCAAGCCACCAGAGAAAGGTGAGAAAAGGTATGAATGGCTGAAAAAGGAAATGATCCACAGATTCAGTATTTCGGACACTCAGCGAATCCGCCAACTGATCTCTGGGGAAGAACTGGGTGACCGCAAGCCTAGCCAGTTCCTCAGACACCTAAAGTCTTTGGCAGGTAATTTATCTGATGATACTATCCTTCGTGAACTTTTCATGCAGCGCTTACCCAAGTCGGCCCAGCAAATTCTTCCCACCCAGGCAGACATGTCCCTGGACAAGGTTGCTGAGTTGGCTGATGCCATATTAGAAGTAAACTGTGCATCGGTCAATGCAGTCCAGACTGATCAGAATACTACTGGTCTTGCTGCCCAGGTGCAAGAACTAACGCGGCAGGTGGCAGCGCTTGCTGAAAGGCAGTATGGGCCTCGGTCTAGACGCATGTCTAGATCTAGGTCTAGGACTAGATCGGTTTCAACTGACAGTATGTGCTGGTACCATCGCAGATTTGCTGCAAAGGCCACTAGATGCACAAAGCCTTGTTCTTGGTCTGCAAGATCGTCGGAAAACCAACAAGGCAGTCAGTAATGGCGACGGCTGACTGCACTTATACTGGTCGTCGTCTATTTGTTACAGATAAGGAAACAAAGTATAGATTCCTTCTTGACACTGGCTCAGACCTTTGTTGTTTCCCTCGACGGTTTCTTTCCTCTAGGGCATGCCAGTCTTCTGGTTATGACCTATGTGCCGCAAATGGCACTACAATAAAAACATATGGCAGTCGGTCATTGACTTTGAACCTCGGGCTACGTAGAGATTTCAAGTGGAATTTTATAATTGCCGATGTTGATACTGCCATCATTGGCTCAGATTTCTTAGCCTACTTTAATTTGTTGCCTGACTGTCGCAATAGGCTTCTTCGAGATGGATTGACTGGGCTCTCTGTACCAGTTTCTGTTTCAAACTTTAATCAGCCTAGCATCCGCACTGTAACCACAAACACAAATTCACCTTTTTCAAAACTTCTTCTGGAATTTCCAGCTCTAACGAAACCACCTGGCATCAACCGCGAGGTGAAACACAACACTACTCACCACATTAAGACGACCGACGGACCGCCCGTCGCTGCGCGTCCCCGTCGTCTCGCTCCTGAGAAGCTGCGCATCGCCCAGAAAGAGTTCACCGACTTGGTGCAGTCCGGTACGGCGCGTCCTTCTAAGAGCCCGTGGTCATCACCGCTCCACCTCGCGCCTAAAAAGGATCTAACATGGCGTCCATGTGGTGACTATAGGGCATTAAATGCTCGTACAGTGCCAGACCGTTATCCTGTGCGTCATATAGGGGATTTTGGCCACAGTTTAGCTGGTGCTACCATTTTCAGTACTATTGATCTAGTGAAGGCCTACCAACAGATTCCTGTAGAGCCAGCGGATGTTTGCAAAACTGCTATCATCACGCCGTTCGGTCTCTTTGAATTTCCCTATATGACGTTCGGGCTACGGAATGCAGGGCAGACATTTCAGAGATTCATGGACGAGATGGTCCAAGGACTGGAATTCTGTTTCCCTTACATTGATGACATTTTAATTTTCTCGCGTGACGCAGAGGAGCATATTTCGCACCTCCGAATCCTTTTCCAGAGGTTGTGTGATTATGGTGTAGTGATCAACCCTGGAAAGTGCGTGCTCGGTGCTGCAGAGGTGATTTTCCTTGGCTATAAAGTCTCCAAAGATGGCATTCGTCCTCCCGAAGAAAAGATTTCTGCTCTGCGAGAATTCCCGCTTCCTAAGACGGCGCAAGGTCTAAGGAGGTTCTTAGGTATGATCAACTATTATCGACAGTTCCTACCTAAAGCCGCTGACACACAGGCGCCGCTTATTGATTTCCTTACCGCCAGTAAACTGAAAGGTAACAAGCCCATGCCTTGGACACCAAACCTGGAGCGTGCTTTCCACGCGTGCAAAGACAGCTTATCCCAGGTTACTATGCTCGCTCATCCTATACCTAATGCCCGCCTTGGGCTGTATTCGGATGCATCCAGCACGCACGTGGGAGCCTGTCTCCAGCAGTGGTCGAACCGGGGTTGGGAACCATTGGCTTTCTTTAGTAAGAAACTGACTGCAAGTCAGTCTACCTGGCCGGCTTACTACCGGGAGTTGCTGGCTATTTATGCTGCGGTGCAGCACTTCCGTCATATATTAGAAGCACAACATGCTACTATATATACGGACCACAAGCCTTTGTTATACGCATTCACTCAACGTAGAGAGAAGCTGCCACCGCCGCAATTGAATCAGCTTACCTTTATATCACAATTCACCACGGATATACAACACGTAAAAGGTGAAAACAACATAGTCGCTGACACGATGTCCCGAATTGAGGCAGTATCATTAGACGTCGACTATGTCGTTCTGGCTAAAGACCAGGCAGTTGACGACGAGCTCAAGGCCATGCGCGACAACTCGTCGCTAAAACTTGTGCCTACGCCTATTACAGGGACCGACGTTACCATTCTCTGCGACGTGTCGACGGGTAAGCTGCGGCCGTATCTTTCGCCTGCGCACCGCCGGCCGACGTTCGAGCGCCTGCATAGCCTGAGCCACCCGGGTGCGCGTGCCTCTGCTCGCCTCGTGGCCGATCGCTTCGTGTGGCCTGGCGTGCTCAAGGACTGCCGCCGCTGGGCGCGCGAGTGCCTGCCCTGCCAGCGCTGTAAGGTGACGCGCCACGTCTCTGCGCCGCTCGGTACTATAGCAACGCCCTCGGCACGGTTCAGGCACGTACACATAGACATAATCGGTCCACTTCCCATTTCCGACGGTTATTCCTACTGCCTGACGGCAATAGACCGTTTCACCCGTTGGCCAGAAGCTTGGCCGATGATGTCTATTACTGCGGAAGAGGTAGCTAATTGTTTCGTGCGCGGTTGGATCGCGCGCTTTGGCGTTCCCTGCACGGTCACTACTGACCAGGGCCGCCAATTTGAGTCTGTATTATTCAACCGCCTCTTGGATATTGGCGCCACCAAACGCGCACGGACCACTAGCTACCACCCACAAGCTAATGGTATGATCGAGCGTTTTCATCGCCAGCTTAAGGCTGCTCTCATGTGTCACAAAGACACCTGGCACCAGGCTCTACCATTAGTCCTGTTGGGTGTTCGGGCCGCCCTAAAGGAGGACCTAAAATGTTCTTCTGCGGAGCTTGTGTACGGTGAGCCGCTGCGGTTACCCGGTGAACTTTTGATACCCAGCAGCTCTCAGCCGGAACCCTCGGACGATTTCGTGAGCCGACTTCGTCGCAAGATGGCCAGCCTCCGTCCTGTTCCTGGATCTGCACATGCCACACCTGCAACTTTCGTGTTTAGGAATCTTAAGGATTCATCTCACGTTTTCCTTCGCGATGACTCTGTTCGGAGAGCCCTTCAACCACCTTACACTGGCCCATACAAAGTCGTTGGTCGCTCCCTCAAAACTTTAACCTTGGACTCTGCCGGAAAGAAGGTTGAGGTCAGTATCGACCGCACTAAGCCGGCTTTCATCGTGCCTGACCCTGATATAGTCGTCCTGCCCGCCTCTCCCACAGCTGCTGCAGCGCCCTCCGCGCCACCCGTGGGTCCGCCCGCGTCGGCTCGTCCTTTAGCTCCTCCTATTGTTTCCGCACCTGGTAAACACTCAGTACAGCAGCCTGTTATCACTCGGTCAGGACGAACTGTTAGATTTAAAACTGTTTATGACGTATAGCTGTTTAGGTTTGAATATTTTTGTAATGTGACTTCAAATCTTTGTTACATTTGTATGCATTTTCTGCATTTGCGAAGTTTGATTTTTTGTTTTTTGTTACGTTTTGTTAATTTTTTTGTGTAACTATTTTTCTCCGTAGGGGGGTGGTTGTGGCAGTATGGGCTCTGCTGCCTTTGCCCTGATTTTAAAAAGCAACGACTTCCCTTTGGGACTTTGTCTATAGCACAGAGCTTGTCATTGTTTTACCGTCTTATATCAAGCACGCTATTTTATCTTAGCTTATGTAAATATTATAGCTATAATTGATTCAGTAATACACGCCGGTGAAATCTAAATCATCTAGTTGTTATTTATTTATGTCGCCGTATCGGCGACTAAAAATGTATATACGATTATTAATATTAAATAATAGTAGAAAAATATACACTACATATTATTCATACATACATAGTCATAAGTTTTTATAATAGTGGAGTTTTTTTTTTCTTTTAGATGTTGATCTCTATAGATTGTAATAGATGTTGAGTTAAATATGTAGATCTTTTGTAAATACTTTAGACCTATTTTTTACATCAAAGCTTACGACAATTTATGCAGTGAAATTTATTTCTTTTATGAACATTCAAAGGGGTCTTTCAACTCTTCGCCTGATTCACTTACTTAATTTATTATTCTTTAGTATGACTAATAAATAATAATTTTCTATGCAATGTGGTGGCTTTGCAAAGATCAAGTCTCAGTGGTCCTTCTAAGCAAAATATAAGTACTTTCTAACATACAAAAACATGAGTGGAGTCCCATAATTTTTATCGTTAAATTCAGGTAATCATACTTTATGTAGCATTTATAACTTACCGGTCATCGCACATTCTATTTATTTGATTCTATTGTATTTCTAACCATGTGATTCATGAGTCAAATAGCTAGATTAGATCTGTAGCCATACGAGTACGATATACAAAAATTGTACAGATGGCCTGATTTTGTTAGGTCAGACATACTATTTCAGAGAATAAAATGTTTCAATCATATCATATATATTCCTAAACTGAGCATTATTTTATAAATTACTAGTTACATTACAGTCTTACATAATGTGTTTACTAACTTGCATAAGTGTCTCCAATCCGATACTGTTTAAATCTTCTGTTATCAACTTTCAATCGCCTGTCCTTATCCCAAAGAGTTCGGACTCCTTGCTTCTTTTTTTAAATTGTCAGTGGGTTTACTCTTGACCTCGATCTAGTCTTGAGGACAGAGATGAGGTCGACGATGGAACGAGCTTGCCCAAAGAAGCCTTTTTACTCGCGACTTAAATAGATTCGGGTTAAACGAGTATTAACTCGGGAACACCGACGCAGGCAGAGAATTTTAACTATTTGGTCATGCGCATTATTAAAGATGTTTCAATGCGCTTTGTGCGAATGTATGGAATATCAACCAAGTATAAGTGATATCCAGCAGTGCGTCTGGACTCCTGATGGTAGAAGGAGGATGGAGGAAAAAGCTCGTGGAGCTCTTGAGCACACTCTCCGAAGTACAATCTGTAAAACACCGACAGACATGCAACCTTGCGACGGTGGGCCAGACTATGAAAAATAGTTTTCACCAGCATCTTTCCCCAACGAGCTTCACACCCCAATTCATTCAAAGTCAACACTACACGTCTGTTTCTTCAATTTTTCTATCAGTCAGTCGTCGTTTATACTTCTTACCTTGTCATATAACAGGCTATCCATCTTTTGTTTGGTTTTTAAATTTTCTTCAACAAATTTTCACTCTTAAGAAGCTCTCTCGTGTGAGCCTGATATAATCAGTTCGTCTGTATAATTATTGTGTTCATATAGCTAGCTGCGAGTGCAAAGGTCATAACTTGCGCAAAGACCGCCTATATATTTTATACTTATATCTTGTATCATATGTTTCAATGTATGAAAATCTGAATAAATAAGAAAATAACCAGCGCAGGTCCAGTTCAGATTATCTTTACAGGAGTCGATACAGCTTACGAGCTTACTGACTGATACGTATGAAAGGCTTTTTGTTAATAATGTTAATCTGTTGTTAGGTTTGTTGCATAAAGCCGCGATCACACCTAGATGAATTCAAAGACTAATTCAGCATACATTGCTGGGAGGCTTGGGTCTGTTAATTGCAATATCCTTACTTCAATGAGCAATGTATGCAGAATTAGTCTTTGAATTCAGCTAGGTGTGATCGTGACTTAATTTATAAAT
Source organism: Athrips mouffetella (assembly GCA_947532105.1). Classification (NCBI taxonomy): domain Eukaryota; kingdom Metazoa; phylum Arthropoda; class Insecta; order Lepidoptera; family Gelechiidae; genus Athrips; species Athrips mouffetella. The sequence goes on from OX383964.1 coordinate 918,514, forward strand.
AACTCTATACTCTCAGCTGTCAAGTTTGTATTAAATGATTGCATTCTTCTTCTTTAACATAAAAGCCTAGCTCTTGTCTATGTGTAACTTTCAGTCTGTTCTTGTCTTCGCCAGAAGTAACTTTTAACTGCAAATGTTTGTATAACGCCTCCATAGAAAGCATTTGAAAGGTTTTAAATATTATCACCATAAGTAGGTGCCTACAAAGCTCTGGAGCTTGCAAAGCTACCTGACTTAACCCTTTTATCGTCTTCACACACGATTGCACCCACAGTGACTGCGCATGAACATAATTTGAAAAAGTTCTCATATTCTGCAGTCTCGTATTATTGTTGGAACTTTCTCGTTTTGTACTGATCTGTTTTTCGTAGGTACTGAAATGTGTGGGTTTTGTCATCGAGCCTTTAACGACTATACAAAACTAAGTTCAAATTCAAAGCCTGTTTATTGCGGCAAGTGATATCCCTAGATGCATAGGTAAGTGTGGATTTGCAATATTCTGGACTTGTGTAGATTATTTGCATTGAAACACAGACTTACTCTTAAGTGATCACATAAAAATGCGCTATCAGTTAATGAGTTTCTATGGGAGGTCAATTGATTTTCGTATTTCGACCTATGTTCCTTAGGGAAAGTTGTTCAGTTTCATGGTCTGAGTAACATACTAAAATTACGTTCACTATTTCATTCGGACCTTATAGTGTCCACACAGAATGCTCTCTGACCAAAAGTACCCATTCTAGGATCAATTTTGTCTTTGACATCTATCGCCACCATGAATGAAAAGAGACCACTGGTATAGATTTACAAGGAAACGATGAATATAAATTTAGGCTTGATAAGGGAGTACTTGGTAAGAGAGTACTTAGATAACACAAAGAAAGTACGTCTTACGAAAAGATGTATCATGTTTATACTTATGAATATAGTTTTTAGAATTTATGATAGGGCCTGGTTTGCCCTGTAGGTTGAGAGATCAGATGCTATGTAAAAAACCAGAGTTATTATCAAATTTAGTCTCCTCGGTGTGGTAGTTGACTTCGTAGAAACGGGTACCTTTTTAAAAACTAAATTTAATTAACAAACCCTTTAGAATAAACTAACCCGGAAACTTTATCGAAAATCTAATAACCAAACTCGAACAAATTACCAAACATGATTAATCTCGATATAACTGTTGCCATTAACTTTAGCACTTCGGTTCATTGCCTTCTGAACTGTCAACAATTCGGTCTGAAGTTAACTGCGAAAGTAGATCCTCATACTAATTTGATTTAAAGCACTTCAGATGCGAATTAGTTAAAAGCCTGCAATGAGCAGCCGAGTATGTGAATTATGAATATTAGTTCAACGACCTGTCCTTAGTCGGAATATCTCGAAATGATAGGTCACGTTTTTATAAGATCACGGGCTCTCTGATGCTCTCTCTCTCTCTCTTCTTATTTAATCATTATAGTTTTTTTTATTGTCAACTCGTAACTTAAACTAGTCTTGAGGACAGAGATGAGGTCGACGATGGAACGAGCTTGCCCAGAAGCAGCCTATTCAGTCGCGACTGGAATAGATTCGGGTTACATGAATTCGGAAACACAGACGCAGGCAGATAATTCCACTTTTGGCCCTGCGCATAATATCCCAGTGCCCATTATAGATCAATGTTCAGTTTTAAAATTACCAACATAACAATTGGACATTTATGAGTTTATCGTGGCTTTTTTTTATTTTAAAAATCTCGTGAATCACCCGGTGACTATCAAAAATTAGCTCCGAGGTTTTGTTTTATATCACAAGTGGCTAAACTGAAAAAAAAAAGCAAAAACTGAAAGGGCATGATCAGTCAAGGTAACTGAACACTGTTTTTTCTCTTTTTCTGTAAGTTTTTTAACTGAAAGTTGTTTAGTTACGTTGACTGATCATGCCTTTTCAGTTTTCGGAGACATGTCCCTTAAACCCTGTTTAATATAAATTTGGTACACCCAACCGCACGTCAGTGGTAACACTTTGGACTTTAAGACATGGTGATAGAGTTGCAAATGTTTCCACAGACGTGCGGTTGACCGTACGTAGTCACGTTTTGAGGCTTTGATATCAAATTATGTAAATATTTTATCTGACTAATGTTTTTATCAAAGAACATCAAATTTTCTTGTTTATAAAAATGTTGGATACATATCCATTTTGAAGTAATGAAAATAAAATTATGTTTTTCGTGAATGGTTCGAAATGTTGCAGGTAAAATAAAAAAGATTAGCTTATTATTATTAATTGCATATATTATAAGTATATTTTATTATAGTGATTATCAATGGTAAATATAGACATACCCCGGACACACACACACTAATACATCGAGCGCGAATTTCAAATTCGAAATTGGAAGGTCGTGTAGGCCCGCATATTCAGTACAAAATACCCTCAGGCGGACCACGAGAGTCTCGTGGGCCGGTGCGTGCGGGGGTGCGGAAAAGATTGCAAGCGGAGAGTGTTTGTTCTGTATGATACTATGACTTTATTCTGTGATATAGGTACGTTGATGTTCCAAAAATAATAAATAATTAGTCAAAATCAAAATCGAGAAATAAACATACACCAGTGTGGGTGCACCTTACAAGTAACAAGCAAGGTAGGCAATGTTCATTGCAAATGAGGTATTTCACCTTAGTTTTCAGGGTGAACAACGCGTTTTTGCAGTCCCATTATCTGTCAGGATTCTTCTGGTCTGCGGTGGCCTTGGGTATTATTTTTTCTAACAGTGGAAACTGTAGTGATTTTATATTAAGTTAAAGACAGGAAAAAAGATTGAAAAGCTTATTTATTTCATTTTGTTTATTTAAGTACATCAACAACCTAATATAAAAAGTTTTATAAGAGCTTTGAGTCTATAGGATGACTTTTAATTAGTTCTTGATAGAAAAAGTTATGAATGTACTCATGATACTGAACAACTTTCCCCAAGGAACATAGGTCGAAATGCGAAAATCTAGTTTTGACCTTCCATAGAAACTGCATCAGCTGATAGCGCATTTTGTATGGGAGGTCAAATTTGGTTTTTCGTATTTCGACCCATGTTCCTTGGGAAAAGTTGTTCAGTATCATGAGTACATGCGTATCTTTTGCTATCAAGAACTAATTAAATGTCACCCTATATAAATAAAGCCAATTACAGATGTTCCATGAAGTTACTAGTAAGCTCTTTTAATTGTTTTTGTAGTTTTCTGCCTGCGTCTGCATTCCTGTGTTGATATAACCCGAATCTATTAAAGTCGCGAGTGAATAGGCTTCTTCTGGTCAAGCTCGTTCCATTGTCGACCTCATCTCTCCCTCAGGGCTAGATCTAGGTCTAGAGTAAGGCCATAGACCACAAAAAGAAACCTATCCTGAGCGATCGGTCTACTTTCCCGTTAGAATAGTTCTAGTAGGCAAAAGAGCAAGTGGGCCACCTGGTGGTAAGTGGTCACCACCGCCCATGACACCCACTGTCTTATTAGTGAAATAATTGGCACTAATAAGACAGCAAAGCGCGTTACCTACCCTGAGAACAAAGGTGGTATTTCTCATGTGTCGGTAATTTCACTGGCTCCCTTGCACTTCAAACCGAAACACAGCAATACACACACTGCTGCTTTACGGCAGAAAAAGGTAAGGGTGTGGTACTTCCCCAGACAGAATTTGCAAAAAACAATAATAAATGGCCTGAGAAGTTGTTACGAGTATTCTGCAAAAATGAACATACGAAATTTCAATGGTATCGTTTCTTTATATTGAAACTATGTTACAATTTTGAATTATTTTTAACAGAATACTCGGTAGACCATAAAACTCTCCAGATTATTTGAAAGCGCCATCTAGTTTCAATGAGTTTTATGCATTTCTGGGTTACGTTTTCTAATTTGGAAATTGTAAGTCCCATTGTTATTGTAAAGTTCCATTAAAATACATTCAGTAGTTTTTACGTGACAGAGTAACAAACATACATCCATCCATACATGTTTACAAACTTTCGCATTTATAATATTAGTAGGATTGTTATACCCTAAGAGCAGGCCAAATTTTTGCAAACGGCCTTTAAATGCAATTTTAAAAGACTATATTTTTGAATCCACCCAAATTTCAAACTGGAAGGTACAATTTCAATTTCTGGAGGTTTAATTTCGATATTGTTTTTTTGGTGGATTTAGTACACTATATGTTAAGGGACGTTAATGAAACAAAAGCTTAGAAGAACTGATCTGATAGCATTTTTATCATAGGTCTAATGCAACTTTGAGATTTACGTAAAAGTTTTTCTTTTACAAATATAGGAGGATTATATACTCAAAAATAAGATAAAAATAAAGGTAATTAAATGTAAAGTAAATAATATTTATAGCATCTTGACCTTTTTTTGTGAAATTTATAATACCTTTATTATTATTTTTTTAAATTATGCGGTCGCAAATTTGGGTGGATTACTAATGAATTATTTTATACACCAGCTAATCTAATTTTTGACGAAAAAAAAATGCTGATATGAATTTTTTTTTAATCTTCATACAGTGAAATAGTTTGGCTCTCATGCATTAGGATTTTCGATTAATCACTTTTTCCGTAATATATACTATTTCTAATATATGAGCTTATTTATTTATAATCGAGGACGTCGATTTGCTTCTGTTTGCCAATACGAGTATTACGTAATGTTTACGTAACAAAAGCTTTGTTTTGAGAAGATAATCAGGATAACATTCACCCGAATTGTTTCTTTTATAAACAAATATTACATTATTATATTGTAGGAATCTAAGTTAATATAATTTTGCCAAGTATTATTTCTGTTTATATTATTTTAATGTATGTTTATTGATTTACGAGTTCGAAAACTTTCATGGTAGTCGTCACATTTGAATCCGTAACATTCCATGAAACGTCCACTGCAGGACAGGGAGCTCCCTCCAGACTTCCAGTTTTTGCTGGAACAATGTGGAGGGGAAGTACCATAGTCACCACGCTAACACCACCAATCTAGAGTAATAATTAGGTACACTAAAATGGTAAACGATAAATCAATCGGGCATTGTTATTATAATTTTTATTTTTAGTTGTTTCTACCGATTCAAAGAGGCGTCTTTTGGAAACTGAAACAATTATTTAATTTCGAAGGTGATAGGGCTTTTGTGGAAAGTCCGTCTAGGGAAGTACCACCCCATTGTTTTTTTCTGCCGTAAAGCAGCAGTGTTTGCACAGCTGTATTTCAGTTTAAAGGGCAAGGGAGCCATTGAAATTATTGGCACATGAGACACACCATCTTAGTTCTCAAGGTGAGCAACGCGCTTTGCTGTATTGTTAGTGCCAGTTATGCTACTAATAAGACAGTAGGCGCTATGAGCGGTGGTGACCACTTACCATCAGGTGGTCCACAAGCTCGCATGCTCAATTGTTAGATAAAAAACACAGGATAGTTTGCCCCGAGACAAATAAGTCAAAACAAAAACAATTTTCCACTTGACATTACTAAATGATCCCGTTATACAAAATCTAACTATCTTTCTTTTTAGGGTACCGATACCTAAATGGTAAAAAAAGGAACCCTTATGGTGCCGCTCTGTCTGTCTGTCTGTCACACCTCTATATCTCAGCAACCACTTATACTATCGACCTGAAATTTGGAATGGTTTTAGAATATAGTTGCCCAACTTAATTGCACATGAAAAAATTTTGAAAAAAGTATGATTATTAATGTAAAGGGGGCCTAAATAGGGGGGGCCAAATTTCAAATTGTCGCTACTAGGTCGAGTGGGTTATCATACGAAAGGGCTTTACTTGTACATTTTAAAATATATTTTTGTATTTTTTTAAGTTTCTTAGTTTTCAAGTTATGATGAAAAATTTCAAAAAAAATACCATTCCCCCACCCTTATCTCCGAAGTTTGAGTAAGGAAAAAATCTGAATTAATTACAGTTGACAGAGGTTCATGTAAACTTTAAAGCAAAAATAAAACGATCTTTCTAAGTTTATTATCAGTTTTTCAGAAATCTTCAAAAACCTTTACAAACAAATTTAGTTTTGCGGTCCTGAAAATGGACTTTAAAAAATACTATAGGTATATCGGAACCCTCGGCGCGCGAGTGCGACTCGCAATTGACCGGTTTTTTTGTTGTTTGTCCGTCTATATTAAATTTTTTTTCGATTTCATAGTCTGAATCTATAGTTCCAGTTTTCGAAAATGTATTTTAACAAATTTTTCACAGCCATTTAAATAAAAAAAAAATCCATCTATTTCAATAGAGATGAAATGAAAATGAAATGAAAAATGAAGTTTATCTGATTAGCAAAATAGTATCTTAAAATTATTACATTTGCCAAACTGCATTGCAGTTTGTTGGCAGTTGAATTACTGCTCCCTCATCACTACTTTAATATCTATCTATGCTTATCTATCTATCACCTGCATATCTCTTAAGTAAGTTACCTATTTATTGTAAGAAATGAATTTAAGAAAGAAGGAAGGATAAAGTAGGTGTTTTGATGAAATTAACAATATTTCTATTAAAAATAAAAGTCATATAAAATAAAATATTACACTAATTTATTTCCCAAAAACATGATAGTGCGTTTTCACTTTATATTTTACTACTGGTGGATGGTACACCGGTACGTGATGTACTATAGGAGCGGGATGTACTATTGGAGCGGAGTGTACCACTGGTGTGTACGATGAATGGTACACCGATGAGTGGTACACTGGGGAATGTACCACCTCCACTGGATGTACTAGTGGGGATGTGTGAATGTGGATCCCTGGGAGTGGTGATGATACGACTAGAGTCAGGGATAAAAGCTGAAAAGAAAAAAAAATTTTCATTACGTACTTATTTAGCAAATACAGACGTTATTATGAAATAAAATTTAGTACAACTTATTTTGTTTTCTACATACATACATAATATCACGCCTTGTTCCCGTCGGGGTAGACAGAGACCACAGTTCTCCACCTGCTACGATCTTGACATACTTCCCTTGCTTCCTGAACTTTCATCAATCCTTTCATACATGCTCGTCGGTTTAGGGTACTTTTAACCTGGCCTTTATTCAAAACGTCCTGAATTTGGTCCTGGTACGTTCGTTTTTTTTCTTTTGTTTGATTAGCTTTTTGTCTTTGTTACTCACTATTTAATTTAATAAGCTCAAACACCTAAAAGATGTATCTTATATTCGTTTGAAGAAAAGAAAGTATTTCTTAGATAAAATTTATCAAAGCGACAATTTGATTAGTTTTTTAGAAGTCAGACTATAGTTCTTTTTTTAATTAAGTTCTTATTCATTAGTATTTTAATAAAGGCTAGTGCCCTATATTATTACAAACTATGGGTTTTAACAAGCCAAATAACTCATTCAAAAATTTGTAAAACATTTCACATTTCACTATGTCAAAAAAAAAATTGTAGTCAGACTTGTAGGATAAAAATATATCTTTGCGAAGTCAGATAAATTATATCGCTTCACAAACAAAGTGGTGTGCGAAAAATAAAACAAGCGACATGAAAACCACACCTCACTTATTTTTTACTTCACACAATAATTGACTAGTTAGTCACAAACATTACACAGGGGTACTTCAGAGCTTATATGAATCTGCCTATAAAACTGTTTTTTTTTTCCAAGGAGATGGAAAAATCTCGCATGAAGAAGGAACCTGCCATACTACTGTAATGAAGTTTTATTTTTATTTCGACCAGAACTTAGGCAAAAGGTGTTCAGTTTCGTGGGGAGATTCATTTCCGTCAGAGTGCAAATTATTTAAAAAAAATCTCACCAATAAGGTAAGTCGTGTCATCTCGTCCACTTATGAACTTGTTATGATCAGCGGCCGGTGACATGTCAAGATATACCCTTTTATACCAAGGGCGCCTTGCCATAGAGGTATCAACAACAATAGGTAGAGGTGGCGCAAGCCTCATGTATTTATTTATTCGTCTTTTTTATTTTGATGAATTGACGTCAGCCTCTTCACCCTGTTCCTGTTCTATAACGATCAATTGTCTGATATAATTGTCTTTAAAAAATTAGTTTTTAAATTTCTGTTCAATTTTATTATAGTATATTGCTCAGAACATGAAACTGAACCACTCTTGCAAATGGACATGGGGTGGAAACCGAGAAAAAATTTAGTCGTCTCATATAAATTCCACTACTGTTGGGGTAAGATTTTCTTCACTTTTTGTCATCTTACTTCTACGGTACGGTATTTTCATATTTTGTTAATAAATGCGACAAAATGAATTTTTGCATATTCAAATACACCATCGGTAGAGATAGATTGGTTACCAATCCATAGATCAAATCCTGAAAAGGTATGCCGACTGTCAAGTGGATTACGATAATTGTAATTAATTTAATTCCATCGGTGACCGAATGATCTTAAACCCTGGTTTATAAGGTCAATGTCAACAACGACTTGTACTGGCTACTACTGTATTTGGTTGTACTTTATTGATGGGCAGTCGTACACATAAATTGTTATTAATGAAAATTTGTGAATGGTAGTTTTTTCATTCATTAACTTTGGAAAATAAAAGATTCATGTAATTTATTATTCTTATCAATGCACTTACTTTTGAAGTTTTTTTTAATGTAAAAAGTGAGCAAGCGAGCTGATGGTAAATGGTCACCATGGCCCATAGCGCCCACTGTCTTATTAGTAGCATAATTGACACTAACAAGACAGCAATGCACGTGTTCCACCATGAGAACTAAGATGGTGTGTCTCATGTGAATGTAATTTCACTGGCTCCCTTGCCCTTCAAGCCGAAACGCAGCAGAGCAAACACTGCTGCTTCACGGCAGAAAAAGCAAGGGCGTGATACTAATGGTGGTTGTGTTAATTTATCTAGTTCTTAGAATAGAGCTGAGATGAGCTTTTTTTTGCAAATTTTTGGCATTCTAATAGGTCGGGCACTTTTTATTACATCGTGTTCACATTAACATACTTACCTATATTTAGAATTCTCTGTTTCTCTTAACCTTAACCTCTAAGTGTCTCGAAACTAATCCGTTTACAGTCTGCTACACATTACATTACACAACAAAGCAACACTGAGTGTGTTTCAATTATTCCCTTGTTCATTGTCACTGTAACCGGGTGACTGAAAGGAATTTCCTTAAGGCTCCTGTACAATGCCATGAGTGTACGTGCAGCTTGCGCAAGTAGAGGTATTTACTACTTGGCCGCGATTTAAGGCCGAGATTGAGAGAAGAAACTAAGTGTGACCACGGTCGCTCGAAAGTCAAAATGCTATTCAACTTCGACACTTGTAAGACTGAACGTGCATGCAAGCAACAAATATCATCTGGATTTTAGTTTTGTCACATATCTACAAAACAGTAACCTAAAAATCTATAGACTTCAGGTCACGGACAAAATTCGAGGAAAAAGTGGCATAATCAACCTTATTTCTTCCAATAAACCGTCTTAATAGGTCAATAGCAGCGATGAAAGCAAGTGATTAATGTCGCTAGGTCAATATCATGCGTATATGATGCAACATAAGTGGACACAGTTTTGTTTGTTTTACGCGGGATGCATGGAAGATGCAAGCAAGTGATTAATATCGCTATCGTACAGATGATGTGCAGCGTACGTGGACAGACAGAGATCCTATGTTGCATACCTGAATCTTGGCCTAAGCAGTAAGCGGCTTTTTAGACACTGAGCGTTGGGTTCCGACTATCATACAGGCAAAGCAACGGTGAATAGGTAGTTTGATGAAAAAAACAATAAAGAATAATTATGTTTTTTTTACAATTTGACAGTAATTACTATGAGAGAGGTAAATTCATTTTCTGCGTATTGAATTATCGTACTAATTAAGTAGCCTACACTGAGAGCTTGTACAAGTAGTTAACTTGTGCTTGTTAAGTAATTGTACTATGTACAAGTGCCTTAAGACTTAAGGGTTTTCCTTAAACCTCACGCGATGTAGGAAACAATTGACCAATTACGAACTACAACAAAAGAAATACTTACGTAACTAAATTAATACCGGTTTTAATTATAGTTCATTGATCGGTTTCGTAAACAAAGAAGTCAAAGAGCAAGTTAAAAATCATACTTTTATTAATATAAAAATATTTTATAAACGATCAGCAGACAATGGCCTAGCACATAAAACATTTACAAAAACAATAATTAATAATTATTATGAATAATTATATATTTGATATAAATGTAAGTTTATATAATGTATTTATTTCTTCTCATATTTAAGAGCCGCGCTCTTGTCGGTGGAGCAATCTCCATTTCTCTCTGTCCTCTGCCAATGATTTGACATCCTGATAAGACTCGACGTTTACCCTCTCTTTTATCTGGTCAAAATAAGTGCGTCTTGGTCTTCCTCTTCCTCTTCTGCCCTCTACTTTTCCTTCAATAATATTCTTTATGAAAGTCTCATGTCCTAATAGGTGTCCGACCATCGTCCCTCTTCTATTTTCGATGGTTCTCAGCAAATTTATCTTCTCTTTAACCAAATCTAGAACTTCCTCGTTTGTCTTTTTCTCTGTCCAACTGATCCCTTCCGTTCTCCTCCAACACCACATCTCAAACGCTTCTAACCTCTCTCTATCTCTTTGTGTTAGAGTCCACGTCTCACAACCATATAATGCAATGCTCCAGATGTACACTTTTATCAGTCGTTTCCGAACACTTCTAGAGATTTTAGCTTTTAAAAGGTGTTTTTTGTTGTTAAAAGCTGCTTTATTTATAATATGTAAATAGGTATATGATATTTATTATGTGTATGTTATGTCACTACAATGTTTTTTGTTTTTAGGGTTCCGTACATCAAAAGAAAAAAACGGAACCCTTATAGGATCACTTTGTTGTCCGTCTGTCTGTCTGTCTGTCTGTCAAGACCCTTTATCTCACGAACGGGTAAAGGTATCAGGTTGAAATTAATACCATATATTAGAATCCATGAACCACACAAGATCTGAAAATTTAAATTTTTTACAACAACGCATTCAAAAGATATGGCATTTTATGTCCTCATCTCCATACATTTATTCAAAAATGCAAAATCTACAGGGTACTTCCCGTTGAACTTTTCAATTTCAACTAATACAATTATGTTTATTTGGTGGTACGGAACCCTCAGTGCGCGAGTCCGACTCGCACTTGGCCGGTTTTTTTGTTTTAACTGTGTATGGGCTTATTCTTGACCTCGATCTAGTCTTGAGGACAGAAATGAGGTCGACGATGGAACGAGCTTGCCCAGAAGAAGCCTATTATTGTTATGTAATTTTTGTAACATGTTTATACAAATGCACTACACTGCAGAATCATGAGTAGGTAATCATCAACGAGTTGTCTAGAGAAAATTACTCTTAGTGATAAGACCGCCTTTTGCCCACATTTTATAACTCGCTATTTGTAAATGTTGCTTTATTAGTGTACAATAAAGTGTTATTAATTCATTCATGTATTCACAAACTGAAAGTGTTCTGCATGGTGTAGCCCAAAAATACTAGGTGAACTAACCCTCAATAAATAGTGATAGTAAATAGGTAGTACAACAAATAAAGAAGCGGAATAAAAAATACATCAATATTTTTTGTCATTTTGGTTTGGAATATCTCATATTTTGACACATATGTTGCTTTGGAAAAATTGCTCGGTTACATTTTCTAAATAATGTACTATTTTTTCCTAATATTAGCTTCACCAAAATTCTAAATGAACCTCTATCACAAACACAAAGCATAGTAAAATGAATAACCACGTAAAAGAAAAAGCTGGTACTTTCACGAACTTTAGTCCCTTGTATTGACGCAAATTGGTTTTCAGATTTCAGATTACGCCCGAAATATTAATTTATTAGATTTTTAGAAAGTAATTATGGGCTATTTGCGAACCCTTTCAATTAAGTGGGGTACAGTCAGTATAATAATATTAATGTCAATTATAAGTTTTATCTTACAATTTAAAAATATTGGGTTAACGTTTAGTAAACAACATTCGGTATTTTACTAATTCAATTCATGTATTGATAAAAATATTACATTTTACAAGTCAAAAATTATACAAAAAAAATGAATAAAATGAGTTCAATCGTTATTTGTAAAACTTGACGGATAAAAATACATAATTATAATAATATGTATAAGGAGATAGAAAACCAAAGAAGTGATCTGGATTGAAAAAAAAAAAACACAATATTTGTAGGGTTCTTCTTTCCACACTGCATACAATTTGAATTTTTTTTTATTATCAATGGGCTTCAGATTTGTTGACTTTAGTTACTAACATAGTTATAAGTTTTTTACTAACAATGGACTGTATGTTGTCTGATAATAAATCAATTTGTTTTTTTTTTATTCTACAGAAATTCTACTCATGAAAACGAGCAACTTCCCCGAAGAAGTTTGGACTTTACATACAAAATAAGTTGATCACATGACTGATTTAGTAAGGAGAATCGAAGTTTTGTTTTAGTTCAAAAGTTTTTCTTCGGGAAAGTTGCTTGTTTTCATGATTAGAATCACTGAGCTTCCGGAGCGAAACCATTGAAAATTCACTGTATATTGGTATCTATATTACGAGTACATACAATCCACATGACTTGCCTTCGTTCTAGCACTCTAACCCAAAGCTCTGATTCCGTAATATTTCCTTACGCAATGTATAAATCAAAGCTACATTTTCCGCGCGACTGTCCACGTATAAATCAGCATACGTAAACCGGCGCGTGATCTACGGATTTCTTTTATTCAGACTTCTTACATTCTGCAGTAGACGTTCGTTCAGATGGAGAATAGTCTTTATTTCAGTAACAGTGATGGAGCTAAATGTATTTTTAAGAGTCTTTTTTGTGATGTCAAAAAATATAAAATTGTGTTTTTATTTTCATTAAATTTTATCGAATTTTAATCATTTGTATTATTATATTGTATCTGAGACTTGATACTAAAATGAATTTTATTTTAAAATAATATTGAATTATAATTTAAAAAATAATTTTAATTTGAATAAATTAAACTGTACATATTTTTTACACTTTTTCTTTTGAATTTTTAAAGATAGCTTTGGCTACTAATTTGAATATAGGTACCTATCTAGATAGATACACATATAGGTATAGATTTTGCTCGTTTCCTTTTCAGGTCAAGCACAGCCTTATTTTTAGAGCTAACAGTAATTTATTAATTTATGTTTTTCCCTGTACAATTCGCCTCAGCAAGTCTTAACTATCTTACTATAATTTTAGTGTCTTCTCTAAAATTTTGCAAGTCTTCGAGTAAATATTGGGTGTAAGGGACAGGTTGGCAAAAAGTGATCATGGAACTGAACAACTTTTTCCAAGACAGTTAATGTCACCGGAAAAGAAAAAAAAATGGCAGCTTCATACAAATTAACAAATTGTATTGAACAGGCATTTTTTTACTTTTCCGATCATATATTTCTAGGTAAAAGATGTTCAGTTTTATCGACTAATCATGCCCTTTCTAAATGTGCCAACTTGTCCCTTTCACACTGTATAGAATAAATACTGTTACAAACATACTAGTAAATGGTAGGGGTGTGGCTACCCTTGACACTGTCACATTCTGCTATATTTGTCTCAGTGTTGTGTATAGGTTGTAGGCAAATAAACAGCAAATAAATCAATGAGCTGAATGAAATAGATAACTCATACGCAGAATATAGTGCAAGGTTGAAGGTACGACTATAAACCTAATAGGTCGCATCGGTGACTTTTATGGGAAATCGTATTTCTTAGGATTTATATTGTCTTTATTATGTAGGGCAACAATAATTACCTAGTTACCTAATAAATTGAACAATGTTTCAACTATTCAAATAATTAAAACCTTTTTTTATTCAAAACAACTAGTTTCTTTAAATTATTTCAAAAGAAATAAATTTTGTAAATAACTAGCATTTGCCCGCGACTTCGCCCAGTGTTTAAGTCAAACTATTAGGTATCAAACAAAAAAAAAGTTTTTATAAAATCAGTTTAATAGTTCAAAGAAAGAAACAGAAGAAGAAACTAACAGTAGCGGACAATGATATAATCAAAGCGCAAACTGATATTCAGAACAGTTTTGACATATTATGTAAATGGGCCCATGATGTCGGTCTCGTTATTAACATTCTAAAAACTAAACTTTTATTTATACATTCTGCACACAATAAAGCAGCATACACCCCGACCATCATATCGCATAGCCACTCATGCTTACACACAAATATGACAAAGTGTGCTTGTCAATCTATTGACACTCTCAATAGTCACACTTACTTAGGTCTCGTGATCGATAACAGATTCTGCTGGGGACCACATAAAGAACATGTGTGCTCAAAGCTTCGTTCAGTCACGAGCAAGTTGATGGTACTAAAGTATAAGTTACCTTACAAAATACTTAGACTTCTTTACATGGCCTTAGCGGACTCTGTTATCGGTTACGGATTGAGTAGCTATGGGAGAACATTTACAACATATATATACGATATATACCGAATACAACGTAAAATGCTTAAAATTATAGTACCTAGATACATAAAAAATAGATATAAAAATAATGATGCAGGGCTGTTTAATTACTGCAAGGTAATGAATGTATATGATAAAATTTAATTTAATCTACTAACTGAAGTAAATAACCCAGATTATCTAGAGGTAAGAAAGAGGCCAGACAACCTTAGAGCCAACAATAGTACAAAAAAATACATAGTACCTAAAACAACAAATTTTTATGGAACCAGACTTCTAAATTATCAGATACCAAGCCTTATAAATGAATTGACGGAAGACTTGCAAGATATGTACATGGAAAAATGTAAATACAACAATAAACTGAAGATGTATTACTTGCTAAACCAGCCGGGATGTAAAACTTAGAACTTAAACTTTATATCTGTATTTAAAATAGTAGTAAGACGACCCGTTAGCGCAGATAAACCCAAGAGGTTTGCGTGCTAACGATGTCCACCATATTTCTTGTAATTTAATGCATAATAAATAAAAAAAAAAAACAAAAAAAAAACAAAACACACAAAACGTCCAAAAATCTGTAATTTTAATTCAGGGGCATCAAAATAACATAACGTAATTTTTTTTTTATTAATACCTAAATCAATTTACAATTTTATAATAGTAGAAAATATATTGGGTGTGATTTATCATGGTCACCCATCCGCTTGTTAGCATAGCACTGCGGTTGACAGCCGTGGTGATTGGTGATGCTACCACGATATATCTACAGAAAGACAGTACTGCCTATTCCTCGAATCAGCACTTTTGCTTTTTACGACACCCATCTTATCCTAAAACGTGGGGCTGAGTTCCTGGACCTCAAAGCACTTCATCCCTATGGGATCTTTTGTGCTTCCACTGCCTTAACGCACCTGTGCTCGACACCTTTGCTAAATAAATATCTCGCTCGGTATTAACTACTGGTAGTGAGTGAGCCTACTATTTCTACGACGTAGGACGAGGATTCGATCCAAAGATTTTGGGAACTCACGCGTATGTTTCGATCCCCCTGTATGATGAGCATGGTGTTTGCTATGGGTCTGGGTGTTGTCAAATCTGCCTTTGATGCAACTGGGTCTGGATAACTTTAATAGTGTGACGCGGGTATACTTACTATTATATGTATAATTTTTTAAATACAGTTTAGTGGCTTATTTGTAACTAAATACAACAATTTTAGCTCCGCTTAAGCAAATTCGAAGAACAAGATTTTTTTCTCTATTTGAAATGGTTACCTGAGAGGTCAACTCTATTTTCCACATCAGTGTTTTACACTTATTTTATGACTAGCTGTGCCCGCAACTTCATACGCTCCATAAAGCTTCTGCCTGTGACTTTATAGGAAAGCATGGCAAATCCTTTCTTTTTCTAGCTCTTCTTTATTTACTTTATGAAGGGTAAGACCCTCAACCCTCACAGATATTGATCACCTCTTGCAGATTTATGCTCTTCTGGTGCTCCGCCACGTAATTTTCTGCGTGGCGAACCCCCCACACCCCCAATTGCTGTATAACAATATGATTCATAGATTTGCGTTCACCTCATAACATACCATAAATCTATTTATGGTCAGGCTGCTCCCCACAGAATTTTCACGACAACAAAGACTCATTAGGTCTTTAAGGGGAGATCTGCCATAGTCACCGCGCTTGTTAGTGTTGCGGCTGGCACTGCCTGCGTCTATGTTCCCGAGTTTGTATAACCCGAATCTATTCAAGTCGCGAGTGAATAGGCTTCTTCTGGGCAAGGTCGTCCTATCGTCGACCTCATTTGTGTCCTCAAACTAGATCGAGGTCAAGAGTAAGCCTATTGACAATTAAAAAGAAGGATCGCAGCGGTTGCAGTTTGGAGGTATGATACGCAGAAGGACACTGTTGCGTATCTTCCAGCCTAACATCCCTTAGTCGCCTATTACGACACTATTTCTATCCTTAGTCGACAGCACATATATTACTTGACCAGGCGTTCAATTATAGTGAACTAGCTTTCCGCCTGCGGTTTCATCCGCATTAAATGCGTTTTCCTGTGGGAATGAAGTGTTTTCTCTCGGTAAAAAGTAGCCTATGTGCTATTCCAGAACCTTACCTATATATATGTGTGCCAAGTTTCATCAAAAACCATTCAGTAGTTTTGGCGTGAAAGAGTAACAACCATCTATCCATCTATACAAACTTTCGCGTTTATAATATTACTAGCTTTCTGCCTGCGGTTTCACCCGCATTACATGCGTTTTCCCGTGGGAATGAAGTGTTTTAAGTGGAAATGAAGTGTGTGTAAAAAGTAGCTTATGTGCTATTCCAGGACCTAACCTATATGTGTGCCAAGTTTCATTAAAATCCATTCAGTAGTTTTTACGTGAAAGAGTAACAAACATCCATCCATCCATCAAACCATCCATCCATACTTACAAACTTTCGCGTTTATAATATTAGTAGGATCTATTCACGCCAACCTCACTCTTCTAAATCCTATCATATCAAGATATTACTCGTATTATGAAATACCTTTTACCTACGTGAGGTAGGTAAGTTATGATGAATGAACTGCTTTGGAGAATCAATCGTTCATCTTAAAGTAATAAATTATGGGAGAGTCAGCAGTAATAGTATTTTCATGCTACGTAAACATTTTTTTCATTAATGGAATAAAGATTTTTCTTTATTTTATTTAGTTCTTTAAATTTGATATACAGAAAGGTAGGACGTTGCTTCTCATCCTAGTGAGAGAAATTATAATGTGTTTGTGTTTTTAATGGTTAGTTAAAAATTTCCCTTTTCGCACCAATGCCATAGAAATACGCATTTCAAGAAAAGAATTCCGTTTTCTTTCACAAGTTTTTATCAATCAACAGTAAGCCACGCACGAATCGCACGATCCGTGTCCATTGCTATCGGAGGACCTATCTGGTCCCTTCGTACCCTTGACATTGAATTTTATCACCTTACTCAACAACAAACCTACAATCCTAGAATCCTACAATCAGATGTCTGCTGTCGAGAAACGAATGTTAAGAAAATGACGTACATTGCTCGTCGAGGAAGAAGTTAAAATTATTGGTATGCTGCTAAGCGAACATTGAAAGTTTGAAAACGTAGTTTGAAATTGAAAAGATAAAAGACCTGCACGGAGAAATATGTTTGGCAGATATCATTGATTACGATGTATATTGCTTGTTTTGTTAAAAGTAAGAAATGGTGGTCGAAAGGGGTGACTAAGCAAGAAATGTAAAGCTAAAACTGTTGATTGAATTTGTAAACAGAACGTATTTGCGCGCCTATGGCATAGATTAGAAAACCTCTAGGTCTCTAAGTTAGGTACCTTGTTATTTATACTTACATTCAATAAGAAATAAATTGTTTTTTTATGTTCCCCACAATAGAGGTTTCTTGAAATTTTTTAGTATGTTTGATTATTTTATTAACTTACTCAATGAATAAAACAATTAGAACAACAGCAGTGTGAGAGAAGGAAGAAGCGATGCGCTACACATTGGAGCGACAGAGACACGTTTCGATCCGACATGCGGGCTTAGCACGGTGCCCGAGAGAAAATATATCTCGAAGAAATTTTACTTTGAAAATGATTTTTATTTTAACACTTCCTGTGTTCGGTGTGGTTGTGAAATTTTGCGATTTTCTACTTTGTAGATTTATTCAAACGAACACGGAAAGTGTTAAAATATGTGTTAAGTGTTAAACGCAACGTTGAAATGCGTACAGAGGTCGCAAGTTCGACAACATGCGGTACTGACGCAGAAGACGCAGGTTCGAATCCTGCCTGTGGTTGTGAAATTTTGCGATTTTCTACTTTGTACATTTATTTATCCGAACACAGGAAGTGTTAAAATAAAAATCATTTTCAATGTCACTCTATTTGAGGAATGATGTCATGTAATTGTCAATCTGAGCAATCTACATCATTTCGCCGATTTCGACAACAGATACATTGAGTTACTCGCGCCTTTCTCAGCGATGCAGTGTCTAGACATTATCTAGTCTATGCCCAAAGGTCTTTTACGGCTCAAAACAGAAGTAATGTGGGATAGGTCGTGGCTAATAGGGACTCAGCCTGGATTGAATCTAAACCGGGCTTACCATGGGGTTGCGTAAGGCTTGCTCTTGGGTAATTTTATGGACGCAGGCTTTACCAATTGTAATCACTTTGATAGACCTCATTTACGTGGATAAGGCAAGGATTCTGTTTGTTGTCATCTCTGCGCAATTTGCAAAATTTTATTGTTCTCTTTCCTCCAGCCAAAATGAGTGCTTTGACTTTCTTATTTGGATATTCAAGAGTGCCACTTATTCGGAGCCATTTTAGCTGCAAAAGAACTTGAAATTTAAATAATACCGACAACGGTTCCTTTGCTAGTACTATAGATGTTCTATTAGTATTTTCAGCGTCTTTTTTGCTATTCAGAAGTTTTCAAATTAAAGGTTTCATCTATGATAAAAGTACCGACATTCTACTGTACCACAGGGTCTAAAGAAAATATAAAAAAGATTGAAAATATCAATTTCCACCTTAAAAGTAAGATTAAATTAGATTGATTTTAAAATATGATTCTTAAACAAAGATAGATTTTTACTATTTTCAATTTGTAAAACGAATTTGTCTGTACATTAAAGATATTTATAAAAAAATATCTTGTTATGCTATTTTGATTCCCCTTAATCCAAATCACGGACTTTTTAACTTTTT
The DNA here is from genome assembly GCA_947532105.1 of Athrips mouffetella. Lineage (NCBI taxonomy): Eukaryota > Metazoa > Arthropoda > Insecta > Lepidoptera > Gelechiidae > Athrips > Athrips mouffetella. The sequence continues at coordinate 937,723 of OX383964.1, forward strand.
GTTTGTTTATTTGTTAGAGCATTACTCAAAAACCATTGAACCGATTTTAATGAAACTTCTTTTAAATAATAGCCAATAATTTTACTTAAACACTGGTTTACCTTTTTATGGGAAAGGGAACCAGAGATATAACATTTAATACCGTAAAGTTTAGTTTTTTACAATCATTTAACATGTGGACCAAGTCGCGAACAAAAGCTAGTTGATCAAAAAATTGTAGTTCCTCTTTCAAACCTCATCTTCAGCATCATCATCACAACGCTCCATGAAAATATACTGCTAGGTTGAAAACTCCCCAAAATATACAGCTAGATTAGAAGCTCCCCCAAAATATACTGCTGGGTTGGAAGCTCCCCCCAAAATATACTGCTGGGTTGGAAGCTCCCTCCAAAATATATAGTTGAATTAGAAGCTCCTCCAAAATATACTGCTGGGTTGGAAGCTCCCCCCAAAATAAACTGCTGGGTTGGAAGCTCCCCCCAAAATAAACTGCTGGGTTGGAAGCTTCCTCCAAAATATTCTGATGTGTTGGAAACTCCCCAAAATATACAGCTGGATTAGAAGCTCCCCCAAAATATACTGCTGGGTTGAAAGCTCCCCCAAAATATTCTGCTGGGTTGCAAGCTCCCTCCAAAATATACTCCTGGGTTGAAAGCTCCCTAAAAATATACTGCTGGGTTGAAAACTCCCCCAAAATCTTCACAGCTAAACTGCGTGATAATTATATTTTTAGGCTCGTCACCTCACCACAATTGTTAGGATTACGGATGGCTTAATATACCGCGGTGGTTGGTGACCGCAAAATATCGGTACGATGATTAAAAGGACGCCACTGTCTGTTAGATCTTATCAAAATATCAGGCATTAGAATCGCATAACGCATTTTTTTCCCAGTCTTGGTAAACTAATGATGAGATTTTTTTTCTTTCGTTGAATCTGTCCACTTTTGTAAGCTTAATCAGTGCTTTGGAAGGCACATTAAGCTGTAGGTCTCGGCTATATGCACAGTCACTTAGCGAACTTTCTAACAAATTGATTGACCACTGCGGGCAAAGTTACTGTTCTGATTTCCTTTTAGGTTGCAGGTTTAGTTAACAGTATGTTAAAAGTTACCTATAAACCCTAGGTTAGGTAACCGACTTCGTAGAAATCAATAAGGCCAAGTCGGTCAGTTTTATTATTTATCGTAACTCATATGGCATACAGCTCTTTCAATGCATTCCACTAGATTTATTTAATTACAGCATCACATACTGATTTATCAGACCTTTTAGCATACTGTTAACATTTAACACTTACGCTGATAACTTTGTTATTAACCTTTTCATATTTTATCTTACACTAAAATGCCTTTAAAAAGAATAATTACTTCAATTATATATTAATTAGCCAACTGTCTCTTTACAAGAAATAACCTTTTTATTGCACTGGCATTAACACTGAAATCATTTACTTAAGATTGTATGACTCAGTGTATGAATGAAGAAGTTTTTTATTAATATACAAGGTGTAACAGAAAGGGTATATCAACCCTGAAGGATGTGATTCTGCCCATGAAGCTGAACAACTTTCCCTAAGGAACATAGGTCAAAATACGAAAAAAAAAATTTACTTCCCATACAAAATGCGCTATCAGCTGATTCAGTTTCTATGGTAGGTAAAACATTTTTTTTCGTATTTCGACCTATGTTCCTTGTAGAAAGTTGTTCAGTTTCATGGGCAGATTCACATCCTTCAGGGATGGTATTCCCCTTTTTGTTACAGCCTGTATGTATACGTGCTGTTTTTTATGCCGTGGTGAAATTATTTCATGAGTTTTATTTTCTATCCATATGATTTTAGTTTTACATGTTGCAGAGCTATTTCTTAAAAAAAAAACATTTAATGTTACTTTGGAAATACTTGTTTAAACTGCGCAAAAAAGGAGGTAAACAATGGCTTTTCTATTGTCTATTATTGATTGAAGACATATTAAATTACTCATCCACTTACAGAGGCCTAAAAAACATAGAGCAATGCATACGTCGCATCTGGAGTACCTATTTGTCATAGTCGGGTATTCATAAAAGAAATAAAACGCAGTATTTTTTAATCGTGTTGACTGTTGCATCTGAACTATTTATTACAAATCCGTTTTCATCGCACGAGTCATTAAATTAACAACAAATTTAGTACTTCGAGCACTAAGGTGTTTAGATGTTTCAGATTAATCTGGTGAAAGTTATATGCAAGCTTTAAGTCAATATGAATCTTTTGGAACTTGGTACATACATTAAAGCAAGAGAAATGGAAAGCTAATAAGTTTACAATTTATTTTGCTTAGATCAAATTGCAACTTCAGGGCCTAAAATAAACGAATCGATGAGTTTTAAAACCCCACATGCTTTAGTAAAATCGATTCTAATATTTCTTTATTTGAGTCTTTGAGATTTTATTAAAGCCCTGTGAAGTGTAACATGTGGGGCTTTAGAAATAATCGTTTATGGTGGAAGGCAACTGCGAAAAAATGCAACACTTCTCCATTCTGATGTCAATTCTAGTCCTTTTTGAACAGATATTAAAGTCCCAAAAGATAGTACAGGCGTAGTATATGTAGATGATATTGCATTCGTGTCAGGAACCGTAAAGATACCGTCAGGCTAGTAAAGTAAACCTGACTGACTTTTGACTAACAAGTCACAAACTGACCTCTGAAATGGCTTAACTTATCATATGCATTGTCAAAAATCCTTACAATTCATTTGTCAAAAGCAGCATGATAAATGTATTTTTGACTGATATGATAATACAAGGTGACCTAATTCAAAAACATCTAAACACCAAAGGTGGTACCACAAAAAACTTAAACACTGTTATAGAAAATTTACACTTGTGTTTGAGCTACTCTTTGGTATACTTAAGTACCCATCAGAGAATAACATAGTGCGTAAACTGCTAAGATCCAAGCAGTAAGATCGAAAACAATTTGTTCTAGTAAAGAGTGCTTAAGTCTTCTGTATAAAACTGTCTATAAGGACCTAGAACAGTAATGGCGCAGGTGGCAGCGCTGGCAACACCGTTCTGTAGGGCAACACTGGCGGGTGCCCCCAAGTGCTAACATGGGAGACAGCCACTGGAGCTGGGTGGACCACTGGAGCGTGGTACACGGGCGGGTGGTAGACTGGGGGGTTGTACACTGAGGGGTACACCACGACTGGTTTCGGAGCTGGGGCTGCGTGCGACGCCGCGAACAGGGCCAGGATTGTTAGCTGCAACAAAACTTTAATCAAATATGTTTTATGTCCGAAGACCTATACCTTTACGGAGCAGTAGTTTATAATAAGCTACCCAGCACTATAAGAGATGCAGCTACTTTCTTTAATTTATAAGTCAGCTCAAAGCGTGGCTAGTAGAAATGGAATCCTACGATTATAATGAATTCATAATTTATTATTATTACGCTATGACATGTAACGAATTTTATTAATAAATTTTGTATTTGTATGTCCGTGGGGTGGCGTTTTAACTCGCAGTTGTCTTAAAAGGCGACTAAGGAATTTCAATTGGAGGATCGGCAGCAGCGTCCCTCGGGGTATCGTACCATCTTATACTTACTGTAGTCTAAAAAGCTTTATGCATAATTCAAACAATAATTTAATCATTAAAATCCTTACACTTTTAAACTGAAATATTAAAGTAAAATCTTTGAAATCTTACTTGTTTCTTAAATACTTTTTCATATATTAAAACTGCTGTTTATTCAGTATTTAATTATAACATTGACTGTTTTAGTAAGTTTTATCTTTCTCTTCATTAATTAGGCTGGCTTTTGATCTCAATCTACTTGGAAAAGATATGTCGACTGAAAAGACCCCTATTCACTTGTGACTTAAATAGTAACACTACCATGGTGGTACGGTTCAGTACTACCCTTACCCTCAGGGGTATGGCCCAGGGGTATGGTGGATCCGGAGGGGTTCTAAGCACAGGTTATATAAATTAGAGAGTATCGAAAACACAGAAGCAGACCGAGAATTCCATTTCGTCTTACTTGATCCACGTCTTTAATTAACCTTTGTAGTACTTAGGTATTTACCAACTATTGTACCTTTAGTACTAAGAAGTCTATTCATGTACCTTATTGCTATCCTATACAAAGACTATGTTACTAGGTTATCTACAACAAAAGATGTTTACCAAGTAATTTGGGTCCTAAGTGGGCCATGTAAGGTACAAAAAGGTTAAAATAATATTCAGCCAAAAATTTCACCACGTTTCGTAGTAAGAAAAAGAAACTTAGAAAGACGTTAGACGTTCAAATGACGTTACGGAATAAAAATATATAAACTATATTAGTAACTATTCCTCAGCAGTGATACCTACTGTAAAAAATATGAGAGAGGAAATATTAAATAAAGTAAATGCTGTATTAGAATAAGAACTAAGCTAAAACAGACAGCACAAATAGAACTAGCTTCATCAATACGCAAGGAATGAAGGTTAGAAAGCGATGAATGCTTTCAAAAATCTTACTAGACTTCTCTAAATTGGACAATTGGAAGGAATAAGGAGATTCCTTTGCACTACACTTTAGGGCCTTTATTACTTAAGAAGGCTACTAAAATCTTTGACAAAATACTGAAGTTAATATATGGTACACGAAAAAATTAACCATTTCAGAGGCCTTGGACCACTTAACTCTGACACCAGGCTTTATAAGGTCGGTCATCAACCTACTCGTAACAATCCACACGATATGATGATGATGATCATTACTATTTCACAATCAATGTAATGAAAATTAAACACACTGCACTTAATATACAAAACGCTTTCAGACAAAAAATATCGTATCTATAAATGCAAAATTTTCACTTACCAAACGGAACATTTTCTCTCGTTTTTTCCGAACTTTTCGTCCAAATAGCCGAATCGCAATCAGCTTGTCAACTGGCCGGGCCCCAGCGGACTCTCAATTTATATGTTGGCAGGCATTTTCGCGATTTTCCTTTGCCCACGTTGAAACTAGATATGGCTACAAGAATCTAGTCGAATTCCTCAGTTTTCTGAGTATAATGTAAGTAGTTTGGGCTAGAGTTCCGTGCACACTAAAGTTAAACTTTTATATATATCTGCATTTTTTAGGTGATAACCTAAGTTTCATTAATTGAAACATGTTAGGGTTTTTGTACAACAGATCCTTAATCTCCCAAAAAGACGTAAACCTATGACCTAAATGCATTTGCCACGAACCAAATAAAACACATTTTTTTATATAGCATAAAACATTTAAATAAATAAAGAGAAGAAAAGGTTTATTGGCACCGTATAAAACACTATAATATTAGCTTTGTGGCAATTTTGCGTCGACGATTCGATAATATTAAGCAAGTAAAAAAGTTTACAAAAAAAGCTGAACGATTCAGATGATTAGAAAAGGAACCAATTTGAATTATTCATCCGATTGAATCCGACTTCTTATTCCCTAAAGGTATACTAGTACCTTTTCTTCTAAATTTGAGCTTCAATACGACTGATTGCAAATATATCCCAAAGGGCTATAGGCGTAAATGCTCCGATCCAGTAATTCGAGCTTCTTGCAAATAAATTCCCAAAAGTGCCGACAATACGTCTTTTAGAATCTAGTGTTTTTTGCCGTCTGAAGAAATATCTGATGCCATTTTTTAGTTTCCTCAGGGTGAGGGTGAACGGACTTGGATGGACAAAACAAATAACCATCAAGTTTTTGAAGAGTAAAATTAAAGGTTCTCTTCAAGGATTGAAAAGTAATGTAAAACATAAAAATAAATACGATTTATGGTATTTTCTCATCTCATGTGTTTCTACTGAAACGCTTGGCTTCTTCTTATATAAAGTATTCTTTTTTGGAGAACAAAAGCTCCATGAGCTCATTCCGCCATCCCCCTTTTACCATCGGGAGTCCAGACGCACCGCAGGATATCACCCACACTTGGTTGATATTCCACACATTCGCACAAAGCATCCTTTATTAAGAATCTATTCAAGTCGCGAGTAAATAGGCTTCTTCTGGGTAAGCTCGTCCCATCGTCGACCTCATCTCTGTCCTCAACACTAGATCGAGGTCAAAAGTAAGCTCATTGACAATAAAAAAAAGAACAGATATAACAATTAGGCTTCTTAGGCTTTTTTCCATGTATAGTCGACCGCATGTCAGTGGATGATATCAAAAATTAAAAGATGTGAAAAAAAAGTACCAATTTTCACGTTATATATTTAAAAAGTAATCATCATGTCATATTAGCCAAAAGACTTTAGATGCTCAAAATTGATATTCCCTAAATATCATCATCAAAGAGATTTGAACCTCGCTACGCTCGCGTAGCGAGGTTCAAATCTCTTTGATCATCATCCCTCATAAATACATTTATATAGACAGGGACTATTTATTTACTGTCTCTCTCTCATAATTTATTCTTTAACCATCTTCAAAACATTTAACGCGTTTTTTTTGCAATAAGCACTTTAAATTGTCTTTATAGCTAATCTCGTCCTAAACTGGGTATCGTTAGAACTTTATTTACAGAGTAGTAAATAACAAGCGGACGGTTTAATTCAACGAGGCCACGTGCCATACGAATATATGCGCCTGCGTACAGAGCAATTAAACAATCCAGAGAAAACGCTCAGCTACTTAGAAAAAAAACTGCCTTTTATAAACGTGTTATTTTTTTTTTTACATAAAAAATATTATACAGTTCAATAACTTTGAATAAACAATCAAAAATTTTGGCTCCAATTTGGGTGTTTGATGTTTTTCGTATGCGAAATTTTATTTTGCTTTTGTTCTCTATAATTTTATATTTTCACAGAAACTCGTGTATCGTGAATTAGTTTTTGAGAAGTTATAACTTGTGTTATAACCTATAACACAATCTGTAAATGGTTAAATGAATGATTAATAAATAAAACGTAAACAAAGTTCCAGTATCTTTACGGTTAAAAGAATAAGACCAATTTTGATAGATAAATAAAAATGGATAAGGGGAATCCTAAGAAAAACTCAGAAATTTTGATCTATTTGTATCGATCTTACAGCTGATGCAAGATGTAAGGGACGGCTTTTCGAAAACTTTTCAAGATCGAACAGTCAAGGAAACTGAACAACTTTTAGTAAGTGAAACTTTCAAGAGAAAGAAAAAAATCAGCATCTCCATACAAAATTGTAAACTTAATCGTACAGTTAAGGCTGATTTTTTATCCATTTCCTGAAAGTTTTATTCACAAAAAGTTGTCCAGTTTCGTTGACTGATCATCATGCCCAGATTCGTGAGGTCGGTCATCAATATTACGACCTACACTATATGATGCTAATAAACATCACGCCTCTGTGCTTACTATCTCGCGTTTGCGACATTCCCTGCGTTTTCATTACACTTTAAATTTATCTCCAGTCTCTAATTAGCCACAAGTTTTATAAAAAAAAATTGCATTAACATTCTTAACGCATCATGAGAGATGTCCGATGCCACAGATGCGCAATGGCCGGGACAAATATGGAGCCCGTTTCCTTTGAGCGCTTACATCTTTTGATTAAAACACAGCTTTTTTACAATACAGGCCTTTATAGCCTTGCAAACAAACAGCGAAGTTGAAAAGCTTCGGAAGTATTCATTAAAAATATATACTTACCTACTTGTGTATTTTTCATTCTTTCGCTTATTTTATAGTATGTCTTGTTTTCGTTATAAAACACAATATTTTTGCTGTCTTGTACTACAGTATACGAAATTAGTAAAACGGTCATTACTAGGATCAACATCGTATTCATAAAATGGTGTCAGTAAATTCTATTGTCACTTGTTAAAATAATTAAAATGAACCCGATACATAAATAAACGGAGACTAGTAAGCGATTTGTCTATCAATACTAACGAAAAGTGGTTGAATTTTTAAAAAGCTTTCTCAAATTCAGATCGTTTTATTTTGCTGTATGTCCATGATTTTCAACCTGTCTTATTCCTGTTTGATCTGAGCTTGTACCTCCATAAACTGTCCTTACATTCACAATGTCTATGATTCGGCCTTACTTATGTAATTACGACAATCATTCAATAACATTTCGTAATGATGATTAATTTCAAGAAAAAATTCGTTGACATTTCCAAAAAGTTAATGTTTTATTTTGTTCTTCAAAATTGAAGCAGTTAATTTACTTTTGGTAATGCTGTCTCTGTGATTGCGAAATTTTAATTAGTCTATACGATTCGTAGAATACAACCGAAAAAATCACTCTAGATTTCTTACAAATTACTATTGGGAATTCTTAATTCCTAATAAGCAATGTTGCTCTAATTTTTGTACAGGCAGTGAGACATATCAATTCAATGTAAAGTCAGTGATGATTGAAGGCTATACCAGTACCGAGCCTCGTTTATAGAGATAAATCGAGTAACTAATTTAATTTAAAATGCTCTCAAATGCCTGCTGCTTCAAACAACCTTTTTCTACCTTTTGTCATCGAGGAAAATGAAAGAAAAACATTAGAGAATTTTCTTCTATAGAAAAATTCAGTAGGATAAAGATCGCTCTAAATTGAAGCTGTTTTCAAAAATGAAACAAATGAATTTGGAGGTAAAATAAATTTATTCTAATCCTTCATTGTGAAGGTTTGTTTAATGTACGGCGACTAGCGGAACGGTCTTGACGACGGGAGCATGATGGACGATGGCGGAGCTGGAGTGAGTAATGGCATGGGGAGCAGTCTTCACCACGAGAGGGGCAGCGTGAACTACGGGGGCGGCATGGACGGTGTGAACAACCGGGGCGGCATGGACAGTGTGGACAACAGGAGCGGCATGGACAGCGTGGACAACAGGAGCGGCGTGAACGGCGTGTAGCACTGCAGGGCTGCCGTGGTTCACCACCTGGCTGGACTTAGTGACGGTGGTCTTGGAAGACACGACGGGGACGGTATGGACAGTGTGGACTACTGGGGCTTCGTGGGCGACCAACAGACCGGGGGCGGCGGCGGCGCAGGCCAGGAGGGTGGCGAAGGCAACCTGCAAGAATAAGAAAAAAAACTGTTTAGGATTTTAACGCAAAATATAAATCTTTTTCAAATTTAAAACTGATTTTAATGGTTTGCTCACACTTTCTATTTCGTAGACATAAGATATATCAGCAACAAATTCAAGGTTAGATAATGACAACATAAAGCGGTCTTACTATAAAAAAATTGCCAAGTAGAAATAAATATAAAAATTAATATCAAAGTTAAAGAAAATTAAAGATGAATATCAAAGTTTAAAATAAGAGCTCAAGAGTAAGCCCATCGACCATTAATAAATATATTGAAAAAATCTCAATAAAATCTGAAATAAAAGGCAACGAAAATGAAACTGCTCAAAATATGTAGAAAGTACAGAACTTAATTCATGAAAACCTAACTTTAACGCCAGCTTCTAACAAATGGCGACCACAGAAAAACCTTTCCACACAATTCATTAAAAGTCCAGCAATTTCACGGACCCTAAAAATTAAACCAAATTCCACATAGCAACAAAGTCACAAATAATTGGGATTCGGACATTCATTGTTAAAATTTAATTTGAAACGTCCATTTTAGAAATTAACGTTGTTAAGGCTATAATCAAAGTTTGAGTGTTTCAAGGAAGCCCTACGTACAATTTCTAAAGAAAATTTATAGGCTAGTAAACGATCCTTCAATTCAAGAGTAATCTTGGAGTCTTGATCTTCTGGAAGAGACCAAACAATTTCTTAGAGGATAAAATAATAATTTAACTCCAACAACTTTCGAGATTATCACTTGAGCTAAATCTTCTAGTTAAAGTGTGAGTTATGAATTGTGAAATTGGTAATTGATCTAAAAAGTTAGTGAGAACTAAAACGGGAAATATTTTACAACACTTAACATTTTTATAAGCGCGCGTTGGTTTTATAGCTAGTTTTTGACTCATAGCAACGCGTCGTTTTTGACGCATCATACAGTGATTGGCAAAATCTACAATTATTATTATTTATTTAGAACAGCCTCCGTGGTTTAGTGGTTAGAGCGCTCGGCTCTCGATACGGAGGTTCTGGGTTCGATTCCCGGTGGGGACACTGTCAAACAAAAATACCATTGTGCGACCTCCTCAGTTTGGTTAGGACATTGCAGGATGAATTACCTGATTGTCCGAAAAGTTAGACGATTCCGTGCTTCGGAAGGTACGTTAAGGCGTTGGTCCCGACCATTAGTGAGTGTAGTCGTTAATGAGCCATGTCAAAGGCCTTTAGCGGCTCAACAACTCTGATACCAGGGCTTGTGAGGTCGGTCATCGACCTTGCAGCCTATACGATATAATGATGATGATTTAGAAGCCGATTCTGTACCACCGTCACACGCTCGTCAATGGCCAACGCTAGCTCAAAACTAGGATGTGTGGAAGGACGAAAATCTATTACGCAGCAATAAATTTTAATTCACCTTGTAATCAGAACAAAAATGTAAATGAATATAATTATAAATAAATAGTCACAATTTTCAGCAATCTAGCTGAAAGTTATGGCCTAAACGAAGGCTATTTACGGCTAACACTCGTAACTATCACACAGATAGCAAGTTAATAGGAACTTGGCACTTAAGGCCCCAACGACGCGGTCACTAGTGAGGACATGATTTATGGCCCTCCAGACGCCAGGACTTTCCCAAGGTCAAGGGGAACGCACGAGAAAATGAAAAAAATTCTGTCTGCAAGAATGCGGATTTGTTTCGAGAGGATCGAAGTAGGATCTAATGGAAAGAAATCTATCCCAGTTAAAGGCGACGTTCTATTTAGGACATTTGAATGAATACAACATGAAATAGTTATCATAAATCTTCAATCTAAATTAATTCAATTTGTAAATTTCTCTGTCGAATCTAAGATATAGAGGCAATGTATTTGAATTCGTTAATTAAAACTAAATTAACAGTTTACACAAACTAAACATACATTTTAAGGAGCATGGTTCAAAAGTTTATGTTACTAGTGGGCAAACGAGCAGGTGGCCCACCTGATATTAAGTGGTCAAGCCTATAGCACCCACTGACTTATTAGTGGACACTAATAAGACAGCAAAGAGCGTTGCTCACTTTGAGAACTAAGATATTTTTTGAGACACGAGCCTGCAGTCGAGCAGTTATTTTGTAGGCCAATTTTCCGATGTGGCTTTAACAAATGGTATACGAGTAACAACAACTTTTGTTCTACTTTTCGAAAATCGTAAAGAAAAATCAACTTTTCATACATTTGTTCGATAAATTGATCATTTTGTATGAAGAGTCGAAAGTTTAACACAACCAAGAAAAGTCTTGTTTAAACATCTCATAAAACTAAATTGACTAAAAACCTTTATAGTAAATGTACGAGTAAGGCTGGAATTTCAATTTCAGTAATATAATTTCAAAAAATATTTTAACTGAAATGTTTTCAATGAAAAGAATTGTCTGGGATGGAAGTTTCAAAGTAAAAAACTGTTTTCTATGACAAGGGGAAAAAGAAGCAAATATAAGGAAACTTAAGTTATTTAAGAAACAAATTTTAATTTAAGAAACAAATTTTAATTTCATTATGTTTATTATTTAAACGATAAATATAAGGATCTGGAATTCTGTAAGTAGGTCAAGCTTATTCGTATCAAGGGAGTACATCAGCTAATACGAGTACCATTGAGAAAAAAATTATTCGTGATACCAAGTCATAGATACTCGTAGTACAAAATGTCTTGTCTCTTAATTTTTAGGGTTCCGATACCAAAATGGTAAAAAAAGGAACCCTTACCCTTATGGTGCCGCTTTGTCTGTCTGTCTGTGTGTCACACCTGTATATTTCAGCAACCACTCATGCTATCGACTTGAAATTTGGAAGTGTTTTAGAATATGGTTGTCCAACTTAATTGCACGTGAAAGAATTAAGAAAAAATATGATTATGAATGTAAAGGGGGCCCAAATAGGGGGGCAAAATTTCAAATTAATTTCAAATTATCGGTACTAGGTCGAGTGGGGTAGCTTGCACATTCTAAAATATATTTTTGTATTTTTTTACTTATTAGTTTTCTAGTTATGATGGAAAATGAAAAAAAAAAATATCGTCCCCCCCCCCCCCCCCCCTATCTCCGAAGTTTGTGAATGGATAAATCTGAATTAATGACAGTCGATAGACGTTTATGTAAATTTTACAGCAAAAATAAAACGATCTTTCTAAATTGCGCAGTTTTTTTGAAATCTGCGAAAAACCTTTAGGAACAAATTTAGTTTTGCGGTCCTAAAAATGGACTTTATTGCTTCCGGACGGAAACCCGGAATCGGAACCCTCGGCGCGCGAGTCCAACTTGCACTTGACCGGTTTTTTTTCCAAATGGCGCCACTTTGTTTGTGAAGTGACGTAGCTTTCAGTTTGATTGACGTCATAAAGTGATCAAAGAATCCTAATATGAATAAAGTGTACTTTGACTTTATTAAAAAGAATGTAAGCATTTGATGAATGAAAAATAAAAGATGTTCTAATGTGTTTGCGTGCCGAAGCATTTATTCCTTTGTTTTGGAAGCTGACAAAATACTTATGTTATAATTTCATTTAATATTAGTAGAAGAAGAAGTAATAACGATAAAGGGTAATATGAAAGTAATTGAATTTGTTTCGGAAGAAGAGACGGTAATAGATTTCACGGAACATGGAAATTGGGTTGATTATGTTTTCAAGGAAGGTTGACTTAAAATTGATGATAATATTTAAAATTGTTGCTTACGGGATAAAACTGGTTATTTTTAGGGTTCCGTACCTCAAAATAAAAAAACGGAACCCTTATAGGATCTCTTTGTTGTCCGTCTGTCTGTCTGTCTGTCAAGACCCTTTATCTCACGAACGGGTAGAGGTATCAGGTTCAAATTAATATTATATTTTTGGGTGCATGAACCACACAATATCTGAAAATTTATTTTTATGATATGGCTTTTTATGTCCTCATCTCCATACATTTACGCAAAAAAGCAAAACCTACTTCCCGTTGACATAAAATTATGAAATTAGGCAAGAAGCTAGGTCTCACAGTACAAATAAAGGGAAAAGTCTAAAATCATAAAATATTACAATTTTTCTCACCACTAAACGTAACTAATTAAGGTGAGCTCCCGTTTCAAGAACTTTTCTTTAAAAGAGGGGTCAAGTTGGATGGTCGCGGAGTTTTTAAAGTGAAGGAGCAAAAGCTTTTAGTATAGCACAAGCTTGACACATTGGACTTTGCATGTTTCTTATTTAAATCACCGTTAGAGCTATAATCGCGCTGCAAATATCAAGCTTGACCAGCTCTTGCCTGTACATCATTCTCGGTATTTTCCGGTATATGTACACTTCACAAAACTTCGCGTTGCACTATGACTTAAAAATTGAATTATGCGAATTGACACTCACAAATCTCTGCATGATGATGGTTTGGTTTTTTGTTTGTTTGAAATCGAAGAACTGATAGCTTTGGAAGCCCGTGGTAATCTAACAATTCGTTAAAGGCGACGGCTTATATATCTTGGAGCCGAAATTCGACAAAGAGTGCATGCAACTCAGATGTACTTGAGGTCAAGTATTGCGAGTGGAGGTCGGAAGATAGAGCTTTTGGTGGAGAAGGCATTTTGAAAGCGTGATTTGCCGTGGTTAGGCAGCTTGAGGGGGAAATAACTTAATTTGGCTAAGTTTTGTGTAACTTTTATTTTTATTGCTTGTAATTCATCATTATCATCATAAAATTCCACTGGATTACAGTTAAGTGTTTTTAAAGTTAAAGCTTCTTTCAATCTATTGATGTCACTTTCTTTGGCATCAAGTTTTAGCAATGGATTTAACAGAATTTTACTTTGAACATGCTTTATGCGTCATTAAAGAATTGTTTGTCTGAATCATCAAAGAATATCTCTACGATGAATTCAACGTTAGTACTCGTATATAGTTGGTTTATTCTGTTGATAGTTTACAGTTTTTTTTTATTCTATTCCGTAAGTATTTAAACAGTCGGCTCACTAATCTAGGGGATTTGAGGGTGGCACTGGCTTCTACAGGATAAATTGATCATATGAATCAACTAAACATGTCCAGCCAAATCTTTAGCACAATCATGTTGACTATCTTCATCGTGATATCTGTGTACTGACTTACCGCATCCATACCACTTTCACTATCATAAATCAATGTACCAGTTATTATGATCGTATAAATTTTCAAACCAGTCAGGAGACCTCAACTCGAATGTAGGTTGATGCCAAGTTCACTTCAAGTTATGTAATGGAGTCAAGACATACGGGAGCTGTATTGTATGCTAAGTTCCACTAGTGAAACTAAAGGGATTTGAATAAATTTGTACTTTAAGGTTTCTAGTGACTTACTTTTGAAGGACCTTGAAATCTTAAACCTTTTCATGGCGTTTTAAAATATTAGTTACAAGTTATTAAAAACCACTTTTGTGTGATGGTTCTTTTACATATCAAACAAATTAATTGAACAGTTCACACTGAAATTCCAAAATAGAATTTCCACAAACATAAGCTGCATTGTAATAAACCGATAAACCGTTTATAAACAATTCTTAAAAAACCATCATCCCATAACTTGTAATAATAGCCAAGCAAAAAGTTTTCAATGTCATACACGTAATTAATGAAAAAGACATGCCCCAGGGTGTAGCCTTGCAGCACCATGCTTGTATACATCCGAATATCGGAACCAAAAGCTTCCGCTTTCGACGTAAAACTATGAACAAGTATAAAATGACCTCTGACTCTCATAAGAACTTAACTTTTAATCACAATATTACAAAGTAATATGCCCCATTTAAAACCATAAGTCTATTATTTCAACGTTTTATAAAATATTATCAGAATGAATAATATAAACAAACTTGAAAAACATATCTACTAGTGTGGAATCATGTGTGTCTATGTGAGTTTGTGTGTATGTATATGTTAGTGTGCGTGTTTGTGTGATTTATAAAAGGCTTTTTAAGCATAATTTATTACGTAAAAATTCCAAATCATTTATTTTCTGTAGCTCTAAGTTTGTTCTGATCGCCCTACGGCAGGGCTCCACTATTTCTTCTGAATAGACATAATTTTGATATAGTTTGTTTTAAGCGTGCACATTTGCTTCCTTAGCCATCGTTTTCGTCTTTGGTTTTCAAAGTTGAGAGAGTCTACATTCTATTTTCATGTTTTTGTACAAGTGTCAGAGTTCTATATAAATTGATTGTATCGTGTATTTACGCTACGCCACCGCCTTGATTAACTACTTGTACTTGTTAATTATTAGGTTCACTGATGCAATTCCCTGGATGTTTTACATCTAAGCGTTTTCGAACATGGTTCAATAGTGATCGGTAAGGTGCTGGAGACGCATTTTTGAAGCGTTCGAACTTCAATTCGCATTCGAATTGGCAAGATTCGTATACGAATCCGTAAAATCGCAATTTTTGAATATTCATACCTGTGAATTCTGCAACGAGTGGTCCGACCCACTCGTTTTGCATTTCTACCACTCGAAAGTATGTATAATCTGTGATGAGAACGACATTGACGTTTCCTTCACACATGACATTGTACTGACATATCAACTTTTTAATTTGCGTTCCATTCCCTCGAAATTCATTACCGGTTTTTAAAATCAATGAGTGATTGCTTTCCGGTTTTTATTTTTTCTGCGTGAAAAGAAAATTGTTTAAAGATTGTAATTTAATGGCAACATTGCTTTCGAATGATTCAAAAATGCGTAAAATCGAGAGCATTAGAAATTAAATTCGTACACGATTCGTTTTCGTATGCGAACTAAAGATTCACTTCGAACGCTTCAAAAATGCGTCTCCAGAAGGTTGTTCAGTATTTGCATAAATACATAATTTAATGAGCTTTGTTGGCGTTTGTAACTCTTGCCTTGTATTGAGGTCATCGATAGGGACTTTAGTGTTATTGGTTACCCATTTATTAATGTAAACAAACTAACTTATAATTGTTATTATGTTTATAATATAACAATAGTCCACGTGCGTACCGTCTTACATTTAGTCTCTAGTCATTAGTCATATTTCCCTTCTTAAAAAACCTCTTAAATTTCTTAGTTTAAATTAAATCTAACAGATAGACATTCTTATTATTTGTGTAAGAGAATGTATGAAAGACTATTCAATCGACCTTCAACTTCTGGTAGAATATTAGAAGCTTTTGGCTTTCTAGTTAGAATTTATGCCTTTTTGAGGTTTAGCTCGAGATTATACCCAAAAATAAACCATGACTCCTTTTCAAAATATTCTCAAATTCCGTTTTCAAAATATATTATTACAAAGTTCTGATATCTCATTAATCTGTCTGTGCTCTATGAAGGAAAATGTTAAAATTTGTTCAACTTCAATCTAGTTAAAGCATCTCGGTCTTGTACCAGACAGTTTCATGTACTTATTCACTTTTATGCACTCCAATTGCAAAGTATCAACTACGTGGTAAGAGTTTGGATGTAGAGGGTCTTTCTATGCTTTAATTTCCTGAATGATTTTTAGTCTAAACTTATTCCTATATTTTTACTAAGCCAGCTACCTAGTGTAATGTCTAGGTCCTACTCACTATAATCTAAATTATGTGGCTTGTCACTATCACAAAAAATGTTAAATCAAAGTCCTTCACCAATGTGATCGCTAATCTCAGAAACCACTGTATGAATTTTGATACACTAATTGATAAACTGGTTAAAGAGAAAGATTTTTGTCTATAAATTGCAAATATTTTTTGCAAATTCACTGAACTGTTTTTATGATGACTTTTGCGACCCACATTGAATGATGTCGTCATAATCTTGTGATTAATTAATAAATAAAAAAACCGATCAACTCGGTTCAGTAGTCACGACAATTTGAAATTTCAAACGTAAGGAATTCAAACGTATTGGATGAATATTCAACTTTGTACAGTCAAGAGCCCACCAAGCTTTACACATTGAACCTTGTACCGTTTTATTTCAAGAGTTTTACGCATAATTATATACTTTGACGGAAAACTCACGTTTTATATTGACTACTCTATTGTATGTATTTAAGGAATATAATTGTTTACTTAAAAAAAAACCTGTTGTTTTTAAACTTTTGGGTAATAATATATTTTATCACCCAGTGATATTAAAGAATTTACCTTCAGAGCCAACAAGAAAGACTTTGGACCTTATGGCATGGTAATAGAGTAGCCTATGTTTCCACTGACGAGCGTTTGACCGTACTATAGCCACAATTAGCAATTGCGTTGGGTTTCGATGATATAGGTACTACCTTATTGTGACTAGTTGCAAATGTCTATGGAGCCCTATCCTTTTGTCGCCTTCTATGACACAAATTAAAAGATATAGGGTAGTTATTTTCTGAGCTGGAAACTACACAGCAATGGTGTTTTACACAGACATAGAAAGGAGGCAAAGGGCAAAAATAAAATCTTTTGTAAAAATACGTCAACATTGAGATGCCTTTCACAATTTCAAAAATTCAAACAATTACAAAACGGACTTTACCAATTTATATTATCAACTTCATAATTATTAAAAAGGGCAAGCAAATTTGTACCAAATTTTATTGAATGTAGTAATTTATCAAAATTACTTCAATATTTTTTTATGACTTCATTAGTTACCGAATGTAGTTTTTAACAATGCATTTTTTACAATAAAGCATAAAATTTTATTATTATGTCAACAAAGGGTATAAAAATTGGTTGAATTGTTACGCTTGAAATTAACGGTAGCTTTTATTTTTGGATTAAGTATAATTTTATTTTCGGGTAATTATTATCAACTGAACTAAATAACTTCGTGTGGTGCCGGCAAAGAATAGTACCGTCTATCCGTGGGTGTCGTAAGAGGCGACTAAGGGCTTATGAACCGGAAGATCGTACCATCTTACATCTTGCGATCACCAACAACAGCGGTCGCCAGCCGCAAGCGTGGTGACTATGGTAAATCCCCTCATAATTACTACGCGTTTTTGCTGGAGTTCTGCAAGGAGCTCCCTGTCCTGCAGTGGACCTTTCATAAGATGTTATAATGATGTTGAACGAAATAATCCCGTGACTGTACAAAGTCCATCTGGAGCTTAGATTATGAATAACGGCAGCTTACTATCTGGAGAGATACCACAAGGATATCACTCATTGGTCGTAACTACGTAAAGGACAGCTGGCATCAAGGTCTTAACGTACCTTCTGAATCTCGGAAAATGCTCTAGCATTATACATTCAGGGTGCAAGGGACAGGTTCGCAAAAACTTGGCAAATCCAGTCGATAAGTTGGACAGTTTGTATGGAGAGGCGGTTTTTTTTTTACGTTTCCGGCGATATGTTTCTTGGTAAAAGTTGTTCAGTTTTTGACCTTTCTACTTTAGCTGGCTTAGAAAAAGTTGTTCAGTTTCTGCCAAACTATCCCATACCAATACCAGTTCTCCGTTCTTCCGTTCTCCCCTTGTATACCAATATCAGTCTTGGGGACAGAGATGAGGTTGACGATGTAACGAGCTTGCCCAGAAGAAGCATATTCACTCGCGACTTGCTTAACTCTCGTGATTGAACAATAGTCCACAAGTACTTATATTCAAGGGTTTTATACAACCAAACGTCGTCAAACGCTTTGTAGGCGCAGAAGGAAGCTAAATAAGTGTCTCTTTAATTAAATCGTATTGTTTCATTTAATTGCCAATATTTCACTGATCAAAGCACTGAAGTCTTAATAAACTAATCACTTTGACTTTTACAAAATGTGTTCTTATTTCCGTCAAGAGGCTTAATAGTCCAGTCAATCTACGATAGTTTGTATGAAGAGGGTTGCATTAAAGACACTTTAGGGGATAATTTATTAAATTACCAGCAAAAACACATTCAAAAATTTTAACCACCGTAATCCCTGACACATGAGTTTTTGTCAAAAAATAAATGTTTTTTAAAGATCGATGTTGTTTTTAGGTTTCCGTACCCAAAAGATGCCAACGGGACACTATCACAAAGCCTAATTTGTGTGTCTGTCCGACCTTTAAAGTGTAACGTAACGGTAGTTTATTCTGTCAAAATGAACCATATTAAACCATATTTTATAAAAATGTTAAACGTATTGCAAAGTTGCAATACGGTTAACATTTTGATAGAATATGGTTCATTATGGCAGATTACCTAGCAAGTAATAAATTCAATGAAAATTAATAAATAATGGTTGTCCCCATACAAGAAACGTACTTTTTTATGTGTTTTTTTAGCTCTATCGTAAAGCGTGAAAATTTATATGTTTACAGTGCATTACGTGTAGAATAACAATAAAAAAATAATTTACTCAAACCCTATGTCACATACAAGTCTTTAAATGCTCTCTTAAAAGGCAAAGCCATAGAAATATAAGGGTAATAGAAGGAATATCAATAAAAATATGTGTCACAAGGTATTCTGACATTCATTCAAGCCATTTCAAGCATTGTAAATACGGCATAGGCGTCGTTCTCTAAATTTTGTATGAAGATGTCAAATCACGTTTGATGATTTGACATTTCAACTTGGGGCACAATGGCAGATATCAGCCCATAGTAAAATAAATTAGTGTTCCTTCTATTCCGAGCGGAGCAAGGATTCCGAATTCTTTGGGCAAAGCGTATAAGTTATAGTTACGCATCTACGTTTTAACTAGTGAATGTCACGTTCAAATCATGCGTAAACGCATATTTATGGTTAGTCAGAATGGAATGTAACGAGATACGGAAGTTGTGATTTGTCAAGATCACCATTATCACGTAGATCACGAACTAAATTATATGAACCAACACAAAACATATTTCCATCTCCGCCTGCAATATCATGATCCTAACTTTTTTCCACTTTTTTGTTACGCAGTCGGGATTTTTATTTTTTAATGTTATTTTTTATGTACTTATTTTAACCATTGATACACTTAAGTTTTTCATTTTCATCTGTACATTAAAACATATTTAAAAGAGCGTGTGGGTTTTTATTGTCGCTTCTTTTTTTCCCACCATAGTGCCACTTTGTTTATGGAGCGATTTTAATATCCAACAAGTAATAAACTGTATTCGATTTGATTATATAGTTCGGAATTCCCTGGGAAAGAACTTGGATTTCATTTTATTAGTCAGGGTCGTTAAATTAAAACATTCAAAGATGTTTGTCTGTTGGTTTGACTTCCTCTACTAACTAATACTTAGAACCTATAAGTCTCTCTATAATGCTGTTATAACAGTTTTTATTAAAATTTGTGAAACTATTAGTGTCACTTTGTCCTAGGTAAATAGAATAATACTAATGACAATTGCTAATTATTTTATTATGACTGATTTGATTTGCGATTTTGTTGTGATCTACTAACATAGATATAAGTTTTCTTGTTGCCATAATAAACGAATATAATTCTTAATTGTAAAACTAAATATCTGGATATTTGTACTTATCATTCAATTTTAGCTGCTTTATTCTGATAAGAACAAAGCTTCAGATGCTCTCAGTGGAACAGAGTGACTGGGTAAGATAAGATAAACTACCATTTTCTTTTCCATTCTCTTTCAGAAAACAATTAAATAATATCTGCTTCAAACTTACATTATTGACATTACAAACTAAACCTTATTACAGTGCTATCAATCTATAATGTCGCAACTAGGAGTATTGCAAACAGAATCTGTTAGTGAACACTCAAGTAATTATTACATCGCATGTCCCTGTACTCAGTACAAATTACAACATTATTAGTGGTGAACAGCGAGGCTATGTTAGGAACGCCTACTTATTATTTCATACTGAGATCTGATGATGGATTTATCTTTTTATCAATATCTTTTCTTTTTTTTGTGAATGGGCTAACTCTTGACCTTAATCTAGTCTTGAGGACAGAGATGAGGTCAACGATGGAACGAGCTTGCCCAGTAGAAGCCTATTTACTCGCGACTTGAATAGATTCGGGTAATTATGAACTCGGCAACACAGACGCAGGCAGATAATTCCACTCTTTATCCGTGCGCATTATAAAAGATGTTTCAAAGCGCTTTGTGCGAATGTGCGGAATATCAACCAAGCATGAGTGATATCCTGCGGTGCGTCTGGACTCCCGATGGTAGAAGGGAGATGGTGGAATAAGCTCGTAGAGCTGTTGAGTACACTTTCCGAAGTACAATCTGTAAAAGACCGACAGACATGCAACTTGAAAATGTTTGTCTCAGTACAAAAGGAGAAAACGATGTCATTTCTAGACAGGGCGTGAAAGGGCTTACGCTGGCTCAGTGACCCAGAGAGGATCTTGGCCTTCGAAACTAAGAGCCGCTGTTCTTAGGGTTCCGTACCCAAAGGGTGAAAAATGGGACCCTGATAATATGCTTCCGATGTCTGTCTGTCTGTCAGCGGGCTGTATCCATGTACCGTAATAGGTAGACAGTTGAAATTTTTACGGAGTATGAATTTCTGTTGCCGCTGTAAAGACAAATAATAAAAATAAAAAAATATGAATTTAAGTGGGCCTCCCCTACTAAAACCTGTTTTTTTTATGCGATTTGTGCTCGATTTACGTTTTAGCTCTATCGTTAAAACGGGAACACTTGCAAATGGGAAAATTATTACATTTATAGCGCAAAAGCTATAAAATTACTGGTCAAGTGCATGTCGGACCCGCACGAATTCAATATGCTTCTGCCTGACTGTGCGTCCATAAATTAGACGGTATTTTTATTATAGTGGTACGGAACCTTCGGTGCGCGTGTCCGTCTCGCACTTGGCCGGTTTTTTATTTGTTGTGTTAAGCTTATACCCATAAGCTCCACGTTCCAAATACAACAGGTATTTCTGTCCTTGGTCCAGCGATTCCAAGGACGTTCAACGGGACGTCTACACGTTCAGTTTTTAAAGAATTCCTAAGTATCGTAACAAAATGATAGATTGTTATTTTTTCTGTGGTTTTGCCTTAGTTGTTGAACTCTACAAAATTGTCTTTTACCGGGGAAAAGAGGATTATCTTTATCTTTCTTGCTAAATCCTTGTTATGTAGTAAAAATAATACCCAGGTAAACTATAGGTACATTTATAAAGCTTATAAGACTTCACGCAACTAATCAAGTTTTATGGCGTCGTATATTTGCTGGAATAATATCTGATCTATCCAATTCTAACAATGGCTTCTAACGAAAGATAACTAATAATATTAGACGAAAACGATCTGTGCTACCTACCAATTTAATAGGAAAAGCGTACAATATGCTTCAAATATATTTCCAATTAGGTTTTGGAGATTTTTTTCTATATTTCATTAGAAATCAGATACAATATCAATAAGGAGAAACATTTGTGATGTTTTACCGAGAAGACTTTTTGTGGATCATATGTTTTACGTGAATAAAAAGAAATCTCGAAATCCGACTAAAATCTGTTTTTTTTTTTTCAGAAAAAAGTGTCGCTTTTGATCTTAAATGTAGAGCCAAAAAAACTTTATTTGTACGGTGCTACGCATTATCAGATAGTTTTAGAAAAGAGTTTGTGGGAATAAAAGCAGTCATGAGTTTGACCGACTTTCTCTACGATCACGAAAGTTAAGCAACATGTTTATAGGCGAGAATCAGATGGGTGGCCGCTATCGGTTTAATAACTTGGTCGTTTTCCGTGTTTCAGAGGGTATAAGAGGTTGATCGTGAGTATTTTTTTAAGATGG
Organism: Athrips mouffetella; assembly: GCA_947532105.1. NCBI lineage: Eukaryota > Metazoa > Arthropoda > Insecta > Lepidoptera > Gelechiidae > Athrips > Athrips mouffetella. The sequence continues at coordinate 960,412 of OX383964.1, forward strand.
TGTACGTTAAACCATATAAGAGAATATTTGGCAACAGGACCAGTCAACTTGTGCTTGTACTGTGTGTGAGATCTTTGATAGTAGATGTAAAATGTCTTTTAAATAACACAAATGAGTAAATCAGTACATGCAATTTATTTTACAAGAAAATCATAAGTTACAAAAAACAAAACAAGAAACAATACCAGAATCTACATAAAACAATTCAGCCTAAACAGTATTCAACTTAATGATGATGGAGAGTGTAGAAAGGATAAGACTTGACCTCATGTTCAGTCTCATGTGTGACAGAACTGTGGTGAGACACAGCAGAGTCTCCAGTACGGGCTAGATGAGCCACATGGGACACCACAGGGGTATGGACTGCGTGCACTACTGGGGAAACAGAAACCACTGGAGTTACAACCTTGTGGACAACAGGAGTGACGACTTTTTGGGTCTTATACTCCGTGTTCTCAAGTTTGAAGTACTGGCTGGATTTCGCTGGCTCGATGTGCTTGTGTTCTACGTGAACAGGAGCATGAACCAAGGTATGGACTGGCTCGTGAACGTAGTGCACGTGGTGAGTAGGTTCTTGGATGTAATGTTCGTGATGGACAGGTACGTGGACGATCTCATGGCCGCCGTGGTTGACTTCGTTGCTGGTTTTGGTGATGGTCGTTTTCGAAGGGGTGGAGACGGAGTGGACGACGGGGGTGGAGTAGTGCGTCTCGTGAAGGTCGTGGGAGATGTAGAGGCCTGGCGCGGCGGCTGCGCAGCCAAGGATGGCGGTGAAGATGATCTGAAAAAAGAAAATAAAAAAGTAAAATCATTACCATCATAACAACTAGTAAACAATTGTCTAACTGTATCGGTAGTCCTTATTTCATAAAACCCAAATCTACAAAGGCTGCGGGTGAATATGCTTCGTTCTTGGCGAGTTCATTCTATCGCCGACTCATCTCTGTCTTCAGAATGTAGAAAAAAAAAACAAGCCCATTGTTAATTAAAAAAATAAATAAATCGTTAGTATGCAGAGCGTTGGTGACCATAGTTAAATGTCACGATACTCAAAGATGTCCATCTTCTGGTTTGGAAGTCCTTAATTATCCTTTGACGTAGGGGAAGATATGGTGTAGTATTTTTTTTGGGCACTACTTTGATGCAAGACAGAGTTAAACAATTGATGAAAATACGGCCTGAAACATATTCTTTTATCGATGTCCTTTAAATCAACAGTCCTTCAAGTATTTTTTTGTTCCTTTTTTGTGCTTTCTTATTTGTATTGTCAACTTACAATCTTGTTCATATTGTAAGTTTATTGTTTCACGTCTCTTGTGATACTGATGGTTTGTTGTCTGTTTTTCATTTTATATACGTCCGCAAATTATTGATTGCCCCATATCTCTTTATTGGGGGCTTAAGGCGGCCGTGTACTTGGCTTTCTTTTGCTCGCGTTTTGCGAATTAAGACGCATTCGTCAGCCGTGTTGCAATTGCCCAGTACAGTACACACAACCACACAAGTAATTACTGCTATTTCATAGACCGACTTAGTTGTAATTACTAAACACATATGGTCGACTGTATTAGTACTATGATCTACACAAGTTTTGCGCTAGTTGGTATAGTTTTAAAGAAACAGTATTTATTTTGTGTGATAGAGTGTACTCGTCTATTTAATAGACCTTGCCTGTCATATAATATGATGCTGTCAATTATATCATTAGCAATATTTGAGATAATTAACATAATCCAAATTGAGCGACCGTATTCAGGCGTTTTGTTTAACAATAACAAATTATAGTAAGAAATCTAGGCCAAAGTCAAAATAATTATAAACAAATGCGTTTACTATTTGTAGATAAACTGTTAGGGAGTATGATTATAAACATTTTAAAACAAATGCGTTTATTATTTGTAGATAACTGAGTTATGAAAGCTTTTAAAGCTTTCATAACTCATAAAAAGTAAAATCTAAACAGCTTTATAATTTAATGCTATACAAATTATACCCAATAAATATTTAAACAAGGCCTATGCATTTTATTGTAAAAGCTAAATACTAAATTTTAAAGTGTCAACCTAACCTACCAAAGTTCGTAAGGTCAAATTCGAAATTAAAACAGTAACTGAATTTCAATTTAAATTCACTTGACGAAAATATATTTATTATATAAGCTAGAAAATAGGTGTAAATCTCTGTAAACATCTGTTTTGTTGAATGCCAGCCTTCTGGGCACCATATGCCCTACGGCGATGCTTTAGATGAGATATTTTATATTTAATTAGGTTCTGCGACTTATAATTTGTTAAATTATGTAAAAATTTGACACTTTAATAAAGTTGGTGAGTACCACCCCCTTGCTTTTTTCTGCCGTGAAACAGCAGTGTTTGCACTGCTGTGTTTCGACTTGCAGGGCAAGGGAGCCAGTGAAATGACCGGCACATGAAACATACCATCTTAGTTCTCAAAGTGAGCAACGCGCTTTGCTGTCTTGTTAGTGTCAAAATATGCTATTAATAAGGCAGTGGGTGCTATGGGCGGTGGTGACCACTTACCATCAGGTGGCCCACATGCTCGTTTGCTCACTTGTAACATTAAAAAATGTGTTCACAACACTGTACTTGGACTATTTGCAACTTGGACAAATCGCGTATGGACCAATTGCGTTATAGAGGAAAACCTTATTAGACGGTCTACTATTAGAGTATTTATCAGGTACTTTTGACTTACTATAGTTACTAGAACTTTCTTAAGCACCTGTATTTTGTAATGGCAGTTTTTTTTTTTTTTTTTATAGAAAATGGGCTTACTCTTGACCTCGAGCTAGTCTTGAAGACAGAGATGAGGTCTACGATGGAGCGAGCTTGCCCAGAAGAAGCCTATTCACTCGCGACTTGAATATATTCGGGTTATATGAACTCGGGAACACAGACGCAGGCAGAGAATTCCACTCTTTAGCCGTGCGCATTATAAAAGATGTTTCAAAGCGCTTTGTGCGAATGTGCGGAATATCAACCAAGTATGGGTGATATCCTGCGGTGCGTCTGGACTCCCGATGGTAGAAGGGAGATGGTGGAATAAGCTCGTGGAGCTCTAGAGCACACTCTCCGAAGTACAATCTGTAGAAAACCGACAGACATGCAACTTTGCGACGGTGGGTCAGACTGTGAAACTTGGTTTTCACCAGCATCTCATCACCAACGAGCTTCTTGGCTCTGCGATCTATCGAGTCAAGTGCGGCTAGTTGGTATTTGGCTGAGCCATCCCAAAGGTGACAGCAATTCTCCATGCACGATCGGACTTGGGCTTTATATAAAACTAGAAGCTGTCCAGGAGTGAAGTAACGCCTCACCTTATTGAGGATACCCAACATTTTTGCCGCAGTTTGGGCTTTTGACTCAATGTTAGCGCCGAAGTTCAGGTTTGCACACAGCTTCATGCCAAGTAGCTCGAGGCTGTCGGTAACTGGTACAGTTGTACCTCGAAAAGTAGGAGCCAGATTGAACGGAATCCTTTTAGCGGTGAACAGACACGCCTGCGTTTTTAGTAGCGCCAGTTAGTAGGTAGGTACAAAGTAACATAAGTGACCAATACATTTTGTTTGGGAAGTCGTTTTTTTTTTATCTTTGTTAGCAAAGTCGTAGAACAAAAACTGTTGCTTTTGACCTCAGTAATAAAGTAATAATAAGTAGGCATACTCATATCAGGTCCAAAAAAATAACCTTTTATAGGGCTGGAAGGCTGTAGTCTCTGCCTAACCCGATAGGAAAGAGTTATGTATCAGTACGTATAATAAAATACCCGATATTTTTACCACGATCTAAAAATCTTGGGGCTAGATCTTATATCAACCATACCAAACAATATGATGAAAACAGTACTTTTCCACCAAAAAGCTCTATTTACGAGTATCAATAATATATGAACAACTTGAAATGTAGTTTTTAACACTTTTCATGTCATATCACTTAATATTCATCATAACATCCCATAAAACGTCCACTACAGGACCGAGAGCTCCCTCCAGATCTCCAGCAAAAACGCGTAGTACTTCGGATGGGATCTACCATAGTCACCACGCTTGTAAACGTTGCGGCTGGCGACCGCTGTTGTTGGTGACCGCAGTATGTAAAATAGTACGATACACAGAAAGATGCTGATGCCCATCCTTCGGTTCATAAGCCCTAAGTCGCCTTTTACGAAACCCATGGTTAGAGATGGATCACATATTATTTTGTTGTATTTAAGAGACCAAATTTTCTGTCCTCTGCCTATGACTTAACATCCTTATATATTATGACATGACATGACATGACCCTCTCTTTTATTTGGTCAAAATAAGAGCGTCTTGGTCTTCCTCTTCCACTACTGCGTGTCGTGTCGTATCATGTGTCCAATTCTTCTCCTTTCGATGGTTCTTAGCTTTCCCTTCCCTATAACTCTATGGTCTGCTTATTAATTTGTAACACAAAATATGTCCTGTTTTAGTGTAAGTAAGTTGAATGGTTCCGCTGGATTTAAGTTTACCACTTCTAGCGGTTAGAGAGATTAGCGTGCTTTGGAAAGCACGCTAAGCTGTTGGCCCTGGCTAATGTCATAGATTGTGATCGTTAAGCCATGTCAGAGGCCGTCGGGAGGCTTCAGAACTTTTAACAAAGGCATAAATAGACAGGTTCGCCATTTATCTGATCGGTCGGTGCCTATAGGTACAGCCAAGAGCACGCTAAGCTCATCACAGTGGACTTTATACTGTTCTTATTTATATAACAGTAAGAGCTAGACTAGCAATGCACGTATCAAACATGACTTACTTTTGACAGTATTTAGGTACTAGTTACTAAAGCGACTTTTGCGAAGAAAACAGCTTGTTATAATTAAGTATGAAAATTGACACATTGTCATATTTTGCATGGGAAATCAAATACTTCGTTCGGCTGCATTTAATTTTTTCTTAATGTTACTTGTTATTATAATTGGGCTTCGGGAGTGTAACGACCACATCTTTACGCCGTAGTATGGAGCTGTAGAAAAAAGCCTTGTCATGCTTGCCAAAGAGCTTAAATCGGTATTTACCGATACTCGAACGATAACACTACATTGTTACAAATAGGGCCGGACTGTGTTTGATTAGGAACAATATACGAATAACGAAATATAATAAAAAAAATATTGTCTTTATTTTCTCTCGAAAATCTTTATTAACTACTTCTGTAGGTGCAATATTATTAAGACTAATAAAACCTATATTTGGGAGACAGGAGCCTAAACTAGGTTTGACTTGTGTCATAGGTCTCCTGGATCCCACCCTCAGGGAACAGAAATAAATCGGAGAATATGAATATTAAAGAAAACCTTGACTTAAAATTTGAGATCACACAAAAACAATAGAAAATTAACTTTAAAGTTACTAGGTACTTTTCGCTTTAAACTCGCCTAAGTTTCGTATGTACCTATTTAGATAAATTCAAATTTATTCTATAAGTAGCTTCATACCAATAGAATACCTTTATAATTTTTTTTAAAGAATGTCACTCGTATAATAGAGTTCACGAAAAAGTGTGATGTTTTGTTCACATAATCATCACGACATCCCATGTTACAACCAACACCTCGCAGTTAACATAATCATCATGACATCCCATGAAACGTCCACTAAAGGACAGGGAACTCCCTCCAGAATTCCAGCTTTGATGACCGCAGTTTGTAAGATGATACCTTACACAGAAGAATGCTGCTGCCCATCCTCTGGTTCCTTAACCCTTAGTCGCCTCTTACGATACCTACGGGTAGAGATAGATGGGTTAGTACCTACTATTCTTTGCCGGCACCACACAGGGCGTTAACATAATATGGCTCTTATACTGTTGTAACCACAATTCACACAGAAAAACGTTATACACAATATCTTGTCAGAAATATCCAAATTTTAACACTTTTTACATGAATTTGAGGTTACTGCTTTTTTTACAAAACCTACATATTTTTTAATGCAAGTGACGCTCATACTGTGTATTTTATTTTTTCGTATCATATCCGAATTATCCCCATCACTATTTCTATTATATCCTAAACAAAGCGTGTCGCGACCTTCACCTCATTATACAGCTTTTTTACAGTTTCGTCATCAAAATCCGTTGAAACTATGAAGCTTTAGGCCGTATAGAGGCTATAGTAAGTAATCCTTATAACAATGGGTTTAATCAAGTGGACAGTGGTTAAACAGCGGGTAACTCATTGTTTTGTGTTGTGCAAATGATCTTTAGATATCTATTATCTTAATTATCTAGATTTTCAATCTTTTGACGTCATCTCATCATCATCGCGACAGTTTCCATGGTCCAGTGGTTAAAGCGATCCAGGTTCGAATCTCGGTAAGAACACTGTGAAACAAAATCACTTTGTTAGACCTTGCCCGTGTGTTGCCGGCAAAGAATGGTACCAACCCATCTCTACCCGTGGGTGTCGTAAAAGGCGACTAAGGATTAACGAACCAGAGGATGGGTAGCTGTGTTCTTCTGTGTATCGTATCATCTTATATATTCTGCAGTCACCAACAACCGCGGTCCATGGTGCCAGCCGTAACCTTAACAAGCGTGGTGACTATGGTACTTCCCCTCCACATTGTTTCAGCAAAAACTGGAATTTGGGTGGGAGGGGAGCTCCCATCCTGTAATGGACGTTTCATGGGATGTTAATAATATGCTGAGACTTTCCTAGTTTGGTTAGAAATTACAAGATGAATCTCCTATTTTCCAAAAAAAAACTATTTGATTTAGGCGGTACAGTCAAGATCACGTCAAAGTGAACACATTGTACACTTACCATTACCGTTGGAATTAGTCTAACTTTTGAGTTATCAAGCCATCAAAGCCCTCTGTATGATGGCTCGATAACTCAAAAGTTTAAAAATCGTTGCACAGAATCTGATGCATTGAAGGAAGGTAGAGTCTAGTGCACATCAAGCTTGACACATTGGTCTTTATACCGTTCTTATTTCTATAGACGAACGGGCTAGAGTCGCCCTGCGAGTGTCAAGCTTGACCCGTCGTTGACTGTACTAAGCCGTAGATAAAGTAAAATAACCTTTTACGGCAAGGCTAGCGCCGTTTTCAAAAATTACTTAGTTTTCGCGCGATCAGTATAGCCATCTTGTATTACGAGTATATAGCAAAGTTCTTCATTTTATTATTTCTGATACAAAAGATATTAGTATTTTTTCCTGTAGCCCAATAGGTTCCTTCACGTATTTAAAAAAAACCGGCCAAGTGCGAGTCGGACTCACTCACTGAGGGTTCCGTACCACCACATAAACATAATTGTATTAGTGGAAATTTCAGTAAGTTACTGTGCTAGATTTTTTGAGTCCGACACGCGCTTGACCAAATTTTATTATTTGTTGTTATTTTATAGCCTATGCCCTATAAACATACCAATTTTCAAGTTTGTAAGTGTTCCCGTTTTTAAATAGAACTAAAACAAAAATCGCCTCAGCAACCATCCAACTTGACCCCTCTCTTATATGAATGTTCTTGAAACGGGAGCTCACCACAATTGGTTACCATTAGTTGTGAGAAAAGTTGTAATATTTAATGATTTCAGACTTTTCCCATTATTTGTACTGTGAGACCTAGCTTCTTGCCGAATTTCATAATTTTAGGTCAACGGGAAGTACCCTGTAGGTTTTTCATTTTTGAATAAATGTATGGAGATGAGGACATAAAAAGCCATATCTTTTGATTGCGTCGTTGTAAAAAATTAAAATTTTCAGATCTTGTGTGGTTCATGGATCCTAATATATGGTATTAATTTCAACCTGATACCTTTACCCGTTCTTGAGATAAAGGGTCTTGACAGACAGACAGACAGACAGACAGACAGACAGACAGACAGACAGACAGACGGACAACAAAGTGATCCTATAAGGGTTCCGTTTTTTTCTTTTGAGGTACGGAACCCTAAAAATGTCGATGATAAGTATCATCTGGAACTCAGAGATTCTACTAATCAAAACAGACATCTTTTCTACGGAAAAAGAATTTCTCGAAATATTTTTTTACCACAACATGTGTTGATGACCATTTCCAGAAAAGAAAATATACATCCAATTTTTTTACTCTACTTTTTTAACTTAGAGAATCCCTAGACTTCAAGAGCTAAACGAATCAAAATTCACGATGTATTAATTGGCAATCGATAAAAATCATTAAATTGGAGTAGGGTCCTGTCGATTGAAAATTAGTTTTCAAGTACGTTCTTCCTGCGCTATTCTAAACGGTTTTGTATTCCAGCCATCCCTATTAATTTATTAATTAAATATTACGTAACTCAAAGTCCCAGTCAAAGTATTTTTCTTGTAAATAAGAAGAATCCTCGTAAATCACCAGTTTGGCTTATCAAATTACTTACCTTGGAAGTTTGGGTAACTCTGGCAAGAAAAACTATTTATATTTACCAGTGGTTCCGTATAATAAGTTTTACAAGTTTTTTTATTTCTTTTTTATGGCCGATGTGCTTACTTTAGAACGCGTTAGCGTAATATTATATATTCTTTGCTTTAGATCTCGATCAAGCCCTAAGGGCAGAGATGAGGTTGACAATGGAACGAGCTTGCCCAGTAGAAGCCTCTTCACTCGCAACTTGTATAGATTCGGGAACACAGACGCAGGCATAGAATTCCACTCCTTGCGCAGTATAAAATATGTTTCAAAGAGAAGAAGAGAATGTGTGAAATATCAATCAAGTTTGGGTAATACCCTGTGGGGCATCCCGGGCTCCCGATGGTAGAATAAGGATAACGGGATAAGCTCTTGGGCACACTCTCGCAGATACAACCTGTAAAAGACATGCAATACAGTAGTAGTGTAAGACAGTATACTTTCCGCAGCACGCTAACGCCCTGGGACTCAATTCTTGAAAATCACCGGGTGATAAAATATCACTTTGGAGACTTTAAAAATTCACATTTGTCTTGATAAACTGTTGAAACGTAAATCAGAATACATAAATATTACCAAACAAGGACTGCTTTATATTTTACAAATATCAATCTTCACTTTTGAAATGAAAAATCTGACATTTTGAATCTTTGAGTAATATTTTATCAACCGGTGATTTTCAAGAATTAAGTCCCTGTTTGTCATACCGTAACACTTAAAATAAAGAAACAACCTCTAATACGGTTACCGTACGTCCAGATTTATTAGCATTCCTTTCAGACTTTGTCCAGTTTTATAAAAGCTAGCTATATATAAAACAAATTAAACAAAAACGTAAGACATTTGTAGCCTATATTTCGTCCACGTTTAAAATGCAGCAAGTCAGGGTGAAGGTGTATTCACAATGGAGTCAAAATGCAAAAAAAAAATCTAGTTTTTCTTTTTGTTTCCTTTTTTAGGTAACACACAAAGGAAACAACCGCTTCTTTCTAAGGTGTGCCTTCAGTTAGTCATTATGCATATGACTTTATAACTTTATGCGACCTGGCTTGGTTACCAGCAGCGGCGGAAAGCGATGACTTACTGATTTTAAGATGGAAGACTTATAGTAACATAATTTACTATTTACCCCAGAACAATATAATATACTAATGGTTTCTTAAGCCACGATCACACCTAGCTGAATTCAAAGACTAATTCGACGTACATTGCTGGGAGGTAAGGTTATGTCAATTGCAATATCCTTACTTCAACGAGCAATGTATGCCGAATTAGTCTTTGAACTCAACTAGGTGTGATCGTGGCTTTGTACACCTCAACAACATCATAGATTGTTGATTTATTGCGTTATGGGTTGTATCTAGCAAGTCATCGTTAAACAGTCAAATGATAATAAAAGGATAAGCCGGCTAACTGACTGTATATCAAAACGTAACATCAAAATATATTCATCTCTTATTATCTGTGTGTTTGCTTAGTTATCACGTAGACACTGTCAGGCATTTTCACTTTAATGTCGTCAATAAATTTTGAATAACATTGAATAATGTGGTATAGTGGTATTAATGTCTCTCATAACTTGTTTGTTTACCCGTTCCTATCTTTTACACACACACATTTACAGTTTTACTTTACTCTATAGACGTTTTTACTACTCACTCATATCAACACATTTAGATTTTTTTTTATTGATTTTAAAGAAAAAAAATTACTCGAAAATAAGTTTTCGCCTTCTCATACAAAAAGCGTCGATCACGTGACCACTTTAATATGGGGAGACGAAAAATTTTTTTCTACAGGCAAATAGTAGATTTTACAAAAAGTGCACAAAACGAACCAGTTTCCCGAGACTTAGCAGCCCGAGCCGAAGGCGAGGGCTGATAGTAATGTCGAGGATAAAATGGTTTTGTGGACGAGTTATAAACTCTGATTTTTCTTTGATTGCGAGGAAATAAAACGAAAAAGTACTCTCTAAATGTAACTGAAGAATGAGTTGTTCTGCTTTAGTGAAGAATATGTTTAAGCGCGCGCGGCGCGGAGGGGGTGCCGTAGGCCCGCGCGCAACCACCGCGATTACTTTTTTGCCCTAGTGCACAAAATTCGACTTTGTGCAGCCTATATCCTGCACAAAGAAGCACTTTCAGAGCATGAGAAGTGAAAAATATTTTTTTCGTCATGGTGGATCCCGCGCGGCTGTCGTCGGCGATCGTCGACGGTCGTCGCGTTACCTTGTCGCTGGTCTGTAAGAGCCCATGTAGCTTGCATAAATAAACTTATTTGAGACTATTAGCAAGACGTAAAAATGTTAATACCACGAAATTCCCTCTTTAATAACTTTATCTTAAGGTCCCATCAAAGTCCCCCGCTGGACAAATGGCACTCTCCAGGTTTTAGAGCAGAAAGGCGTGGTTGCATATTTTTAGGGTGTCATCAAGCTTGCTCAGCGTTGCGGCTGGGATACTGGACCGTGGTTGTTGGCGACGGCAGTATGCTGGTATAAGGACGCTGCCGCCCATCCTCCGATCGAAGATCCCTCATTCGCCTTTAAGACGCCCACAGGCAAAGACGAGCTGTATTATTCTTAGCCGTAATCAGCCGAGACAAACTTTGCTTTTAGCAAAAGCAAGCCTGGACGACGACGTAAAGAAAGCAATCATTCATTTTACAAAATCTCTTTTATTTCATTTTGTTCAAAATCTAAGTAATGGATAAAGACATGTCGTAAGCGTAGGCGTAAGACCCCGCCTACAGGTCCCTAAATCCCCGAACTTGACCTTCTGAGCCCTGTAAAGATCGTGTTTTTCTGTACTTGGCAGTGGGTAGAGATCACGAGGGGATGTTGGGTGTCCAACTTGTTTACGTAGACAAAATAATACCACACAAGGTTATTTTGCATTTTAGTATTGTATTGTATCTAAATAAGTAGTGTAAACAAGCTTTTGGATAGTAGCAAACTTTAATATTTATATTATTATACCTACTCTGTTATTATATATATATATATATATATTTATTTATTTTTTTATTTATAACATATACAGTCATATGTGAAATGTAGTTACAAACAAAAAATACATAAAAGTAGACCTGGAGGTTCATGTAGGAATATAATAACGGAAGACATTTTTTTAACATTGCTATATATTGATTTTTATATACTCTATGTTATTTTTCTAGACAGGAGACCTATCTAAATTGATTTTTCGTCCCCTGTACACAAAATTTTATCGATATCGTTACAGCCGCTTTCGAGAAACCACACAAACTTTGCGCCCCGGTAAAAGTGTAATTAGCATTAATCGACTAAAATATTAGAAAAGATATTACAATTAAACAAACAAATGAATGACAACAAGGTTAAAATAAATTAAATTAAACTTCTTTATTAAAAAAACTTGACAGTGATTTGAGAACCCTGTCTCCCAACTGTACATTCCACCGTGTACATAACTAAAAGAAAAAAGCTATAAGAAAACTTAAATGAAATGAAAGGTTTGAACGTTAGTGATTTATATAGTAATTTTTTGCTAACTTTTGCCTTATACACTTAAGCACAATTCCAAGCAAAAGTTTATTATTTATCTCACAATTAGCACTTACTTCGCAATAACGTTAATCAAAAACAGGTCAAAGCGTAAAGGGCGTAACTCACAGTATGTCATAAACAACTTCATCACTTTAATTAGTTGGAATGAATTTGACGTTTTTTTTTGCCAACAACAGTAATAGAATATTAAATTCCGTAGAATTAAAAAAGGAGTAAACTTTCTATAAGTTCTTGCATTTTTCCCCCGGAATATTGCCCTAAAAGGACCTTACCTATTCATCAAAGCTCTCATAATATATTTAAAACATAGAAGACATAAACATAGAAGAAAAGGAAAAAGATGTTCAAAGTCATGTTGTATGACTTATAATAGCCCAAAAATAAAGTTTTCTAGAACTTCTTAATTCTTCATACAAAATTTTGAATAAAGATTTGCAAGGATTCGAATATTTTTTGTTGCATGGATAATTCGCAAATTTATTGGCGCATATACCAAGATGACACTATTCGATAAAATTAATAATGCTTAAGTAGCCATAAGGTTACCTCTTAAACACGTAATTTAACATAATAATGTTCTTGCCCACTGCTCATAAATCTTCGTTCTTAATCATTGAGTACTTAATTTTTAGAGAGGGAAATCATTTTATTTAACAACAAGTTACTCTTTTCGGACTACAATCATTGACAAATTTATTTTCATTGAATAATGCCCATTATTCTGTTTTATATACCTACAGCGTGATTATGTAATATCTGGCTATACTTGAGTATGGTATTTAGGACATGAAACTGAACATCTTTCCACTGGACAAGAAACATAGGTTGAAAAATGTAATTTTTTGGCTTCCCCATACAAACTTTGCGCCGTCAATACTAAAATTTGTATGGGACGACCAAAAAAATCACATTTGACGACCTATGTTTCATGGGGAAAGTTGTTCAGTTTCATGTCCTAAGTACCATACTCAAGTATAGTCAGACATTACATAATCACGCTGTATATATATTTTTTTTAAATCTGATTTTATGGGCTAAATCCCCAATGTTATATTTAATCTAGTTTTATAGTTATATTCAATTATTTTTGTACACATAGGAACACTCATTTACCACTTTGGTTGAGCTAATTTGATCATCGTATATAATTTCACTCTGCAGACTTCGTACTTAATGTTCTCAAAACTTAACGATTTACATTAATGATTTCAATATTCCTTTAAGATGTTAAATCACTAAATACCACCCAGACAGGACGTTGTACTTGACACTTTAATTGTTGATGGCAAGATAAAAAAATCTTGCATGATTTCAGTGCATTCAATTTAAAATTTTAATTATACACTTTGTTAGTCAAATTGGACGAACGACAAAGTAAACAAATACTCGTAAGACCAACAATTCAATTTGCTTTAAAAAAATAAAAATATGTATTTGATGTAGGCTGTGTCAAAGAAACAAGTTATCAAAATAATAAAATGCGTCTTATTTTTATCATGCCAATTGTAAGGTCGACGGCCAACGCAATATTGTTTAGATTTTACATTTACCAGTCTGTTTTTTTACTAATGTTGTTAAATGGTATGTATGTATATACATACATACAATACGTACCTAAGGTTTTCTATAGATGTCTTGGGGCTTCTTAGTAGTTTAATTTACTCTCACCGCTGACGTCAATAATTGGTAAATTCAATTACCTTTTTTTTTCGAAAACCAATTAAAACTGCCTGATGAATGATGAAAAAAATTAAAATACGAGAAGGAATGCAAAAGGGCGTAAACAATAAAATTATAATTTTGCGCAAGTATTTTACAAAATTTTACAGAACGAGACTTTTTTGGACAATAATGATGACGTGAGCTAATGCCTTGACCACGTACATTAATTGATGAATTCCGGCCGACTTAAAAATTATCTTAAATTTCGCTTTTTTTTATTGCGATAAATTGCAACAAGTAGAAGGCCAAGAATTTATTCAGTTCAAAAATATCCTCTTTAATGCTTATTTATTTCTATATAAACCAACAAAATTGTGTACTTACTACTTATTATTTTAATGTGATACCTTAAGGCTACTGAATAATGAGCAGTAATTGATGATTATTAATCAAAATTACCTCATTCTGAGGGTGCCGTAATTGTAAGGTAAACATTGTTATTTTTTATTCTCACTTTTTCGTCGAAAATGTGGCCAAATTAACAGTTTGCTACCTCCCACGTACCATCCACCTACGTGTCTGTACACATGAAATACCAGACTTAACACTTATATTTTCTACAAAAAGGTAAATGTCAAGATATTTCTTTTCAATTATTAAGAAGTTTCATATGTATGAAAATTGGGAAAAATGTCATTATTTTTCTAAATTTTGTTATGCATCTATCATAGTCTGCTGAACCTTATTTTTAATAATGTTTTTTGTTGATACACTTGATTTCTTTACTACTACAAACATTGTTCTTCAACATACCTATTTATTTAACTCAATAATTTTGTTTTCGTCTACTTTTCATTCTCTTGTAAAGATTATGCACTGGTTTGTTACTAAATGATAATTCATTTTGATACAGCTGTGTGCACCTCAATTACAATACATCGATATGTTATAAATCAGAATAATGCACACTTGTCATTCTAGTAGTCTATTTCTCCTTGACAAACTCCTTGTAATTAATTTTAGTTGCATAAATCACCTGATCACAATCCAAACTCCTTTCTTCTAAAATTTTCCACATGTTGACATGCCTAGATGTTGTATCTGTTTACCCGTCGCCCTCATTAACTGCACTCGACATTACATTTATGTCAATGTCGAACCACCGGAAAGCAGTAATGACACCTGTCATTATTGGACAGTGTTGGCGCCAAAAAAGAACTATTTTCGTCAGTCAATGGTAACAAATTGGCAGTTCTTGTTCAATATTAGGGTTCCGTTGAAATAAAGTTATGGAGATATGGTTTTTTGTCAGAACAAACTATTGAATGAAAATAAAAGATAATATTACTATAATTTTGTTGTTGTAGTTTGTACAAATTCTTTGTAAATAAAAATGAAATATATTTTAAATTGTCTTCCTTCAATTTTATTATGATACAAGTATCGACACTCTAAGTTCTAAATGAATTTTGTCTTATTACTTTTTCACAGATAAGGTTAAAAATTTCAATTAAAATAATTCATCATAACATCCCTTGAAAATTTCAACTACAGGACAGGGAGCTCCTTCCAAAATTCCATCTTTTGCTGGATGGAACAATGTGGGGGGGAAGTACCACAGTCACAACGCTTGTTGGCTCCATGGACCGCATTTCTTGGTGACTGCAGAATGTAAGATGATACGATACACAGAAGCATGCTGCTGCCCATCCTTTGGTTCATTAACTCTTAGTCGCCTCTTACGACACCTACGGGTAGAGATGGGTTGGTACTATTCTTTGCTGGCACCACACGAACGAAAAATTATTTAAAAAATATTTTTTTTATTACAGTTATTAACAAGAACTAAACTTTAAATACGGAACCTTCCGTGTCATATTTAATATGTTATTGTGTGTGTGCTGATTTAATTACATGATTGATTAAAAACTTCATTGATACTTTCCAAAACCGAAAATTGGTGTTGATGAATATCAGCGTTTAAGAAGAAATTAAAAAATATTTATGTCTATAAAAAGGCTATAATAGTAGTATAATTTAAAGGATATCTCAATTATTGCTTTATAAGGAAAACCAGATGTAATTATGATATTTAACTTAAGAGCCGCTACTGGAATATTTCAAGACGTTTTTGGCTTCAATAACATCAAGTTTTATTCAGAACATTCTATCGCACAAACAACTATCTTGTCTTATTGGCTCGTTCTATTCTCTGTTATCGTGTGGACATTATAAAGCTGGTGGCCAGCCTAAATAATGAATCATGTTTATATAATTTTAAGCCCCCAAATTCAGCTTCACGATCGATGCTTTCAGATGCTCTTGATGTAACACTGCAATGTCTGCTGCTGCACTGTCTGGGACTGGGTAAAAATGATCTATACAAATAACAACAATAATCTGTATAACTGGATAAATAAAGCTTCACCAGCAAATAAAGTTAAAAATTTAGAAGGTAAAATCTGGTAAGACTGGAAAGAGAGTAAAATAAAGATAAATGTTGGATAAAATTGGAGTTTTGAGAGAGGGCGAGCGATAAAGCATACAAACCACGAAAAGAAGCAGCACGTTGATCTCACGAGTTCGTTCCGCTACAATGCTATTATATTCTGTAGTGCTACTAGCGGTCATTTCTCCATGAACCAAACAAGGATCATCAATTATTGCTTGCCCTTTTCCCAATTTGTTTGGGGTTGGCGCAACGTGTCATTACGGTAGTTTTCAGCCTATTCAAATGAGCAACTCTTTATTGAACGTCAATGAAAATAACCTGGACCGAAAAGAAGACCAACGATGGAGTGCTGAGTATGGTTGGAGAGAAGCGAACCTTGTTGGGAACTATCACCAACCGAAGAGGAAAGATGATTGGACACCTGGTGCTACATGACAACTTCTTTAAAACCATCTTGGAGCGGAAGATAGAGGGCAAGAGAAGACGGGGAAGACCAAGACGAGCGAACATTGACCAAGTCAAGGAAATAGCTGAGGTCGTGTCGTACCGGGAAGTCAAGGACCTGACACAAAACCGCACAAAGTGGCGATTACTCCACAGACGAGAGCCCTGCTCTTAAATTTGAAGAGAATGCAGAAATGTCCCATATAGATTGTAGTAGGAAATTTCAACGTCATAATTTTTCGGTATAGTTTACGAACTCTTTACTATCAAATTCATAATAAACACTAAACGTACATAAGTTAGCTTCACATCAATTGATGAAACAGTATTTTATTTTATTCTTGGCGCAGGAAACATCCCTAATTGCTTGCGTCCTTCATTTTCAGCCGGCATATCAATGTTCCCTACTTTCTTTTTCATTTAGTTTATCACACTGTCCATCCTAGTCCATCCACCTTTCCATTGGCCTTCTTAAACTTCTTAGTTCTGTCCAGTCTCATAAGGGTACATTCCACCAGCAAAAACTAGACACCTGGACACTAACTGCAGTGACCTACCACCTGGAATTCACTTAGCCGTCTGCATACACGGTTTGGCCACTGCAGAAAAAACATGGTGAGATGGGGAGTTATAAAACAGCTGCTCAAGCAATGTGAGACTGTGAGTATAGAACTCCATCTCAAAACATAGCGCCTTTGGTCTTTTGTCTTCTGTGCACCTCAGCTTGCACTAACGAGGCACAATGTGAGGCATGAAATAATACCACAGTAGTAGCCAAATTCTCGGAACTGATTATTTTACTAGTCTGGTATTTTGACCATTGAAACGAAAAAGAACACCAGTATTTACATTACATAACATTCACAAACTACGCCTCGTGAGCCATAACTGCAATAGTATCAATAAAATTTAAAATATCGTTGCAATAATGACATTCGCATCGGCATAATCTGGTGATTCTTCATGCATTGCCCTTTTTATGCATAACTCTTGTAAAATAAAGTTTTGCAAAATACTGCATGAATGAATTATGAATTGAAAAATGTACCACCAGATGCTATAAAAATTACAGTGGGATTCTATAACAGTATGGAGACTTAACTTTTGACCTAATATTATTATATGCGGTGTCAATATAAAAAAATGCAGTAATTTCTTTTAAAAAAATATAAACAAAAACCCATTTGCATCATTTGCTTATGTTCTCCCATATAGTAATCCCTTATATAATAATTATTATACTGTATAATAATTAATTTATACAACGTGAATTTTCATTGGTTTCGCTTATGAAATCAATTCATTTTCCAAAGACAAAAAAAAAAATTCTCAAAGAAAATTTTTGACTTTCCGAACTTAAATAATCACGTGATCGACCCATTGAGCATGGGAGTCAAAAAATTATGAGTGAATTAATTCCCAATTCAACCACTCTTTTGTCAAGTCCTTCTCTACAAGTACCACGACCAGTTTACCTACTGATACAAAATAACTGTACGTTTTTCATATGATGATAACGATGTAAAGGCCGCCGCGCATTATCAGTTATAATTTGTAATGACAGGATTGGTAATGGAACAAAATGACAGTGTCAAGGCTTGCCCTCTAGATATTTTGAGTGCTTCTGATTCTGAGTATTTTAAATGCTCATCTCTGATTAACCTTTTCAAAAATTACATAAATTAATAAATTATATCTGACATCGACGTTTTTGGGTTGCTATGATGGTGACTAACTGAATCTTGATCTACAGACGGCATCTTAATTAATTAAAAATTCAGTTTACTATTGATGATATTTTCTGGTAAAATATAGCTATTATATATTTTTTATAAAACAAAGTATTGTATGATGAAATTTTTATTTCAAGCATTTCAGCAGTAAGGAAGATGGTGGTGATGTAATTAATTTTTTATAGTAAACTTCAAAGATTCTAACTTTAAAGTAATAAGGTAGGAGTAGATAAAAATACAGAAAACAAACACTTTATATAATTTTCTACATCAAACAATTTTAAATTTCAGTTATGTTTAACTGTTATTGTTATTCACCATATATAAAGATGCTTTAAAAACGCCTGCCGTTCTGAAGTTCACCGATCCCTTTTTTGAGTACACCGATTCCAAAAAGCCATTAATTGGCTTTTACAACAAATTAAATCTAATTGCAGAAAATTCTTCCATTTACAAACAAATTCGGTCCATTCACATTGAAACCAAAACAATCGATCATACAATCAAATTAATTTAGTAAGTTACCAACTTTCACAGAAGCTTAACGAATTTGAGTGGTACGCACTCTGCAATCTAATTTTCATTTTAATCTTATTTGCTTACGAAAGGTTCTTTCATTGGTTTTCCGAGGTTTTCAGTATCCTCTAATTTATTTTTAATAGTTAGTGAATTATTGAAAAATAAGTCCTTTATAGACATCAAGCTGTGTGTTTGGTAAGCAATGTTTTTGATAGCCTATGCCACATTAGATCAATATGATAATGAAATGAAATTATTTATTTGCAATGAATGCAAATAATAAGATGTCATGTAAGCTGTTTTGAAGTCCTGTACATTTTGGTTATAATAAATCATGCAAAAATTTACAAATTAAAAGCTAAAACTATAGCTAGATAGCAGAAGACATACTTTTTAAATTATATTTATTGCTGCCTGGCTTTCCTTTTATCATTATTATCATCGTATTTTTTATTTCGTAATCTACCATATTGTCACATTTTATTTTAAATTATCATTTGTTTTGGAGATACTGGCAGCCTGGAGTTCATGACAGCCTGAAACGAATGGTACCCTTATTTTAGGTAAATTCTCTACAATTTTAATTCTTCATTTGTTATGAAAGTAAAATATTTGTTTCTTTCATAACCAGGTTTAATTCGCCACTATAGCTAATACCTGAACGACAATATGATATCTAAACTTTTAGAATTTTCATCCAACATTTACGATATTCACATAGTAAAGTTAGTTATGTAAGATTCTTAAACATCAATTTCAGCGGCTCATACATAAACATGTATGTTGATATAGCCTTGATTTATGATCCGTTTAAGAACCTTGATGTTGCAAATATGAAATTGGGGTACATTCTGTAAAGGTACTCAACATGTTGAAAAACCAATTTAATGACACTTACGCCCTTTTAGTCATTTTGTTTAAGATAAGGCATAAAAATTTGAATTGCTGTTTCTCGTTGAATTAATTATCAAGTCAACAACAAATAATAGGTAATTTAGTCTTAGAGCTTCAATAGTTTTCAAATCATCTTGCAAATAACTGTACCTTTATCTTCTTTTTTAAAGTTTTTTATTTGGTGTGTAAAAATAATTTGTAAGCTACATGCTTCGTCAAAATAAAATAATTGCATAGACGTTTATCGCAAAAACTATCAGACTAAGACTACAGAAACAATTTGAGATAATTTGAATTTTAAATGATTTTGCAAATTTATAAGCTTTGTCAAACATCTGCTCCATCTATTGAATTATCAAAATTGCTTTGTTTTAAAAGTTTTGCTTTTAGATATTAAAAACGCTTGTTAACTTTTGCGATTGCAACTATGAATATCAAACTGTTAAATTATTATATTAGTTTTTTTTTTGTGTAAATTCACATTGACCTTTCTCATTCAAAAGGTATGCATGAATAGAAACCCTTTTTTTTTCAAATAAAACGAGATCAAAGCACATTTATTTAATCGTATGGCGAATTAAATTTGTTGTAGGAACATCCAGACCACGTAACCACTCAATATAAGGAGTTGTGAAGTTTTTGCTCATTTTTACTTGTTATAATTGCACCTGGCATGTCCTGTGCAGAGTCTATTGAGACGGCACCAGTGATTTCTCTGCAGTGAGACCCCTTTCGTTTTTTGAGTAGGATCTGGGGGGGGGGGGGGTGATGCGATTGCCAGTAGTCGCCTCTAAGGATTGGATCAGAAAGCCATCAGCTACCAGTGTTTGCTCGTTGGTCGGCATGATTTTAGATGCTGCACTTCTGTAAACTCCCGGTGGGCAGCAAACATCACGATGGGCTGTTATATTTTCGGCTTCCTGTATGAGTGCGTGATATGGCTTCCTGTGTAAGTGGGTTGGGCCAATGTGATTCAGCACAGGCAGCCAGTGGGAAGCCGTGGTTCGAGATGATGGGAATTTTTTTTTAAATTTTATTAGTATCTAAAATTTACGTCAATCACAAAATTTTTTATTAACTCCGCATACTAAGCTAAAATCAACTAACTTTACTTACAGCACTTTTGTCAAAAATTCAACTTAAGAAGTAATTTGAATTTTATCTTTACAATAATATTATTTTTATTTTTGCTTTTTCAGTAATGTCTAAGAAAAGTCAAAGTAAAAATTGAAATAAGAAAGTTATTATTATAATTTTTTCCACTATCATCTTTTTTGTCTTGGTATTATTGTCAACTTGACCCGAACCTACATTGGACAAAATTCCTGGTTTGCAGGCTATGACAAAAACATGCATTAAAAGTAACGATATTATGAGATTCGGGTCATGATGACGTCATGAGGGACGATTGACGGACCCATGGAAGGACAAAAACACCATGAGAGCACGATGACATAAACTAGTCGGTCAGAAACAGTGAATGTGATTCGCAAAGTTAGGGATTATGGGGATTATGTAATATCATTGGAATGATTATTTTTGGTAGAATGGATTTTCTCATTAGCAGTAAACTTGCCTACAACTTCGATTTACCCTTTTTATGACATATTTTCCTACAAGATCTGAACATTGAAGTTATACCACATTCGCATTTGGTCCGCATTTATTGTTTGTTAGTTAAAGTATATTTTTTACTTAACTTTTGTTATCTTTTTTGAAATTAATCTGAAAAAACTTGTCTTGAAAGAACCTGAAAAAACTTGACTTTTCATACTAATTTGACGGAAGAGCAAATTTTACCTATGTATGGAGAGTTTTGATTTGAGAATTTTCAAAACTTGGAGAGCAAAAGTTGTTGCGTTTAGCCCCCAAGATAAGCCTTGAATTCACTTAACTCTGTGGGTGTCATTGAGAGAAGTTTCGCTAGCACGAGGAAAAAAACCACGCTTGCGTAACCCTATCCCAGGTGACGATAACTAGTAAAAACCTGTTACACCGAATGACATTTTTCTTAACACGAGCAAGGAAAAAGGGCTAAAAAGTATCGCTTACTTATAATACTTATTACGGTGATAGTGAAATGTCTTAAAAATACCCTGTAAATAGTGAAGGAACTACAGCTACATATTAAACATACTCATATTAAACAACGTACTGTGTTATCCAAACCACAAAAATATAATTATTTTAGAGAACTTCCTAACCAAAGGAGAAGTCTTTCATAAGAAAAAATCCAGGCCTCTCTGACCTAGGATAAGAATACGAAAATATCTACTCGCAATAGCAAGTAATTTAGCACTGATGAATACTTATCAATTGGACGGCTCAAGGTAGACCGGGATCCGTGTTTGTTTCTCTCACTCAATGCATCCAGTGACACTTGATTTATACATGGTGTTTTATAAAAAAAAATTAATATTGTGTGGTTCTATTTTAGTGGCCACAGACCAGAAGTGCTGCCACTTTAAGAAATAAGTTTATGGCGTCACAAGGATTTTTTATTGGATAAAGTACTTTACTCTGTAAAAGAGTATATTAGTTTTATTAAATAAGTTTTGACATAGAAAGACATAAATATTTAATGTTAAAATCAAAGCAATTTTGTAATTCTATTGACATTTATATTTTGACATTTCCATTTTACAATTAATTATTTCAATACGTTTTTAGTATTGTTTATTATTTATTAGTTTACTATGACATTTACATTTATTTTGACATTGAATATTATTATTATTACTACGTTTCTTTTCTGTAGTTTTTGACATGGTTGTATTTTGTTTTATTATCTTTATGTTAAATTTTTGACGATCATATTATTCACTGACATTTGAACAATGTATATGTACTTTTGTATCTGATAATATGAAATAAATAAATCTAATCTAATCTAATCTAATCTAATCTATCAAAATATTTTCATCAGGATTACACGTTTGTTTTATACTTTAAACCTATCACAAATTTGCCTTTGTGTTGATAAAGTGCTAAAAGTGGCTGCTCTCTAAAGCGTTACATATAAATGTGAATGGTACAAATGTAGTCTAATTTGACCAGCTTGACCTGCTCTTGACTGCAGCACAGGTAGTATAAACACAAACAAATGAAACTTAGCTTGAGATTAAAGTCAACTTTTACATTATTAACTTTAAGTCCATCGATAAGATTAATTATTATTTTAAATATATATTTCCAACTATGTTCCTAGAGTAACATACAAAAATTATGTTCACTATTTCATTTGGACTTTATACTTGTAATGTCTCATATTGTTTATTTACTTTGAATGTAGTTCCTAACATAAAGATGACAATTAAGATGAACTTTATTTTTCTTCTTTGAAAAATATTTATATTTGATAAATAAATCAGGTAGCACACCTGCTCGTTTGCTCACTTGTACCACAAAAAAAATCTAAGAGCACTCTGTATAGGTACCTCATTGATCATTCCACTTGATAACAATCACTTAAGCCTACGACACTTACGCCCAAACTGACAGACGTAACATAAATATTTTAATTAAGCCATTTAATTAAAACTGACAATGGTTTTATTTACTTTGACAACTGTGACTGTAAATTGACGCTCCATTTGGCAAAAAAACTTGTCAATTATACTTAATTCATAGAAATTACGCAATGTGTAATTGAAGCCTTGTAACTATTATGTTTTGTAATTTTAAAATGTGTCAAGTCGGTTGCAAACATTGGATTAGTGTTAAATTTAGTTGATTATAGACTAGATTAGATGTTATTTAATTACTGTAATTCTATTTATTTTACTTTCTTTTTCAACATAACAGAACGAGTTGGCGATAGATTAAAGGGAGGTGTAACTTTAAAGTAGCTTTCTAAAACAAGTAGAGGTTTACTCACACATACCTCAATATTGATATGATTTTTTTCTATTATTCTTGATTTTTATGCACGAAAAGAAGAGAAAAGCCATTACAAACACAAATTTTTTTTATACAAGGAACTTTTCAATTTCGAAAAATTCATTTAAATCAACTTTGAATAGAGGCCATGTATAATATTAATTGAATATAATAATAACAACTAATGAATGAAACAAATGAATTGGTCTCCAATCACGTGGTTGTACGAAACGCCTCTAGAACGCCTTATCTTCGTAAATGAATGGAGATGTGCCGAAATGGCAGTTTAATCGAGACCCTATTCAAATGAGTCCCATTCGCAACAGGAATATAAATTCACCTACCTCCTTTAAAGTTTTACGTAATAAGGCTTAACTCAAATTAAAATAAGAAGGATTAAGTTCACGCCTAAAAGATTTCGTCTGGTTTTTGTAACAATAACAACCTTGACCATGAGAAATTAGCTCAAGTTCAGACATTAAACAGAAGACAATCCAAAAGCGATAGAAAGTTTGTAAAGTGCTGAAAGTGTATTTTACGACACTTCGCTTGACAGGCGTATGGCGTATCTTTCCCGTTTTTACGCATACCCTTTTCATCGTGTAGAGGCTTAATATCTTTATACATGGGCTGCTTTACGTCCATCCCTGAAACACTTTTCAAACACCCCAATTTTTTTGGATTACTGCGTCGTACAGAGATATAAAAGGCACTATTTCGTGGATTACGACCGCAGAGGACCCGAATAAAAATATCTCTCATCGCAAAGGGTTCAAGATACTCTTATGTTAGAGATATTGTTATCGTTTATAATATCTTAAAGTTCACGTGCAGGATGTAAGGTGGTCGTCCTTTGCATTGATAAGTTCAGTTCGCTGTATGGAACTACTTGTTTAAATCCCTTAACTCATTACAAGTTAAGAGCAAAATCCTTATTCTACAAGTAGAGATAGTGCCAAAAAATAAATACTCATTTCGTTTGAATCACAAAATAGCTACATTATCCTTACAAGAATATCTAAAACTTGCCAAAATGGCATCATAAACGACCTCGCCGAATCATATCACCCTCAAAACCTTGATACTCGTTCAAGGTTCTAGTCTTATCCATCTTATGTTAGCTTGAGGCTGGATATATTTGCATGCCTCTCACACCCAATGCCTTGTCTTCTTTTGGAGCAATCGAACCAGAAGAGTGGGTAGGTAATTAATTAAACAGTCTTTCGTTTTATTGAACATTGCAACCCTTGTTAAAACGTTGCTTCAAGAATTTCCAGTAACTACAAAGGATTAAAGCCTCTGGAAACGTTCGAAAATATACTAACCTCTTTTATCATTCTGTTTTTATTTATTGTTCTCGAATCAACGCCTTTTAAATCAAGAGTAATTTTTCCTGAGTCCAAGTAAAAAACATTCGAAAAGTAAAATGGCAGATCTTCACGACATAATGAAATGTTAATGAAATAGATAACCATTTGAAATAAATTTTCTCTTGTTTCAGATTCCTCGCAATATGGTGGCCTCTGAAGTGTCAGATCACAAAGCGACGAGCTCGGATGATGATCGTCTTCATCTGGATCTTTGCCATTGTCGTAACCACGCCCTGGGTCTTCTTTTTCGACTTGGTTGTCGTGTTTGAAGATCGACCTCAAGTACGTCTCTGCCTCGATGTCTGGCCAAATCCAATCAGTGAAATCATCTACTTTGTGGTCGGTAACCTAATATTCTGCTACATCCTGCCCATGGTTCTTATCACAATGTGCTATATTCTCATCTGGATCAAAGTCTGGAGGAGATCTATTCCTACAGATACGCAAGATGCTCAGATGGAGCGAATGCAGCAGAAATCTAAAGTAAAGGTCGTGAAGATGCTCGTTGTAGTTGTCATCTTGTTCGTCCTATCTTGGTTCCCTTTATACCTCATCTTCGCGAGGATAAAACTAGGAGGACCGATTCAGAAATGGGAGGAAGATATATTCCCAGTTGCGACGCCTCTAGCACAATGGCTGGGAGCGTCAAACTCCTGTATAAATCCTATCTTATATGCCTTTTTTAATAAGAAATACAGAAAAGGTTTCGTTGCTATTATAAAGAGCAGAAAGTGCTGTGGGAGGCTAAGATACTATGAAACTATTGCTTTACAATCGTCGAGTACCTCAACGAGAAAATCATGGCATTATAATAACAATAACCATGCCTCGATCACGCGTCGTTCTCCTCCCATAGACAAGAACGCTGTGTCTTTTATATTCAACCACACAGGGGTTTAAAAAACTGGCTGGATCGAGCTGGTTTGAACTAGTTTCCACACAGCCGAAGATTGGCTGTTTCAAACGTCACTCAGCGTGAGCGCAGGCCCGGCGGGAGTGACTCAGCATATCGACACATGACAATTTTTACACTTAAATTACTTGTAAATTATTATTATTTTTCAGTTTGACAGTTTGATGTTGTCTTGTGCATAATTTAATAATAGCCATATAAAAAAACATCAATTTTGAGCTGGCAATGCATGTCTTTAGGTTTCTTACAGCTTTAGTTTTGTTTATATTGTTGGAAGAGTTGTGTTTTAAAAAGTGGCTATTTTGTGAATAAGGCAGTTACTTAAATGCCCATTTTCCTTTAAAATAATAATGTTTTATTCCTGACTTACAATAAATAATAACTAAAAACTTTGCCAGCTTGTATTTGATGATCGTTCAATCAATAATATAACGTGGACATAATCAGTGAATGTTTTTAGAAATAACTTTTATACGTAAGTCGGTTAAATATTGTAAAAATATTTTATTTTTTCACTGATTGTAATAATATTTGATAGCGGAGCGAAGCGCACATTGAGCACAAAGTCATGTATGGGAGAATATTTAAACAAACGTTAACGAATTCTTAAGGTTTTATTTTTTAACCATATTAAATTATGCCTTTACACTCTATTTATATGAAACATTTGATTTATGAGCTTTTTTTCGTTTTGTTTTATAATTTTATTTGAAAACAATAAAATTAATTGCCACGTTCATGTCGTCTCATATATCGTCGTCACATAATAAATTATTATACAACGTGAGTTCTTAGTTATTTTGCTCCTCAAGCCCAGTGACTCAAGTAATGAAAACATGGAACTATTTAGGCCGATTAAAACGAAATAACGAAGTAACTAGTGAAAGATGCAAGTGAAGTGTATGTTGGCCTTTACTGAAGTGTAAATCAGTCATACGATTTTTTTTTTTGGTATATTATCGGTGTGTATTTATTGAAGTGAACTTGTCGAGAAACGATTGCTTTCTTCAATAGGGATGCTCTGCGCGCCTACTATGTTGTGAAATAATTTCTAAACTGTACTTTGTTTTTTGGTAGCCTTTATAAATATAACGATGAAATAAAAATCATTATCTTGTTGGTGAACTGTGAAATGATATTATGATTAACTGATCTCCTTTCCTAAAAATTGGCCTTAAAGAGTTATACAAGGTAGAGATTTATGGAAAGCATGGAGGTATTCGATCAGATCATCTAATGCAGCTATTATGATAAGATAAGTAAAAAACACTTAATTTTAGATGGGTAAACAATACTTTTTTGTTATACGTTTTAATCGGATAAGTTATTTCCATTAGTCGAGTTACTGGATTTAGGGAACAAAACCACTAAAATTTAATGTATATTTTATTATCTATCGAATTTATAAAAATAAAGGAAAAATAACAAAAAATACAAACAGAAATACGAGTATAATTACAGTACAAACAAAAATTTGTAGTTCATAAGCTTTTTTAAATTTTATTATGATATTGATACTAAGTGATGTTCACCGAGTACGAATATTTAAGATCTTTCAAGTTAAATAAATGTTATATGATAAATAAACCATCTATATACCTAATTATTTCATTTAGAAAATTATGTTTGTAGTTAGTGTCATTTATATAGATGTTATGTTGGAAAATATTTGCTTTATTATATACTAATACGTTGTTTTTATACTATAATGTGGTAGATTTTTGTGTTTCCTGAATTCGATCCGCTATCTTAGTGCTTTGAACCTAGAAGGTACTGTTTGTTTGAATAAAATAATCATTAAATTAAGAATATTTTTAAAAATATATCAAAAAACGATCACAAATTAAACACCATACTACATTAAATTGGTTTTAAAAATAATTACGAACTACAAAGTGAAAATAATATTGAAATATACTACGCTATAGACTTGAAATTTGTTTCGTCAGTTTCAAATAATTGGGTAAATTTATGAAAAATTTGTCCGATTTAACAAAAAATTATAAATATATTTTGTTCAGCGAATCGAAGTGGCGAAGAAAAAGCACTTATAAGAAAACAGTATAAAAGAAAATATTTTGTACTTATAATAATATTTTGATCGTTTTTTGATACTCGTAAGGACTTATGCCTGCTGGCACAGGCTACAGCCGCTTAGAATGCACAAAATGTTAAGATTTGTAAATAAATATTACCAAATAAAAATATCCAAACTCTTGTGTGAGTCTGTAACTAAATGGCTCAACACTATATGGGAGAAAACTCTTGGTGATCCCATCATTACCTAACTTCAAATATAAATAAATTGTTACCTACTAACTCTCCTCGTATTTATGGATATAAATACATTCAAACATACATAAAACATTTATAAAATAACAAAAAAAAACAGATATGTATTTTTCTACTGAGTATAACTTCAAAAAGAGCAAAAATATTTTGTCAGCCAAGCTAATGGTAAAACGACGTAACTAGGCATTTAATGCTTTTAGGAAATACAAAATGTTAGATCCAATTTTTCACGTAGAATTTTTTACGGTGGTAGTTTTCAGTTGATTTTTCTATATTTAGTGCCAATGCTGAATTACATCTATTGCGAATTTTCGTATGTATTATAGTATTGTTTCTAAGGAGTGATTGAGTGAGCTATCAAAAGACAAAGTCGA
The DNA here is from genome assembly GCA_947532105.1 of Athrips mouffetella. Lineage (NCBI taxonomy): Eukaryota > Metazoa > Arthropoda > Insecta > Lepidoptera > Gelechiidae > Athrips > Athrips mouffetella. The sequence continues at coordinate 988,911 of OX383964.1, forward strand.
AGGTTGTAAGACTGAACCAGTCTCCTTCTGAAGGAATTTGTGATATAGAGAATGGATTTTCAATTCAGCTTTTTTCCTCTTTGTAGTCTTTACTCACTCACCTAACAACTGAACATTACTATCGAGACATTAATGTTTATTATATTGTTAAAAAATCATAATTTAATTTTCTTCATAGTGCTATAACATTATACAGATATTTATAAAATTTTATAATAAAATCTTAAATTACTCTGTATAATGTTATAGCACTATGAAGAAAATTAAATTATGATTTTTCACTTTTTCAGGGGTGACTGAACCAGTCTCCTTCTGAAGGAATTTGTGATATAGAGAATGGATTTTCAATTCAGCTTTTTTCCTCTTTGTAGTCTTTACTCACTCACCTAACAACTGAACATTACTATCGAGACATTAATGTTTATTATATTGTTAAAAAATCATAATTTAATTTTCTTCATAGTGCTATAACATTATACAGATATTTATAAAATTTTATAATAAAATCTTAAATTAAAACTCAGTTGTTATGTGTGTAGAGAGTGGAGACTCAAATGCTTAAAGCCTTATAAAGGAAGCTTGAACCATCCGCATTTTTTACATATTTATATTCGTACCTATATAATTTTACTGCGTTGTGAGTTTTATAGTAATACATAGTAATAAATTAAAAAAAATATGAATTATAGCTATAACATACCGCGACAATTTTTTTTTAATTAAAAATCGTCTTGTGTGAATCGAAATTAATATAGTATAGTTTAATGATAGATGAGGTTTTTTAGTGCTCGTATAACCTACGTGTCATTTATTTATAACAATCTTTTTTTACGCATTGCACAAATTTATTTATTCGAAAAAATCTAAATAAATATTTTGGTTAATTTATGCAATGTTTCTAAAGTTTTTTGTGTGATTGAACTTCATAAATGATGAAAATATGAAAAAAAAAATACAAAGAAATAAAGGGGATCCTATAGTGGGGTTGGTTATAGTAAAATAAAAACTCTATATTTATACATAATAAATTACAAGTTTTACTAGTACTGTAATAATATTATCACATTTATAAACAATTTTATTTGGAATAGAATAATAAGTAGAAATTCGAAGTTATTTTTGTTTTGCAAGATGCAGGTTTAATACCTTTTGAATTTTGAAACACTAAAATACTACAAGAATATAATTAACATGCAACTAAATACAGGGTGTAAGGGACAGGTTGGCAAATACTAAAAGGGCATGATCAGTCAACGTAACTGAACAACTTTCAGCGAACAAAACTTTCAGGAAATGAAAAAAAACATCGGCCTCTCCATACAAAATCGCAAACTTGATTGGACAGTTTGTATGGAGAAGCCGATTTCTTTTTTCATTTCCTGAAAGTTTTGTTCGGTGAAAGTTGTTCAGTTACGTTGACTGATCATGCCCTTTCAGTATTTGCCAACCTGTCCCTTACACCCTGTATATATTTTATCAAAAAAATACACATCTTTTTCTTCTAAAAAAAACTGAAACCTAATTTAAAATAAAAGGTATTATAATCATCTTGCAAGAGCATTTGTGTATAATAAGCTGTTTTTTTATTTGCCGTGTTTGGTGTCATAGGATAGTTACAATATTTAAAATAAATAATGATATTAAGGTAATAGTAATAATGATGTGAGACCTGATTTAACCAATATTGATGGTATTTTAAAAATGAATACAAAAAATTCTTCATGTAATCCAACTATGAAGTTATACATGGTGTAACTGGCATTTAATATTACTGTATTTATAATAAAATATTTAATAAAACTTTCAAGATAAAATATTGCCTTACACCTTGTATAAATGTTGTTTGATGTTACAACTGACTAGATTCCCTTGTAACATACGAGTATAAGATGTTAAGACGTATTGGCTTGTAGAATAGCTGCTCAATTCATGTAACAATTTACACACACCTCACAAAATTGAACAATAAATTAAAAAATCATTAGCAAAAATTTACTTGAAAAATAAATATGAGCCAAGAAATGAAATAAGAGCCACATAAACAATAAAAATGGCCAATTAAATAATCATTCTATTAATAAGAAAAATTTGCAACAAAATTGATAAATTTCATTTTCTTTTATTCTTAATGGGCTTGCTTTTGACAACGATCTAGTCTTGAAGACAGATTGAGAGCTTGCTCAGAAGAAGCCTATTCACTTACGACTTGAATATATTCAGGTTATATGAACTCTAGAACACAGACGCAGGTAGTGAATTCTACTCCATTGCTGTTACCACTATAAAAAGGTATTTCGAAGTACTTTGAGACAATGTGTGAAATTTCAACGAAGTGTGGATGATGATATCCTGCAGTTTATATGAAGCTAATTTGCGTCATATTTTTACTTGGTTTACAAATACAATGTGAATTTTTATTGGTTTCGCTTCCGAAACCCTGTGATTGTAGGTACTCATGAAAACGAGCAACGAGAAAAGACTCAGAATATTTTCTTCAATGTAGATTCTTTACAGAATACTTGTTAAATTTCATAGCAGGCAGAATAACATGCAAATAAAGCGAGTCTACACCATTTCAAATCGTGCAATGACAGCGTAAAGAACATGAATTTTTTTTTATACTTCTCATACAAAATAAGTATATCACGCGACCACTTTAGATGCAGAGGCAAAAAAAAATTTACGAGTAAATTTTTTTTTTCGGGAAAGCTGCTTGTTTTCAACAGTAGAATCGCTGGGCTTCGGATGAAAAACTTGAAAAATTTGTATACTTAGTAGTTTATAAACATCAGTTTAATTATTTTACTTTAAGTGTTGTTACTATTCTGTAATTAAATTTGTGTATGAACTTAAATTTTAATTTATATTTGGAACAAGGTGTATGTAAATCGTTATGTAAATACACTTTCTGATTGTTAGTGAACTCTGTAAAAATTGTATTATACATTTATATGAATAACTGATAGTAGTTTGATGTTTCAAGCAATGTTAGGTAATTTTTAGGAATTTTAACAAATTATAGTGAGCTTTTTAGAAAAAAAAGAAGGATTTAATTATGACATACATGACCGAAGTTTAAGTGAAAAATGTTTATGGATCAAAATTTCATTTCATACACAACAAATTATTGAAAAAGAAATATCTATGAACATTTATAAAGGGTCTTTTTGTAATAGTGCACAAAACTTTAGCAGGTTGCTTAGTCCATGATATTTATTAATAACTTTTTCATGGAAGATATTTTGAAATACAAAGAATCTTGAACATTATGTGCATCATGTATAGAAATTTCATAGTCTGCGTAATTTACTACAAATAAAATCATGAAAACTATTATTGAAAATCAAATAACTGGGTCTATTTTAGCCATATATCACTTGCGGAGTCAAATGTATATCATAATTAAATAACTTTGATTAAACATGCAATACTCAGACCAGACGAATTTGTACAAAACAAGTCCCGTTTCATATAAGGTGTTAATTTTTGATGACTTTGAAAAATTACGACTTCATATGTTTTACACCCTGACATATCAACTAGCCTGTTTCGACTTTCAGATAACTTTTTGAACTTTTCTATAGCAAACAGTAGATATGTTTTGGAAAAACAAAACCTAACTTTTGATTTGAAACTTCTTTCTGGTCTTATAGTTTAACTAAAATTAGTAATACACAAGGTTTTAAATACATTTGTGTTTTAGTTTATTATAGAGACTACGATTTTTGGAACATAGCAAAAAAAAATGCTGATTGATTTGTATGAAGAGAACATAAATATAAGTTAAAGTTGCTGTATCTAATCTAACATTCAAATGAAACCCTCATACGCAAATTCAAAACTCTGTGAATTATGTCTCTCAAAAAATATAAATATAAATTAAAAAATCATTATAATTTGAATCCTCAGAATTTATTTTTCAAAGAATAATACCATCTCTCTAACGCAAATTCTGCAAAATAAATAATTTTTATTATCAGAAGATGTTTTGTGTTTTCAATCAGTGGATAGCTTAACAATCCGTTTGGTTTGCGTAACAACCTGTATGCCCTGAGGTAATGTGTGCATTAAGTGATCCATATGTTCAATAATAATATGTTGCAATAACGTTCAGATACAGTAAAGAGCACGTGAAGCTTGACACATTGGACTTTGTAACGTTCTTATTTCAATAGCCGTAGAAGCTAAAGTCACAATGCAAGTGTCAAGCATGACCTGCTGTTGACTGTACCTTACAATAAAGCAGACACCCTGTACTTAAATAATAAACTAATTAAATAAATGTAAAAATTCAAGTAACTGAAATTTTATTCCAAATCTCTTGTCCTTTTGTGTCCACAAGTGGGCAAACAAAAAGTGGGTCACCTGGTGGTAAGTGGTCCTGGTGGGTTGTTAAGGACAGCATTCCAAAAACTGAAAGGACATTATAAGTCAACGACACTGAGAAATGAATTAAACGGCCTCTCAATACAAACTGTGTCATTATATCAGCCGAAAGACGTCCACTGCTGGACATAGGCATCCCCTAAAGATCTCCATGACGACCGGTCCTGCGCTAACCGTGTGCCTAATCAAGTTTTTTTTTTCATTTCCTGAAAGTTTTCAGTTTTGTTGACTGATCGCTTCCTTTCAGTTATCGGATAGCTTGTCCCTCACACCCTGTGTAAGATCTTGCCCACCCTGTGTTCTATAATACAAGGTGTAAGGAACAGCCTATCGAATACTGAAATGGCATGATCAGTACAATTAACTGAAAAACTTTCAGTTTATAAAACAAAAATAAAATATTCAATCACCTTCTCCATAGGACAAACTGTCCAATCAATCTCCAATTTTGTATGGAGAGGCCGAATATTTTTATCATTTCCTAAAAGTTTATTCAATGAAACATGTTCAGGAACGTCGTCTGGGCGTAGTGTCAGTAGTACCGTTGAGTTGTACCAATGTAAACCAATGTAAATAGTATAGTTCAATGGTACGGTCAACCGCTTGTCGGTAGAAACTTTTTCAACTCTATTACCTCGCCATAAGGTCCAAAAGTGTTTCTACCGATGTGCGCCCGTGTGTACTACTGACATTAAGCCGTTGTCTGATCATGCCCTTTAATTTTTCGGATAGCTGTCCCTTACACCCCAAATACAGAGAAAAATAAAGCAATACAATATAATAATTTAAACATGGAGCTAAGAATAGTACTGTTCTACTCATGAAACTAAAAATACAAAAAAATGCAACTTCCCATACAAAAAAGTATCGGTCACTTATATTAGATAATTGGCAGCAAAAAACAAAATCCTTTGTTCCGTGGGAAAAGTAATTCAGTATCATTTTATGGAGATATCGCAGTAATTTTCTTAACACCTGGGCCTGGAGACAAGTGGCTTTCTACAATCGCAAACGCTAGTAAAATAGAATGAAAACGTAAGGGATTGAAATTAGCTAACGAAATGTTGCATGACAGCTAACGTCAATCCCTTATATACATTTTTACCCACAGAACAACGATAGGACCACCCCGCCTGCGCGGTCACGGCCATAGAAGCGAAGAGGGTAAAAAAATTTGGTTCCTGACTTGGTATACTATATCCAATTTATGTAAGCGCTTATTTTGAGTGCACATCATAAACACATTCGTTGCTATAGAGACGCTGTCACTGGTTTTTTGCATCGTACTCCCTCGCAATAATGGTACTATGTTTATCGCACTCAAATGACGCTAGTACGGCAATAGCTTTCTCGTTGTTAACTAGTGGTCACCCATTCGGGTTGTGACCACAGCCATTGTTACTTAAACGGCCCATACAAAGCCCTGCCTGCAGGGCCCTTGCAGTGCGCACTGCCAATCGTACCGTGTGTTGTCTTGCAGGGCCGATGTAACGGCGTTTTTGTCGACCCTGCATTCCCACACAAAGCACGATTTGCAGTGGCACTGCAAAAAGGACCCTGCAGGCAGGGCTTTGTATGCGGCCCTTTAACATTCGTGATCTTAAGATAAAAGTTGTCACAGATTCACAGCTTATTCAAGAGCGTTTCTCTTCCTTAAGCATCGTACAGGGTGTCATCATCAGTCGTGTGGTTTCGGTCAGCATGACGTGTGGATTGCAAGGTCGATGACCAACCTCAGAAACCCTGGTGTCAGAGTTACATAATGACTACATCCGTAGATACTAGTCGGGTCCAACGGCTTAACGTGCCTCCCGAGGCACGAAATCATCTTCAAACTGGGGAGGTTGCACAAAGAGATTTTTGTTTGACAGTGTCCCCACCGAGAACCGAACCCAGAATCGAACGGATCGAGAGCCGAGCGCTCTAACCCCTAGAGCACGTGGGCTGTTACTTTCTGCAGGGTGTAAAAAGTTACGAAAATCCTTTTATCAATTGGTATATTAGAATATGGAACTAAATAACTTTCTCAAAGAAATAACGGTCGAAAACAAAATTTTGGTATTCCCATACAATTTCCTCCTCAAGATAAGTCCAAGTTTCAATTACACTAGTGAGCCCAATCAATTGAACGAGTGCAATAACCTCTACCAAAGAGCAAAGACAAAGAAACCCAGTGTTAATCCTTAGTTATCAGTCCGTGGTAAATAGTATAATAAATAATCCTGTTCGAACACCAGATGACGAGATAGGGATGGCAGAGAAAGGAGCAGCCATGACGCAATCCCATAAAACCATTCACGAATTGAAGCTACATGAAGCACAGGGCTGCCAACCGTAGAGAAAGAAAAAAAAAACCGGCCAAGTGCGAGTCGGACTCGCGCACTGAGGGTTCCGTACCACCACATAAACATAATTGTATTAGTTGAAATTTCAGTAAGTTAATGTGCTAGATTTTTTGAGTCCGACACGCGCTTGACCAAATTTTATTATTTGTTGTTATTTTATAGCTTATGCACTATAAACATACCAATTTTCAAGTTTGTAAGTGTTCCCGTTTTTAAAATAGAACTAAAACAAAAATCGCCTCAGCGACCATCCAACTTGACCCCTCTCTTATATGAATGTTCATGAAACGGGAGCTCACCACAAATGGTGTCCATTAGTTGTGAGAAAAGTTGAAATATTTAATGATTTCAGACTTTTCCCATTATTTGTACTGTGAGACCTAGCTTCTTGCCAAATTTCATAATTTTAGGTCAACGGGAAGTACCCTGTAGGTTTTGCATTTTTGAATTAATGTATGGAGATGAGGACATAAAATGCCATATCTTTTGATTGCGTCATTGTAAAAAATTTAAATTTTCAGATCTTGTGTGGTTCATAGATCCTAATATATGGTATTAATTTCAACCTGATACCTTTACCCGTTCGTGAGATAAAGGGTCTTGACAGACAGACAGACAGACAGACAGACAGACAGACAGACAGACAGACAGACAGACAGACAGACAGACAGACAGACAGACAGACGGACAACAAAGTGATCCTATAAGGGTTCCGTTTTTTTCTTTTGAGGTACGGAACCCTAAAAACAGAGTTTTGGATATCTTCCGTTTCACTCAAACAAGAAATAAGGAAAAATAGCTGATTTGCCGCAGAATTTTTATCCTTTCTGTTCCGTTTTTGGGGCTCCGTACCTCAAAAGAAAAAAAAGCGGAACCCTTATAAGATGACTTTGTTGTCTGTCTGTTTGTCTATCAAGACCTTTTTTCTAAGAAACGGGTAAAGATATTAAGTTGAAAATTTCAAAACGGCTCTTTAAGTCTATTTCATACATTTAATAACCTAACTAAAACCTACAGAGTACTTCCCGTTGACCTAGAATCATGAAATTTGGCAAGAAGCTAGTTCTTACAGAACAAGTAAAGGAAAAAGTCTAAAATCTACTCAAATATTACAACCTTTCTCACAATTGGGAACATGCATACATTTTTTTAGTCGCATTTATTAACAAAATATGAGAATACCGTAGTAGAGATGACAAAAAGTGAAATTAAAATTTAAATCGGCTAAGAAATACGGCTGATATAAGCATTTAAAACTACTAATTAGACAGAGAGATCCGACATGAATAGTGACGTCACAATTCACTACGGCCATATAAACTCCATATTAAATTTCGTTTTGCTAGAAAGAGACAGAAACAAATCTTCGATGGCTAAAAATAGTTTTACAAGACTGTTTATTAGGTACATGAATGAGAATAAATTTCAAAAATAAAAAAAAATCGTGCATGTTCCCTATTACTTATAACGCGGCAAAAAATTGTAGTTTATCATAATGGTGGGTAGGTACGGAACCATAAGCGCGACTCGCACCCAAATGCGATAAAAAAAATTGCTGTAAGTACTGTTACAGTTTTTAAATAAGTAACTGTAAAGCAATTCGAAGCAAATTTAAATTTAATGATCATACTTCAAAAATTAAAGCAATAAATATAATAATACTAGCTGTTGCCCGCGGCTTCGCTCGCGTGGACTTCGTATTTATTTTATTACCAGTTTTCCGAAGCAATGAGATATTTTCCCGTCATTTCGGGGTAATTTTAAACTAAGGAAAAACAGACCTCACCCTGCGCAAATCAATGAGTGTAATTCAAGATCCAGCAGAATTTTATATAATATACAGACGTTACTCATAAATTACTCAGAACAGAGGAACTTAGCAACAGTATCCTAACAAATGTAAAGAGAGAGATGAGAGACACCTTTCTTTTTCTTTCTTTCTTTCTTTATGTAATATTTCAAAACAGAGCCAATTCGCAGAAGTAATTGAAAAAAACTAAAACCCTCTCCCTCTCTCTCCCTCTCCCCCTTCCTCTCCCTCTCCCCCTCCCTCTCCCTCTCCCTCACCCCCTCACCTCTCTCCCTCCCTCTTCTCCTTCCCCTCCTTCTCCCTCTCCCTCTACCTGTACCTCTACCTCTCCACCTCTCTACCTCTCTACCTCTCTACCTCTCTACGTCTCTACCTCTCTATCTCTCTACGTCTCTACCTCTCTACGTCTCTACGTCTCTACGTCTCTACGTCTCTACGTCTCTACGTCTCTACGTCTCTACCTCTCTACCTCTCTACCTCTCTACCTTTCTACCTATCTACCTCTCTACCTCTCTGCCTCTCTGCCTCTCTACCTCTCTACGTCTCTACGTCTATACCTCTCTATCTCTCTACCTCTCTACCCTTCTACCTCTCTACCTCCTTACCTCTCTACCTCTCTACCCTTCTACCTCTCTACCTCTCTACCTCTCTACCTCTAACTCTCTACTTCTCTACCTCTACCCTTTACCTCTACCTCTCCCTATCCCTACCCCTAACGCCAATTTAACCGCTATCCTTAACATAGAAACGACACCCATATTGGTTTTTAGACATTCCAACCCTATTGCACCTCAACCCCATCCCCAGGGGATGATGATATTTCACGTTCACCACGTTGGATTTTTAAATTGTTGTAGCTTTCGTAATCAGTGACCCGATAAACCATACAAACGATACCCTTATTGGTTTTTAGACTTTTTCACCCCATTTTCCTTTTTAGGGGTTGAATTTGGAATGGAATTTCAATAACAGTGAAGTACTTTCCACAGAATTACAACCCTAATGCCTAAACAATAAATTTAGTAGAATTCACTTTGAAAATGAAGGATTTTTAACTTCATCCCCCTTTTCACCCCTTATGGTGTAGAATTTTCAAAAACCCTGAGACACGTAAAACTTAGTTTTTTTTTTGTCAGCCTAAATACAAATTTTGAAGATCCTAACTTCAAAACTGACGAACTTTCATACAAACTTTCATCCCCTATTTTACCCCCTTAGGGGTGGAATTTTGTAAAACCCTTTCTTAGTGCACCCCTAGGCCTCATAAGAAACCTACCTGCCAAATTTGGAATCTCTAGACCCAGCGGTTTGGGCTGTGCGTTGATATGTCAGTCAGTCAGTCAGTCAGTCAGTCACCTTCTTCTTTTATATATATAGATAATTATTCTGCCCACCCATACATACCCGTGGGTGTCGTAAGAGGCGACTTAGGGTTATAAGCTTGAGGATGGGCAGCAACGTCCTCCTGTGTATCATACCATCTTTCTTACTGCGGTCACCAACAAATGCGGACCATGGTACCAGCCGTAAAGCTAACAAGCGTGGTGACTATGGTACTTCCCTCCACATTGTTTCAGCAAAAGCTGGAATTCTGGAGGGAGATCCCTGTCCTGTAGTGGATGTTTGATGGGATGTCATGATGAATTATTCTGCATCTTATTTTTCTTCAAAATATGATTTTACATCTCTCATATTCGGAAAGTAGGTCCTTTTTACCTCCAAATGGGGCTTGAAGGTGATCAATTAGCGCTCTAGGGTAATAATATAGCTAGAAAAGCCCTAGGGCGGTAAGTAATTAAAACGCCCGCCGCCCCGCTGCTGGAGGCGGCCATCAAGGCGGACGTAATATAGCGCTAATTGGTTACCTACAATTTGGTGGTAATAAGTACCTACTTACCTCACAATCGAGATGTAAAGCAGAGTAGTTAGCTCGGGTGTAAGCATCAATTGCACCCTCGAACTATAGGCGCCTGCGGTCGTGCGCCTAAATATCTCGGGCTGCAATTGATGCCTTACAGCCTTTGGCTACTAATCTACTATTATTTACCTCCTGAATTGAAGTTGTTATTTTACATGGTGGTAAGAAAAACCCTCCGACCTGCGCGTAGTTTCCAAAAGCTCAGATATTTATATCGTGATTTGTGTTTCTTGGAAAAGCTTGGAAGCTTTTTCGTTTTGATGTCAGGTTTCATGGGCAGATTCTCATTGTTCAGAAACACCAGCCACGATACAACTTCCTTTAGAAACACCACAGAAACAACGCTCAAAAATAAGATCCGTTTGTGAACTTTCTGAACAAAACTAATAGTTTTACACAAAGCTATCGGAAACTTTGTAAGTGTCTTAATAAAGAAACTCTGTGCCATTTTTTCTCACCATACCCAAATTGATTTGTGGGATAAGTTTTGCCACCCCTGGGAGGGTGGATTACGCAACCGATACTAACAGTTAGGGACCTCGAAGTAAAGGATTTTTGGACCTGTGACAATAATAGCACAATCTGAAAGGGCAAAAACAAGTCTAGAAATACTTTGAGAAAATCTAGAAAAATAGAATTATTGTACAGGGTGTCACAGAAAGCTCTGAAAATACTGAAAGATGTTATTCTGTCAATGAAACTGAACAACTTTTCTCATGGAACAAAGATCGAAATACGAACTTTTTTATTCCTATAGAAACTGCATCAACTGATAACGCGTTTTGTATAGGGGGCTAAAAAAATTATTAGGAACAAGAAAATATTCGTGGTCTTTGAGAAGAGAATTATCATCTGAACAAACAATTCCAGTTTTCTTTTTAAAATAATGTTTGTTGCGTATAAAAGAACAAAACAATTCTATGACACATATTAACTTTATCAACTTTACTAATCAGATTATTAATTTTATTCGGTACTTTGAGCCCATCATTGTAAGAATGTACAGCGGAAAAAATAGCGATTCGATTTCTTTGCTTTTTAGTGTAATACTAGCTGGTGCCCGCGACTTCGTCTGCGCAGGTTTATAAATTGAAGCCTATGTGTTATTCTGATGTATAAGCTATATTATTGTATAGTTTCATTAAAATCCATTCAGTAGTTTTTACGTGAAAGAGTAACAAACATCCATCCATACTTACAAACTTTCGCGTTTATAATTTTAGTAGGATAGGATGAACTAGTGAGTAACTCTGTCTGTCTATTACTATTATGCTTTCACGGCTGAACCGGTGAACCGATATTGTTGAAATTTAGTACGTATACAAGGTCAGGTTGTCAAAAACTGGAAGGGATCAGTCAACATAACTGAAGAGATTTAGTGAATAAAACTTTCAGGAAATTACTTGTAAAAAAAGGGGTTCTCCCTACAAATTTTCCAATCAAGTTGGCAAATTTGTATGGACAGGCCGATTTTCTTTTTGATTTCCTGTAAGTTTTTCACTGAAAGTTGTTCAGTTACGTTGACTGATCATGCCATTTCAGTTTTCGGAAAACTGTCCCTTACACCCTGTATTATATATTTTTTTTTTATTATAATTTTACGTCCTTCCTGTAGGACCCTATAGACTAAGTGCGGGTAGGAGGCAGCCCTACCTCATTGGATAACAGAACAGCGACCTATCTAGGCTGCTGCACAATGAAATGGTGAATCTAAATAAACAGGGTTTCCTGGGCGCAACCTAGCACGTTTTATACAGTCAACATTAAACTGTCTATTTTTTTTATCAAATCGTTTACCAAGTAAACACAAAGTGCATCATGCAAAAGAACTAATTGAAAAGTACCAAAATCAACAGGATCGCTTTACTCAACCATGATACTTAGTGAGTTAGTGAGACTTTGCAACTCCTTTAATTACCGGCAAGGCAGCCCTGGTTATTTTGGTACTTATTAATATTTTGTACTTATACATGAACTATACGTACTTACTTGGAACATGAAGTGTTAAAAAAAATTGGTTGACTGTACAAAACGTGCCAGGGTGCGACCAGGCAACGCTGTTTTTTTAGACTCACCATTTTATTGTGCAGCAGCCTAGATAGGTCGCTGTTTGGTATCCGATGAGGTAGGGTTACCTACTGCCCGCTCTCCGCCAACTAAAGGTACAGGTTTTCACAAAAACTATAAAAACAAAAACTCGATTCTTATCACTGTCCGAATATTTCGTTTATTCAACTTGAATTCCCTGAAAGAAAGAGCATTGCCTTCTTGAAACTAAATATCTTTTGTTGTGCTGTGATTGAAATTGATATTGACATCGCAAAAGCTGCACAGTGATGGGGCAGGAAAATTTGGGATACAGTGTACCTATTTATTATCTTTGTACTGAAACATCTACTAAAAGGTTTATCTTCATCAATCAGTTTTAATATTATACCAATATTAATTGAAAACGTGAAAAATTATAAGGCCACGTCCCGATTAGGCTCACAGTGAGCCGCTCACTGTGATTCGACTGACTCTGAGCGGCGTATCAGTTGCTTAGGTCCTCAATTAGTTCCGTCGGCGTAGTGAGCAGACTGAGCCGCCGACCGGGAGCATAGTTCGTGGCGAATCAGCGGCTCACTGAACGAATCCGCAACGCTGCAAACTGCGTACAGTACGCGCTGAACGGACACTCCGCTTAAAATATATAGGGAGGCGTGCTGGAGGCCGACAGTGAGCGGCTCACTGTGAAGCCTAATGGGGACGTGACCTAAGGCCCAGTTTCAGTGCGATGCGGATGCGGAGCGGACATCCCACGCGGATTTCTGCAACGGACAGTAAAATGTATAAAGCCTATACAGTCCATTCAGTCCAATGCGGAGCTGTCCGCTCCGGATCCGCTCCGCAACGCACTGAACGGACTATTAATAGGCTTCATACGTTTTACTGTCCGTCGCGGACATCCGCGTGTCGAACGTCTGCTTCGCATTGAACTGGGTCTAAGTTGTCCGACTTGGTAGAAAACCTCTATTGCTGAAATTTCTGTTTTCAGGCCTAGACCTGAAAGTACACACGGCCGCACATCGGTAGAAACACATTTGGACCTTATGGCGTGGTAATAGAGTTGAAAAAGTTTCTACCGACAAGCGGTTGACCATACAATTTAGCACAATTTAAAATATTATTAACAAATATTCAAGCGCTTACACAACGTGTAACAGAAGGGTGTGATAATACTAAAGGCTGGAAATCGGCCCATAAAACTGAACAACTTTTCCCATGAATCATAGATCGAACATACGAAAATAAAATTGTGACCTTCGATAGAAACTGCATCAAATGATAGCGCATTTTGTATTAGAGGTCAAATTAGGATTTTTGTATTTCGTCCTATAAATATGTTCCCTAGGAAAACAAATTCAGTTTCATGGGCAGATTGAAATCCTTCAGCAGTATCACACCTTCCCGTTACAAATACGTGCTAACTTAAAAAAGTTCTTAAAATAATCGCGTATTCCTAAGACCGCGTATTGTATATGTTTAGCGCCTGTCGATAAGTAAATAGCAATAACCGACAGCTCTTGTTGTAGCGTGCTCATAAGTGCTCATCAGGCGTTGCGTATCGAGTGGCGAAGGTCAATGTCAGGGTCCCGTTTTGTTATGGGTTGTACAGTCAGCAAAATACATCAGTTTCATGGGAATATGATAAACAGGGTTATGATAAATTGATTGACTTTTTCTCTTCTCTAAGGAAAATGCAACTCATCATCATCATGTCGTGAGGGCTGGCATTGTAATTTACTAATTATTTTTTATAGACTTTTATAGTAGGTACACTGGCTTTTGCCTGCGACATCGACTGCATGTTAAAAAAATAAGATATATAAACTCTAAAACCCAATTTAATTTCATTTTACTGACTACCTGACATGTGATATTTTAATTATTAGTGTGTTTTTTTATATATTTTTTGTGACATATTTATTATGTTTTATATTTTACATCTTATTTTTCATGGCTAATTATGTAATGCTGTTATTTTGCAAAATAAATGGATTCAAAACATATTTAAGAGAGCGCGTGGATTTTTATTGTCGCTTCTTTTTTTTCCACTATGGCGCCACATTGTGAAGCGATGTAGTTTAGCTGACGTCATTAAGAGATTTTAATATCCAACAATGAATGAACGATTTTGACTTTGACTTTGACTTTATTGAATCGAAATTGAAATTGAATAATCCCTTCAAAGGCTTGATAGTCTAGGCAACGAACCGGATCGTTGTATGAAGCCCCCCGCATTAAATACTCAGTCGATGAAACTTTGCTGTGGTATAACACTACATGAGACAAACCTTCTATAAAAAAATCCAAAAAAAATCGGTACTTTTAATTTTTCCATACAAAAATTACAAAATATGGATGAAAAAATTTTTTTGTATTTTTTTTGTGGATATTTTGAATTTACATTTAATTCATGATTCTTTATCATCCTGTCAAATAAAATCTGCCTGAGAGAATTATGCTGCTTCGTTGCCTACACTATGACGCGTATCTGTTAAAACTCTGTATAAAAGATTTATGAAATTTGGGTTTGGATCTTCGGCCTCCATAGGCATATTTATTGAATTTTTAACCAGACAAAAATATACCTAAGTACTCCTATCCTACTAATATTATAAACGCGAAAGTTTGTAAGTATGGATGGATGTTTGTTACTCTTTCACGTAAAAACTACTGAATGTATTTTAATGAAACTTTGCTATAATATAGCTTATACATCAAAATAACACATAGGCTACAATTCATAATCCTGCGTAGACGAAGTCGCGGGCACCAGCTAGTGATATAATATAACATCAATTGAATCATACATACATAACATCACGCCTCTTTCCCGTCAGGATAGGCAGAGACCACAGTCCTCCACCTGCTACGATCTTGACGTACTTCCCTCGTTTCCTGTACTTTCATCAATCCTTTCATACATGCTCGTCGGTGTAGGGTACTTTGAACTTGGCCTTTAAGAACGTCCTGAATTTGGTCCCGCCGAGGCCTTCCCCTTTCAATGTTTCCTTTCCAATTGAATTTCCGTACACAATATCATCATCATCATGACATCCCATGAAATCTCCTCTACAGGACAGGGAACTCTCTTCAAAATTCTAGCTTTTGCTGAAATAATGCAGAGGGGAAGTATCATACTCACCACGGTTGTTAGCGTTACGGCTGGCACCATGGACCGCGGTTGTTGGTGACCGCAAAATGTAAGGCGATACACAGAAGGATGCTGCTGCCCATCCTCTGGTTTACACTTAGTCTCCTCTTACGACACACACGAGGAGAGATGGGTCGGTACTATTCTTTGCCGGCACCGCACGGGACCACACACGGGCACGGGTACACAATATAATCAGCCAATATTTATTAAATTTAACTTAAATCTTTTGCTCAGAAGAAAATCACTAAATACCATGCGCTGACCTTTCCTGAGTTAAGTTAATTTAATGAACAAGACAAGAATCACTTAGGTACGTTTTTCGCCCACTATCAGGCTCCTTATGTTGTGTTATTTTAACCTTAAAGTATGTACGTACACCTGTCTTAACGTAGTAAGTAAGGTAGTACATGTTTTCTGGTAGTAGAAAAGTTATCTGCATTTTTTTGTGAAAATGAGTGAACGTTTTTCTCAGTTTTTGAAGTGAAAACTTCTTTAGCGGCGGTTGGCACTTTTTAGATGTGTAAAAAAATTTAAACTCGCGTCAGATGTCGCGTCAGATCCGTAGCCTGATCGAAAAAGCGTCAACTGTCAACCATATTGTTATTACTACACGGGTTTTTATTCAGTGACATCAAAGAAGTACGCGAGCAATAGCGCGATTGATCCTTACAAAAAGCATAATATTCAAAAATGCAAGTTTTCACTTCTGCCGGCACTCCCGGAGTGCAACCCGTACTTTTTTTTTCATCTGGTAAAACCGACAGCAAGTCCAATTAAATAAATGACCCAATGTTCAGCAACGTATGAGCACAGCGTTCTGAGTGGTTTGCATTACTTCATCCTACGTTATGGCATGCGGAGCAGGGTGTAAAGAGGATCCTGTGGGCTTAGCATGCTGCCCGAGAGAAAATATATCTCGGAGAAATGTCACTTTATTTGAGGAATGATGTCATTTAATCTATCACCTCTAAACGCGAAGAAATGTCAGTCGACGAAAATGTTCAGCAAACTCACAAATAGCGTTTTGATATTTTAGACAGAGATCGCTTTATAATGAATACATACATATAGCCATCCTTTTCTTTCAAAATGTGTTGCACTACTCAGCTGTCGAAAAAATGTGACCATGCTTAAAGTCAGTAAATTGGCAACACTGGTTGTTTTATTTATGGTTCTAGATAAACTGACAACTGCAGCGTGCTAAGCCGGCTGGTCTGCGCTGAGTGGCGGTATATGTCTCATCAGCCCCCACTTGTGTCTCGTTTAGGGCTCCCGCACACGACCGAGAATCGGTGGGCGATTATCGGCCAGGACAAGGACGGAAGATTCAGGTGATAACACGTCAGAGCGGGATGCCGACAAAAAATCGGTCACCGATTCTCGGTCGTGTGCGGGATCCCTTAATTGCAGCAGCCGACCTGTGCCTGAGTCCTAGGAGTCTGGTAAATGACTTCCAAGCAAGCCATGTTTATAATGTTGTTGTCATAAAATTCTGCATTGCTAATGGACCAATCTTATAATTGAATGTACTTGAAGTTTTCTGCTAACTGTATTGCAATGAAAGATACAGTAGCAATATCAGATTAAAGGGATTATTACTCTGTTGTGGCACATCAGCCAGCTCAGGACTCAGCACAATAGGAGCTATTCATTGCGAGCTTCTTTATAGAAATAATGACATGAATACTCATGTTTGTAGGCTTCTAGAGAGGGCTATCGTGTGGAAAATTATGATAGATAGAGATTCTTTCTTTTGTACCTTATAAGCTTTTTATAAGGTGAATATCTTTGTCTAGTGATACAGGTCTTTCGGTTAGTGATTCTTAATTAATCTCTAGGTATATTATATAAAAGAAGTAGGTGACTGACTAACTCACTGACATATCAACGCTCAGCCCGAACCGCTTAGTCTAGAGATTCCAAATTTGGCACGTAGGTTCCTTATGAGGTCTAGGGTGCACTAAGAAAGGGTTTTACAAAATTCCACCCCTAAGGGTTTAAAATAGAGGACGACAGTCTAAGAGGAGGAGGAGAGGGAGAGGGACGTGGCGGGGAGGGGGAGGGAGAGGGGAAGAGGGAGAGGGAGAGACTGTACATTGTCTGAATTCGACGCAGGTGAAGCCTGCCTACCTGTAGGTATCTTACGGTGTTTGCTTAACACTAAAACTTGTAAAATAAAAATAGTTTTAACAAAAACTACACACCTCCTTCAAAGTTTTGCAAGGTTTCTATTACCACTAAAAAGTATAAAATAACCATAGTAACTAAGTGAAGTAATAGAAAATAGCTAAGCCTGTTATTTATTTCAATAATAAATTAATTTTGGAGTCGGTGCCAGCCAAGTCGCAAAACCAATTGAAGTATATTATGCTACTATCCTGCTACTATCCAACTATCGTACAAACGCACTAACTAACTCGCGCTTCATAGGCTGTAGGTATGCCGTTACCAAATTACGACAAGTTTTCATTTTCCATCTCGTGCCTACTTTTAATCAAATCTTAACCATCGAAGGTAAATAAAAAAGCAGTTCGACGTCTTCTGTAATAAAAGACACCAGATAAGATACTGTTACGTTAAAAACACCAGATTAGATACACGCGATCGAAGACCTAGGCACAGCTAGTAAATTTATATTCATAGAGGCAACCCTTCAAAACATAAACAAGGCTGCCTCGGTTTGAAACGCCCACCACACCTCATTCGCACCTTACTCTGCACTACAACCTCCCACGCATACACTAGAAATAGCTCCACACAAAATCCTTTGACTTACAAAATTATACTGAGTCTCTTCAAAAACTAAATTTTATACTATGAGCAATTCAATCAATTCTATACTATGAGCAATATTTGTATAAATATTTGTAAAAGTGTTCTCGAAAACGACTCTAACGATTTCGTTGAAATTTACACTAGGGATTTTTGGGGGCAAAAATCGATGTAGCTATTCATATTATCAGTTGTTTTCTAGCATTTATTAAAATAACGCGGTTCAAAAACCTTACAATTCTATATGTTGGTGGACTTTTGTTAAGGTTATCGGTCGCCCAGGTATAACTGCTTCATGGACCAATTTAACCAAATAACCTAACCTATCCAGGTTTAACACTGTAAAAGAGATTCCAAGTCAAGGAGATTGTTTTTAGGGTACCCAAAATGTAAAAGGAGGACCCTATGAATACGCGTCGCAAGCATCGGGATATAATGTTATTTATTTATAGTCCAATGGCCGCATGGCTATCTGCTTTTTCCTCCGACGACGCATCTTTTCTTTCCTTAAAATGAGCTGTGTCATATGTGGTCATGTGAGGTATGTCATTGAAATTTTCACATAGTATAAAAACCGGTCAAGTGCGAGTCAAATTCGCGCGCTGAGGTTTCCGGTATACCTATAGTATTTTTAGGAGCAATAAACTCCATTTTTAGGACCGCAAACCTAAATATGTTTGTAATAGTTATTTGTTATGCAAGGCAGCAAAAGCGTTATTTGGCGTGAGTGCCTTGTATTGAAACCTGAGCAAGCGAAGGATTCTAGAATTGAACCACGAGCGAAGCGAGTGGTTCAAAAGAAGAATCCTGAGCGTAGCGAAGGTTTCAAGGCACGAAACGCAAAATAACTTTGCTGCCGAGCGAAACACAAAATTTTTCACCTCACTAAAGCGAGGAAGCAGCCAGTACCGCAGCGTGGAGGTCTGCCATACTGCATCACGTTCGAATTTCAAAAACCTTTTGCCAGCTAGCGGCCAAAAATCGCTTTTGGCCGCAGAAAAACGTTTTGCCCGATAGGGGCCAAATTCCAAAAATCGCTTTTGGCCGCAGAATTTAACCGACAAAGCAAATGTTTCCGAGCTTTGGAGGTGAAAAGGTTTTTTGCTGATTTCTAAAAAACTGTGTAATTTAGAAATATTATTTTATTTTAGCTGTAATATTTACGTTAATTTCTATCGACTGTAATTAATTCAGATTTTTCCATTCTCAAACTTCGGAGATAAGGGAGGGGGGTGGGGGGGACGGTATTGTTTGTGTTATTTTTAATAATAACTTGAAAACTAAGAGTCGTAAAAAATACAAAAATATATTTTTGAATGTACAAATAAAGCCCTTTCATATGATACCCCACTTGACCTAGTAACGACAATTTGAAATTTTGACCCCCATTTGGGCCCCCTTTACATTAACAATCATAATTTTTTTTTAATTCTTTCATGTGCAATTTAGTTGGGCAATCATATTCCAAAACTAACCCAAGTTTCAAGTCGATAGCATGAGTGGTTGCTGACGTATACAGATGTGACAGACAGACGGACAGACAAAGTCGCACCATAAAGGTTCCTTTTTTTACCATTTTGGTATTGGAACCCTAAAAAGATTGACAAGGCGGAAACTAAATAATGAACTAAACTAGGTTAAACTCAATTTGTCGCTCCTGTTTCGTACCAAGATCCCTTGTTTCACAAGATTATACCTACCAATCGTGAGATTCACGCAGCCAATTGAGCCAATACACCGATTGGGGCTTTTTATTCAATTGTCTAGGGTCAGTGACCTCGCAGAAGTTACAGGAGTTTATGAAGATCACGGATTACTTTTGATATATCGAAATTTTGTAAATTGTTTGTCAAGTTCTGAATACAGCAGACATAAATATTTAGAAACGTCATGGTACGACACGTAGAAGGACCCATCCACTTTTATAAGATCCCTTTATCGCCTTTTATGCCTCATACGGGAAAAAATGGTGTGGTACCTAGCAGCATACTTACATCAGAAAAAAATCTACATCTTGGATATGTATTGATTTATAACAATGAAGTTTTCTCTTGCACAAAAAAAAACCGGCCAAGTGCGAGTCGGACTCGCACCCTAAGGGTTCCGTACCTATCTACCATATGATATACTAAAAGTTTTTGCTCTTTGATTATTATATAAAAGCTTCGCGACCACCCAACTTGACCCCTCTTTTATAGAAAAGTTCTTGAAACGGGAGCTCACCTTAATTGGTTACTATTAGTTGTGAGAAAAATTGAAATATTTAATGATTTTACACTTTTCCCTTTATTTGTCTGTGAGACCTAGCTTCTTGACAAATTTCATAATTTTAGGTCAACGGGAAGTACCCTGTAGGTTTTGCTTTTTTGCATAAATGTATGGAGATGACATAAAAAGCCATATCTTTTGATTGCGTCGTTGTGAAAAATTGAAATTTTCAGATCTTGTGTGGTTTATGGACCTTAATATTCGTTATCAATTTCAACCTGATACCTCTACCCGTTCGTGAGAAAAAGGGTCTTGACAGACAGACAGACGGACAACAAAGTGATCCTATAAGGGTTCCGTTTTTTATTTTGCGGTACGGAGCCCTAAAAATACCTTTTTCTTTATACAACGGCACACCGGTACCTAGCCTAGAGGAAGCTAAGCTGTGACCTGAGAAAATTCCAACCAATAGCCTTGCGCTATTTTTCTAGCTTGTCAAATGGAGCAATCCCATTGGCCGGAATTTTCCAGCTCACAGCTTAGGTCCCTCGCACAACACTAAGCACAACACTGTTGGAAGGTCACCCTAACCACCGATTCACAGTCACGATCACACCTAGTTGAGTTCAAAGACTAATTCGGCATACATTGCTCGTTGAAGTAAGGATATTGCAATTAACATAACCAAGCCTCCCAGCAATGTATGTCGAATTAGTATTTTAATTCAGCTAGGTGATCGCGGTTTAACACAACCTTCTGGATACGGAACTTTTTGATATGATCTTGAAATAGGTACTTTCCTGACTTTTTGGTGGCAACTAGGCGTGGGCTCTTGTCTGCTCGGTTGAAATTCTTGTTTTTGTGCATGTAGTGATTAAGTGGATAATTAAGATAGTGTGTTATGCAGTGAATTGACTACGGAGTGCGCAGCTGATGCCGATTTCAAGCAATCTCGTGTTTGAACCCCGTTTTTGACGTGTTGTCTAAAAAAGTCACAGACATTTTCCTTCGTAAAGTTCACTATCGCTTTACGGGGGAGCAATGTACAATTCCCCCACTCGACACTGTCGGTTCGCCATACTTTTAAGAATACGACACTGGCAGAAATGTCCCCAAATATGGGTTGACGATTGCCAAATATTAAAAAGAGTTACTTTCCTAGCTTATTTAGATTGATAGATAGATAAAACATTTATTCAGTGCCAACAAATACAGCAGAAGAGAAAAAACATTTCTAAATTTACTAAAACTATAAATTAAAATAACACAAAATAAATAAAAGCACTGAAATGGGCGACCAGCTCAGCGTAATGCTGCAGCTCAAGGCCACAGCGCTGATTTTCAGCTGGACCCTTAAGAGCAGAGAACTTGAAAAAAAAATTTAACCAATCATTCTATTCTAAAATCTTATGTAGGACGATACAATAAAAACACACAAAAGGAACTACAAATACGAGTAAAACAAAAGGAACATACAAAAAAAATTAAAAGTAGCGAAATCAGTCGGACAAGAACCATGGTAGATGGAAGTTAAATGAAATGATCAAAAGTATTCTGAATTTGGAGATTTAAAACATATTCTTTAATTTTTTTTTATTTTTCCTAATAAAATAAAATTTCTTTCCTTTCTGAAAGTTCTTAAAACGTTCATAATACATTGTCTTGACTTACAAAACCCTAAAAGATTAGTAGATAGAGCCGACTTGACTTTGGAAGAATCATTTAGGCCTCAATTTAATACATCTCGTAGGTATTTTAACAACTAGTAGATTTACTTATCTACGTAAATCCATTTGAGTCTTAGAATGTAATTCTGTGTGTGAGATTCAACCCATGAGCCTTTCAAGACAAGCTCTTTGCCGATATACATCCAAACTAATTGCTTTCCTAATAGGTAAGTATTGAGTTGCAAAAAACAACTATTTTAGATTTTCTTCGAAGAATCCTTAGTTATTACGCGTTTCATGTTGTTTATTGGACTCTTTACCAACTAACCAAATTTCCTGGATAATGATCAACACACTGATTTACGTGAAACAAATCATATTATGAATTGGAACACTCTGCTGCGTCGATTCTGAGCATGGCATCATTTAACCCTCCCGGCGCATACTGTCACGTTCCCAAAATGTCACGTTCGCACAATGTCACGATTAAGTGTTACATTATGCGAACGTGACATTTTGCTATGGTGATCCCTAGTGTGACATTATGCGAACGTGACATTATGCGCCGGGAGGCATTTAACCACTAGACCTCGGAGGCTGTCAAGGGCTACCTACATAATCCTGGTCAACAGAGCTTCGCTCTATAACAGCTGCCTCAACATAAAAATGTCTAAGCTATGCTACTTTCCAACAGATACACCTACCTATATGATAATGCACAAAATATTGAATAATGTGTAAAGTTTTAGCATCATAGATTAATGGGTACTTAAGAAAAAAGGTTTCAAAGCAAAAGCAGAGGTTTTTTTTTATGTGACAAGTGAGCAAACGAGCAGGAACCTACTTAACTTTGAATTTTTTTTGTGGCGCATAAAATATATTAAATCATGTTTCAGAGTCAATCATCTTCTTGGAAAGATGCTTAATTATCACACATTTTTTTTTCACGGCCATATACAAGTTGTTTCAGAAAGGGTGTATACCAACCCTGAAGGATGTGATTCTGCCAATAAAACTGAACAACTTTCTCTGAGGAACCTATAGGTCGACTGGCGAAAAAAAATTTTGACCCCCCATACATAATGTGTGACTATCAGCTGATTCAATTTCTATGGGACATCAAAAATTTTTTTTCGTCGGTCGACCTATGTTCGTTGGGGAAAGTTGTTCAGTTTCATGGGCAGATTCACACCATTCAGGGTTGGTATACCCTTTTTGTTACACCCTGTATTTATCAGTTTTCTTTAAAAACTGCTCAAGTAGCTCAATTTGCTCACCCTGAGAAATAAGATGATATGTCTCATGTTCCGGTAATTTCGAACTGAACTTACCCTTAAAACTGAAATGCTGCTGCTTTACGGCAGAAAATAGGCATAGTCATATATAGGCAAGGGGTGATACCAGAGTTTGTGTTACTACCAGTAGGTAGGTATACTTTTGCTTGTTTTACTCTCCAAGAGAACAAAATGTATCAAAAAACTGAACTTACCCTTAAAACTGAAATGCTGCTGCTTTACGGCAGAAAATAGGCATAGTCATATATAGGCAAGGGGTGATACCAGAGTTTGAGTTACTACCAGTAGTTAGGTATACTTTTGCTTGTTATACTCTCCAAGAGAACAAAATGTATCAAAGGTTTGTAAAAGTATCGATCGATTACATCTTAGTATACAGGGTGTCTCATTCAAATCGGTCAGTATGGGAAAGTCTGAAACTATAAGACATACGAAGATTTGTTCTTAGGAACCATGTCACCGATTTTGATAAAAAGAAAAACTGCATTCATACATTTGAAAAAAAAAAAGTGTACCCAGCTGGGGAATCGAACCCGGTAGTTTTGAAAAAAAAGCTTACAGTTTTTCTGTTTAAATAACGGTTGTGTAGGTCTTAAGCAGTAAATGTCTCTATGAAACACGATGTCTAAAATGAATAAAATGCATTGTTTTTACATACTTTAATTTATCATAGTAGGTGTTCGAAGTGACCACCGTTTTTTTCAATACAATATGGGTACACTTTTTTTTCAAATGTATGAATGCAGTTTTTCTTTTTATCAAAATCGGTGACATGGTTCCTAAGAACAAATCTTCGTATGTCTTATAGTTTCAGACTTTCCCATACTGACCGATTTGAATGAGACACCCTGTATACAGAAAACAATATGGAATGTCTCATAAAATTCCATACGATCAGCTGAACGATATTTATGGAGTTGTTTATCTTGTAGGAAACCTTTTTGTCCACATGCCCACTGCCCACCTTTGTATGATAGGACATTTTATGGAAACAACAGGGGGAATATATCTTCTAAGGTAGAGTCGGCCAAAAATCTGGACTTTACCACTTCCAGTAATTAATTCCCCTTCTGACAGCTACTAAGGATCACTTATACTGGGTGTTAGGAAAAGTACCGATTTCTTTAAACCACATGTTCTATAAGTAGAATAAAGAACATAAGCATGTTTAAACAATAAAAAAATAACAGGCATAAAAAATTAATACTAAAATTTAATCGTGTCAACCCTTGCCAGACTCGCGGTGCGCCTGTAGGTACCTATTTCACTTGTCAATTGGTGCGCCGGGTGCACGCTGTGATTCTTAAACTCAAACTCAAAATAGTTAATTCATTGTTGGATATTAAAATCTCTTACTAACATTGGCGCCAATAAAAACCCTCTTAGAATTGGGTTTTCAACATGAACTTTTTTTTCATAGGATTTTTTTATTATCAATATGTTTAATGTACTTTATTCTACTTATACAACATGTGGTTAAAAGGAAATTGGTACTTTTCTGAACACCCTAGTGTTAGGTTGCGCAAAATTTGAGATTAATTTTTAAAAAAAGTAAGTCGATTGACTACAGAGTTTTCTTTTAGCTGGATCATGGTAAAATATTATTAGACCCAAAGAGTATAGTAATTATACCAGGAGATTAGACCATGATGGCTGGCATTCGACAGGGCCGGCAGTCTAGCTAGAGGCGTGTTCGTTAACACGAGTGGTCGTATTGAGAATTTGTAAAACGATTAGTGGCATAGTTAAATTATACTCAATTTACTATTAGTACCTGCTACTGAAGAATGACGGAATAAAATAAGTGAATATCTGGACAAAACGAGTTTTATTATACTGTATACACAAAATAAATTTCAACTTTCCATACTGATATGGTCACGCGATGACGTAACCGACACAAGTTGGTGTAGCGACCAGCTGAATTCGCAAGTGTACAACCCCGAAAGGCTGCACACCAACAAAGTTCTACGTGTGAGAAATAAAACTAAAATTCTCAACAACTATAGAAATAAATGTATTCAAATATGCCCGTATACAATGGTGGTCAGAGTACATCGCGAGAAAGAGATCACAAACAACTAGTAGTTTCGCAGTAGACACCTCGATACCGCGTTTGAGCAAACGGAGCGGACGTTCGTAGCGCCATCTACATTTTATCTTAAGAACTAAAAAACATGAACGATTTGAACATTCCGCCCGCGGAGAACAACATTAAAAGGTTGTTCTCTACACAAGAACCTTATATTTAACATTGATATTTTGTAACCAAATCTTTTAACAACCTTAGCAAGGTATTTAGAAAAAATACAAATCAAATCAAACATACACAAAAGAATACAAAAAAAATATATCTTAAATCAATAGCTTATTTCGTAATAGGTAAGAAACATAACTTGTTTACTGGCCTCTTTATTACATTGCCCTTGCATTTGAGACTCACCACTCGAGTGATGCCGTCCTTTCCAACGTGCTTTTCAACTATGATCCCGTACAACCATTTAGCCGGCGGCAAACCATCTTCGATTACCAAAACAAGGTTTCCTAACTCCGGTTCAGAATTACAATGTGACCACTTATAGCGATGATAAAACTGAGTCAAATACTCCCTAGACCAACGTCGCCAGAATTCTTGAGTCAATCTTTGGGTCAATTGCCACCGCCGGAGTGAACCAATATTCGATTGTTCATAGTTGAAGTCTGGAGCAATGACCAGAGGTTCTCCAACTAGGAAGTGCCCAGGAGTTAACGGCATGGGATCCTCCGGATTCTCAGAAATCTTTGAAATAGGCCTAGAGTTGAGGCAAGCTTCAACTTGGCACAACACCGTATACAACTCCTCAAATGTGAGAGTATGAGTGCCCAGCATTCTCTTGAGATGGTGCTTAGTGGATTTCACTCCCGCCTCCCAGAGTCCTCCAAAGTTTGGAGCATATGGGGGGATGAAATGCCACTTCGTCCCGATAGACGACAACTGATCGGCTATTTCCACCGCTATGTCCGACCTTTCCTGTTTGTACAACTGCTTCAATTCCCTTGCGGCGCCTATAAAATTAGTTCCGTTGTCACTCCAGAGATTTGCACAATGTCCACGACGAGCTATAAATCGTTTAAATGCTAATAAAAAACCCTGAGACGTCAGGTCACTGACGGCCTCCAAATGTATTGCTCTCGTGGCCATGCACACAAATAAACAAATGTAGCCCTTGTACGAGTGATGACCTCTTCCCTTGGAAGTTCTAATGTTTATAGGCCCCGCATAATCGACGCCACTGTTGGAGAAAGGTCGACAAGCAGTTCCTCTAACGGAAGGAATTTGCCCCATCAACTGTTGTCGGTGCCTTGCAGCATATCTGACACAAGTAACACAGTTCCGATAATAAAACTTCACTAAGTCCTCGGCACCAATTATCCAATACCTCGATCTTATGTAATTGAGCATAAGCTGAGGACCACCGTGCATTGTTTTTTCATGCGCATCTGATATAATCAGCTTAGTCAGGTGGGAATCCTTGGGCAGAATAATCGGGTGCCTCATGTTTTCATTCAGATCTACAAGGGCTAGTCTGCCTCCTACACGCAGGATGCCTTGATCGTCAATGAATGGATGAAGTGAAGTAAGTACACTGTTTTTGCTGACCTTGTTATTGTTCTCATTTTTCAGATCTTGTATTTCCTTTTGTAAATACTTCTCTTGACTTATTTTTATACATATCTTCAAACTTTCTTCTGTTTCAGTTCTATCTACCCAAGGGGTAATTTTTTCCTTTTTCCCGAATCTTTTGCATAGAGCAATCACACGCAATAGTTTCCGCAATGAAGAAAACCGAGTAAGTAGTTCTTCCCTTTCGATATTATCTTCAACCTGGTTGACCATACAAATCTTTCTTTCTTCTAGTTTAGTTTCTTTCACCGGTCTTTTGTACTTAATGTCCTCTTGTTTTAACCAACATGGCCCTCATTTCCAGAGTTCTTCTGCTGCCAGATTTTTGGAACCCCGTGAGGCGCAATCCGCTGGATTATCCTTCGATGACACATGACACCAGTGTCGTGGTTCCAGAGAAGATAGTATCTCTGATACCCGATTGGCCACATAGGTTTTCCAGCAATTTGGCTGACTATTGATCCAAGCGAGAACCACGGCAGAATCGGTCCATGCATGAATGTGGGTTTTATCCATGTTCATCACCTCCGAAACTTCCACGAGCAACCGTGTAAGCATTACTGCTCCACATAGCTCCAATCGCGGTATGGACACTTGCTTAACAGGTGCCACTTTAGTTTTGGCAGTGACAAGTGACACATTGACCTGACCATCTGCTTCTATCACGCGCAGATAAACAACGGCCGCAAACGCCCCTTCCGATGCATCACAGAACCCATGAAGTTCCTGTATCACATCATCGCGTTTCGACTGGATCCACCTGGGTAACCTGAAGGTCGTTATCTGACCAAGATTTTCTCGATAGTTCAGCCATTCCTTCAAAAGCTGCGGAGGAATCTCGTCATCCCAGCTGATTCCAGCTAACCAGAGTTTTGGATGAAAATCTTGGCTGTAACAAGGATAGGCGCAAGCCACCCAAGAGGATCAAAGAGTTTTGCTATGTCTGAGACAACAATTCTTTTGGTTACAGGTAGTTTCATTTCAGGTAAGTTCACCGTGTATTGAAATTCGTCCGATTCCTGGTTCCAGACAAGTCCTAGTATTTTAGTTAACGAATCCGTTTTTATTTCCATCCCTTGTTCATTTCCTTTCTTTTCATCTCCTTCATTTATGTATTTAGCCAATTCCTTGTTATTAGATTTCCACTTCTGTAATGGAAACCCTCCACTGTTCAAAAGTTCCTTCATCTGATTATAAATTTCTTTGCCTTCATTTACAGATTGACAACCTGTCAGGAGATCGTCCATATAGAAGTCCTTCTTTACCTTCTCAGCTACACACGCATATTTTTCCTCGCATCCATCATCGGACAATTGTTGCAGGCTCCGAACAGCAAGAAATGGAGCTGATGAAGTCCCGAATGTAACTCGGAGTAATCTTAAATGTTGCATTTCTTCCTCTGGATCCTTTCGCCATAAAAGACGTTGAAAGTCGACATGCTTTTCAGCCACCTTGACTTGTCTATACATTTTAACGATGTCGGCTACAAGACAAATTGGATGTTTACGCCAACACATAATTAAATGTCGTAGTTCTGGCTGTATAGTTGGACCTACCAGCAGATCGTCATTTAATGACACGCCATTAACTCCACGGCAGGACCCATTAAATACAACCCGGACCTTAGATGTCTCCTTCTCCTCTTTTACCACCGCGTGGTGAGGTAGGTAGAAAGTGTGTGCTTTGTCTTGGTCTTCTTTAGGTACAACTACCATATGTCCCATCTGTACATATTCTTCGATCACCTCGGTGTATTTTTCTTTAAGTTCCGCTTTCTGCATCATTCTTTTCTCCCACTGTATGAATTGTTTCATTGCTATCTCTTTAGATCTTCCCTCGGTACATTTGGGGTTCTCATCCTTGAATGGGAGCTCTACTACATATCTTCCTGTTTCGTCTCTTGTAGTAGTAAGTTTAAATATGTTCTCACATCTCTTTTCTTCTTCGGTAAGTTCCTCTTCCTTTGGTTGGTCACTTTCTTGTTCCCAGAATATTTTAAGAAAATCATCTTCAACTCGTGCATGCATTACTACTACGTGAGCAGCGGTACGAGGTACCGATTTAGCATCAACTACACCTGATATGATCCAACCTAAGGATGTGCGTTGTGCTACCAATGATTCGCTGGGATCCCTCTTGATTCCATCTCTGATTACCTTGGTATAAACCTCAGCACCCAACAGCATATTTACCTTGTTCGGTGTGTGATACTGTGGATCTGCTAAGCGAAGATCCTGTAAACCTTCCCAGTTGTTCAGATTTACCGTGCTACTGGGTAAAACACTAGTGATGTTCCTTAAAACATATGCTTGAACCGGGATTGTTATGGTTGGATCCAACGTTGAACTAATGTTTACTTCCACCATGGATCTACAAGTTATAGGTGCGTTACCTTCCAATCCGGAGATGAGTCCCTGAACTGGGATTCTTAGTAATCCCAGTAACTGTGCTGTTGCTTCGGAAATAAAGGATGCTTGTGATCCTTGATCCAACAACGCTCGTACGATAAAACTCTGTCCGTGATTGGACTCGGCTGCTACAAGAGCCGTTGCCAACAAGACTTGATTCCTGACTGGAGTTGAGGAGAAACAAGTTACTATAGGTTGTTCTGGTTTATTTGTTTCCTGCTCTTTTTCCGGATTGGAAGCGTTAGTGTTAGTAGAACCACCCGGAGTTGAGGTCTTTGGATTTGAATTTGACTCAGGTTCATGCTTGCCCTTATTGTGCAACAAAGTATTGTGTTTGCTTCGACAAATCCTACAACCTTGCGCCGATTTGCAAGTCTTGGCTGAATGGTTGATACCGAGACAATTAAAACATAAAAGATTTTTCTCAACGAAATCACGTCGTGAGGCTACCTCTACATTTGCAAAGGCCTTACAAACGGTAAGTTTATGGTTTCCCTTGCAAAAGACGCATTGGGAACTATTAGCTGTATGAAATACCTTCGGCTTATGGACTTGAGGATCAGGTTTGTTCGCAGATTTTTTTGTATCCAAAAATTCAAATGCGCGATATCTGTTACTTAGAAATTCTTTGAATAGGTTGGCAAGTCATCTGTTGCACTGTTAGACGTGATGCTTAATTCCCATTGCTTCCTTGACTCAGGATCGAGTTTTAAGGTCATTAAATGAATTACAAGGATATCCCAATTAGAAACATCAACACCAATATTCTTTAGGGCATCCAAACAATCTGTAGTTGTGTCTAACAGTTCCTTCAAAAGCGCGGCTGATTCAGTTGATACGTTCTTTTGACTAAGCATTCGTTTTAATATGCAGTGAGCTATATACTTTTTGTTATCATAACGGGATTCCAACGCCTGCCAACATCTCGTGTAATTGGCTGCTTCTAAAGGAATGTGACGTATCAACTGCTCAGCCTCACCTGTTAGATAGCCCTTCAAATAGTGTAATTTTTGCACAGAGCTAAGCGAATCATTTTGATGAATCATCGATTTGAACAAATCTCTAAACGTAGGCCATTCTAAATATTTACCTGAGAATATTGGGATGACAATTTTTGGCAGTTTAATATCTGCAGTTGTTTTTGGTTTTCCATCATTCTCAGGGTTATTAATTTTGTGCTTTTCTAAAAATGAATCTAACTCACTTTTAAACGCTATAAAAAACTCTTCTAACGTATCGAATACATCATCGGTCCAGTAAGTAGTTAGTTTTATTTTATCAAAGTACAACTTTATCAAAGTATCATGATTAGCTTTAAACGTAATCCACCTGTCGTGCAGCTCCTGTAAACGATTATTTACATAATTTGACGTCTTGTTTGCTGTACTACACTTATTGTAGTTTTTCTTAGCCTTAAGCATACGATCTTTTATTTCTAGTTGTAAGTTGACTAACCCATCCATATTGCTAAGAGTTTATACCAACACACTGAACTTATAGAAGTGTAATGATTTACTTTCGTAAAATTTTTCTAAGTGTTTGGGAAACTATTACATCAATAAAAAATCGGGCATAGGTTCCCCGTCTCAACCAAATTCTTAAAACTATTCTAAGTCTAAAATTAAAGTGAATTTTGACTATGTTAATTTACTAGTTGCTATAGAGTTCAATTTGCTAACTAATTCGCTTCACTGCTCAACCTTTTCAAAGTTAATATCTTCGAACAAATAAGGCTCAAATTAAAATGTTCAAACACTTACAGTTTAATCCAGCTCACTCACACTTGACCACTTGATGATGTCACACCACACGTCACTCCTTGACATGTGATGTCCTGTAGTTGGTTGGTACTCTCCTGGCTCCGTCACGCAAGCGTCATCCGCCCGCCGTCCCTTCCACACCTCTCGGATCTGCTCCTCACTCCTGCAGTCACCCGCCGTAGGAGTCGATATCTTGCGTCTCGCTCTTCCTCAGCAACTCTCCTGGTTTCTGAAAGCACTACGCCCCAAGCAGCGATCCACTGCCTCTAGGTGCGGACAGCCCTACTGGACTGTGTTAATGGAACCTTCCACCGTATACTATCCGGCTCGAAGGACCAAAATGTACAACCCCGAAAGGCTGCACACCAACAAAGTTCTACGTGTGAGAAATAAAACTAAAATTCTCAACAACTATAGAAATAAATGTATTCAAATATGCCCGTATACAATGGTGGACAGAGTACATCGCGAGAAAGAGATCACAAACAACTAGTAGTTTCGCAGTAGACACCTCGATACCGCGTTTGAGCAAACGGAGCGGACGTTCGTAGCGCCATCTACATTTTATCTTGAGAACTAAAAAACATGAACGATTTGAACAGCAAGTGACCGGTTTTTTCTGACTTTTTCCTGCAATTTGTCTAAAATCCAGGCATCATTCTGGCCTAGTTTCCGCCGTATCTGAACTCAGCTCTCAAGGCTTCGCGCCACGAGGCCGAGATTCTGAAATCCTTTGCGAATAAATTGTACCACGGTCAAACTTAGCTAGCTAGGAGTAGAATACTCTTTTATACTGGGTCTTTGTATAAATGGTATAAATCTGTAGGTCCTTAACTGAAATTCCCGTTTTGAATGTAGAATTTAAGACGGACTAAATTTTT
This sequence comes from Athrips mouffetella, assembly GCA_947532105.1. NCBI lineage: Eukaryota > Metazoa > Arthropoda > Insecta > Lepidoptera > Gelechiidae > Athrips > Athrips mouffetella. The sequence goes on from OX383964.1 coordinate 1,021,228, forward strand.
AGTACTAACACTTTTGCATATTTTTCAGGAAATACAAATTTTAATATTTCTGTCATAAATAATTCTGTCGTAAAAAATATTACAAAAATGGACGGCATTTAAGACATTTTAGACAATTTTCGAACCTTTAATTTGAAATATAAAATAAAAATTAAAAAATATATTTAATGCGTAGATTATAAGATAACCTTGAAATCAACTTTCAAAGTAGGTGTAGAATTATACGACCCAATATTTATCCAAAAAGTTTTGGTAATTTAATGTTATCTTATGTACTCCTATGAAAACCTTAAGAATTAAAGATTCATAGAATTTTGCGAGTTTTGAATTCATTCAATTTCCAAGAAAAAAGTTGTTTCAAGTTTACGTATATATTCCATCTACTTTTACTACGTAATCCCTGATATAATACTGAAATAATAAGAAAAAACCGGCCAAGTGCGTGTCGGGTCACGCGCAGTTTAGGTTCCGTAGTATTTTTACGATTTTTCTTTATCGCAAAAAGGGTTTTGAGTAAGTGCTTATTTCATAATGTTTGTCGGTAAAAAGTCTGTTTTTTTATTTTCGCGCGATTTTTACCGAGTGCGGTCTCGGTGACTTTCCTGATTGGCTATTCGATTTGATCGGTGCTTGCCAACCAATAGGGAGGTTGATTTTAGTACAGTGAACGAGATTAGTGGCGCTAGTGTCTAGTCGCGCCATTCTAAGAAAGGGTCGGTCGACAGCGAGCATTGCTAATCAGGCCGTCGTCGTAACGTTAAAAGCTCATTCGTATTCGAGATTCCACAAAGTCAAGTCCCAAAGTTAAAGTTTGGCGCACTTTTCCGAGATAGAGTTGATTTATTCTAAAGAGCCTGCAGCAGCTGGAAGACGAGCCATGGCAATTCTACGAAGACAGGAGCAACTATCAAGCTAAGTGTTTTACAATGTTTGTCTACACAAGATTTAGTATGTTTGTCTTGTTTTTCAATGCTTTAAACTATGAGATAAACGATAAACAGCTCGTTAACCTGTAAAGCATACTTAAATGTGATAGTTTTCTTTTTAAAATCATCATATATGCTACTAATGTGTTTTTTTCTCATTTCCCATAACAACCTTTTAGCACAGAATATGTAATATGCTTTTAGCCGGCAGGGGGGGGGACACTCGACTCCAACTAAAATGGCGCTTCCAAGCTTAATATTTCGCAAACGAATCCCTAAATCGAAAAAAAATATGATTAAACTTTTATTATTTTTAAAAGACCTATCCAACGAAAACTATGGGGTTGATGAGAAAGAAAAATTTCATCTCGGCTTTACTTGTATGGGAGGTACCCTAAAAAAATATTTTTTATAATTTTATTCTACCACTTTGTCGGCGTGGATGAAATGTAAACTTACAAAATTTCAGCTTTCTAGTACTAAGGGTCTATGAGCTAAGCCGCGGACAGACAGACAGACGGACATGACGAAACTATAAGGGAAACTTTTTGATTACAGAACCCTAAAAAACTGAAGTAAAAGTAGATTAGTGACTTAAAAGAAATGCCGAGATGGTTAGGTCATGAGGAGAGGATGAATGAACGAAGATTGATAATAGAGAACCTCCTGGCGTAAGTATTTATTTCATCTTAACTTAGTTTAAACTACAGATATTTTGTAACAATGGTGTCGATTCTGGCCTTGGGCAGTCACAAACTAAAACTAAACTAAATTTGACAATCCTAAAAGTGATGATGTCTTTTTTCGAACCTATACGGAGTGACTAAGACAGTAACACTTTGAGGCCTGTCAAATTTAGTTTAGTTTTAGTTCGTGTCTGCCAGAATCGCCACCAATGTTTTATTAAGGATATACTTATGATTTATAATTTGCATGCCGCTGTTACCTATATAATTAGAGTATAATTATGATAACGTTACGGTTAAATTGCCTTGTGCATTGTACGAGTACTGATGATGTTGATAACTTAATATCAAAATAAAAATTAATTAATTAATTAATACTAGTCTCGGGTCTTTGCCTAGTTTGGGATCAGATGATGAGATGACCTTGTGTAAAGTGCAGACCTAATATTTTTTTGTTGGAGCCGCTATAATACGGCATCGCTTTTCTAGGAACCCATAGCTTTACACCTTGTATATGCAAATGTAGCAAGCTCACAGATGCCTCAGGAAAGCCACCCCGTGTGGCTCGCTGCGTCCTTCTGGCCTTGCACCGGTGACCCAATAACAAGGTTCACGGTCGTTGCATCTTGGAACTTGTGACTATCCTTATAAGGAAGGAGTTTAATCAATCCTAAAGGCGATTTATCTATTTAGGAAGCGATAATTTTTTTTACGGATTTGGTGTATTATATTATACGCCCCGTGTGGTGTCGACAAAGAATAGTACCAACCCCAATGATATTTTATATAATATCATTGACCAACCCTTACATACCCGTGGGTGTCGTAAGAGGCGACTCAGGGTTATAAACTGGAGGATGGGCAGCAGCATCCTCCTTTGTATCTAATATACTCGTATTACTTACTGCGGTCACCTACAACCGCGGTCCATGGTGCCAGCCGTATCGCTAACAAGCGAGGTGACTATGGTACTTTCCCTCTACATTTTTCCAGCAAAAGCTAGAATTCTGGGGGGAGCTCCCTGTCCTGTAGTGAACGTTTCATGGGATGTTATGATGATGATGATGATTATACAGAATGTTTGGTAAATTTTTTCGTATTTCGACCTATGTTCCTTAAGCAAAGTTGTGCAGTTTCATGGGTAGTGCAACTACCTGGGGGGTGATCTTGTAAACGTTTGCCTAGAAAGCAAAGTTAGGGCTTAAAGTAAGGTTTTAGACAAACGTTATGTATTGGTAATATCCAATCGTTCAAATTACCACGATCACCCCCCTGAGAAGTTAGCAGACATTTACCAAATTCTTACCAACGAAAATCTGTACACCTTAAGCTTAAGTAAAGCTACTATTTGTCAGACCTCCAAGACGCTCAATGTTGCACCGAGGAAGGAAGGGGGAGGATGGAGGGACCTTGCACCAGTAACCCAAAAACGAGTTCACGGCTGTTGCACTCCACGCGTCGATATACGGGACAGGTGGGCCGAGTTCAGGAATTTATGTACAGTCAAGAGCATATGAAGCTTAACTCTTGCAGTACAAATTTAGTCTCTACGGTGAAAGAGATAAGTGCGGTTGTCCAACGTGCCAAGCTTGAAGTGCTCTTGTCTGTAAAAAGAGACTCCAGGATATCGTTTTTCATACAAACTTAAGTAGGTACGTACAATGATGCTACTGGCCGCCCATCCTCTGGTTAAAAATCCCTTAGTCGCGTATTGCCACACCCAAACGTAGAGATGGGGTAGTGCTATTCTGGTAGTGCTATTCTGCCGGCATCGCGAGCCAAGATGTACTCTGGCGTTATCTAACCATTTATTGTTTATTTTCACCCCTCTACCTTTGGCATTAAGCCTGCATTTTATAAACGCCTTAACGCACGTGTAGTTATATAAAGGTCACTGCTAAACTATCGTTTTATAAGCTTTATCAAATCCAAAACTCTTAAAAATAACGTGTTCAAATATTGTCTTATCCCATAGCTCTATGAGCCGCAAAACAAATCGCTAAAGAGTTTACTAGTATTATATTATGATCTGTGGCCAAAGTCAGCGAATTTGCACGATGAAGCTCTGATGTCCAGAATTATTTGTTTGTCAGAACAGATTGTATGTAGTACTGCAGCTGCATGTATGTAACTGCAGGTCCGTAGAAACATTTGAAACACTATTACCATGCTGGCGCGAGCTGCTTTGGAAGCTTGCGCGCTCCAGCGGTTAAAGTCCAAAGTGCTTCTATTGCCGTGCTGTCGGGTGTAACTACGCCAATAAGCATAAAATCTCATCTCCTCTATTTGCATTGTCTGCATTGCATATTACAGGATCCTTTTTTTTTTAAACACGATACGTATTATCTTAGGGCCGAGTAACCGCTCCAAATAAACCTACATTTTACACATTTCCCGCCGAGTCCAATTTATTTCGTTTCAAACCATTAACTCTCTTACTTTCGGCTCCACTGTGTTCAGCAGTCCATTTTAGGTTGGGTACCTATATGACGACTTATGGGTTGTTGAATTGTAAACATTTTTCTTTTTAGGGTTCCGATACCAAAAAGGTAACAAAAAGGAACCCTTATGGTGCCGCTTTGTCTGTCTGTCTGTCTGTCACACCTGTATATCTCAGCAACCACTCATGCTATCGACTTGAAATTTGGAATAGTTTTAGAATATGGTTGTCCAACTTAAATGCATATAAAAGAATTAAAAAAGAATCAGGATTATTAATGTAAAGGAGGCCCGAATAGGAGGGGCAAAATTTCAAATTGTCGTTAGTAGGTCGAGTGGGATATCATATGAAAGGACTTTACTTGTACATTCAAAAATTTATTTTTTATTTTTTTACAACTCTTAGTTTTCAAGTTGTGATGACAAATGTCAAAATAATACCATTCCCCCCCTTATCTCCGAAGGTTGTGAAAGGAAAAATCTGAATTAATTACAGTCAATAGAAGTTTATGTAAATATTACAGCAAAAACAAAACGATCTTTCTAAGTTGTACAGTTTTTTCGAAATCTGCAAAAAACCTTTACAAACAAATTTAGTTTTGCGGTTCTAAAAATGGACTTTATTGCTTCCAAAAATACTATAGATATATCGGAACTATCGGCGCGTGAGTCCGACTCGCACTTGACCGGTTTTAGCCAAATGGCAAAAAAAAACCCTTATAGATTCGTCATGTCTGTCTGTCTGTCTGTCCGTATGTCACAGCCACTTTTTCCGAAACTATAATAACTATACTGTTGAAATTTGGTAATTAGATGTATTCTGTAAACCGCATTAAGATTTTCACACAAAAATAGAAAAAAAAACATTAAATTTTAGAGTTCCCCATACATAGAACTGAAACTCAATTTTTTTTTTATCCAACCCATACGTGTGGGGTATCTATGGAATTGGTCTTCAAAAATCATATTGAGGTTTCTAATATCATTTTTCTCTAAACTGAGTAGTTTGCGCGAGAGACACTTCCAAAGTGGTAAAATGTGTGTCGTAACTTCTAAAGTAAGAGAATGATAAAACTAAAAAAAAATGTATGATGTACCATGTTACCATGCAAACTTCCACCGAAAATTGGTTTGAACGAGATCGAGTAAGTTTTTTTTTTAATACGTCATAAATCGTAACCGATTAAGGTGAGCTCCCGTTTCAAAAACTTTTCTATAAAAGAGGGGTCAAGTTGGTTGGTCACGGAGTTTTTAAAGTCAAAGAGCAAAAGCTTTTAGTATATCATATGGTAGATTTGATATACTAAAAGCTTTTGCTCTTTGACTTTAAAAACTCCGTGACCATCCAACTTGACCCCTCTTTTATAGAAAATTTTTTGAAACGGGACCTCACCTTAATCGGTTACGATTTATGACGTATTAAAAAAAAAACTTACTCGATCTCGTTCAAACCAATTTTCGGTGGAAGTTTGCATGGTAACATGGTACATCATACATTTTTTTTTAGATAGGTACGGAACCCTCGGTGCGCGAGTCCGACTCGCACTTGGCCGGTTTTTTTTATTTACAGCGGGCTTGCTTTCAATCTAGAAAACAAAGATTATGTCGACTTTGCCACGACCCCATCCAGAAAAGTCGTAATCCCCGCAGCTTGAGTAGCTTAGAAATTATACAAATTGTAATTTTATTTTACGCTGTCATAGCTGCATCCGAAAACTCACTCATTTCTGCATGTTACATGATCTCCATAATCATTAGACCTACTAATAATAAGAAGAAAGTCACAAAGCACCTCAAAGATCTGCATAACAAAAAGATGCAGATTTTAATCTGAGTTTTAGAAGGTCCATTAGGTACTCGTATTTTACCTTTTTGTCATAACTTTTTTCAATTCAAGATCAAAATTGGTAAATATCCTAATAATTAGCAGTTTTTAAACTTCGAAATGAACATAGGACAATTATCTTGGCACCTTTACTAAAATGCTCTTGATTGGGATTAGACTTTATTCTTTATTGCACAATTAACATACAGAGAATTTTATTACATACAAGAGGACATTTACAAAGGCGGGCTTATCTCTGCAAGAGATTTCTTCCAGCCAACCTAAGGTCGTGAGAGAAAATGTTCGTTTAGCGGGACACAAGTGAGCAGTGAGAATTTCAAAAAGAAAAAATAATATATTTTTACTCGTATATACTACTTAAACTAATATACTACTAACTCCTTAAATACAATAAACACCAATTTTTGCGCTAGGTGGCGCCTTTAGTAAACATTGGCTCCGTGTTTTTATTCGTAAATAATATAAGTTTTAGTGATATATAAATATAAACAATAAAAATCAATTGACAGTGGCCTAATTACGAAGTGGTATTGTTTGTAACAATTAATATTCAAGCAGACAAGAAATATAGCAAAATAAAGAAACGGTGTTTTAAACGGCAAAATAAGCAATATAATTTAAAAATACGGGCAAAGGAATAAAGTATTGTTGACGAATAAACAAAAATAAACTATGTGTTATGAGGATATGCAGTGTAAAAGTGTTAAATTTTAAATCGTGTGTGAATAAATGACGTTATATTGCATTGACACAGTGAACCTTCTTTGTGCGAATACCGACGTTGATCGTAAGATCGAATCATGATTTCATAAAACACTGTACGCTCGAGTATCGCTATTTCACCTTTCTTACGAAGAGCCGTGTAGCACCGTCGGGAGTTGGTTAGACTTGCAATCATACGATCCCAGTTCGAGTCTCAGTGACCAAATTTATTTTTGGCTATATTTTATTTTATTTTTTAATGGGAGATACATAGAAACTGATTCCAAGCCACAGCGAGAAAATATTTTGCATTTTTAATTTTTATACGAATTTTTTATTGGAATTTTTATTTTATTTGGTAAGCGCCACCGTTGCAGTAAACAGGGTCTCTAATCAAAAATAAAGTTTAAGACTAAAAGAGGGCGCTTGAATAAGGTGAGGCAAGATGACATCAAAACCTATTAATTGTTATAAATGCAACAACAGAATTCTAAGAAACAATTTTCTCACTTGTTCAGGATGTAAAAAATCCTATGATTTAATTTGTGCAAATTATTCAAAAAAGATCTACGACCTTACGGACGCAGATAGAAGAGTACTTTGGACGTGTCCAAAATGTCCGAAAAATCCGCTGCTAAAACCTAAATATGCAGCATCTACCTCGACACCAAACCCTGTGCAAAGGGGTTCCCAAGGAGTGAGCAGTAACGCCAAGATAAATAAAACAACTGGCAACAAAGACAACAATAATAAGGATGAGAAAAAAGATGATAACATTGGAAAGCAGATACAAAGCAAAAACATCATCCCTACTGCATCCAAGGTGAAATCGGCACTCCCTACAAGTTCAATAGAGGAGAACTTAGATTGTGTAACGACGGAAGTCATAGAATCCTGCGACACCCACAACAGTTCGGAAATCTGTATATCTGACACCAGCTCCACTTCTACTACGGTCTGCGCAAATGACATGGGCAACTACAGTGATTGTATTACAACCGAGATACCTAATCCGGTCACCAGACGTAAAGAAATAAGCGTAGTAGTAAATGTTTCAACAAGCAACTCTTTTCAATCATTATCAACAGCAGAATCAGACAGTGACAATGAGAGTGTTTCAGAAATTTCGACCTTAAGAAGGAGTTGCCCGGAGCTTAGTAATGTGCTGATTAAAAACGAACTGGAGGAACTTAGAGAACGGGTGATGTTCCTGGAAACGCAGTTAGACTCTGCAGAAAATGAAATATCGAATATATTAAGGGAAAACAATACTCTAAAACAAGAATTAGACACATATAAAAGAAAATGGGGACAATTTGCAAAGTTAGGTACTTCTACTACGAAGATTAAGAAAAAGAATATTAATAAATCGATGCCAATTTTGGCCGCTGACAAAGAAGTGAATCTCCATTTATCACTTAGGTCTAATAAACCAATGGAAAGTCTACCAGAAAAGTTACCTAAAAGTAAATGTAATAAGTCAACTGAAACTTTACCTGAAAATTCAACTAAGGAGTCACCTGAAAAGGCACCAGAAAGTGAGTCCATCAATTACTCACTCAAAAATGAGAAACGGCACAGAATACTCCTTATGAATTGTAATAAGACGAAAAATATTTTAAATACTGCAAGAGATACGTTTTGTGGAAATTATGACCTTTGTCATTTTAATTTGACGAACTGTGGAACAAGATACATGTTGACTGGATTACCTAAGAAATTGAACAAGTTTACAATGAGTGATTATTGTATAATATTTTTAAGTGAAGATGACTTTTATACCACCAAAAATTATGTGGAATTAGTGAAATTAATTAGAGAGACTCTTTCTTCTATCCAGCACACAAATATTATTATTTGTTTACCTTATTATAAGTTTAGAGAGCAGAATAATATGAATCTATATAATTGTCGAATTGAGGCGTTCAATACATTACTTTACCAGGATGTAATGACACATAAATACTCGTACATTGTTGATTCAAACAAAAACTTAGCATACGACATGACAATGTTTCACAGGGATTCGGGGACGCTTAATAGACTTGGCATGTGTACAATTCTAAAAGACTTATTAGAATTGGTTGAGTCCATCAGTAAACAAAACCAGCTTTTTCTTGTTTAAGAGTACGAGTAATACAGTAGTTAGTGAATCTCACTCTTATAGTGACATGAATGCGACTGATATACCGCTTACTCAAAATATCGCAGCTTCAAAAGTTATAAATATCTTTTACCAAAATGTATGTGGTATTAATACAAAAAAAGATCAGTTAGAATTATATTTTGAGGATCTTCAATTTAAACAAGAGTATCTTTGTATTACTGAACATTTTTTGAATGAAACAGCATTACATTTTTTAACTTTTGAGGAGTACGAAATAGCCACTTTTTTTACTCGGACGAACAAGAAACGAGGTGGAACTATGATTTTGGTTAAGAAAGATAAGAAAATTGAAGTTATTGACTACTGTAAGAAGATAAGTCAAACAGAGTGTTTTGAAGTATGCGGTGTGAGGGACTTAGATACAAATCTTAACATATGTTGCATCTATCAAAATAATAAAAAAAATGACGTGTTTTTAGAAAAACTAGAATTGTTATTACAGCACTTTTTCAAAAAGAATTGTGTTATTTGTGGTGATTTTAACGTTAATCTTATGAACGACAAAAGTAATAATAATGAAAGATTGGACCTATTGAATTTATTAAAATGTTATAATTTTAGACACTTGGTGAATACTGCAACTTTTGAACGAAACGGGTCTAAATCTTGCATAGACAACATAATAACAAATGTTCCTGAGGATGATATACTGAGCGTTGATGTTGATCAAAATGGTTTGTCAGATGGTCACAGCGCAATTCTCAGTAGAATAGACATGCCGATTAAGTGTGACCCGAATAGATGTCAGGACCAAGGAATATTCGTGAATAGGAGAAGCTACAACAAAAAGACAAATGCTATCTTTAGAACCAAAATACAACAAGTAAACTGGCAACAGCTAGGCATAAATAGTTTTCTTAAAACCTTCAGGGACATTTTCACGCATAGTTTTAGAAGAAAGAGAAAAAAGAAGGATTTAAAAAAGTGTCACAAGTTGAAATGGCTAACGAAAGGCATAAAGGTATCTAGCAAAATGAAAAGAGTACTTTGTACTCTAGATAGAACACACAATCACGGAAGTATATACAAGTACCGAGAGTTATACATTAAATGGTATAAAAAAATTTTGAGGCAAGCTAGGGCAAAAACAGTACAAGACAGAATACTCAAGGCTAAAAACTCTATGAAAGAAATTTGGAATGTCGTAAATATGAACACAAATAGTAATAAAAACATAAAGTATAAGGAAAAAATTGTACTAAAAATAAATGAAAAAATTGTTGATAGTCCAGTAGAGGTAGCAAATGCATTTAATGATACTTTTAGTGAAGGAACGATTGTAAACTCAGGGAAACTAGGTGAAGCTATGTTATTATTAAAAAATAATGTAAGTCGTGTAAATAAGGACATGATATGTAACTTGACAAATATAACTGAAATCACTAAAATAGTTAAAGACATTAAAATGACAAGATCGACAGGTTATGACGAAGTGCCTATATTTATAATAAAAGATAATATTGATATTTTAGCTAAACCACTAATGCATCTTTTTAACCTCTGTATATCTGACAGTGTTTTTCCAGAACAATTAAAAATTGCAAGAATAATACCAATTCACAAGAAAAACAACAAGATGGACCCAAAAAATTACAGACCTGTATCGGTACTCCCTTCCTTGTCAAAAATTTTGGAAAAGCTTTTAAAATCCAGGCTACTGACACATTTGTGCAATAACTCTGTACTACATTCACGCCAGTTCGGCTATCAGAAAGGACGTGGCGCATGTGAGGCAATAGATTCTTTAGTAGATGATGTCATACAACTTATAAATGACAAGGAAATAGTGGCAGGTGTTTTTCTGGATCTGAGCTCTGCCTTTGATACTGTAGACCACAGTATCCTACTCAGTAAGTTAGAGTACTACGGTATCAGAAGTAATGTCCTAGAAATGTTTAAATCATATTTGCAAAATAGGAGACATTATGTAGAAGTTACTCAAGTAAATGACAAAAAAGAGGATAAATATAATTCTAACATAGTAAAGGTAACTAGAGGTGTCCCACAAGGTTCCGTTTTGGGCCCCATATTTTTCATTGTGTTTTTAAACGATATGTTACACTTTATATGCAATAGAATTTCAAATTTAAAATTAGTAGTATTCGCTGACGATACAAACGCGGTGATATCTAGCAAAAACGTTAATGATTTAAATGTTAAAGTAAGTCAAGCTCTAGTTGCATTTAATGAGTGGTTTAGCTGTAATAATCTCAATTTAAATACGAGTAAAACGAACATTTTAGTGTTTAAAACAACTGCTCGGAATAGGGCTAAACTTGATGTTGCCATAGGCAGAGAAAAGATTGAAAATGCTGAAGTAGTCAAATTTTTAGGTGTTCATCTGGATCAGTATTTAAACTGGAAACCCGAACTAGCTGCTCTAGTAAACTCCATCAACTCAGCATGCTACGCATTACGTAGTTTAAGAGATGAGCTAACAAGACAGCAATTGTGTGTCGTCTATTATGCTCTAATAGAGTCTAGATTAAGGTATAGCATTAAATTATGGGGCAATAGTTATTGCTATAACACACAAAAAGCATTTGTTGCTCAGAAAAGGGCAATACGAACCATAGTTCGTATCCCGCCATGGGAATCATGTAGGATGCATTTTAAATCGCTGGGGATTCTAACCGTGCCCAGTTTGTATATACTGCTAGTATTAACACATGTAGTAAAATATAGGCACTTGTATGAGACTGAAGAAGAAATGCAACTGAGGATATCTACTAGGAGAATGGATTTAAAAAATGTTATACAGCCAACGCTTACGGTCGTTAAACATTGCGCAAGAAACCAAGCAGTAAAGTTGTTCAATAGAATGCCAATTGAATTTAAAAGTATGACAAATATAAATATTTTTAAACAATCATTAAAAACCTACCTTTTGGAAAAGTGCTGTTACAACGTTGATGAATTCTAATTGTTAGAATTAGTTGTATACACAAAAAATTTTGAAGATTATTTATTTTTTATTTTGACATTTAATTTTATACTTTTGACATTTTCTTTGAAACAAATATATTTTTTTTTTAATATATTTTTTAAGTTTGGACATTGAATTGTATATTTTAGACATTTGTTGAACTAATTTTTTTAATGTACTTAGACATATTGGTTGCTAGTTTTAACATAAATTTCGAACACGATGTATTCATTGTTATCGAATAAATAAATAATAATAATATATATATAAATACACGCAATGTGTACATATAGGGTGACTTTTAATTAGTTCTTGATAGCAAAAGATATGTATGTACTCATGATACTGAACAACTTTTCCCAAGGAACATAGGTCGAAATACGAAAAACCAAATTTGTCCTCCCATACAAAATACGCTATCAGCTGATGCAGTTTCTATGGGAGGTCAAAACTTGATTTTCGTATTTCGACCTATGTTTCTTGGGGAAAGTTGTTCAGTATCATGAGTACATTCATATCTTTTTCTATCAAGAACTAATTAAAAGTCACCCTATATATACAAACATACATAAATAAATAAAAATACTAAATGCTATAGAGAGAAATACACAATGATGACTACACGACTGATGACTACGATGAAGCAGTGATTTGCCGAAGAAAATGTTCCTTTACTTTTAGTTTAAAAGAGGCAATAGAGGGACTTTATAAGCAAACAAGATTTTTTCAAAGATGGATCTTTTTAGTCGGTCGTATGTTACAGATTCAAGGGGCAGCACTTTCAAGGGCACTAAGGAGGTCAAGGCATCCTGACCTAACGATTGTTTGGTAATCTTTCTCAAGCCAAGGAGTTAGGCTTGGCCTTAACTGTAACAAAGTTTCATCTAATTAATTACTTAAGTTAGCTCAATAGCCTTAGTTTAGGTTTGTATTAAATAAATAATTATGTTAGTTGAATGTGTGCTTGTTTCAAGCCTTGAATGTTATTTAGGTCATCTTTTATTGTAGTTGCAAGCATAGGCTATTAATAAATTTAAACCCGAAATCGTGTTAGTTATATTAATAAGTCGTAAATGAATAATGTTATTATTACAAAAACAACCAAGTGCGTGTCGGGCCATGCGCAATATAGGGTTCCGTAGTTTTTTTTACGATTTTTATCGCAAAGCAGGTGTTGGCAGTAGAGGTCGTAACGCCTGATTGCTACTGCTATTTACATTATTTCCAGTTTTTCAGCTATAGCTCATTAACCTGTGAAGCCTACTTAGCTGTGATAGTTTTCCTTTTAATTTCATCATATATACTACTATTATGAATTTTTCCACATTTCTATTAACTACCGTTTAGCTGGCAGGGGGGGGACACTCGACTCTAACAAGCTGAATATTTCGCAAACGGATCCCTAAATCAAAAAACGGTCTTCGCAAACTCACATTATTTTTCAAAGACCTGTCCAACGATACCCCACACAATGGGGTGAACAAGAAAAAATAAATTCACCCCCACTTTACTTGTAGGGGAGGTACCCTAAAAAAATATATTTTCTTGGATTTTATCTTACCACTTTCTCGGCGTGAACGAAATACATATCCATATTAAATTTCAGCTTTCTTGTACGAAGGGTGTCTGAGCTAAGCCGCGGACAGACAGACAGACGGAAATGACGAAACTATAGGGGTTCCTTGCTGACTACGGAACCCTAAAAAAGAAGGATTGGGTAAGGCAACCCTGATGATTTTGTTTGTTTTTCTTTGATTTGTCTTGAAGAGCGAGCACTATGTAATTGTGCAAATAGATGCGCCCCCAAAAACCCTGTTATTATGGACGTACCTTTTATTCATTATTTAGTTAGTAAATACCAAAGAGATTTAAACCTCGCTGCACTCGGTTAGCGAGGTTCAAATCTCTTTGGTAAATACAAACATCTACATTCATCATGTCTCTTTCTTCTAGTACGAGTAGTGTACGCAGAGAACACATCTTTTCACCTGCTACGGTCGTGAAATACTTCCCTTGTCTCTTCTACTGTCAGTTTAGGGGTACTTTTGACTCGATCTTTATTCGGAACCTCCTGGGGCCGAGAGCTGATATACATTCAATATTCGTTTTACAAAAGAGGGCTATAAGAGCAATTTATTGCCTGAAGACTCGTGATTCCCTGAGAGAACTGTTCAAGGAAATCAACATAATGACAGTGCCTGAGTGCCATGCCAGTATATCTATGAAAATATTATGTATGCTAGAAAGAACATTCATCAATTACCTAAAATTTGTGACAGGCATTTTTTATACTAGAAATTACCACAAAATTTATTAACCATATACTAGATTAACTAAAGTCAGTCAATACATCTTTCGTAGGTCTGTGTGTACGAGACTACAACAAAATACCTAACAATATAGTTCAATTACCTGAGAAAGTTTAAAGAATGTGTAAAGCAAACGTTATGTAAAAAAGCTTACTATAGATTAGATGACTATATGAAAGACAAAAAGCCCTCTGCCTCAGCCCTCTGGTGCTCTGATATTCCAGCGAAACACAAGAAACACATTAAAGTAGGCCGTGCTGCAGTGGTTTCTTGCCGTTTCTTTTACGCTGCCATAGCACGATCCGAAACGGCGTAGACTCGCTCTATTTGCATTGTATTCTGCATGACATTCAATAAGTATTCTGTAAAGAATCTACATTGAATAAATAATCTGAATCTGAATCTGAACTTATCTTGAAGCGTTTATCTAAGCTTTCCCCTTTCACCCTTGCCTTATCGACCTATCCTTTCCTTTCAATCATTTTCTCTACATATCCGAACCCCGGACACCACATACAATGAGCACGAATTTAAAATTGGAAGGTCGCATAGGCCTGCATAGGAGCATCACATTTTTCTCAAAAAATGTATCTCTGAAATCTAAACATAATTAATTAAGTTTTAGGTTGTTGTATCAAATTCTTCAGAATTCGAAACTAGGCTTAGGTAACAAAATATTTCTTATAAAGCCTCCGATAATGATCAGAGATGGGTACTTTTACTTAACAACCTTGAAAAACTTTTAGCAAAGAATATCTTGGAAAGTTCTAGAAACACTAAATTAACGTACGAAAACTGTAACTTGATCTGGGTTGTTCCAAACTTTAGACGAAGGGTTCATTAAGAATTTGGCTTATATTTATCTTCTATGTTTAGTTTCTTATCTGTATAGAAAGAGTAGAGAAACTTCAATTTTTATGACAGAGCTTCCGAAATTGGTGTAAAATCTTATAATAAAGGCTTGTTCTGGAGGCAAAATCTACGGCTTTTCAAAATTCACATGAAAAATCAACTCTACATATTTAATGGGACCGATCAGCTAGTTAAAATGTTTTATCTACACTCATGTCGTAATCTTTGAATTATGATTCAAAAAGTTAGTACATAAAGCTGAATATTACGCAGAGTATGCATAAAAAATTAAAAAGTTACCATTACTTAACGATTTTTGTATGAAAATTTTGCAAAGGTGTTACGTAATTTAACTTTTTAATCTTAACATAACACTTGGATAAAATTCTTCTTGAACCTAAACCTTTTTAAAGAAGACTGAATATAAGGTCTTTTAGAGAGACGGTTATAAATGTAACAGTTTTTCTTAGTAGCTGTCAAATATTAGTAGCATATTTACAAAGTGTGCCGTATAAACAACCTATTATTTTGGAGCAGTTACAGTAACAGTTACTATAGTTACAATTATTTTATCTGTAGTGGAAAATATGCGCGCGCAGCCTGAAATTAGAAGGAAATAGATATTAGATTTGCCGCCATTTTCAAATATTTACCTTTTTCAAGTTTTTTGTGCCCGTGAAAGTAATGTGAAAGTTTATTGAAAAAGAAGATAAAGTGGTGCAGTCAGGATACTGCAGTTACACCAGAAGATACTCAATAACTTATGATCTTCTCCCATATTAGTCTAGGACATTTTATGACATAACCTACAATGAATTGGGAAAGAATGAAAATCGAAAAGAAAACAATGTCTTGTTAAGAAAATGTTCTGCTTGTATATTTCAAAGAAGACCTAGCGGATATATTAAGGCGGCTTCTTCAGACTCATATCAGAAATGTAATATACATAATATAAGTTACCATTGTTGTTTACTTACTTTTGTTTAATTTTTATCATTTTTATAAGTAAAGAAACCTATTGCATGAGTGAAGATAAAGTAGTATACGCAACTGCATATAATATGGTATTAAAACACTCATTTGATGCTATTATCACATTCGGCTACGCCTCATGTGATAAACCCAAACTCGTGTTTCAATAACCTGTTTTATATGACAGTTGCATAAACTACTATTACATGAATTTTTAAAGCCTTGTCACAGAATAATGTAATCTAAATATACAGCGTGATTTTTTATTCACCAGAAAAAAATTAAGAGATGATTCTGCCCATGAAACTGAACAACTTTTCCTAAGGAACATAGGTCGAAATACGAAAATCAATTTTTGACCTCTCATATAAACTGCATCAGCTGATAGTGGATTTTGTATGGGATTTCAAATTTGGTTTTTCGTATTTTGACCTATGTTCCTTGGGAAAAGTTGTTCAATTTCATGGGCAGAATCATCCCTTATTTTTTTTCTGGTAAATAAAAAATCACGCTGTATAAAAGAGTTTGTCCTGACTGACTGATTGACTGATTCATCAACGCCGAGCCGTAACCACTATAGATACAGATCTGAAATTTTGTACACAGGTTCTATGCATGTCAAAACTACCCACTAAGAAAGGATTTTGGAAAATTCATCTCCCAAGGGGGTGAATTAAGGGGTGAAAATTTGTATGAAAGTCCTTTGTTTCTTAAGCTAGATTCACAAAAATTTGAATTTAAGCTTCTGTTAAAAAATAAAGAAACACGTGTTTAAGCATTTCTTAAAATCACCCTTCAAGGGGGTGAAAAAGGGGATGATTTATTTTCCGTATGTTGGTATATAAGTCTTTCATTTTTAAAGGTAGAATTATAGTAATTTGGTTCTGAGCTCTTGGTAAAAAATTAAAAGTACGTGTTTTAGAATTTTTCTAAATTCATCTCCTAATGGGGTGAAATAAGGGATAAAAGTTTGTATGAAAGTCCTTTGTTTCTTGAGTTAGATTCACACAAATTTGCCTTTAAATTTTTGGTCAAAAATAAAGAAATACGTTCCAGCATTTCTTAAAAACCACCCTTCAAGGGGGTGAAAAAGGGGTGATTTTTTTTCCGTATGTTGGTCTATAAGTTTTTCATTTTTAAAGGTAGAATTTAAAAAATTTGGGTCTAAGTTTGTGCTAAAAAATAAAAAAGTACGTGTGTTGGAATTTTTCAAAATTCATCCTCTAAGGGGGTGAAATAAGGGATGAAAGTTTGTATGAAAATCTTACAGTTTTGACGTGAGGTACTTGAAATTTGGATTTTAGCTAATAATAAGAAGAAAAGATACACGTGTTTCAGCAATTTTGAGATATAATCCCCCAAGGGGGTGAAATAAGGGATGAAAATATGTATGAAAATTATATTAAATTAGGATTTTAGTGTTTGAAAAATCATCCCCCAAGAAAGGGAGATTCCTCCCGAGGGAGAGGGAGAGGGGCAGGGGGAGGGGGAGAGGGATAGGGAGGGGGAGGGGGAGAGACTGCACATTGTCTGAATATCACGCGGGCGAAGCCGCGGGCACAGCTAGTAGCACTATATACAGAACTGACGCTCTTCGCCCCCCTTGTAATCAACCCCCGCGCGCACCCGCCCGGGTGATTCAAGTGATGCTCCTATGCAGGCCTATGCGACCTTCCAGTTTCAAATTCGTGCTCATTGTATGTAGTCTTGGTATGTAGTGTCCGGGGTGTGGCCCTGTATTATACAGGCTGTATACAATATTCCGTACTATTACGGATTCCAGCGAAACACAAGAAACACATTGTAAAAGCTGACTCTAAGGTAGGCCGTGCTGCAGTGGTTTCTTGCCGTTTCTTTTACGCTGCCATAGCACGATCCGAAACAGCGTAGCTTTATTTGCATTGTATTCTGCATGACATTCAATAAATATTCTGTTAAGAATCAACATTGAATAAATAATCTGAATCTGGATCTGTAAAAAAACTTAAAACTGAATTCGAAAGTAATTTGACATCATAATAACTTTTAAAAATTACACGAGAAATATACAAAATTATGACACCTCCCATATCCATAGCCCATCTCTACCCGTGGGTGTTCCCCGTGCGGTGCCGGCTAAGAATAGTACCGACCCATCTCTACCCGTGGGTGTCGTAAGAGGCGACTAAGGGTTAATGAACCAGAGGATGGGCAGCAGCATCCTTCTGTGTATCGTATCATCTTACATTCTGCGGTCACCAACAACAGCGGTCCATGATGCCAACCGTAACGCTAACAAGCGTGGTGACACTGGTGACTTTACTTCCCCTCCACATTGTTTCAGCAAAAGCTGGAATTTTGGAGGGAGTTCCCTGTCTTGTAGTGGACGTTTCATGGGATGTCATGATGATGACATTTAATACTTCCGTATGGCCGAATCCAAAATCTACATTTACTTACTTTAAAAAAACACTAAAGAAACATGGTAATGGTACCTACCATTACCATGTTTCTCTTAGACACCATAAAGTAGGTATTTACACAAACTGAAATCGTCATTTTATAGATGATCTTGCACTCTCTTTTATCGTAGGTTATCTTTACTAGTTTGGAATCTATAAACCCATGAACAAGTACTACAAAAGAATTGGATTGAATATCAACGAAATGGCGCTTGCGATGGTAACGCGGGATGTCTCGCCATCGTAAACATTGTCACTGCAAGTGCGTTGCCTCTGGGATCTGAGGAGTTTACGTTCTAAGACCGTGTTTACAGAACGTTTTTTATACAGGGTTATTTTTGAACCCCAGGCCAAATTTTTGTATGTTGCTCAGAAAATTTATCTGAATAGCTTTCCCAAAGGAGCAGGGGTCGAAAAACAAGAAAAAAATTTAGTCTTCCCAAACAAATCTTTAACCGGCAATAGAGAAAAAAATTTGATCTCATACAGGTGACCGAAATTTTTTCTCGATTTTCGACCCATGTTCCTTTGGGAAAGATATTCAGATATATTTTCTGAGTAACATACTAAAATTTGGCCAGGGATCAGAAAATATCCCTGTATTCTTCGAATAGAATAGAAAAACGTTTATTCTCTTTAATAAAATAAATAATAAAAGACAATATTTCTAGCTTATAAAGGGGGACTTTTAATTAGTTCTTGATAGCAAAAGATATGCATGTACTCATGATACTGAACATCTTTTCCCAAGGAACATAGGTCGAAATACGAAAAACCAAATTTAACCTCCCATACAAAATGCCCTATCAGCTGATGCAGTTTCTATGGGAGGTCAAAACTTGATTTTCGTATTTCGACCTATGTTCCTTGGGGAAAGTTGTTCAGTATCATGAGTACATTCATACCTTTTTCTATCAAGAACTAATTATAAGTCAACCTATATACTATAAGTACAACAAAGTAAGATCACAGTAAAAAACTACAGCACAATCCTGACGACCCTATTCTTAAAGCGTACTACAAAAAATACCGTAATATCTGTAATAAAACTATCAAGATGCTTAAAAAGGCGTACTATGACACAAAATTTGCCCTATGTTTTGGTAATAATAAAAAGACCTGGGAATTGATTAAAGAGGTAGGAAACTTAAATATTAAAAACGAATCAGCAAAACATCTTTTGACAATAAAACCTGATATGACGGAGTCCCTCAATGAAGTCAACAGTTACTTTGTTGGTGTTGGAGCAACACTTGCAAACAAAACTCTAGATAAACTTAATACTACGGATTTATTACTAGCCACTCACACCAAAACTTCTCAATCTCCTCTGAATTCTATGTACTTGTCACCTGTCGATCCATCTGAAGTCACAAGCATAATTGGACAGCTTAAGCAAAGCAACGCTTCTGGTTGGGATAATATTCCTACTAAGGTAATAAAAGACTGTAAGCATATACTAGCCAAACCTATAGCCCACCTTTCCAACTTAAGTTTTTCTATGGGTGTATTTCCTACAGCATTTAAATCTGCAATAGTAGTGCCAATATTCAAATCAGGAGACAGATCAGTTACATCAAACTACAGGCCAATCTCTCTGTTAACAACCTTGTCAAAAATCATTGAAAAATTAATGAATAAAAGATTTGTTGCCTATATTGAATCTAGAAATCTTCTTTCAATCAACCAGTTTGGTTTCAGGAGTGGTAGATCGACTGATGATGCAGTTCTTCACCTTACGGAAAAAATTGTGAACTACCTTGACCGGGGCCAGAAGTGTCTGGGGGTCTTTTTAGACCTCCAGAAGGCTTTTGATACTGTGTCTATTCCAATTTTACTAGCACGTCTGCAGAACTGTGGCATCAGAGGAACACCACACAACTGCTTCCAAGACTATCTCACTGGCAGAAATCAGAGAACTAGAATTGATATGCAGCTTAGTGACACCAATATCTGTACATACGGCGTGCCCCAAGGGAGCACACTTGGCCCGTCTCTGTTCCTACTTTATATAAATGATTTGTGCAACCAAAGCTTGGACAGTACTGACATCATGATGTTCGCTGATGATACCGTTCTACTGTTTCGAGGCGACAGCTGGCAGACAGTCTTTAAAATTGCTGAAGAGGGTCTTAAAGTCACTACTGCTTGGTTAGAAGATAATTTGCTGTCCTTGAATACAGATAAAACTAAATACCTTACCTTTTGCAAAACTAATGCTACTAAGCCTAGCAAAACACTTAAACTTATAATACACACCTATCCCTGTAATAGAGATACTGTGAACGCGTTGTGTGAGTGTTCAACTTTGCAAAAAGTTGATAGTATTAAATATTTGGGTGTGACGATAGACTATAAGCTTACATGGGAACTACAGATAATCAATGTGGCTAATAGGATCAGAAAGCTCATTTATGTGTTTAAACAGCTTAGAGATAACGTAGATTCTGATCTAGTGATGAAAGTGTATAAATCCTTAGCAGAGTGTATACTATCATATTGTATTTGTTCCTGGGGTGGAGCTGCAAAGACTTATCTTATTATTGCAGAGAGGGCGCAGCGTGCTTTGCTCAAAGTTATTAAACGCCTACCTTATAGATACCCAACTACAGACCTATACAAATCCTGCAAGGTTCTGTCTATTCGGAAAATGTATATACTGCAGAGCCTGCGAAGATATCACCGTACCACTGTTCCTTCCATACCTGAAATGAATAAGAGATTGAACAGAGTCCCGACACAAAAATGTAATAGTCAATTCGCTAAAAGACACTACAACTACAATGCTCCGTTTCTATATAATAAACTATTATACAAAGAAAATACAAAAAAATATAACAACCATGAATTCAAAAAATATGTTGTTAGGTGGCTTGAAGAATTTGACTATGATGGGATAGAAAACCTTTTTGTAGCAGTGATATAAACCAGATCTGGCGCAACATGAATGAATAAACAAATACACTCATTCAATCACGCAACACATACACATCAACATATACAACCACACACAAACACGCGCACAAATACACATACACGCTCACATAAACTCCGCATGCATACCTATTTGTGTAGACTTGAATTTGTTAATAACTTAGATTCTAACTTTTTAGATTATTTAAATACTTGATTGTTAACCTTAGGGGAACACTGTAGCCTGTAACACAGTTTCTTTCTACTAGCACAGGCTGCAGAGTTTTAAGAGACATGTATCTGTTGTATTTTTAAATAAATAAATAACAAATAACAAATAAGTTATACATAGATGGCAACATGAAATCAATAGTTACTTACATATATTACTTACATAAAATAATCCTATCGATTCGATTCTTGTCGATTTTTCAATGCTAGTCAATGTACATTCAAGAGCAGATCAAGCTCAACACTTGCAGTGCGACTCTAGCTCTAAAGTTCATTGAAATAAGAACAAGAAGCTTAACATGCATTTGACTGTTTCTCCTAACGATCTAAATTTTTTTCGTGTATTAGGAAGGATTAGATATTGGATTAAAATCAATTTCTTTGTTCAGGTTAAAATAATATTATTAATTAATAAAACCAACATCAAAAGAGAAGAAAAAATAAAAGGACATGAAGAATAAAATCAAAGAAATAAGATGACACTGTAAATAGATTCAGATTCATTAATTCAAGATAGATCCTTTACAGAATCTTATTGAATGTCATGCGGCATACAATTCAAATAGAGCGAATCTACCGTTTCGGATCGTGCTATGGTACGTAAAAGAAACGCTAAGAAACTACTGCACTTACCACCACGTGTACCACTACGTAATTTATCTATTAAAGTAAATAACAGCCGGCTTTGTACAATTAGTGGTATCTGAATACCTTGGAGTGGTTATAATAATTAGAGATGAAACGGATAGTTGTTTGGCCGGATACCGGATACCGGATATCCGGCCACTGAGAATGCCGAATAGCCGGATATCCGGCGGCCGGATATCCGGCCGAACATTGCCACTAATAGTACACAATAGTAAAATACACTTACTCGTACACGATAGTGGCGCCAACATGGTCAAAGGAGTTCGAGAGACTGAATATTATTCTGCAAGATGTTTCATACATTCACTTCAGAGGGCCGTTACTGAGTCATTAAAGGTGCAGCCTGAAGTATTAGAAATGATCAGTAACGGTAGACGTCTTGTAACGCACTTCAACCATTCAGGTCTAGCCCAAGAAAAACTGCTGGAAATTCAAAAAGAGCTACATTTACCGGAACATCAGTTGGTGCAAGATATTAGCACGAGGTGGAATTCAACCTTTTACAGGTATATGACAGAGCGCCTGTTGGAACAAAAACGAGCTTTATCACTGTACGTAGCTGATCACGATAATCTCACAAATTTAACGCATCAGCAGTGGTGTTTGATGGAGCAATGCGTTAATCTTTTAAAACCTTTCGAAGAAATAACAAAACTAACGAGCTCCTGCATATCCGAAGTTATACCACACGTCGCTGCATTAAAAAAATATTTGGATAAAGATGAGACTGCTCTAAGAACTCCTGATTCGTCACAAATGCGAGCCTCACTTAAAGCACAGTTAGAACATCGCTTTAGCTCCTTAAATGAAGATTCTAATTATTTAATAGCTACTTTCCTTGACCCAAGGTTTAAAACAAACTATCTGGGGGTTCTGGAAGCAGAAAAGGCTCGACAGAAGATTCTTATAGAATGTCTTAAAATGTCTTGTGAATGTGATGAATCTTCAACTAATAGTGGTTCTCGTGATCCATCACCAGCATCAAAAATAAGGAGAAGAGATGACACCAGCTCGACTCTTACTCGCGAAGCTCACGACACGTTTTGGAATAGCTTTGATGAGGTAGCAAATGAAGATAATAGCAGTCAAGGTCAACAAAAGAACAAGATTGCAACCGAGCTTGACTACTTTTCAAAGATTGCCCGAATCGATCGTAATCGTGATCCATATGTTTGGTGGAGTGCTAACGCGTCACAATATCCAACTCTCACCAAGTTTGCGAGAATCTATCTTTCAGCGCCTTGCAGCAGTGTATACAGCGAAAGACTTTTTTCTGAAGCTGGTCTTGTTTACGAAGAAAAGCGCAATCGTTTGTTACCTCTCAATGCAGAAAAATTGGTATTTATACATCACAACCTTCCTTTAGTCAACTTTGATTACTAAATTGTTAATTTTTGTCAACATAGTTATTAATTAATAAACATAAGACATTTAATTTTGCAATAAAATGTTGTTTTAATTTAATTACATAGCTATGCTCAAAATTTTCATAAAATTGTCGTATATTTTTAGTATCCGGTATCCGGCCGGATAGTCACCTAATATTCGGTATCCGGCCGGATAGTAAAAACTAGGCCGGATAGGCCGGATACCGGATAGTTGCCGGATATCCATTTCATCTCTAATAATAATCCAACTCTAAGTGTAGACTAGACCTTACTTTAAATTAGATGGTTAGCCATAAACTTTTAATTTTTTAGCAGTTTACGATCAACTTTTGCATAGAAATGAAGTAAATCTTGACGAAAGAGGGAGCCCGTCATATACCTAGTTTTCAATATCGCTGAAATGCAAACTTTTATGAGCTGTTTTATGTTTTCAAATTTATTAGAGGATTCGAATTCTTTGGTTTATCTACTCTTTTCATCTCCAGGTAAAAATATGTCAAAAATCCACTTTTTAACCCAGTAACTCCTTTTGTTATACAGGGTGTTAGTGTAAACACTGTGATCCTTGAAACTGTGCATTGAGACCATGAAACTGAACAACTTTCCCTAAGGAACATAGGTCGAAATACGAAAAAAAAAATTTCATCTCCCATACAAAATGCGCAATCAGCTGGTGCAGTTTCTATGGGATGTAAAAAATTTTTTTTCGTATTTCGACTTATGTTCCTTAAGGAAAGTTGTTCAGTTTCATGGTCTCAATGCACAGTTTCAAGGATCACAGTGTTTACACTAACACCCGGTATACAGGGTGTAAGGGACGGTGTGCCGAAACTAAACGGGCGTGCTCAGTCAACGAAACTGAACAAATTTCCCAAAGAATCATTATCGGAAAATTATTTTGGTTTTTACTATTCCATACAAACTGTTTGATCAGAGTGAGTTTGTATGGAGAATTCATAAATTTTTCCACATCCCAAAATTTTTTCTTTGGTAAAGTTGTTCAGTTTCGTTGACTGACCTTTCAGTTTTCGGTACACCATCTCTTAAACCCTTTATATATAGAATCAGAGGTATTATATTTTGACATCACAACATATAGTATATGATATAACACCTAAAATAGTGCTGCAGCAATCATAATAACATACTGAATTTAAAATAATAAAATATCATTTTGAATTATATATTTCAAGGAACCTAAACTGAATTAAACAAACAAGGACGGGTTGCATTCCGGGAGTGCCAGCAGAAGTGAAAACTTGCATTTTTTAATATTATGCTTTTTGTGAGGGTCAATCTCGCCATTGCTCGCGTACTTCTTTGATGTCACTGAATAAAAACCCGTATTGTCATTACCAGTTGACTCTTTTTCGATCAGGCTATGGATCTGACGCGAGATCTGATACGCCATCTGACGCGACATAAAATAAATAAAATAAAAATAAAATAGTTTTTATTTCTGTACACATGTTTTCCTTAACTATAACATAGATTGGAGCCTCCATTTAAGCAGAAGTTGCCTGTGTTTGAAGGCTCCGCTCCTCCTTACACGACGCCGCAGCTGCAGACGGCATACAGCCCAGCCAGCTATGTTTCTTCATCATATTTAGATTAGAATTTATTATAAGAAAAATGCAGCTGGGTGAGCTGCACGCATAGAGTAGGTACATAAATGAGGTATTAACAAAATAAAACTTAAAATTAAATTAATTAACTTAAAATAACAAATGAAACGGTTGAGAAAAACCTAATTAAGCAGGTTAGAGAACCTTATAGCCTAATAAGTAAGTAAGTAATTATCTGACGCGAGTTCAAAAATTTAAGTTGTTGATAATTTTATAAACGCACACATTTACATCGAAATTAATGATGAGTGTTTGTCTTTACGCCTACGCTGTGTTTTTGATAATAGAATATTATGTTTTAAAAAATATTGTGGGAATAAGCCCATGTTCTGTGAAAACTATAATGGTCGCACAGCAGGAAATATATCGTCTCACGGGCGGGTGCGGTGCGACGCGCCTTAATATTATCTGCTCTGTGATTATTGGCAGGGCCACAGGAGAGCGCGACCGGCGCGGACGGTGCGTTCTGCGATTTTGAAATACACCAACTTTTTCGCACACACGCAGTGGTGTGTAGGCGGTGTATTGAAAATTCGCTGGTAGCGACGCCGCGCCGCTGCGCCAGTCAGTAACGGTTCATATGGTTTCAATTGGTTTTTAAATGGTTTAAAAGATACAGTCCTGTGAAGCTGGGACAGACAAACAAACGGACAGACGAGGTGGGCTTAGTATTAAGGTCCTATTGCCGCAATTTGGGTGCAAATCTAAAAAACCGTTCAAGTAAGAGTCGGACTCGCGCGCCAAGGGTTCCGATATATCTATAGTATTTTTTTAAGCAATAAAGTCCATTTTTAGGACCGCAAAACTAAATTTGTTTGTAAAGGTTTTTAGCAGATTTTTTAAAAACTGTGCAACTTAGAAAGATCCTTTTATTTTTAATGTAAAATTTACATAAACTTCTATCGACTGTAATTAATTCTGATTTTTATTTCACAAACTTCGGAGATAAGGGGGGGGAATGATATTTTTTTTTGTCATTTTTCATCATAATTTGAAAATTAAGAGTCAATAAAAATAAGAAATATATTTTAGAATGTACAATATTGTACAAGTAATACATACATACATACATACATAAAATTACGCCTCTTTCCCGTCGGGGTAGGCAGAGACCACAGTCCTCCACCTGCTACTATCTTGACATACTTCCCTTGCTTCCTGTACTTTCATCAATCCTTTGATACATGCTCGTCGGTTTAGGGTACTTTTAACCTGGCCTTTATTCAGAACTTCCTGAATTTGGTCAAGTAAAGCCCTTTCATATGATACCCCAGTCGACCTAGTAACGACAATTTGAAATTTTGAACCCGCCCCCCCTATTTGGGCCCCCTTTACATTAATAATTATAATATATTTTTATTTTTTTCGTATGCTATTTAGTTGGGCAACCATATTCTAAATCTATTCCAAATTTCAAGTCGATAGCATGAGTGGTTGCTAAGATATACAGGCGTGACATACAAACAGACAAAGTCGCACCATAAGGGTTCCTTTTTTTACCATTTTGGTATCAGAACCCTAAAAAGGTTAAATCTCATTTCATAATCAGTTATATGAAAAATGCAAACTGATAAATCAAACCTTCCAAACCCAAAAATACAAACATAATTTCCATTCGGGGCGCAAAGATTATCAGGAATGAATTGAGAGTTTGTTTGTTTGTCCATTCACAAATGGCTCAATTTAGATCGGAAGGAAAAAGATCAGAAGGATCCTGTCCTAAATATACATTTTTGTGAGTATTCAGATTATAGACCCTGAGGGCGCTGCAAGTTATCCTACGTCATCGAGTACAAGAAATTTGCAACTTTGTAGCGAGAGTAGTTCCCTATTAGATCCACATTACATTGGTCTGCTTATCTGCTAATGCGCAACCTGGCAGGTTTGGTACAGACGGAGAGAAAAGTGGTTAAGTCATGCAGACTGTTCCGAACCTGCCAGGTTGCAAATTAATACAACAACGTAATGTTGATCTAATAGGCCACTATAACCTCGCTATAAAGTTGCAAATTTCTTGAACTCGATGACGTAAGATAACTTGCGGTACCCTCATAGTCTATTATATTTATACATAGCTCTAAAGAGAAAAATGTCAATGTCCTCTCCAAAATGTACCTGGCATTTTTACAGTGAAATTCTAGAGAGAGTACCCTGTTCAGGAGTAGACTTCACTTCTAATGGAATGTTAAGATGTAATGATGATATATCATGAATATTCCAAACCAATTTCAATAGGAGTGCCTTAATGTTAATGAAAGACTTGTGTATTCTATGAAGGTGCTTTACCATATGCTTTACAGAGTACTCATTCAGCACGTTAGTTTGCTGCAAACTTGTTTTGTTTTAATTATGGGTTGCAGCGTCAAAAACTATGCGTCAAGTTTTCAATGACATTACCTACTGCAAAGTTAGGTGAAGGATGATGTATCAAGTTTGCGAATAGTTTGTTATATAAATGTTTCGTATCAAGTACAGGCCTCCTATAACATGTACAATAGCGGTCTTTCGCGCCTGATCAAAAAAATTTTTTCACTTGAATCTTGCAGTCGTCGAGCGAGTAACGCCGCCTCAGAACTTTCAGCTTATAGGATAACGATGAGGCAATCTGCACTTCTCAGCTAACTGATATTTTGTACACTTTTGTAAAAAATTATAACGAGTACGTGCTTAAATTTACAGACTATTTAAAGTCCACCCAGCAAGACTCCCAGGATCGCTTCTATTTTTCCGGTGCAAGAAAAAACGTGTGTAGAGGTGATCAAGCTCGAGTGACCGTACTAGTAATTAACGTAAATATTAGGTTTTTTTACTTTTCACGCATTAAATTATTGCTCTAAGCTTTTGGTAGATAGGTAAAGTTTGACCTGAGTAAGCACACAAACAAATACTAACCGAGCACACTTTCCAGAAATATTTACAAATCAATGCAGAGCAGAGAACCCTTTCAATTAGACCCATTCCCAGTACAAAAGGGCTTTGACCCCTCTTTGTAAAAGATAAGCGGCAAAGGAACAAACAAATATCTTCACAGAAGTGATCACTAGTATGCTGCAAAAATCTTATACAGGGCGGCGCGGCGGCGTGACAAAAAGGGTTAAAAGGGTATACCACACCTGAAGGAGGATTTCATATTGCATATAC
The DNA here is from genome assembly GCA_947532105.1 of Athrips mouffetella. Lineage (NCBI taxonomy): Eukaryota > Metazoa > Arthropoda > Insecta > Lepidoptera > Gelechiidae > Athrips > Athrips mouffetella. The sequence continues at coordinate 1,049,440 of OX383964.1, forward strand.
TTATATAATAGCATGCAGAATACTATTCAAATAGAACGAGTCTACTACCGTTTAGAATCGTGCTATGGCAGCGTAAAAGAATCGGCAATAAATCTTTGACCTCCCATACAAATCGCTCTGTGAGCTGATACAGATTCCTCCTAGAATAATCTGTTTCGTATAAGGGAATCCAGTTCAGGGCGTTCTAAATAGAGGCCAAGTTAAAAGTACCCTAAACTGACAAGAGTGTATGAAAGGGTTAATGAAAGTAGTGGAAGCGCGGGAAGTATGCCAAGATCGTAGCAGGTGGAGGGCTGTGGTCTCTGCCTACCCTGCCCCAGCGGGAAAGATTCTACCTATGTAGGTATGTATAAGGTCCTGTGTGGTGCCGGCAAATAATAGTACCAACCCATCTCTACCGGTGGGTGCCGTAAGAGGCGACCAAGCGCTAATGAAGCGGAGGATAGACAGCAGCATCTTTCTGAGTATCGTATCATCTTGCATACTGCGGTCATCTTACAACTTATACAAGCTTATACAAGCGTGGTGACAATAGTAAATCCCCTCCTGAGTACCTACCACGTTTTTTTGCTGGACTTCTGGAGGGAGCTCCACGTCTTGTAGTGGACATTTTCATGGGATGCTATGATGAGGTACGTATAAACGAAAATAAAAAGGCTGAATTACTGGCTGGAGGCTTAGTTTCAAATGCTACCCTCGTCACACTCATATTCATACCTGCGGAAACACACGCACTTTATGGTGACAGCTCGTTTCATATCTACCACGAGGATACGACACCATTATGGAATATGGCAGGCGAGACGATCAGGGGCAACGACCGCCTGGCTATGATTTACGACTTTCAGCGGATGAAATTAAAAATGATAAAGATTTTGGGGTTTGGAAGAAAATCGCTGCAGCTTGTCTGGCACCTTATCACTAAATTTAAACGTATTTACTTATGCTAGCTCAGCGACACGAAGAGGATCATGGCTATATACACTAAATCGCTCTGTCACTCTTATATGTATAAGGGCTGATTATTTTCTGAATAAAAGATTTATTAATTTATATTTTTTTATTGTATTTGTAAGAATGTTGAACACTTTATTGCACACGTAGAAATAAAATAAATTGTACAGCAGTACTGCACTTCCTTTCTCGCGATATGCAAGGAAAAAGTATCAACTGAAAACTTAAATTTGTAATGCCATACACATAGTACGGAAATACCTACAAACTTATATTTAGGTTTTTTACAAAAAAATGTTCAAATGAAATATGTAGATCAATTCAGAATTCAAATTGTTAAAAATTAAAACAAGCTAACCATAAACGATTTTGAGAATTTCACAAGTTTAAATATTGGTAGTAATTAAATACCTATAGGTAGTAATTTTCACATATTAGTGGATACTAACGCAATATAGTGTGACTTTTAATTAGTTCTTGATAGCAAAAGATATGCATGTACTCATGATACTGAACATCTTTTCCCAAGGAACATAGGTCGAAATACGAAAAACCAAATTTAACCTCCCATACAAAATGCCCTATCAGCTGATGCAGTTTCTATGGGAGGTCAAAACTAGATTTTCGTATTTCGTACCTATGTTCCTTGGGGAAAGTTGTTCAGTATCATGAGTACATTCATACCTTTTTCTATCAAGAAATAATTAAAAGTCACCCTATATACTTGCATGGAGATTTTTTTATTTCCCAAAACATGTTTCTTATGGAAGTTATTCAGTTGAGTATACTGAGCAAGCCCTTTCTTTTTTTGTATAATAGGTATGCAAAACTCTACATCAGTACAATTGCTCGTGGACCCCACACTAGGTCATGCCTGTATTGTAGGGGCCTGAAATGCACGAATTTCCAACAATTTTCGGTAGAAAACCTAACTAAGAGAAACTAATCACAAATGAAATACTAAAGTAATAAATTAATAAAATAAATATCAGCTAATTTAAATTTATGTAAGTTTTGTTAATATGTTAGTTGCAAAACAAATTTTAATTTATACCCATTATTTTTCAATTTTCAATAAGGTTTCAGTTTTAACATACTCGTAAGACAAAGATAGTAGGCACTGCTTTACAGCCTTCCTAGCATACGTTTAAACTCTTTATTATCGCACTTTCGACAACTTTGTTATAAATGTAAGGAGAAATAAATTTGTAAAAACGTATTTCCACTGACGTGCGGCCGTGTGTACGTATCTACATTATATGAGTGAATGAACGATGATTTGCCACAAAAAGCTCAGACGAAATGGTTTCCTAGAACCACATTGACAGATGAAATTGTCGTAGCAAGCAATTGCCACCACAAAAACACAAAAGCCCGAATTTCAGGATGTCATTTTTTGCCGTTTTACGAATCTTATATTATAGGGTGGGAGTTCGAAATAACTGAGGTCATTGACTCTTTGCCCTGGATAATTTTTTGGAGAAATAAAACTCAGCAGATAGGAGTACCTACACAGTAGTCAAACGCATGTCAGTGGCAACATGGCAATTAACATACCTACCATAATATCTAAAGGATTTCTGCAGGTTAATTTAATTATGTAAATAATAAATCTAATTACACAATTAATCAAGTGTTACTTACAAAACAAAAACCTGCCAAGTTCAAATTTAGAAGTATTTCATTTTAGATATTATTTTCAACGTAGGTACTTGCGTATTTTCACAGCTATACCATATTTTAAGTTGGGTGCATAGAATACATGAAACAGAGTGTTGGGTGTATGGTAAAGTGAATTGCTGCCAGATGAACCGTTGACGTGAATAAGGTGGCGGATAGTGGCTGGATGCGGAAGGCGGAGGACTGGATGTGGTGGCGAGTCTTGGGAATGGCAAATGTTTACTAGTGGATCAGGCTGCTGATGAAGACGATTATGATCGATATTGAAGTGCATCTAAACTTGGCATTGGATCGGATTTCAACCCTTTTTTAGGCAAACAATTAGCCGATAGGAACTTGGCCCCATTTTCAACAGTTATGTTTTTGGTGGGATATTTCATATTTCATATTTTATTTAATGCAGTCACAGGTATAAAAGATGTTAAAATTATAAAATAAGTACAGGTGACACCCTGCAAGGGCACAGCAAACATGAGAGGACTAGTTGCCACAATAAAAATAAAATTTATGTACGTTAGTATTTATTAGTATATGTTAAGTACCTATATTATCGATGGCTGCCTGGAATAATGCAGCAATTACCATTGCGGCAGTTTTCGGGTTATGTCAGTTTCGGTATCTATAGACCCTAATACACCTTGTTTATTTTTTTCGAATTTTTTTAATGACAATTCGTGATTTTAGGTTAAACACTTTGAATTTAATTGCGTTATTCCTGGTCATTTAAAAAAAAATTCTTACTGGAATAATAACACTAAGTCGAATGTAAAAAAAATAATAATTCAAAGAGCAGCAATGGTAATTATGGGGAAAATAATGTGTAAACTGATTCGCAATAAACACTACTGTACGAGTACTTACCTATAAATTACCGTTTCGTACTAGAAATTGTAACAACACGTATCCTACCTAAGCGGATATTGAGACTGGAATTTATTTATTTTAATTCTGTAATAATTTTGGCCATGAATGCGTGATCGTCTAACTTCAACATCTAAAAAGACCCGTACATTGTGGATTAGTAATTAATTTAAAAAAATATTTGAATTGTGAAAATAATTAAGTAGAAAATGAAGTTAAAAGGTATTACACATACAAAATAAAATATTTGGAATAAATCATACCAATTCAGCCCACTAGCTTGTGTGTGATGTCAAACCGAGCGCTGCAGACTCGTCTCAGCCGCGCGTCTCTTTCAATTTCTAGGTGACCTAGGTTTCCTAGATCTAGACCTTATAGTGGGAAGTAAAATTAAATTAAGCACGTGGTCTCTTCGTCTCGCCTTGCTGGAATGAAAGTACTCAAAACCAGGGATAGGGTTTGGATGAAGACTTGAAAGTCTAGAATTAGGTTTCCTATAGATTTTTAGATTATCTGGGACTCCCAACCAACCTAGCATCCCAGGCCTACCTACTAAACCTAGAACAATCCTACACCCAAAGTTAAAATAGGTTACCTTGCAAACCATCACACACATTATTCCGATCATCTCAAAATAACATCCATCTCCACCTGCCTAAAATTAATCTACGATTAGTAAATTGTTTTATATCCATTTGATCCAAACGAAACAAGATTCGACACTCAATTTTAACGTGTAAGAGTGCTGAATATTGTCCCTCTATAATACAGGCTAGGCGACTTAGGTAATCTAACCAGTACTATATTCGTGGAACATTTGACAAAACCAATTTACTAAAGTAATATTGTCTTATAAATGCATGTGTTATACCGATTAATTTTATTGTGTATTTATCGATATAACATTATAATACCTACATCACATTTAGTGTTAAACACCCATCACCACCTAAGTGCCCTAATAACCTAGCATCAAATGAACTCTACCTAATTCTCACGCTGGCTCCATAAAACACAGGATTCAGCTGCACCTAGATTTAACTCAGAAAACTCGTCGTTGATCACCCCAGCACCTTCTCAGATGACCTATCATTTCAAAAGACCTAGCTAGCACTTTTAAATGAATAATTAGTAGGAAATCTGAAATAAACTCACCAACAACGAAGCCATAAATTCCCGGCGAGAAAGACACAAACACGAAGCCCTCTCGTACAATACCTGTAGCACGTTCACTGCATTAAATTGAAATATAATTATAAATTACTTTACACAATTTTACACTTGCTAAAAAAAGTAAGTTAGTATTCCCTATTGCAATACGCTTGACACTTCTTTATTCAGTAAACCTCCACGTCTAACATTTAACACTAATGCGCATTAGGTACCTAAATTAATACCTAGCCTACTGAACTGCAGTCGCTAAGTACAATTTTTTTAAGCTCCAACTCTATATCCTATCGCACGTAAAGTTAGGCACCGTCTCTAAATCAAACCCTAATTTTAATCACTAAAGTACTATAATCAGGCGGCCGCCGAAAAAAAAAATAATAATTTTTGCACGTAATCCCTATTCTAAAGCCTAGCGCTGACTGCCCCTCTCCTGCCTCTCTCTCTCATTCAAGATCCTGTGTTTGTTCCTTACAATTTTATACCTGCTGCATCTCTCCTAAAATGAACCTTAAATCAAAACAGTAAAAATTACCACATGTGCAATTTGGCTGCAGTGAAGTGCAGTGTGTTACGTCACTGCCTCGCTATGCCTTTTTTCTTAAATTTCTAAGAAGTATTGTTTTTACAATAATACGTCCACTGCGACTTTTTACCAAAATGAATCTAATTACAAGGCATTACAGTCCACTACGAGCGCAATGCTATTTTGTAAGCGGGAAGTCTATTTAGATGTACAGTCAAGGGGACGTTCAGCTTGACACGTTGGATTTCGTACCATAACTATTTCAATCTCCGCAAGAGCTAAAGACAAACTGCGAGTGTCAAGCTTTACCTGTCGTTGACCGTACCTGTTGTAAATTGAATAGTGGTGAAATATTATAGGGTCTTATTTGTTTTAACTTAGTAAGTCTATATCATTTTATACGTTTATTATTAAATTCCTTAAACAGTGACGAATATAATCGTTACATCGCCCCTTTATTTCCGAGTTGGATTGATATTTTCCATAAATAGCAGAAGACAATGAGGAAATAACAATAGGAAAACTAAATTTGTTGTTGTCAATATCAAGATCACTTCAGTAGTTTTTTATTATTATTATTGAAGTCGTACTCCGTACACTACAAGTTTTAAATTATCTTACACAAGTACTAGCACTCCTGCTAATGTTGTCTTCCCACATCATTTACCACCTTAATTTACCTTACGCCCCTAGCTTTGAAAAATCTTTCATACTTGTACTCCTTATAAGAGTAATGTCTTCCTACTTCATTCAACCCTTCTTGCAATAAACCTAGACAAGATAGATTTACTTTCAGATATTCAGTTCAATAGTTTTTGCATGTTAGGTTTTGTTTTATGCAAAACGCCCCTAAGAATTCAAGAAATATGCATACTTTACACAATTATACCTAATAATGCACTTCCAGTATTATTTCAATACACACTTAATTCAATCTCATTCCGACTTTATCTCTGATAGGATTGTGTTTATGTCCTATTGGAATAGTCGCATAAAGTTAAATAAGACCCAATTCTGATTGTTGAATGGCTCAGTGGTAGTGTACTTGCTTACCGTGCAGAAAGTTTCGGGTTCGATACTTGATCGAAATCGATGTCAGAATGTAACTAATGATTTGAAGTCTGAGTATCTGTGTACTGATATTCTACACTTTTCTTGATAGTAACAATAAAATAAATATTTTGAAATTAACCGTAACTATTATTTCCTTGTCCGTGTTGTACCGGCAAAGAATAGTACCAATCTGACTCTACCCGAAGGTGTCATAAGAGGCGACTAAGGGATCATGAACCGGAAAATGGGCAGCAACATTTTTCTGTATATCGTCTCATCCCAACTGCGGTCACCAACAACTCTAGTCTCCAGCCGCAACGCTTACAAGTGCGTTGGTAAATCCCCTTTTAGTACCAAGCGTTTTAGTGAAGGTCGGCAATGGACGTTTAACCGGGCGAAATATTATAATGATGATTCTTTCCTAATCACAATAATAAAAGAACATTGACAAACCTAAGTAGATAAGGCATAGCAGTAAGAAAAGAGCGGTTTCTCTGCTTCGTAAGGTATGTTAAATTGTTCAAACGAGCTTGGTTTCCTGCCAGTAGTCATTTAACTATATCAAATATCTTTATAATAAAATTGTGCGATGGGCTGATTTTCGCAACTAAACGTTAAGCAATGCCCTTAAAACTATTTAATGACTTGAAAAACTTCTGACTCTGACACATGTTAACTATTTAACTAACAATAGACTCCGTGGACTAGTGGCTAGAGTGCTCGGCACCCGATCCGTGGTTCCGGGTTAGTTTCCAGGTAAGGACACAGTTAAACAAAATCCCATTGAGCAACCTCTCCAGTTTGGTTAAAACATTAATGAATTAATAATCTGCTTTTCCGAAAAGCAAGATGATTCCGTGCTTCGGAAGGCGCGTTATGTTTTTGGTCAACTACTATCTACGGATGCAGTCGTTAATGAGCCATGTCAAAGGCTTTTGGCGGCTCTACAACTCTGACACCAGGATTTGTGAGGTTGTTCATCGACCTTGAAACCCGTATGATATGATGATGATGAACACAACCCATTTAAGTCCACTGCTAAACATATAGGTAACATTTTTTTCGCCCCTAATTTTTAACTTAACTTTTGACTCAAAGTAAAAAAATTGAAACTCAACAAACAACAGGTATAAAACTCATACCGAGATTAAGTAATTTCGCCCCTATTAATCTTATTTATCTGTTTAAAATAAAAGCGACGTCATAAAACTATTAGGTACAAATAACATGAGTTCCATTTTGCATTTTCAACAGATAGTAGAAACCTACATTGATATAAAATAATTGAATCAAATTATTTCGCCCCTACGAATTTAATCCATTTGTTTATGATGAGCCTACTGTTAGTGCCACTTATTATAAATAAAAAAAGAGTTCTTTTGAACGTTCAACTGCACTAAATTGCATTTTTCAAACAACTACAACTTAAAAAAAAATACAAAGAAAACAACACTAGGTCTGTAGATTGAACAATGCCTAACGTTTTACACAAAATTTTAGGGTTCCGTTCCTCAAATTTGAAGATTGAAAACCCTTGTGTGATAACGTTGGGATCCCTTGGTCCGCGCGTGTCATGTACGAAATATTCATACATTGTACTTTGCATATTGATTTGACAAGTTGTAATTAGTAACGAATACTTATTCATACAAAAAAAATCCATAGTTCAAAAACAATAACTAATTCAACTTCCACAATACATACCCCATAAACCCATTTTCTCTACTACTATGACATTTAAATATATTTCTACAGGTCATACCTATTCACTGAACATTTAAATACATCACCTAATAATTCGGCTTATAAGTCTTTAACACAAAAGTAAACAAACTACGAACATTCTTTGACGAATAATTGGCAATCAAACTCATGACTAAAATTTTAAGGTACAGAACCCTGTCGGAGCTTGACTTCCACACTTGACCGACTACCTACGCTTTTATGACGTACTGGGTTTGTCGTACCAAATGACCAAACCCTCTCATCTTACATCATCGCTTGCAAGCTATTAACATCTTAACAAATTGCCACTTTTGTTTGGGTACGACAAAATTTATTACTACTAAAATATTTCTCGAAAATTCTTTGAACTCAAGTGGATTGCGTACCATGAGAACTATTGACGCACTTAAGTTATCAACAACTTAGGTCACTTAAGCCGGAAATAATAATAAGTTGCCTGAAGCGTTTTGTTTTGAAACAGAGGTCTTTGTTTTTGAAACAGAGGTTCCCATCCTAGGTCTTATAAAAATCTTGGTTAGTAAAACAGAGTCGATAAACTTGCAAACTAACACAATATATATAATTAGTTTTAAATGAGGAATAGTATTAATGCAAATAACTGAACGATTTTGTGTGCTGTTCAAATTCACCAGATAAATTTAAAATATTAGCATTAATTAAAATTATGCTTGAGCGATTAGGTTTGAAACTTGCGTAATGTACTTTTGAAATCAATTCAAAGCTCAAATTAAATTTTTATTTATTACTTTTTTTATGAAAACATATATCTTCATACTTTGGGTATGAGTTACTGTTCTGAACTTTTTCAAAGCCCGTACTTTTTTTTTAAAGTCCAAATGTTGTAAACCACTGACTTGCGACGCACAAACATGTGTTACAAAAAAAAACTGACCTGCCGATGGTACGAAATAATAGAAAGTTAAACTGTGCCATAAAACTATAGAACCCAAGGGTCCGTTTTTTTTTCATTGTTTGACTGATATGACCTGCTCCAAATATAGATGCCTTTTAAAAAATAATGCTTCTATTCATTTTTAAAACCCATGTAATTTTACTGTGTTTATTTCCTAAATATCCTTGAATTCAGATTGTTTTATACACTTTCATTGAGGCAGTCCTATTTCTTTTAACATCTTATAAAAACATTAAATTTAATGAGAATATCTACCCAAAATTTTTACTTACCTCCAAAAATCTATCTGCTTACTAAAATACCTATAATACCAATCCTACAAAGAGTACTAAATACTCGCATGTTTGTACTAAGTACAGCCGACCGCACATCAGTGGCAAACTCCGACCCTGAGCGAATCTCTGGTTTCGAGCGTTTGTAGTGCTGTGCAAGTTCAGTTTATACTGATTTTGTTACCACCTACTTGCGGCTGTGTTTATTACTTTTATCAATAGATATGTAACCGCTACCTGGAGTTGTAATAATTATAACTACCAATCCCCAATTTTTATACCGTTCCTGCATAATTATTGTAATTCACAAGACATTAACGTCCAAAAATATTTTTTATGTAACAAGTGACCAAGCGATCTCGCGAGATACCTGATGGTAAGTAGTAACCAGTGCCATTAGTGCCTACTGTCTTATTAGTAGTATAAATGACACTAACAAGGCAGCAAAACGCGTTACTCACCCTAAGAACTAAGTTGGTTTGTCTCATGTGCCAGTAATTTGACTAGCTCTTTTGCCCTTCAAACTGAAACAAAGTAGTGCACTGACGCTTTACGGCAGAAAAAGGCAAGGTGGTGGTACTTCCCCAGACGGACGCTTCACAAAAGCCCTACCACCTTTCATCTCAAGCATCCACCGTACAAAATTTTTTGTTTACTATTCTCAAAAGAACTTAAACTATTAAAACTTAGATGTCAAAGGGTTCCTATTTTTATACCTATTAAATCATTAGAATATAACGTTCGATACAAAAACGCTAAAATAAACCTGAACTTGGCAAACGAAAACACTCTTACTTTGTCGAAACAAAAAAATACATCCCATTTCGAAGGGCATGTGGCGTGGCTGGTAGCGACCCTGTCTTCTGCGCGCGCTATGTTGAGATGCGGGTTCGATACTTGGCAAAGCAAACATTTATGTGATTAAGAAAATATTTTTTTTTTGTGTCTGGTGTTATTTATCAATTTATTGTTTCAAGTTAAGGATCAAATTACACAATATGAAATGTCTAACGTAATTTATCTATGTATTTGTGTACAATATTGTCACAGATATATCATAATAATAACAGTCATGTTTCAAGATGAGAAATGATAACATACCCACCTACTTTATAGGTATTTCATTCTTATTATTATTTCTAGCCTTTTGTGTCCCACTGCTGGCTAAAAGTAGGTACGAGTATTAATTTACCTTAAGTACTCGTATATCTATTTATAAAACTCTTTACGCCATCACATAAAAGTCATAAAACAAAAAATACATAAGTACTAGTTTTACATTATAATTGTTTGTAATGCTGTACTCTATATATCGTCACAAAAAGTCATAACACATAAAAAATAGTTAATCATCCTAATTAATGACCTATGCTAGCTAAGCCCTATTTACTCGTAATAAAACAGGTTCTTTTATTGTGTGTTCGAATCAATCAAGATCCGCCCTTTAAGAACACAATCCTGGTCACGGCACCAATGTAACAACACGTATCCTACCTAAGCGGATATTGAGACTGGAATTTATTTATTTTAATTCTGTAATAATTTTGGCCATGAATGCGTGATCGTCTAACTTCAACATCTAAAAAGACCCGTACATTGTGGATTAGTAATTAATTTAAAAAAATATTTGAATTGTGAAAATAATTAAGTAGAAAATGAAGTTAAAAGGTATTACACATACAAAATAAAATATTTGGAATAAATCATACCAATTCAGCCCACTAGCTTGTGTGTGATGTCAAACCGAGCGCTGCAGACTCGTCTCAGCCGCGCGTCTCTTTCAATTTCTAGGTGACCTAGGTTTCCTAGATCTAGACCTTATAGTGGGAAGTAAAATTAAATTAAGCACGTGGTCTCTTCGTCTCGCCTTGCTGGAATGAAAGTACTCAAAACCAGGGATAGGGTTTGGATGAAGACTTGAAAGTCTAGAATTAGGTTTCCTATAGATTTTTAGATTATCTGGGACTCCCAACCAACCTAGCATCCCAGGCCTACCTACTAAACCTAGAACAATCCTACACCCAAAGTTAAAATAGGTTACCTTGCAAACCATCACACACATTATTCCGATCATCTCAAAATAACATCCATCTCCACCTGCCTAAAATTAATCTACGATTAGTAAATTGTTTTATATCCATTTGATCCAAACGAAACAAGATTCGACACTCAATTTTAACGTGTAAGAGTGCTGAATATTGTCCCTCTATAATACAGGCTAGGCGACTTAGGTAATCTAACCAGTACTATATTCGTGGAACATTTGACAAAACCAATTTACTAAAGTAATATTGTCTTATAAATGCATGTGTTATACCGATTAATTTTATTGTGTATTTATCGATATAACATTATAATACCTACATCACATTTAGTGTTAAACACCCATCACCACCTAAGTGCCCTAATAACCTAGCATCAAATGAACTCTACCTAATTCTCACGCTGGCTCCATAAAACACAGGATTCAGCTGCACCTAGATTTAACTCAGAAAACTCGTCGTTGATCACCCCAGCACCATCTCAGATGACCTATCATTTCAAAAGACCTAGCTAGCACTTTTAAATGAATAATTAGTAGGAAATCTGAAATAAACTCACCAACAACGAAGCCATAAATTCCCGGCGAGAAAGACACAAACACGAAGCCCTCTCGTACAATACCTGTAGCACGTTCACTGCATTAAATTGAAATATAATTATAAATTACTTTACACAATTTTACACTTGCTAAAAAAAGTAAGTTAGTATTCCCTATTGCAATACGCTTGACACTTCTTTATTCAGTAAACCTCCACGTCTAACATTTAACACTAATGCGCATTAGGTACCTAAATTAATACCTAGCCTACTGAACTGCAGTCGCTAAGTACAATTTTTTTAAGCTCCAACTCTATATCCTATCGCACGTAAAGTTAGGCACCGTCTCTAAATCAAACCCTAATTTTAATCACTAAAGTACTATAATCAGGCGGCCGCCGAAAAAAAAAATAATAATTTTTGCACGTAATCCCTATTCTAAAGCCTAGCGCTGACTGCCCCTCTCCTGCCTCTCTCTCTCATTCAAGATCCTGTGTTTGTTCCTTACAATTTTATACCTGCTGCATCTCTCCTAAAATGAACCTTAAATCAAAACAGTAAAAATTACCACATGTGCAATTTGGCTGCAGTGAAGTGCAGTGTGTTACGTCACTGCCTCGCTATGCCTTTTTTCTTAAATTTCTAAGAAGTATTGTTTTTACAATAATACGTCCACTGCGACTTTTTACCAAAATGAATCTAATTACAAGGCATTACAGTCCACTACGAGCGCAATGCTATTTTGTAAGCGGGAAGTCTATTTAGATGTACAGTCAAGGGGACGTTCAGCTTGACACGTTGGATTTCGTACCATAACTATTTCAATCTCCGCAAGAGCTAAAGACAAACTGCGAGTGTCAAGCTTTACCTGTCGTTGACCGTACCTGTTGTAAATTGAATAGTGGTGAAATATTATAGGGTCTTATTTGTTTTAACTTAGTAAGTCTATATCATTTTATACGTTTATTATTAAATTCCTTAAACAGTGACGAATATAATCGTTACAAAATGTACAGCAAATATACCATGCAATTTCTTCGAGTCTTTCAGAGCTCGAGTAGACCTCATAATACTATAATTTTCCATACCTAGTACTTATATTCTCTAAATTACGCAGATATTTGGCTCCCGTTCGTCATTACGAAGTAACTTCTACCAGTGTCTACCTGCCACTAAAGTCCCTTCATATTTTAACACTGGAATATCATTAAATCCTCATTATGATTTAAGCAGAAGTTTACAGTAGGTATCCGTTCAATTACTACCTTAGATACCAAAGATTACAGAAAAATGTTCGCTGTTAGATACAGTATTTAATATAACTTGATTTGATATTCATTATGACAATATTCTAGGAACTTTTTATTAAAATAAAATATGGTAATATAATATGCTTGATTGATTTATAAAAGGATTTACACTTAATATCGATTGCGGGTTTATTCCAGGTCATTTGTAAATAAATCTTTACAGTATAGTGTGTTGTTTGCTGCTTCTCAAAGTAGTCGGTCCGGTTATCGCTATTGTGGTTCTATTCCAGGAAACTTGTCTCATCGTCTTTACAGTAATGTCTAGTACAATAAATATGTAGAAAAAAATATACGTGCAATAGCTTGTTACCACTTTAACACGCTCTAACATACGCAATGCGATTTTCAGATTATCCAAAGAAAAAGTATGTTAAGGATGATGATGACAGCGAATCTTACGAAGACTTCTCTCCAGTAGTCTCAGAATACGTTCCAAGTCCGGAACGTCGAAATCATGCAGGCACTCCGTCATCTAGTCTCGGAGGTGATTCTGAATATATAGATGCGGTTCAGTCGCAATTATCGCGTACTCCATCAACTATTTCCAATATATCATTAATTTTGAAGCAATTTGATTTTGTTGCATCACCATCTGAAGTTTATATAGCTGAATAATAAGGATAGTTGCTTTACTACACCCAAGACTAGGAATCAGAAGCAAAATTTTGGAGAGATGGAAAATGTTGTGGATATTACATTGATACCTTGCCAAGTGCTTAACATCAATCAAATATGTACTGCTAATTCCGCAAGTCGGCCCACAAGTGCTAATAGTTCGCCAGCAGCAGGAGTAGTCACTTGTACGACTGTAGCTATTATACATAACCAAGGATCTTTAAAATCTAACCATAATATGGTTTCATCATTAAGCCCACCTCAAACGATACAAAAAAACACAAAAGCAATGGAGATCACTGAACTGGACACTACTTTGAAACCAGAAGCAACTTTATCCGATGTGGACCTAACTTTACGTTCCAATCTATCTGATAGTGGTTCATTTTCTGTTTTGGATCCTGAGTTAAATAATAATTTATTGCACATCGTATCATCTCCTTGCGAGCTAGAAAATGACTTACAATCTTCAGTAAATGACGTAACTACCTATAAAACCGTTCTGTCGTCGAACGTCGATCCTAAAAAAAAGAACCTGCTTCTAAGATTGTCTTGTCATCGAACGTTGACCATAAAAATAATTTACCTGCTCCTGAGATCATCGTGCCATCCACGGACGCTCTGCCTAGAAAATACGTGACTGTTTCTGAGATTGTCTTGCCCTCCAACATCGATTCTGCTAGAAATAACGTCCATGTTCCTGAGATTTTCATGACATCCAACACTGAGCCTAGAAAAGAAGCACCTGCTCCTAAGATTATCATGCCATCTAACGTTGAGCCAAGAAAATTACCTACTCCTGAAATTATCGAGCCATCCAACGCTGAGCTTGAAAAAGACGAACCTGCTTCTAATATTGTCGTACCCTTAGACAATGATTCTGCTAAGAATGTCATTCCCGTTCCTGATAGTGAAATGCCATCCAACGCCGAGCCCAGTGGAGAAATACCTGCCCCTGAAATCATGGTGCTATCCAACGCTGAAGTCCCTATTCATGAGATTGTCGTACCCTCCAAAACTAATCCAGCTGGAAATAACGTCCCCATCCCTGAGAATGTAATGCCATCCAACGCCGAGCCTACTAGAGAAAAACCTGCCCCTGAAATCACGGTGCCATCCAACGCCAATGTCCCCGTTTATGAGATTTTCGTACTTTCCAATACCGATCCTGCTATAAATGAAGCTCCCTCTCCTGAGATCGTCGTGCCCTCCAACGCTGATTTTGTAAATGACGAACCTGCTCTTGCGATTGTCGTACCTTCCTCGATTGAACCTGTAAATATCGAACCTCTTCCTGTAGTCATTGAGTCAGTCACTTCTGAATCTAGATCACCTCCATTTGAATGTGAAAACGATGCTGAAACTATAAAAAAACGATCAAGAAAACGAAAACTTGACACAGATAACTGACAGTGCAAAAAGAACAAAAAGTTAAAAGATTCAGGTCTGGCTTATACTCGTAAAGGTTGTCATTCAAAAAAAGAATATCCTGCAAAAACCGTGGGACCTGCCTGTATCTGTAAAAAGGCTTGTAGTGAACGCATTTCACCACAAACGAGAAAGGAGATATGTGATAAGTTTTATAAGGCTGGGAATCACGAATATGCTATATTTGATCTAGAAAAAGTCCTTCATATTCCAAATTCAGAACTAGGATTTTTTTACTATAAGCGCAAATACCCAGTGTACAACTTCACTATATTTGATGCAGGCCGCAAACTAGGCTACTCTTTTATATGGCATTTAACGATAGCCAAAAGAGGCGCTGTTGTGATTGGTAGTTTGTTACAAGTTGCATATTGAAGTTCCTGGTGAATGAACAAAAGAGGTCTGTCAATAAAATTTCTTTATATTCAGACGGATTTAGAAGTCAAAATAAAAACCGCTTTATATTTGCGCTTCATTTGTATGCAGCTTCAAAGTTGGAAATGAATGTCACGCACCGATTCTTTGAAACAGGTCACAGCCAAAATGAAGGAGATTCTATGCACGCTTGCATAGAACGTGAACTAAAAAAGAATAAATTTGTTTACACGCCGGAGCAAATGTACGGAATAGCTATGAATGCAAAAGTTACAGGTGAGAAGTACAATGTCGTGAAGATGGACCAGTCCGATTTAGTAAACATAAAACTGCTCATTGAAGGCCAGAATTGGGTGCATGACTCAAATGGCAATTAAATAATGTGGTGCAACATAATGGAAGTTAACGCGTGTCACACTCATCCGGGTAAATTGAAGTTCAAATACAGTTTCGAAGATGAATATTTGGAGTTAGATACATCCGAATTACCCAGCAGAAATAGGAGGACAGCACAAAGTACACGAGGAGGAAGGGCACGAGTTGGGCGCCCACGAGGTGGATAAATTGTAACTACTCCTTCTCCAGCTGAATCATCAACATTCCCAGAATTGCAAAGAGCTTACAACCAACCGTTTCCTGTGTACAAAGCTCTGCATTCTGATCTTTTGAGTCTTTGTAAAAACAATGATATTCCACGGCATTTTCACGACTTCTACGAATCTTTGATATGTGGAACAGACGAAAACGTGGAAGCACAGGATCCTTTACACGAGGGTGGTCTTGAGTAGTCGTTTTAAAAGATTTTGATGCTCTGGTGATTTTATGTTTAAATCATAAATGTAGGAAAGTTGACATCCGACAGTTCCTATTAAACTAGTTTCATTTTATATTGATTAGGAGAGCTGTATATAGGGTCCTCCTGTAATGGTGCACATAATTTTAGCACGTTTCTCATGATTAACTTTTCCTAAGAAATATAGGTCAAAATACAAAAAAAAATATTTTAACTTCCCATAGAATCTGCATCAACTGATAGTGCATTTTGTACAGGAGCTCTTTTTTTGCTGTTCTTTTCGGAAAGTTGTTAAGTTGTGTGGTCTGATTTAGATTTAGATTTAGATTTCTTTATTTCATATTATCAAATTCAAAATTACATAGATTGTTCAGATGTCAATGAATAATATGATCGTCAATAATATTGGAAATAAAATAAAAATAATTCAAACAAAATAAAAGTATGTCAAAAGACAGGTAAAACAAAGCAAATTCATTGTAATTATAATATTTAATGTCAAAATAAGCGAAAAATGTCAAGGTAAACCAATAAACATAAAATACTTAAGTGTATTTTAATCAATAATAATGTCAAAGGAAATGTCAAATAAACTATTAAATTATTTTTATTTTAACATTAAATATTTATGTCATAAATGTAAAAATTTATTTAATAAAACTAATATACTCTTTTACAGAGTACAGTACTTTATCCAATAAAAAATCCTTCAGTCGACGCCTAAATGTTTCGTCAGAGGGTTCATTTTTTATGTCAGCAGGTAGGTTCTCGTAATAGGATGGCCCCAGCACGCGCGGATTTTTTTCGAGCAGTGCAGTGCGTCGGGGAATAGCTCTAAGGCACCCAGTTCTACGAAGTTCTCTTCCTGGTACTTCCACTCGCCCAAAACTCGACAGATTTTTACGGGTGAACATTATGACCTCGAACAGGTAATGAGAATAATGTGTCATAATTTTGTGTTCGGCGAACAGCGCCTTGCACGAGTGCCTTGGTTTCACTCCAACCATTGTTCGCAGCGCTCGCTTCTGCATTCTCATTACCCGTCCGGCATCCGTAGAGTTCCCCCACAAAATCGTACCGTAAGTCATGAGCGAGTGGAAATACGCGAAGTACACTTGTCTCAGTGCATCAATAGATATAAGTGCCCTGAGCTTCCTCAAAGCAAAAACTGCACTGCTCAACCAATCACAAAGTACTTCAATGTGCTGTTTCCAGTTAAGGTTAGCGTCCAGGGTAAATCCTAAAAATTTACAGTGCTCACTTAATGGCATGGGACTTTGGATACAGGATGGCATCTGAACGAGTCTACCAGAAAATAACATTATATTTGATTTGTTAAAGTTTAACAATAGGCCATTTGTTGAGAACCAGTGGGACAACTGCTCACATATTCTGCAGATTTTACGATTTAGTAAATCATATGTAGGTGCAGTTACTACCACTGTAGTATCATCGGCGAACAGAACTATGAGACCGTCAGTAATAATAGATGGCAGGTCGTTCACAAATGCCAGAAAAAGGGTATTTCCAAGCGCGGAGCCCTGTGGTATACCCACTGTCACGTTGCCAGTACAAGATTTTACAGTTTTACCGCCTAGTTTGACTTCCACGGTTTGGAGTCTATCTTGTAAAAACGACTGCAGTAGTTTATGCGCATTGTTCTGTATACCATACCTCAAAAGTTTATTTAACAATAGTTTATGATTAATGACGTCAAATGCCTTTGACAGGTCACAAAATATTCCTGCAACTTTGTATTTGTCATCAATACTGGTTGTAATACAGTCAAATATTTTGTGAGCCGCGTTTGTCGTTGACATTTGTTTTCTGTATGCGTATTGTCTGTCTGTCAGTAGGTCATTTGTTTCAAAATGTTGCATTAAATGTCGGGATAAAATCGATTCAACAATTTTCGAAATGTTAGGTACAATCGATATAGGCCGGTAGCTGTCTGCAATAGACTTATCACCCTTGCCTTTGTATACGGGGCATACTCTCGTGCTCTTCAGCACATCAGGGTACACGCCCTCCGAAAACATTGTGTTTATCAGGACGACGAGCAGCCATGATAGCACTGGCCAGATACACAAGAGTATGTTCACCGAAATATCATAGACGTCGAGGGTGTTTTTACTTTTCAGTAATGATTTTAATATATGGTCTAGATTGGCACGCGTGACAGTCGGTAAGGAAAAAACAGGAACATCTGCATCAAACATATAATTATCTAAATACTGAAGTGATTTTACTTCATCAATTTGTACCATGAACTTAGAAGCGGTGCTGAGGAAATGAGTGTTCAAATGTTCCGGTACGCTGTTAGGAGGGATAGGCTTAAAGTTAGTATCCTTTAGAGTTATTTCTCTGTGACCCTGTATGTTGGACACTTCTTCATTCACCACGCGCCAGACTTCTTTAGAAGGATTTTTACTTTCTTTCAGTCTATTTTCCAGAAAGGTTTGCCTAGCTTTGTGCGTTTCTGCTTTAATGATATTCGCATAATGTTCTATGCAATTCGAAATAATTTTTTCATCCGGATATTGACGTCTGAATTGTGACAGATCGTCAAATTTTTTCATTAATTCAGCTATTTCATTTGTCATCCATGGAACAATAGATTTATTTTTCAGTTTTAATTTTTTAATAGAAAAATGAATGTCAATATAATACGTCAAAATAGTAATTAATTTATTAAACATAGTGTTTATGTCAATAGAAATGTCATTAACAAAATTCCAATTATAATTTTCGATGTCAATATAAAATGAATTAATTGAATCCTGTTTAAACTAACTTTCCTGTAAAGTACTTAAATTATATGCACTATTTACTTAAATTATGTACTCAAATTATATGCACAGTGACACAATTTGTTAGTTAAAGTTGTTAGAATATAACAATATGTTTACTATGCAACTTAATTTTTATAACTTAAATAATAATAACATAATAATACAATTTTTTTTTTTATTCTTAAAATAAAAGTAGGTAAGTTTTAAATACCATTATCTGTTTTTATTACATTCTCTTCCTTATCACTATATTACTTAACTAATAAACCGTTACCTATCATTCATAGATATTCACGCACGATTTTTTTTTATTACAATTTCATTCAAATATCAAAAAATATGCAGCATTACATAAATACCATCTTCAAAGTAAGCAATAAGTTCAAGGAATATGAACACAAAATATTATTACTGTACACACCATGTGTCTTCTTAAACACGGAATAGTGTTGTAGTATGTTATTGTTGTTTCACCGTTTATATTTTTTTTCCTGAAACAAAGCCGCAAAGAATGCTTACGGAAACGACTTGTCGGCACAAATAGTGGCTATATGATTTTCATCGTTTATTTCTGTTTTATGAAATTATGCAAATCTATAAATTGTTACAGTACTAAAGGTAAAAATAAGGAACAATTTGACGTATAATTGATTTCAATATTCTCCATACTTTTCTAGTTATTCAATAATTTCACAAAATCTTTTTTCCTGAACAATCTTATTTTTACGATAGTGGTTTTATTCCAGGCAGCCATCGTTATATTAGTGAATGTTAGTACGCAATAATTTAACTTCATAAAAAAAATATTATAATAATTTAACAATACAATCATAAAATTATCTACGTCATTATTTCTATGTATTTATTTTATAATATTATTACCCATTCATAGTTATTATCATAATTTATTCATTTGTTATTAAATTATTTATTTTAAAATATTAGAATATTTATTTATAAGATTGTGTATTTATTTACTTAATTTTATTATACTTTATTCTAATTTGTCAGTAAAAAATTCAGTTATGCTGTAGTAACTTTTTTTGACTAGAAATTCTTTTAGTTGGTTTTCAAACGTTGCGGTTTTAGTTATGTTTTTAATATAGTTCGGAATGTGATTCCATATTTTAATCATCATAGAGTGGGGAGCGGATGTGTATAATTCTAATTTGGAGAAGGGTCGTTGAAGTTTATTTAGGTGGCGATTGTTGCGCTTTATCGTTTTTTCAGGAGAATACAATTGTGGGTGTTATTGTATGAATTTACAAGCTTCAAAAATATAAATACCTGTTATAGTCAGTATGCTCAGTTTGATAAAGTAGGGTTTGCAGGAGTCAATTTGATCGATGTTCACCAGTATTCTAACGCATTTTTTTTGGAGTACAAATATTTCTTGTATATAGCAACAGTTTCCCCATAGAATGATGCCATAAGACAGCCTTGAATGAGCGTATGCGTAGTACGCTGAGAGTGCGGTATTTAAGTTTGTGACCCGTTTTAGTTGACGGAGAGCGTATATAAACGAAGACAGTTTATTTGATAGCTTTTCTATGTAAGACTTCCAGTCAACATGAGAGTCAATTTCTATCCCTAATAGTGTTGCAGAGTTTACAGTTTCTAATTCGTTAGATTTATATTTATAATTTATTTGCAATGCAGCTTTTTGGTACGGTCTAAATTGAATTAGTTTAGTTTTTTTTAAGTTAAGTTCTAAGATATTACAATCGAGCCAGTTTAAATTTTTTTCAAGAACAATATTCATTTTATTTTCTAGTTCTGTTGTATTGTTACAAGAAACTACAACTGACAGGTCATCCGCAAAACAAACACAAGATATAGAGTTTTGCTGCAATAGCTGGGGGAGGTCGTTAATATAAACAAGGAAGAGAACACATCCCAACACGCTTCCCTGTGGGATAGAGCCAGTAATGTTAACTTGCTCAGACCTTATACGTTCAATAGTTCCGACACTAAAGTTAATATTTTCTATTTCCACGTATTGACATCGGTTTTCTAGATAAGATTTGAACCATTTAAAGGCAATTCCTCGAATCCCAAGACCATAAAGTTTGTCGAGCAGAATTTTATAATTGACTCTGTCATACGCTTTACTCATGTCGAGCAGCAGACCCACAGCAATTTTTTTATTATCTATTATGTCAAGTATATTTTGTATATATTTATAGACAGCTAGGATAGTCGATCGATTTTTACGAAACCCATATTGACTGTCATGGAGAAGCTTGAACTTTTCTAAAAATGAATTAAGGCGTTTAGCCATAGCTGTTTCAAAGATTTTTGAAGCTGTCGGTAATAAAGCGATTGGTCGATAATTATTTGCGTCTGTTTTTTTATCTTTCTTATGAACTGGTTTTACCAGTGCAGCCTTAAGGGAGTCGGGAAAACAGCCCTCCTGGAATGACTGATTAATCAGTTGAGTGAAGGGGATAGTAAGTTCACTGGCGCATTTTTTTATCAGAGTTGGGAGAATTTCGTCTATTCCAAAACTAGTTTTGTTTTTGAGATTTTTTATAATTGTGTAGGTTTCATTTGGCTCAATTGGTCGCAGGTAAAATGTGTTCTCTACATTGTTTATAATTTTCGAGTTTAGTTTATTATCATTATCAGAGGAGTTACTGATTGATGTGAAAAATTTGTTGAAATAATTTTGGTTTTTTTATGACCGCTTGTTTGTCTAATAAATAAATATTTTGTTTAAGATTACGAGATTTTCGATTAGTTTCAGAATTAATTATTTTCCACATGACCCTGCTTTTATTTTTAGAACTAACATATTTATTAATATTATTAATTTTTTTGATATGTACACTGCTTTTTTTAGGGTTTTACAATATGATTTATAATATTTATCTATGATATTGTTGTTATTTGTGTGTATTTTTAATAACTTTAATAATCTTTTGTTTTGACAGCATTTTTTGAGACCTGGCGTAAGGTAGTTTCCTCTTTTATGTTTATATATTTTAGTATTTTTTTTTGGTATACACTTATTTAGAATAGATTGTAATGTATCACTAAATGCATTATAGTTTTCATTAACGTCTTTATCTGGCTTAATTACTTCCGTCCAATTTACTGAACGTAGTTCGCTTTTGAATTTATCAATGTTGTTATCATTGAATATTCTTTTTATAGTTTTTAATTGTTTAGGTTCTTGTATATTTATGTGTGTCGTAAAAAGTACGCCTTTATGGTCACTAAAACCAAATTCCTCGTATAATATATATATTACTCGTATAAACGCTAAAGTTTGTAAGTATGGATGGATGGATGTTTGTTACTACTGAATGGGGTTTAATGAAACTTAGCACACATATAGGTTAGGTCCTGGAATAGCACATAGGCTACTTTTTACAGCGGGAAAACACTTCGTTCTCACGGGAAAACGCATTTAATGCGGGTGAAACAGCAGGCGGAAAGCTAGTAGCCCAATAATTTAGGATTTTCAATACTACAAAAAATACCTACTACTCTGGAATTTCGTTTAGATGGCTATTTTTACCATTTCCTTTGTGAACGCACAATTTTCATATCATTCGCGACCAGTTGAGCGGCAAATAGTCGATATTACGGAGTTTTTGTTTGACTAATCAAACGTGAAAAAATTTAGATCAAGGAGGTTTAGATAGACTCAGTACTTTGAAGACCACAGGTAGTTATTTTTTGTAGCTGATATGCAGGGACTAGATAAGTTGTACAACCTGATATGACAGTTTTTTTTTATCAGTTTCTCACTGATAAAAAACTGTCATATCAGTTTCTCAATACCTACAAAAAATATTTTGACAACTCCAAATTTCCGTAGACCTATACAAAATTGATCTATATCGATAACAGAACTTACCCTTATAATTTGTCGAATGTCTTCAAAGTAAGTCACCTGTATTTTAAGGAGTGATCACACCTAGCTGAATTCAAAGACAAATTCGGCATACATTGCTGGGAGCCTTGATAATGTTAATTGCAATATCCTTACTTCAACGAGCAATGTATGCCGAATTTGTCTTTGAATTCAGCTAGGTGTGATCACTCGTTTAGTAAGAAATTAATGTTTGGGAGCTGACTTGGGGGGCACGGGCGTCAGTGGATTTCATACACTCTCATTACACTAGCCTTACACTACTGCTTATATCAGCAAAAGGATTTAACCAGGTCTCTGTCGTCATTTATACTTAAGGCACTCGAGAAACTCGTGGACAGGCATATCCGAGAGGGACCATTAAAGAGGAGACCTCTTCATGGACTCCAATGTGCTTATCAGCCGGGAAAATCAACAGAGACAGCATTACACTTAGTAACAAGTCAAGTGGGAGCTGCCTTAGATACTCAAGAAATATGTATAGGGGCATTCCTTGATGTAGAAGGAGCCTTTGACAAGACCACCTTCGCATCAATAGAGGAGGCCTCACTAGAGCACAGCATCGAGCCTACTCTACGAAGGTGGATCAATGGCATGCTCAAAGGAAGAGTAATAACCTCGACACTCATGGGAGACACAATCCATGCCAGGACAACCAAAGGTTGCCCACAAGGGGGGGTTCTGTCTCCAATGCTGTGGTGCCTGGTTATAGACTCTCTTATAAAGGAACTCAACAAAGGACCATACTACACAGTTGGATACGCGGATGACCTGGTCATATTGTTGAGGGGCAAAGTAGTGAGAACTGTTTCGGAACTCATGCAAGAGGCCCTCAAAAAGGTGGAAAGGTGGTGCATACGACATCACTTGGCCATCAATCCTGAGAAAGCTGTTGTGATACCATTTACAAAGAAGAGGAAACTGGAGACCTTAGGTCAGCTCTCTCTATACGGGACGCAACTAAAATGGGCCACGGAAGTTAAATATCTAGGAGTTACACTAGACAAGGAACTAACGTGGAAAACACATGTAGACAACACTGTAAGAAAAGCTCAAAGAGTCTTTGGAATGTGCAGATCTACCTATGGCAAAACCTGGGGGCTTAAGCCCAAAATACTACATTGGCTGTATACCACGGTGATCCGACCGATTATCACATATGGTAGTATAGCCTGGTGGCCCAGAACAAAGCAAGTTGGATGCAGACAGGAGTTGGCTAAATTCCAAAGAACTGTCTGCATAGCCATATCTGGAGCTTTTAGGACCACCCCCACGGCAGCGCTGGAAAATATTCTTGGTTTGACACCGCTGCATATAGTCGTAGAATTGGAGGCAAGAAGTGCGCTCCATAGGCTAAAAACCCAAGGACTGTGGGATGACTCCTTGCCAAAAACACGACACACTAAATTCGACACAGATAGAGAACTTGACACTATTTCATCCATGGGCTGTGATAAAACACAGCCTAGGTTCATGTTCAAGAGACTCTATGAGATCCACATACCCTCGAGAGAGGATTGGAATAAAGGATTGAATCCCTCGAGAAAGGACAATCTGACATGGTATACTGACGGATCAAAAATGAAGTCGGGTACAGGGGCGGGTGTTTATACCAAAGGGTATGAACACAGTCAAAGCATGGGTATATATGCAACAGTCTTTCAGGCTGAAACATATGCAATCATTGCCTGTGCAAAGGAGAATCTAGATAGAGGCACTACGGGCCAAACTATATACATTCTCAGTGACAGCCAAGCGGCACTAAAGGCTCTCATATCCTACAAGGTAGACTCCAAAATAGTCCTAGATGCCATCCAAACCCTTAATAGGTTAGGTAGGCACAACACAATACGACTAGTTTTGGTCCCAGGACATGTAGGAGTAGAGGGCAATGAAGCGGCTGACAGACTAGCCAGGGAGGGATCAGAAAAACACTTCTGCGGACCTGAACCTTTTATTGAATTATCAGGGAGTACCATCAGAAGCGCACTCAAGGACTATGCCCAGAGAAGGCACTGCACTGAGTGGGCAAACACTGTTGGACTTACTCATTCGAAGAAATTTCTAGGGACCACAAAGGTAGGTTACTTCAAATATCTACGAAACCTAAGCAGGCACCAGACCCGTAATATTGTAGGTGCTTTCACCGGCCATTTCGGCACTAGAGAGCACCTGCACAAGATGGGTCTGTCGGATACAACTACCTGCAGAGCATGTGGTGAAGAAAGCGAACGCATGGAGCATCTTATATGCTCATGCAACGCTTTGGCTAGCAAGCGTATGACGATTCTGGGTCAGGCTTATCCGACACCAGAAGACTACAGGCTCCTGACAGGATGCAGGGTGGATTGTAAATGGGGCAGAGAGTGTCCATTCTGTATAATAGTCATCTTATCAGCCGAAAGACGTCCACTGCTGGACATAGGCCTCCCCTAAATATCTCCATAGTATGATAGTACTATTACTTTATTCTGTGGTTATATGTTAGTGTTTCTAAGAGCCACCGCGCACTAGCGATTTTTTAGTTGGCCAATAGTTTGATCGTTCTGGGAATCAGTATGTATCCCTATGGTAGGGCGCGCATTTGTCGATAGGTTTGTCATAGAAAGTACGATTGCAACTAAAAGGGCCCATACAAAGCCCTGCCTGCAGGGCCCTGCTTGCAGTACTGCCGCAGAGGATGTTGCCACACAAAGCCCTGCAAGTCATAAGAGCGCGTTGCGCTGTTGCTTTCAGACGTGTCCAGTGCTGTCTTTCCCATACAATTACCTATACTAAAATGGCTCCATCATTATCAAAACACCAAAAATTGCGTTAGCTTTACTTGTGGCAGAAAGAACACGAAAAGAAAACAATGGTGTATGTACCTAACTACTGCGAGAGACGTTGGGTCACGCTTATTTACTGAGAGAGTTAGACCCCGATGATAACAAAAAAAAATATTTTTAAAAATTAAAATTTTAAAATAGTTTTATCAAATTTTTTTTTTTAAAATAGCTTTAAAAAATCTTAAAAGCCGACAATGTAGCATCATTATTAAAAGTCTTATATATTTGGGACCGCATGTCTTTGTTATGGCATTGCTCGTTGTTAATCTTACAGAGGCACGGAAAATCTCGATATAGTTCGAATATGTCCCTCTACAGCTCCTCCAAGCCCTCCACACATCTTTCTCCCGTTGGCTCATAAAGAAGAGATTTTCAACTTTTTATGACGAAAACAAGAGTGAGTTCCAAAACGGTAATAGTATTAGATTATGAATAACGGCAGCTTACTTATGTCTATGGTAATAGTTACCCTTTGACAGCAGTCTGTCTCGACCACACTGATGGACGTCATATAACGCTATCCTGCTGTCAGGGTAATTTCTACCCGATTCGGAACGCAACCCAAACAAAATGTCGGATCAAATCGGCCCGATCTAACCACACATGGCACTGCTTGCAGTGTGGAGTGGGGAGAATCGTCTGGTCGGGCTTGCAGAATGCCACTGCGGCCCTGCGGCAGGGTGAACAATTAAAAAATCGGCCCTGCATGACCACACAAAGTACGATTGGCAGTGGCACTGCAAGCAGGGCCCTGCAGGCAGGGCTTTGTATGGGGCCCTTAAACTGTCAGCCAACTAAAAATCACTCTAAATAATAAATTAATCGAGAATATGAAACAATTTTTCACAGAACATAAATTATGATGAGCGAGCGGATTACATTTGTTTCAGTCTCAAAGCAGACAACTCATTAGCTCTTGAGTCAACTTCGAGTAAGAGAACAAAAACCGTCAAATAAGCCAACTTGGCCACTCCACTTCCTCTCCAAACTGAAACTAAAGTTACCTACTACTTTATTGGGCTCCATCGGTCATCAACCCTCCTAGCCTCCGGATATGGCGATAATGCTTTGTGGACACAGACGCTGTAGACGAGCTACAGTCAGAATTTTTTCGTATAGAACATCGTATATTTTTTGCCTTATACGTTCCTTATGACATTTAAGTTTTGCTCTCAGACTTTCATCTCAGCATTTTTTGCTCAGATCACACGTTTTTTTCCCTCATTCGCCTCAGGTCGCAATACACTTGTGATCTCATTATAACATCCCATAAAACGTCCACTACAGGATAGGGAGCTCCCTCCAGAATTCTAGATTTTGCTGGAAAAATGTGGAGAGGAAGTACCATAGTCGCCTCGCTCGTTGCAAATTGATCCAATAGGTATTTTATTACATTACGAAGAAGTATTGAAAATATTTTTCTTTATAAAAGGCTTTAATTACTCGCTCTGCCCGTCTGTTTGAAGCTAATTAGTTAGAATTCTAGTCAAACCAAGTATAGTTAGGAACCTACTAAACTTACTTACTAACTTACTAATTACAATTTGATATTTAGTTCGTCCGTTTGTAGTCTAGTGTTACATTGACCACGAATCAACATTATTTGAAGAAAACCTATTCTATTTAGATATTTACATATTGTCACTACCGTGTCGTCAGATCGTCAGCTGTCATACGAGGCAACCGTTTCAAAATTTCGGCAGTTCAGCTAAGAGCCCCGTGGTCCAGTGGACAGGGGGATAATGGATTTCAAAACCACCGTTTGTTTAGAACAATCCATAAAGAAAAGAAAGTTATAGCAGAAGATATAAGAAAATCTGAAATTAATAAATGAATCTAGAATGTTCAGGAACGAGTAGCATCGGTAAGTGGTGTAATATGTTGCCACCGAGCCGCTACGCTGTAGTTTAGTGGAAAGCGAAATAAGCAGAGTAACAAGGAAAAGAAATCCTAAGGAAGAGGAAACATCAGAAGTATTCCAAGAGGGCTCGAAGGGAAGACGAGAAGACCCCCCCGGATGAAAGAGTGAACGCTCAAGACGTCTGGGTGGGAAGACTCCATTCGAGAGAGCACGGAGGGAAGACTCTACGAAGAGGCTCGGAGGGAGAACTTTGTGAGAAGTGAATAAAAAGCTCAGTCTAATAGATAAGATAAGATAATTATTTATCTGCCAAAAAATATGGTACAATAGATGTTATATGTAATTATTTTATAGAAACACATACGTGACATGCAAATGTTAAGAAAAAAAAATAACCAATAATATGTCACCGGAAAATAATAAGAATCGTAAATTGATCAATTTCCTAGTAAGTTGATCAAGTTTCGAAAAATAGTAAACTTGTAGGAAATTCGTAGTTCCATAGGTCTGTTATGTATGGCAAACAGAACCTAACCGATCCCGAATGGGATCAGATTCAGATTGAGATAATTTTATTCAATGTAGATTCTTTACAGAATACTTATTGAACGTCATACAGAATACAATCCAAATAGAGCGAGGCTACGCCGTTTCGGATCGTGCTATGGCAGCGTAAAAGAAACGGCAAGAAACCACTGCAGCACGACCTACTATAAGAGTCGGCTTTTTACAATGTATTTCTTGTGTTTCGCTGGAATATCAGAGCACCATACCTCCTTGTCATTGATATAGTCAT
Organism: Athrips mouffetella; assembly: GCA_947532105.1. Classification (NCBI taxonomy): domain Eukaryota; kingdom Metazoa; phylum Arthropoda; class Insecta; order Lepidoptera; family Gelechiidae; genus Athrips; species Athrips mouffetella. The sequence continues at coordinate 1,077,870 of OX383964.1, forward strand.
CTAATCTATAGTAAGCTTTTTTACATAACGTTTGCTTTACACATTCTTTAAACTTTCTCTCAGGTAATTGCACTATATTATCAGGTATTTTGTTGCTGTTAATTTTGTTGATCAGTGGGTTAGGTTGTGTAAGGTTTTTTTTTAGCGTGCTGCGGCAGCAGCCGACGAGAGCCAGATTTATAATTTTTCGAAACTTGATCAACTTCTAAGAAATTTATCAACTTACGATTTGTATTATTTTCTGTTGACGAGTCCTATTAGACTTAGAAACCTACATGGATGTTTAACATCAATCTCGAACTACTAGCTCGTAACAATATTCTTTGATTTTAGGATATAACATTATAACATTTCACTTTCTACTGTCTATTTGATAAAAACACTAGGCAGCAAACAGGAGTCGTTGTTATTTAAATGGCTGTTTTATTTTCTTCTACAAACGTATAAAATTCCGAGAACTTTTAACAAGTGAAGGAACATAACATCCGAAAATACTCTCTTTGAACCCTCCCTTTGCAGTATGTTGCTCAAGGGTCCGTTTTGCTAAACAGGCCAAGGCCAGCACCGGAATACGGACTGCGGCTGCAACTGTTAACAATTAATGACCTACGGAAGGGGTCTGAGGGTTTTGGGAAAGGGTTTTTTTAAAATATAAATACGAGTGATGAATTAAGAAAGTACTTTAAGCCACGATCACACCTAACTGAATCTAAGGACTAATTCGGCATACATTGCTGGGTGGCTTGGTTATTGTAATTGCAATAACCTTACTTCAACGAGCAATGTAAGCCGAAGTAGTTTCTGAATCAGGGAAGGTGTAATCGTGGCTTTAGTCAGCTGGAGGAAGGCAAACATCTGCAGGTGGGGCTTTAGCACAGATTGTGCATGCCGTAGGTTACACTTTTTGGACATGCCAGAATGTTCCAATAAACTATGAATGAAGGAATATAGATCAAATTAACTGCGAATGTGTATATGACTTGGACCATAAAGATGAACAACATTTCCCGAAAAATAATTAGAAAATCATATAAATCTCGCGCCGCCGAGAATGTTTTTTATGGGTCGATCAAAACTTTTCAACTCATATTTATTTGAGAAAGTGGTCCTAATGGTGGAATAAAGACCCCCTTGCTTGTGGTTCGAATATTACCTACAGCTGTCTCGGGCGTTTATGCTGGTTGATGCTGTACCTACGAGTATCACTGTGGCTCTGATTCACGGGGCATTCGGTATCGGAACGCGGGCGAGGGAAGCGGTGTTAACGTTGGTGAGTCGTGCAAGATTCCTGTGAATCCTACGTGGCGACCCTTCCAGGATTCGAACCTGAAATGCATACTCAAAATTAGGAAACACAGTTTAATACACCTACTCAAGTTTATTTTTAAACCTCTTCTGATAAAACTAATATTTACTCAGATTTTAAATTAAACTTTGCCAAAATAAAAAAATATAAAAGGATGCCTTTTAAAATCCTTGTCTCGTCATTAGAGAGCCTTGTGACAACCAAAGATTTTAGAATGATGAAAAATTTCTTTGCTCCGCACCACAATTTTTTACCATTTAATCAAATTTAATACAACAACAGAAAAGATGAAAAGAAGCTAGAGACGATAAACATAAAACTCTTTAAAACTTCGCAAAACACCAGAATTCTTTGCTTCCACCTTTCCTCTCTTTTTCACGTTTCAATTTCAAGGTCCCGATATTTCATCCTTACACTTACTTTCTACGGACTTTGTCCACTTACCTCCGGATATCGTATCATATCCGGATTGGTTTGTAAGTAAAAGTAAAACTTTTGTGTTTCGATAATTTCTAGACACACGGTAAGTAGTGTGTCAGACAAGTTCACAAAGAATAAGGTGGGTGCATCAGGAGCTGTAACAAATTTTATTATGTATTGTAAAATTTTTGTAAGGCATCTAATGAACGAGGGTGTTAGTTAGACTATCTATTGTTGTAGTCTCGTGAATAAGTTTAAGGTTAGGAAAAATCGAATGAGTAACAGGGTCCGTGGTCCTCTTCTTCATAGATTCTGGGTTCGATTCCCGGTAATAACACATCAAATGATTGAACGAAAAGGGGGATGATTCGGTGCTTCGGAAGGTACGTTAACCTGTTGGTCCCGGCCAGATGTACGGAATCACCAATCAAATCACAATCACAGGCCCTAATGGCTCAAAAACTCTGACACCAGGGTTTGAAGTCGGGGATCGATCTTAAAACTAAGGCCGTTTGCCAACGCGTCGATACAAGGCGATACCGATAACAAAATAAAAGCGCCAATACCAACAAAATAACGGTCAAAAACAGTACTTATGACATACTCATATAATCACCGCTGATATCAGCTCTAATTTCTATCGGCGGTGTTCTTTTGTTTTATATATTTATCGTCTGATAGCACGGCAGAAAAACGACGTAATTTAATACGATATGATAACGATGACCGCAGTCCGACGTTGTATGTAGTTCCAGTGCACAAACACCCCCATTCTATACGTACTAACTCGAACGATCGACGTAAGCTGATTCCGAACTCGTCATTTCAACAAATCGTGTAATCTCGCGAGATGAGAAGCCTACGTTGAATACAAAACGCAAACCTATCTAAGATAGCGCTCGATAAGCGAAAATTTTAAACGACTGCGTAAAATATTACATGCCTAATACGTATTATACTGGGTCTTAGGGTCAAAACGAAAGCTGAGGCGATAGCGAGGCAAGGAATTTTCTGTCTTCTAGGCTAGCTCGTTCCATCGTCGACCTCATCTCTGTCTGTCCTCAGGGCCAGATCGAGGTCAAGAGTAAGCCCGTACACAGTAAAAAAAACGGAATAAAATATTTGTAGTAATCATACTAACCCATGCCATCCGTGTGGTGGTTTGCACCCGAGAGTGTCGTAAGAGGCGACTAAGGGCTTATGAACTGGAGGATGGGCACTGGGCAGCAGTATCTTTCTATGTATCGTACCATCTTACATACTGCGGTTACCAACAACAGCGGTTACCATCCGTTTCACTTACAAGCGTGGTGACTATGGTAAATCCCCTCCAAAGTACCACGCGTTTTTTGGAGTTCTGGAGGGAGCTCTTTGTCTTGCAGTGAATGTTTCATGGCATGTTATGATGATAACTAATCATATAGAACGGACATTCTCCGCCCCCTTGGTATCCAACCCCTCATCACCGCTCCGGCCCGCGTGGTTCTGGAAGCCAGGTAAGTACAGTTGTAGGTGAATATGCCGGCCTACGAGTACGCTTCTATCAATTTCAAATTTTGACAGGTCGTGGTTTTGCACTCGTTGTACAAGTCCAGGGTGTGGTTTAAGAGGACAACAATAAAAAAAATCAGTAAACATTGGGCAGGAGTTAGGGCATGCAAACCGGTTAACCGGTTGACCAAAAAAACCGGTTAACCGTAAGTTTTGCTACCCGGTTTTCCAATGAGATAAAAGCACTCATGTTACAATGACTATCTTTACTTGACAGTGGCTTAAACTACTATTTCGATATAGTAAAATATTTAGTTTTGTTTTTATTTCGGTTTCACAATTTTTTTTACTTTTCACTGTTTTTACTTTTTCTAATTTTCTCAAAAATGTGTTCTATATCACTTATGAATACATCATAAAAAGCAAGTCTCCCAAAAATGACCGTCCGTTGGCCGGTCTGTCCGTCACGCTTTGGCCTAGCGGCTAAACGGATAGTCCGCTTGACACCATATTTTTTTAAGACGTTCTTGTAAATCCATCGAAACTTACTGAGTGGTTTTTTGCTGGCTCTCTTTTTGAGGGTACTTAGTAATTTTTCATTTCCATTGTATGACACAATGAAAATGAAAAATTGCAATTTGCTCAAAAACGGCTGAAACGATCTTGATGAAACTTTGCATGACCAAGAATCTCCATGCAAAGTATCTTTCGGCAGTATCCGTAAATGTAAAAATATGATTTTCTTCGGTTTCATTGAGCTCATTTTAAAGTTTGATAATTTGATTTCTGAATTGGTTATGAACCTGACTGCATATTTCATTCAAACATTTATAGGTAAGTTTGTATTTTCATATTATTTGTATGAAATTAAAAACTTAGCGTAAACAAGTAGTTAGAACATTCGGCTCTTGATCCGGAGGTTTTGGATTCGATTCCCGGCGGGGACACTCTGATGGGGAATGATGACTCTCGCATATCGCGAGAAAGTAAGTGCAGTGCTGCTGTACCATTTATTTTTATTTGATATCTGTCATCATAATACTACCTACCAACATTTTCTGTGACCATTTCAACCATACCATGTACAGTCAACGACAGGTCAAGCTTGACATTTGCAGTGCGACTCTAGCCCGTACGTATATTGAAATCAGAACGGTGCAAAGTCCAATATGTCAAGCTTGACGTGCTCTTGTCTTATGCAGGAAGATCTTTTCCGACTCCAAAAATACTGCTGGTCGAATAAACTGGATCTCAATGTTGCTAAATGTTTCTCTATTCAGTTCACACGTAAAAGTAAAATATTAAACTTTGGTTATAAAATAAACGGCCAAATTTTAACCTCTGTTCCATCCTCTAATGATCTGGGAGTTGTTCACGACAAGAAATTGCTTTTTGATCAACATATACTTAAAATAACAGATAAAGCCTATAAAGCTCTCGGTTTTATTATTCGTGCATCAAAACATTTTAAACGTATGAAAACCATAAAAATATTGTATTGTGCGTATGTAAGGAGTCACTTGGAGTACGCGTGCCAGGTGTGGAACCCATGCTATGATGTCTATGTTTAACTAAAATTCAAAAAATTCAAAAGAAATTTACCAGATTCTTGACATATAAGTTTGGATTACCTTACCTTGATTATCCTCAACGGTGTTTAAAATTTCATCTCTTACCGTTGAAATTACGGCGAGAAATTAACGATACAGTGCTGCTTATGAAAATAGCTCAGGGCAAAATTGATAGTCCAGAACTCTTATCCAATATTAAATTGATAACTCCATTTAGAACATTAAGAAACCCTTTATTGCTTCATGTCCCATCTTGTACCACTCGATATAGACTGAATAGTTTCTTTCCCAGAACCATGAAATTATTTAATTCATTGAATCATAACAATTCCTTAGATCTGTTTGCTGGCAGTATAGATGCAACTAAAGGCGTTATGGTTAGTGTTTATAACAATACTTGAAATTTAGATTTTAAGCAATAATGGTGCTTACCTTCTTTTCAATTAGTTACTTAAGATTATTTTTCTATATAATATTTATTTCTTTTAAATTGTGGAAGCTTGTAATTGGCTCCTAGATATTTACTAAGTGTATTATTTTGTAAACACAGCTGTAAGCTACCCAAATAAAATAAAATAAATAAAAATAAAATAAATAAACCATTATCCTAACTAAAGTGCGCACAGTGCGATTTCAACCCATAGGTATAGAGTCTGGCCAACGAAAGCTGTCCATACATAACCGCGAGAAATTTAAAAACAACAAGTTTTCAACCCTGAAAATACTGCAATATAACAATTTGATAGTTTTAGTTGGTTTTCAAGACTACAAGTTGCAGTTGCGCACCTGAAAACCAACCAAAAGTATCAAATTGTTATTTTGCAGTATTTTCAGGGTTGACAATTTGTTATTTTTAAATTTCCCGCGGTTTTATATGGACAGCTTTCGTTGGCCAGACTCTAACAACATCAGCAGCTGTTGTCAGAGTTTAAAAAATATTTCGAAACTTTATCTAAATTCAAAAAGTTTCTTCATTTTACAGATATGTTATTTTGCATCGGAGTAACAATAAAAAACAACCCTGGAGAAAGCGATAAACTCAATATTACGGTAATCAATCACGCTTGTATTATGCTTGGTACCACTGACCATGATACAGGCATCAAACCCGTCCTTCTTGTAAGGCTGGCCGTAAACCCGCGGGGACGTAAAATTAGGGTTGCCATACACAAAGAATAAAACCAGGTTGAAGTAGCAGCACTTTCTGCTAAGAAAAGAGCCATGATGTATCCATTTCTTGCAGGGGACCTCCGTACTAAAATGTATGGATTCTTATCAAATCCCAAAAAAGTAAAATTGTTACTTTCTCTCTGAGAAATAAGTGACTAAGGAATAATGAATGTTATTACCACAGTTTTCCTGGCAAAAATACTAACAATCAGGAAAAAAACTGTGTTAAAAATCACGCATAAAATGGCTATTAGGGATCATTTACGCTTCCGTTCTTAGTATTAATGATCAAATCACAAGTAAAAAAAGATATTTATATTTTCACTTTCGATCACAAAGTTTCGCTAAAACATTATATTTTTAAAGATTTCTTGATTTTTGTAAAACTTGACCGGGATTTTTGACCGACTAGTATAGTCGACTAGGAGACGTTTTACACTTTACTAGCTCATACAGACGGTGGATATGACGGACTCTTCTTTACTCTGTGAATAAAACATAATGTTACATCACGAGTACAAGTACAGTCAACAGCACGTCTGGGGAAACATTTATAACAATGTTCAAATGTTTCTACAGACGTGCTGTTTAGTGTACTTTTACACCAAAAATCTTTTTTTTTTCATAAAAATGGTATGATGTCTTGATAATTAAGCGTGACTCAAATAACCCATTGTACAGCCAAGAGCAGGTCAAGCTTGACAATTGCAATGAAACTCTACCTCAAGTGGTTATCGAAACAAAGGCAGTACAATGTCCAAGGTGTCAAGCATGACGTGTTTTCAATGTGCCAGTCGAGCTGTTTCTTAGAGTTTCTTTTATGCTCAGACCTAGGAATTTGCATCAGCTACGATACTTTTACTCTTGCATTGCATAGCTGCTAGCATCTGAAACGTTCTGCTTCAGTTGTTGAGTAACTATTCTATCGAAAGAATCTGAGATTGAAAATCAAAATAAACAGAAGATTGATCTAGTCTAAATTTAAATAACATATTTGCACGCTTGACTTCAAGCAGAATACTGTACAGGACACTACTATTTTGATATTTATCAACATGTATTCTTGCAAATAAATAATTTCTATTTCTATTGCAGTTTACAACAAGAGCATTAAAAATATTCGCAATAGTTTAGGTTAGGTACTATCGCAAATTCCATCAAAATACGTCACAAAATCGTCAAAAATGAAGTAGGTAGGTACCTAAAGTGTTTAAGATCTATCTGAATTCGCAATTTTAATATATTTTTTTCATTGTCACTGGGCTTGCTCTTGAACGCGATCTTGTCTTGAGGACAGAGATGACGTCGACGATGGAACGTGCCCGAAAGAACCTATTCACTCGCCACTTGAATAGATTCGGGTTATATGAACTCGGAAACACATACGCAGGCAGATAATACCACTCTTTGGCCGTGCGCATTAGAAAAGATGTTTCAAAGCGCTTTTTGCGAATGTGTGGAATATCAACTAAGTGTGGGTGTTATCTGTGGTGTGTCTGGACTCCCGATGGTAGAAGGGGGATGGAGGACTAAGCTCGTGGAGCTCTTGGGTACACTCTCCTAAGTACAATCTATAAAACACCGACAGACATGCAACCTTGCGACGATATGCTTAACTGTGAAACTTAGTTTTCACCAGCATCTCATCACCAACGAGCTTCTTGGCTCTGCGATCTATCGAGTAAGTGCGTCTAGTTGGTATTTGGCTGTGCCATCCCAAAGATCACGACAATTCTCAACGCAGGATCGGACTTGTAAAACAAGAAGCTCTCCAGGAGTGAAGTATCGTTTAACCTTATTGAGGATAACCTGCTTTTGTGCAGCAGTTTGGGCTTTTGACTCAATGTTGGCGCCAAAGTTCAGGTTTTCTTTCACACAACTTTATGCCAAGAAGCTCGAGGCTGTCGGTAACTGGTATGATTGTACCTCCAGAGCCAGATTGAACGGACTCCTTTTGACGGTGAATAGACACGCCTGTGTTTTAGTGGCGTTGGAACTCACCAGATTTTTATCACGCCATATTCGCTCTACCATGGCCTCTCTCAAAGAACGTATCTCGTCACTGCTGGCTTTTGCGCTAGACATATATCTCTCGACGACAGTACTGTCATCTGCGTACCCTGCAATACCTGACCCAAGTATGTCGTTGATGTGTAACAGGAAAAGAGTCGCAGAGAGAACAGTCCCCTGAGGAACCGAGGTGTCAATAGCCATGAGGTCAGAGGAGCAGCAATCAAGGACTTCTCGGATCAACTGTTCACTCAGGAAGTCAGATATATCCAAGAGCAAAAGTCAGCGGGAATGCCATATGCAGGAAGTTTGCTCAGCAGACTTATCAGCCGAATATTTCACGTTTGGGAAGTATCCTAAGAAATTTCCACGATAAAAGTAAATGCTTCCGCTCCAGAGCAAGACCAACTCTATACGCGTCGTCGCTTTAGAATTCTGCCCCCTGAGCATGATGCCCTAAGGTCAAAAGACATTTTTTGACGTTCGCTCCATACATTAAAAGACATAAAATGATACTTGGCCTTATATTTTTTTATCTAAGGCATCGAGCTGAGGGGCAAGCAGAAGTCATGAGCGTATTCTCCAGAAGTATTTTTTCCAGATTTTTATTTATTAGATCTGGTAACACTAAAATCGCGTACAGTCGGACGATAACCACGGCAATAGCTTTGGGTAATGGATCGACTATTAATTCGCGTATTATGCGATGGACAAGGACGACTTTGAGGGTTTTATTGTGGGTAGAATCGGGATCATAAAACCAAATATTTTGGAACCAAACTCAAGCCCACGTGTGTACTGTCAGATATTTTGGTCTTCTTCTTTGTGTTATAGTTTGTCTGGTGAAAAACATATACATTAAGTTAGTTTTAAACTTAAACTTAGTTTAGTTGGTTGTGTTTGTGTGTGTTTTGTAAATTGTTTGCAATAAAGTATTATCTATCTATCTTAAAAGACCATGAAAGGAACATATATCCAGGAAGCCAATGTTTTTTATACAGGGTGTAAAAATAGTATAAATAAATAAATAAAAATATAAATAAAAATCTTTATTTCTTTATTTTCACCACAAAGTAAACTTAAAAATAAAATAAAATAGTTGTGCACAATCTTGTTTTTCAGTTTTAAGTATGTACCTACGATGATCCTTCTAAGGATTGATTCTTCATCTCGGACCATGAGACTATTTTTTTGAGTTCTGTACATTAAAGGTCAACATTTTAGTTACTCAAATTCACCTGTAATTGTATTTAATAAAATTAAAAAAATATATAGTCTCTAGCCAAAGAGAAAGAAAGATAGCTGATTTACATTGATACGTGATATTGGTGTCGATTCTGGCAGACCCAAACTAAAACTAAACTAAATTTGACAGGTTTAAAAATTATGCTGTCTTTTATTAGTCTGTGGGGAGTAACACAGACAGCAACACTTTTAGACCTGTCAAATTTAGTTTAGTTTTAGTTTGGGTCTGCCAGAATCGACATCATTGGGGTAATTTTTAACTTATCTTGCGACCCTATATTTCGGGGAGACGCGCATATCAAGTCCATTCCTATACTTGGTCCGAGTTCTCTCGGGAGTTCTCTCGGATCCGAGTTCTACACTCGGTTCTACATCACTAAGGGTCGGCGCTGACCGATGCAGCCCGGCGGCAGTTTCTCAGGGTTGCCATGCCATGTTACTAATTTGTAGCGATAATTCAACACTGGCACGGCCCAGTGCTGAATTATCGTGCGTGAATATGATGGACTGGGATATTGTAATTATGCACTTTTGGCGGAAGAAGAACAAACAGAATTATCAATAAATTAAAACATAAAAATATCTGAATTTTCAATACAGATGAAAGACCCGACAGTAGAAATATAATTTTGGAGAAATTCTCTAACCATTTCTAATAATTTTACTATTCAAGAATTTCTTTTTATAATTCTTTGTAATACGAAAAAGAAATTAAAACTACGAAAACTTTCAATTACGAACATTAATTTACGAAAAAAGTGTGATTCGGTCTTAACAATGTACAAATTACCTCTTTCCGAGTTACTTAAAAATTTAATGATGCGCTATGTTTAGCCAAAAACCGGCCAAGTGCGAGTCGGACTCGCGCAACGAGGGTTCCGCACCACCACAAAATCATAATTGTATTAGTAGAAATTTCAGTAAGTTAAGATTTTTTTAGTCCGACACGCGCTTGACCAAATTTAATTATTTGTTGTTATTTCATAGGTTATGCGCTATAAACATACCAATTTTCAAGTTTGTAACTGTTCCCGTTTTTAAGATAGAACTAAAACAAAAATTGCCTCCGCGACCATCCAACTTGACCCCTCTCTTAGATGAATGTTCTCGAAACGGGAGCTCAACTCAATTTTATTGGTTATCATTAGTTGTGAGAAAAGTTGTAATATTTAATGATTTTAGACTTTTCCCTTTATTTGCTTTTCCCCAACTATAACTTTTATTAAAAATTCAGTAAGTTGTTTATATTTGCTTAGCTTAGTCAGTGTTATAATAAATATTTAGTAAAATTCGGTAGGCGGTTGATTCGGTATTGCCAGGATTATAGTAACAACTTAGCATAATTAATTGTTTTCTTTTCAGTGCTTTTTCTGTTTCCTTCTATTTTGTAATCGTAGATCTTGTACTTACTATTCTGGCCGGCACAGCCATAACTTAACTGCACTAAGTATTGTTATGAGTTCTTAAACTTAGATTTTTTGTGGTATCCTATGATTGGCGTTTATATATAAGTTCTGATAAGAAATATGTGTATTAATGGTTAAGCTGTTGGATATCCTTAATAAATAAAATAAATAAAATTTGTACTGTGAGACCTAGCTTCTTGCCAAATTTCATAATTTTAGGTCAACGGAAAGTACCCTATAGGTTTTGCTTTAGTGCATAAATGTTTGGAGATGAGGAAATAAAATGCCATATCTTATGATTGCGTCGTTGTAAAAAAATTAAATTTTCAGATCTTGTGTGGTTCATAGACTTTAATATATGTTATTAATTTCAACCTGATACCGCTACCCGTTCGTGAGATAAATGGTCTTGACAGACAGACAGACAGACAGACGGAAAACAAAGTGATCCTATAAGGGTTCCGTTTTTTTCTTTTGAGGTACGGAATTCTTTTCTTTTGAGGTACATCACCAGCTGAACATAGTTCATTGAACCCTCCGGGCGCTTCACTTCTACTTGAGCTAAAACTACTTTAAAAAAATATATTTTTTTAATATTCTATATATCAGATCATCGTGCTTTTTTACACCGTGTATATTTCGACCTAGTTTCTTAAGAAAAATAGTTTAGCTTCGTGGTCTGAATCTGCCGTAGTACAGTCGTTCACTAAACACATACCTCCGCAACCTCCGGATTATGGCTCCGCGCACACCAAAAGGAAGAGCAGACGAGACAGTTTTTGATAGCATTGCAAAATGGACTTTAAATTCATAGGAATAAAATGCAAAATTGCCTGAGAGGCATAAAAACTGCTCGCGGCTGCTGGAGCATGCTCGAGCATGCTCGCAATGTTGCCTGCTTGAAGGGTTTAGGGCTAAATAACACTTTTTAACAATTTGTAATTAGGGCTTCCCGCCCACGACCGTATTTTTGTCGCCCGATTCTTGTATGATGATTAGGGCTTCCGCACACGACCGAGAATCGGTGGGCGATTATCGGCCAGGACAAGGACGGAAGATTCAGGTGATAACACGTCAGAGCGGGATGCCGACAAAAAATCGGTCACCGATTCTCGGTCGTGTGCGGGATCCCTTAGGGAAGTGATCGATCAAAATAATATCGACACACGATGTAAGATAAGATTCCATGAACATAAGTCTCGGTATTATCAAAAATGCTTCTAATGGTCATTATTTGTTAATATACAGGGTGTTAGACTAGGATGTTAGGGTAAGTACACAAGGTGTTAGGTTAGGATGACTACTATATGTACAGGGTGTTAGGGTAAGTATACAGGATGTTAGGTTAGGATGACTACTATATGTACAGAGTGTTAGGATAAGTATACAGGGTGTTAGGTTAAGATAAATACACAGGGTTTCAGGGTAAGTATACAGGGTGTTAGATTAGGATCACTATATGTACAGGGTCTTAGGGTAAGTATACAGGGTGTTAGATTAGGATCACTAAATGTACAGGGTCTTACGGTAAGTATACAGGTTGTTAAGATATGTTAACTGTACAGGGTGTTAGGATAGGAAAACTACACAGGTTGTTGGGTTAGGATCACGATTATGTATAGTGATAACTACACAGGGTGTTAGGTTAGGATCACTATACATATAATGATCCTAACCTAACACCCTGTATAGTGATCCTATCCTAACACCCTGTATACTGTATAATAATAATCCTAACCTGACACCCCGCATGCACGTCCCGGTGTTGAATTACCGCTACAAATTAGGAACATGGCATGGCAACCCTGAGAAACTGCTCCGGACTGCTCGCGCATGCGTGTTCGAGCATGCGAGAGCATTTTGCCGGTCGGTCTGCGTGGACCCTATGTCCTCAGACTCTGGGACATACAACAGACCTAATCCTCAATTATGTTTTGCCAGATTAGTGGATAAATAGCCTCTGACTTGGCCTAACCTATCACCATTGACATTAGCTATGCCTTACGAAGCACGGAAACGCTCTAGTATACAAACCCAACCCAACCGAGTTCTGGCCAAAGTTGCTTAATAACTTTCGTGATCGGAAAGAAAGAACAACAATCACTCGGCCAGGCCATCCTTTCTAAGTAACTTAAAGTTAAATTAAATGTCAGGCCTGGATCAGCACGGCGCGCACGCGGACGCGGAGCGGTAGTCTGACGCAAAGAGGATATAAAGTCTGACGCCGATGTACGTACGCGACCGTATCACAGATTAAATAATAGTAATGACCGTATTCCGTGTACGCGACGGACATAATCATAATCATCTTTATTGCTTATCACATGGTTATAAAAAGATCTTAAAGTTATAATGTACAGCATGTGATACCCCGTTGGAGCACCGCAATAGTGAGAGGCAGTTAATAAAAATTCTTAAAATTTCTTATTACAAATTAAAATTAAACTAATTTAAGAAAATTCAAATCAATTAAATATCTACATCATTAAAAACAAATCATACATAACACATTATCCCTAAACTAAAACAATCTAACAATTTCTATATTAATATTAAATTAAACATATTTTTTTTTAATTCTCATTTAATAGTTTACTTATATCGAATCTTTATTTTTATCATTGAACATTTCATTCATGTTATAGTACGCCTTATGGATTAAATATTTTTTAAGGAGGCTTGTGAATATTGATATTTGTTCTTAATTTTTATGTAGTTTGCTCAGATCAAATAAATAGTCTAGATGGAGCGCTGTGAACAAAAAAGTGAAGCCGTAAAAACTGTGACTCGCCGTGTACGTACACAGTCACGCACACTAATGCAACAAAACTATGACTCGATATTCTATCTAGTAATCTGTGGACTTGTCAGTCACTCGAGTTTCGCGGCAAGTACAAAAATTGTGGTAAAAAGTTCAGTTTTTTCAATATAAAATGCCAAATTGTGTTGTTAAAGGGTGCAATGAACAATCCACAAGAGATAAAAAGCGGGATGGAGTCACATTTCACGCGTAAGTAAACTTGGAAGCTAATATTTGTAGTAAACAAAATAAAATTTGAGGTTATTGCTTGGAACAGTAAGTGTTGTAAAAGGGTGCAATAAACATTCTACAAAAGATAAAAAGTGGGATGGAATCACATTTCACGCGTAAGTAAACTTAGAAACTAATATTTTTAGTAAATAAAATAAAATTTTAGGTTATTGCTTGGAACAGTAAGTGTTGCCATTATAAATAATATCCTAGTATTGGTAACTGTGACAAGTAACGTTATTTTATGAGGAATGAAGATATGATAAATATTTTAAAAACTTAGTAATCATATATTTAACGCTTATCGTTTATTTTTCAGATTTCCGGATCGAGATCAAAAAATTAAACAAAAATGGATAGCAGCCATACGTGAAAGTCGTCAGGGACCATTATAGCAACCAACTTACTTCAGTAGAGTATGCTCAGAGCATTTTATGTCACCGATTTATACTACACCAAGAAAGGGTTACGTCGTGTACCAAAAACCGGATATCCAATGGTAACTTTCTAATAATTGCAATTTTCACACTTTTATAAGACATGTTGATATAATACAACACTGATTTGTTTTGCCTATCAGATTTTACCAAACATCGTAGTAGAGGGATTAGGTGAAGTGGACCTGAGATAACCTCCAAATATTGTGAGTATTTCAAGAGTCTACACAAAAACTAGTGGTTTGCCATAAAAGCTGTACCTAATTAGTGTTTAAAACATCGGAATGATTGATTTTGAGCCATATAATTAATTTGACCGGTAAAAACAAAAACAATATGTAAAAAATCCTACAGTTCAGGTGTTTATTACAGATTTGTATTGATTATGAAGTAGTCCTATGGTAGAGCTATAAAATGAATTAAATTTTATTCATGTTTTAAATTAAGTTTACGAGAAAAATGTGTATGTTCTTTTCAATTAATTTGCATATTTTAAACATACTTTTAAAAAAATGGGATGCACTCAGTTACGCTATTTGCTAAGCACACAGAACAAAATTTCAAATAATTCTGTTTTTAACCGACTTCAAAAAGAGAGGTTATCAATTCGACCCGTAAGTATGTAGTTTTGTCAAAAAAATCTGTTCAAAAACTAGAACCCGACTACTGGCAAATCTTGCTCTAAAAAGTATGTAACAAGAAAATATTGTCATCGGAAATTTTTATGTACAAACTATGGTATTAAATAAATATTCATAGCGATGTTCAGATAATAGCCGTGGTCATATTGTTATGCCTCTTTGCCCTGAAGTTTATGATCGCTTTTTTCGGATAGGTGGCATAACATGACCACGGCTATTATCTGAACATCGCTATGAATATTTATTTAATACCATAGTTTGTACATTACAATTTCCGATGACAATATTTTCTTGTTACATACTTTTTAGAGCAAGATTTGCCAGTAGTCGGGTTCTAGTTTTTGAACTGATTTTTTATTTCAATTATTTTGGGGTTGTAAATACATAAAAAAGCTAACAACATATATATTTTTGAAATGTGCTCGTTAAGCCCTTTCATTTGATACCCAACACGGTACGGTAAAATTTTTTTTTTTTATTAGTCCTTGACTTAATCTGCTCTAGAGGGCG
The DNA here is from genome assembly GCA_947532105.1 of Athrips mouffetella. Lineage (NCBI taxonomy): Eukaryota > Metazoa > Arthropoda > Insecta > Lepidoptera > Gelechiidae > Athrips > Athrips mouffetella. The sequence goes on from OX383964.1 coordinate 1,093,108, forward strand.
CCACATACAATTAAACGAAATGTCTTGTATCCTATAACCAGCGGATAATTAAGACGCTTCTAACGACACCTCATTTGTCGAAATATGAGAAGTAGTTTAGAAGTTATGATGGAACAGATGAACATACATACATACATACATAGCCTGTCAAAATCATAACCCTCCTTTTTCTTTGCCGTAGTCGGGTAAAAATACAAAATTTTCGCGTAGGTTAGTCTATTTAAGCTTCTAAACACAAAATTTCATTAGTGTATGTATGTTTTTCTTTAATTATTTCTTTTTTAATTTAACTAGATATTTTTCAACTTAAAAGTGCAAGTTTCATCAAAACCGGTTCAGCAGTTCATTAAAATCTGTTCAGTAAAACTTAACGTTGACGCGTATCTCAGGACAGGAACTACGTAATATTCTGCTTAGGGTACAGTGCAAGTTGAGTGCAAGTTTCATCAAAATCGGTTCATTAAAAAAAAAACTGGTCAAGTGCAAGTCGGACTCGCGCGCCGAGGTTTCCGATATATCTCTAGTATTTTTGGAAGCAATAAAGTCCACTTTTAGGACCGCAAAACTAAATTTGTTTGTACAGGTTCTAAAAAAACTGTGTAACTTAGAAAAATTGTTTTATTTTTGCTGATACATAAACTTATATTGACTGTAATTAATTCAGATTTTTCCATTCACAAACTTCAGAGATAAGGGGGGGAATGGTATTTTTTTTGAAATTTTTCATCATAACTTGAAAAGTAAGAGTCGTGAAAAAATACCAAAATTTATTTTAGACAGCTCAAGTAAAGTCCTTTCATATGATACCCCACTCGACCTAATAACGACAATTTGAAATTTTGCCCCCCCCCCCCCCCTATTTGGGCCCCCTTTATATTAATAATCATATTTTTTTTTATTATTTCATGTGCAATTAAGTTGGACAACCATATTCTAAAACTGTTCCAAATTTCAAGTCGATAGCATGAGTGGTTGCTGAGATATACAGGTGTGATAGATAGGCGTCTAGTGTATAGCCTTTGTCTCGAGCGTGCATACTCAGTCTGCAACCGACCGTACAGCGAGTAGGTTGTGCAACGTGGTGTGTGCGTTGGCGAGCCAAATAAAGAGCTTAACAACTAACATCAGTGACGCTACAAGGCGGACAGACAAAGTCGCACCATAAGGGTTTCTTTTTTTACCATTTTGGTATCGGAACCCTAAAATTTAAGGAACTAAAAGACAAATTGCAATAATTCTTTTTTAGTTGAACAAAGTTTTATTACTTTAAGGGTATAGTGCAAGTGTCATTAAAATTGGTTCAGCAGTTCATTAAAAATACAAAAGACAAAGATATTATTGAGTAATGGTAATCGAACGGAACAATATTTTTAGAAGTAGTGTTATTTTTTAGAGATATCAAAAAAAAGTAATTTAAGACATTAAACCGACTTTAAGAGTTAAAAGATACAAATAAAATATTGTGAGGGTGGGGCAGCCTGATTATTTGAAATAAAACATATGCATACCAATACCACGACAAAAAAGTGACACGTTTACGTGTTTTATTCATAATAATCAACTAGCACTAACCTAACAATCTTATACCTATTAAGTCTTAAAGTCTGTTTAATTTTAAATTATGTTTTTTTTTTGGGTTGTTTGTTTAAGTCCTGCGTGATAGTTTAATCGAATATTTTAAAGCTCGCTTACATAGTTAACTTTGATAAGTTTATGCTAATGTTAAAAAATAAAACTAATGGCAAAAAAAAAAACAAAGTCATGTTCAATAACATTTTAATAGTCAAAATTGATCCTTTATAGGTAAAATAAACACCAGAATTTAAGAATTTTTACACATTTTACTATGTTCTTTTAGATGTGTTACGGGTCACATTGATTAATAGGGCCTTAATATCAAATGTTCTTTTTCCATCATTTGCAATTTCACTGTATATCAGAGTATACCGCTAGTACTAAGATAAATATAAAACATCTCAACACAAATGGGTCGGTCAGGTGACCACTTTAGTATGAGTCGAGTTTAAAAAAAAATATTCCAAAGTAATTTTTTTCAGGCGAAGCTTGTACTTAGATGCTAGTTAACTGATAAATGTAATATCTGCTTATATTTTTTTCTTTTAGCTGAATATGTTAGTCATAGTCGTTTATGTAAATATTACAGGGAAAACAAGTCAGTTATTAAATGCACATACAAATTACCCAGTAATTTTATTTCCTAAAACTCCCTATTTCCTTTCTATTACCGCCATCACTTTAATTAATTGTATTACCAGGCGCTAGAACCGAACTCAATCGTTATCTATTCTCTCTTTTTTTCTATACCTACAAGAAGAAAAAGAAGATTCGATAGTATGTGATAACTTTATTACGTAACGTTATTTTTGTTACATTGGCAAAATTTGATTATGGCAACACCGGTCCATGCAACACATGTTTAAAAAGTTGGCCTCAGTTTTCTGTTCACAGCGCTCCATCTAGACCTTAGATTATGAATAACGGCAGCTTACTGCCTATGTCTATGATCTAGACTATTTATTTGATCTGAGGTAGTTTGGTATACTATTATAAATCTGGATCGTCATTGAATGGGGGCCTTACCTATATAAGCTTAGAGTTGTGGAAGGTAGTTTAAGCTGGTTCAAGTTCCTGTTATGCCTTTTTACCCGACTGCCCCAAAACAGGAGGGTTATGTTTTTCAAGTGTATGTATGTATGTATGTCGATTTCTTTGTCGCGCTCTGCAGCCTAAACGGCTTGGTATATTTCAACATGTGAGGTGTCGTTAGGTTCGTATTCATTGTAGGAGTGTCATAGGGTATAAAAACAATAAAAAAGTACTAAATAAAAAAACTATTTCAAAAAATAAAATACCCGACTGAAAGAGAATCTTAATCGGTTTCCGATTGAGATGAAATTTTGCATGCGTATGTGAATCGGATGACAATGCAATATTATTGTAACTTGGAGCTGATCTGATGATGGAGCCGGATGATATCCATAAAAAAGCGGAGATATTACAGCGTTTCAGAATCCTACAGCGCCATCTGTAGGTGGGTAGCGTCGCTTGATCACCTGGTAATATTTTAATGATAAAACAACTCTGGGAGGTTTCTTTATGAAATAAAATCACTTAGTTTTAACATACAAAGCAATGACTAAATTTCCCGTGCAAGATGCCGCATTCATTACTTTTGTAATATACTGTAGTTTTTCTACTCCATACCAGAGGCGCTATTTTTATTACCGCGTTTCAGAAACCTACAGCGCCATCTGTTGGTGGGTAGCGTCTCTTGCTCATCTGGTAATATTCTATTGATAAAACAACTCTGGGAGGTTTCTAAATAAAATATTTGGGTTTAGCTAGGCCTTTTGGAAATAATTTTCTAAGTTTTAACATATAAAGCAATGACTAAATTTCCCGTGCAAGATGCAGCATTAATTACTTTTGTGGTAGACTGTAGCTGAGCTGTTTTTTGATGTCGACTACCCAAGGAGGTTTTAGCCCACGCTTCGCCAAAGCGAACCACCAGCGACTAAAACCTTGTGATTACCAAATTCAACCATACCTTACGTACGGTCAACCGCACGTGAATGGAAAGATTTGCAACTCTATTACTAAGTCACAAAGTTCGAAGTGTTTCTACTGACGTGCTGTTGGGTGTACGTAGAGAAATACAGTCAGCAGAGAGGTACTATATATCGCTCTTAACAGCATCGGGTGTCCACCAAATCTTCTTAGTTTAATAAAGAGCTTCCACGAAGATATGAATGGCGCTGTCGTTGCTGGTGGCATAACATCTGAGCCGTTCAAAATGCGCAGAGGTGTCTGCCAAGGTTGCGTGTTAGCACCCACCCTGTTTGGTATATTTTACTCATTGCTATTAAGAGAAGCGTTCGGCAATGACCAGCAGGGTATACATCTACATTCAAGAGCTGATGGGAAGTTGTACAACATAATTTCACTTCTTAAGTCCAAGCGCCATCGCGAGGACGTTTTTATCGACAGCCTTCTATTTGCTGATGATACAGCCTTTGTGGCCAACACTGCAATTGATTTACAAATCATCGTCGATAAGTTTTCACGGGCATGTTCATTGTTCGGCTGAATACAAGAGTATGGCAAAACAAACATCTTACGACGAACACCAAGATAATCGTTTACCAAGCATGCATTTCAAGCATACTGTTGTATGGAGCAGCAAGGACGACGTACGCAAAACAAGAGCGACAACTTAATGCCTTTCATATGCGCTGCTTCCGAAACATCCTAGGCATCTCCTGGAAGGACAAGGTAACCAACAAAACGGTCTTACAACGAGCACAGCTGCCCAGTTTCTTCGCATTGCTGAAGCAGAGACTATTACGATGGTTGGGACACGTGCGCCGCATGGAACCAACCCGTCTACCTCAGCGTGTATTGCTTGGTGCTATAGCGCACGCAAAAAGAAGTGTTGGTAGGCCAATGCTGCGCTTTAAAGATTGCGCCAAGCGAGACATGATCACTTTTGGTATTGAACACCTAGACTGGGAGCAGACAGCTGAGGACAGAACCAAATAGCGTAAATCATAACTGGATGGACGCAAGGTACACGATGAAGCCTGGTGTTGTGCCATTGCCGAAAAAAGCGAGAAACGTAAGAAAAATAACGACATAACATCAGTTATTGATAACACAAGCTTCACCTGCAGAGCGTGTGGCAGGACCTGCCGCTCCCGAACAGGCTTATTCAGCCACGAAAAACGGTGAAATCGACAGAATATTGCTTAAATCGTCTGACATAGACGGCTTAGGCCTATGATGATGATGTATGTATGTATGTATGTCGATTTATTTGTCGCGCTCTGCAGCCTAAACGGCTTGATAGATTTCAACATATAAGGTGTCGTTAGATTTGTATTTATTGTAGGAGTGTCATAGGGTATAATATTTTAGTACGGCACCTTTGAAGAGAAAAAAGGGGGAAATAATTTTTTTAAAATCATTACTTTTACAACATGGGTATCAAACAATAGCTGGTAAAAACCTGATTCTAAGGTTTAAGCAAATGTTTTAGCATGACTTGACGTAGCAAATCTGAAAACTAAAAGGTTAAAAATAAAAAATTATTAAATAACAAAAAACCCAACTGCTTAGCACAAGAGAGGAAAACAAACATAAATCCTATTGGATTTGGTAACTTGATTTGTATAAGATACTGCAGGCGGGGACGAACAAAATTAAGTCGTAAACATCCACAAAACGTTTTTTCGTCCCCGCATGCAGTATCTTATACAATTCAAGTTACTAAATCCAATAGGATTTATGTTTGTTTTCCTCTCTTGTGCTAAGCAGTTGGGTTTTTTGTTATTTAATAATTTTTTATTACCTCTCTTTTTGGGGAATAAAGTTGTTTATTTTTACGGACAAATTTACAGCATTCAAAAATATAAATTGATGTTACAGTTAAGATGTTATACTTTATGAAAATATGGCTTACATGAGTCAATTTGCTTTATATTTGACAGAATTCGAATAAATTTTTTTTGGAGTATAAATATATCATTTATTATTGGGCTGTTGCCCCACAGTATAATTCCATATGTGAGTCTGGAATGTATGAATGCGTAGTATACAGACATAGCGGTTTGGAAGTCTGTTGTTTTTTTTAATTTGAATTAAGGCATACATTGATGACGAAAGGTTTTTAATTAGTTGATTAATATGGGGCTTCCAGTTAAGGTGTGTATCGATTTTTACTCCTAGTAATGAAGCACTATTGTCTGAAATTAATTTATTATCGTTAAAACTATATTTGAGGTTCAGAGGTTGTTTTTGAAATGGTCTAAATTCTACAATTTTGGATTTCATGAAGTTTAATTCCAAGTTGTGAGCAGTCAGCCAATTCTGAATTGAATTTAACGTTAAATTTATTTTGTTTTTTATTTCATGTGTATTTGTGCCAGAGAAATATACAGATAAATCGTCGGCAAACAGTGTGCAAGGTCGTTGATATAGATCAAAAACAGCAAACATCCAAGAACTGTTCCTTGAGGAATTGAGTTTTGGGTGTTTACTATTTCTGATCGAACGCTCTCTATTCTTCTCGAGGTGTAATTGATACTTTCAACCTCTACATACTGACGGCGGTTAGTGAGGTAGGAAGTCAGCTTTTCCAGAAGGATATCGTACTGAACGCGGTCATAGGCCTTGCTCATATCGAGCAGGAGGCCTACAGCATATTGTCTACAGTTAAGTGTGTCTAAAATTTTTTGAATGTAATTGTAATTTTGAATGTGTTTTTTGCCTGTATCGTAGACCGGTTCTTTCTAAAGCCGTATTGGTTACAATTAAATTAAATTAAATATTTATTTATTTCAATGGATTTGTACATCAGCAAAGTAAACTCAAGCAGTACAGTGGTTATTACACAAGTGGTGTACAAATTAATTGCTAAACCCTGATTCCCAAGCTAAGCGAAAGCCTGTATTTTGAGAGTCAGTGTTCTACTAGGAGCTATTGAATGTAGTGTAATTAACCAGTAACAGCAATTTATTTGAGTAGAGTAATACTAGGATACTGACTATAAACAAACATTGTCAAACAATATGTATTAGGGTAATTTGAAAGTGCATGTGTGAATGTGTGTGTAAGTGTGTATGAATGCGTGTGTAAGTGTGTGAGTATGGGTGTGTAAGAGTGTGTGTATGGAGAATAAATTATTAATGTTGATTACAATTTGGTAAAAGCCTTTCAGTGTCATCATAACTGAGATTTTGGAGCCAACTAGACAATTTCTTTTTAACCTCGAACTTATTAGACTTACAAACATTTAGAACTTTGTTAATAGTATTGTAAATAATGCAACTACAGATATAAAATTGTCGAACCGAGAATTTGGTTCTGTGAGACGGAACGGGACAAATAATGTGTCTTTTTCTTTTAGAGGGGTCAGGTAGTGGCACATGAGGATGTATACGTAAAATAGCACGGAGCACAAAGAGCTGCCTTACAGTAAGAACCTTAGAAATAACATATAAATCTTTGGTTGGAAATCTGAAATGTTTTGAATGCATAACTTTAAGCACAGCTCTTTGTGCTCTCTCTACTTTGATGAGATAGGTTTTTGCAGCGCCTCCCCAAGCCGTCACACAATATTTAATAATGGACATGCAAAGTGCAGAATATACTATATTCAAAGTTTCCAAATCAGCAGATTGTCTGAGAGTTTTAAAAATATGAACAAGGCGTCGAATTCTAGTAGAGAGCATATTAATTTGGAGTAGCCAGTTTAGATTTTGATCAAGATAGACACCAAGGTATTTTATGTTGGTAGACCGAGATATAGTAAGACAACTGCAGTTATGAAAGTTATTACAGTTTGAGTGAAGATATAGATCAAAATTTGCAGGTGGTTGTGTGTTAATTCGAATAGAAAAGGGAATGAAAACAGACTTGGAAATGTTTAGGGAAAGTAAATTTTGGGATAGCCAGACTTTAATTAGAGCAAGATTACGTTCTGCGGTTGTTTTTATTTCCGCCCAATCTGAACCATGAATGACAACAGCTGTATCATCCGCATAGGTAAAAATTCTGCAGTTAGTTAGGTTTAGGTCGCACAGCTGATTTATATAAATAAGGAATAGTGTGGGGCCAAGTATGGATCCTTGAGGCACACCATAGACAATATTGGCTTCTTCACTCTTATTTCCATTAATAGTAACGCTCTGGAATTATTATTTAAATTAAGGATGTTAAATTTTTCAAAAAAGTTGTATAATCTTTTGCACATGACGGATTCAAATATTTTAGATGATGTGGGGAGTAATGCGATAGGACGGTAATTGTTACAGTTATTATTTTCACCTTTTTTATGGACTGGTTTTACAATAGATGTTTTTAAAGCTTCTGGAAAGGTACCTTCTGAAAACGACTGATTGATCAAGATAGTGTAAGGGTAAGTTAGGATTACAGCACTTTTTTTATTAAAATAGGGGGGACTTCATCGATACCGAAACTTGTTTTATTTTTTAATTTATGTATTGTAGAATATATTTCTTGGGGCTCTACCGGTTGCAAATATATGGAATTTTCAACGTAAGTTTTTGTTTTAGCTAATTTTCGGCCAAAAAAAAATCGGCCACCGATTCTCGGTCGTGTGCGGGAGCTCTTAAGGCTTCATAAATACATCTGCGTAGGTAGGACGTCCACTCCGCGTCCTTGTCACGTCGTCGCACTCATAGAAAAATAAGGGTAACTAGAAGGAGGATTAAAGAAATAAGTTGTCACAAGGTAGTGAAGGCGTCGTTCTATGGATTTGACAGGTTATTTTGAATATTTCCTAGTGATCACTGATGATTTGACATAAAAATTTGGGACACGTTGGCAGATGTCATCCCATAGTAAATTAAATTAGTAAGGTATCTATTCCGAGCGAAGCAAGGAGGTCCGAAATCTTTGGTCGCACTGATCCAGGCAATCCCCATGCTTTGCACGTGCAACCTGCTTCGATCTTTGATTATTTTTAGGGAATGACAGATTGACAAATCACAGTGACCTTACATTGACAAATGTATGATGATGACAAAATGGACAAAATGTGGTGAACGTGTGGTGAAGTTATTAAATTAAAAATGCTAGCTCGAAGCAGATTAATTCAGTTAGTTCAGTTGAGATATCTATGTTCCAAAGTTGCTACGAAGGAAAAAAGTGACCGCAATACACTTACTCCGCGAGAATGTTTAAATATGGCCATAGATGAGGAACTGGAGAGAGATAACCGGGTTTTTATTTTAGGAGAAGAAGTTGCACTTTACAACGGTGCTTATAAAGTTTCCAGGTACGAAGTAGATGGTTGTAAAATGTCTGCCAAAAATGTAGAGCAAAAGGTAAAAAGCATACCTCGCTGCATACAAATAAATAGGAGAGAAAAAAAGTGAACGCAGCTCGAATGAGGAATGAACGCAGCTGTTATTAGACAGTTGACACTTGACACTGACACGTAGAACAATCCGCAGCTAGCTTCACCTTGGTCATTTTACGACCTCCATTCATCCTTCGTTGTACAAATCTCGCGATTTTATCACCATTTTCTCATTCTACGAACAATATATCGACTAGAAAGGCCTGTTAAGGCTAATAAGTATAATTTTTAGTTATTAAAGTTAAGCGAAACAGTGAAAATGGCTTTGAAATCATCACCGGTTGTGTGCGGAATACTGACGAGGTTATCTCGTCGTAGTTTTTCGAGTTCTAAAGCACTAGCGTCGAAGCAGGTGTTTGTGCGAGATGCCTTGAACCAGGCCATAGATGAGGAGATGGAACGGGACGATAAGGTCTTCATTATCGGTGAGGAAGTCGCTCAATATGACGGCGCTTACAAAGTGAGCAGGTGCGTACAATATCTGCCCTCTTTCATCATGTAACCGGCCAAAATGACTGAAAACTATTACGTTTAGTTCTAATTTTGACTTTCTCAGTCAAGGTCGACAGCTTACCTTGGCCTGGGTCATGTATCATCTTTATATCAAGCAATTCGAAGTTACATAACCAAAAAGTTTGTTGACGGTTTCAGGCATGTTTGTCTTGTGATTTCTTTCCTGTTTTGATTCAAGTGAACCTTGAATGGTAACAGCAACATTGTATGCAGTTTCAAACTGTAGTTTTTAACCTATCATACTTTGTATAATACAGCTATCAGTTAACAATATGTGAATGTTTCATTCCAAAAAAACTACCTATTATCTTAAATTAAACACTGCAGTGAAACAGTGAAATTATGCTAATTTGAGAACTAAAACGTAAAGGAAGCATTTGTGTTTGTTTAGATTGTGATAAAAAAATTATTGGTTTAATGATACAGAATCTATTTTTTTATAATTATTATTAGAATTTCCATTAGTATATTTTATATATCACAGTCTTGGAAGTCATGCAAGTTGGTAGGGCTTGTGTGTTGGGGAAGTAGGTATGCACGGCAGCAAGACAGTGGAAACACAACCAGTGTAAGTTCAACTAGCTCTACACTATAAACACTCAAAACCAGTGGCTCGCTCAAGGTCAAAGTATTACCACCGACGTGCGGCTGTGTGTACCAGACCCTTGCTTATTTCTGCTGTATCCAAATTAAGTATTCAGTAGGTATTCATTATGTATAAGTTTCGTGATTTATTAAAATTATCATTAATGTCTATTTTGAAAAGTCTTACAATTCTGATATTTAAGCCAAATAGAAAAGGTACAGAAAAAACCGGCCAAGTGCGAGTTGGACTCACTCACCGAGGGTTCTGTATCACTATGGTAAAAATACCATCTTAGCTACCTTCGCAGTTACACAGAAATGTATTAAATTCACGCGAGTCTGATGCGTACTTGACCAGGTTTTATTATATGTTGTTATTCTATTGCTTATGCACTATAACATTAAAATAGGATTGGGCAGGCCACTTGTGTCGAATGCACCTGGATAGGAGGGTAAAATGAGCCTCGGAATGGATGCTGCGGGATGGACGCCAGGGCAGAGGAAGGCCAAAAAAGCGTTGGAGGGATGACCTGGTTGCTTTCATACAGGAGTGACGGACGATGGCGATTGATAGAAAAGAGTGGAAACGTAGGGGAAGCCTTTGCCCAGCAGTGGGACAGCACATGCTAATAAAAAAAATGCACTATAAATGTACCAATTTTTACGCTTGAAAGTGTTCCCGTTTTAAGTAAGGAGGCCCCATAAAATTTTTAAATTTTAATTTTATCGTTTATGAGATACAGCCCGCTGACAGACAAACAGACAGACATTGGAGGCTTATTAATAGGGTACAGTTTTTCTCCCTTTGGGTACAGAACCCTAAAAAAGAACTGTTAAGTGTGAATACCTGATGCAATTATTTTTTAAATGTTTTTTTTTTGTAGGCAAAGCCTTAAAATCGCAACAACTGTTTTTATACGGCATGCAGCGTTTCAACAATTTTCTCGGGTTTAAAAACAAAATTAAAACATCTCGTCGTTTTTTTTTCTGGTCAAACTTTATACAAAATTTTGGAATATACACACACACATGCACTTGTGATAGTGACCGCAAAACTCTTAATTTGAATTTTAAAATTTCAGAGGCCTCTGGAAGAAATATGGTGACAAGCGAGTAATAGACACTCCAATCACAGAAATTGGTTTTGCTGGTATTGCAGTCGGAGCTGCAATGGCTGGCCTTAAACCGATCTGCGAGTTCATGACATTTAACTTCTCCATGCAGGCCATTGATCACGTAAGTTAACTTACTACTGTAAAGAAAATTAACATATACATAACATCACGCCTTGTTCCCGTCGGGGTAGGCAGAGACCACAGTTCTCCACCATATAAACATATAACCCGAATCTATTCAAGTCGCGAGTAAATTGGCTTCTTCTGGGCAAGCTCGTCCCATCGTCGACCTCATCTCTGTCCTCAAGATTAGATCGAGGTCAAGAGTAAGCCCATTGATAAGAATAAAAAAATAATAATGACATCAGAAACAAAACACTAGCTAAACCTTACCCACCTTAGATTTAAAGGTTATTTATGTTCATTCATTCATGAATGAAGGTTTCGTTTGTGCCTTAGGCTATCTCTCTAAGGCTATCTAAAGCTATCTTAAGCTTAGATTGACGGAGTTCTGGCAAACTGACGGCCACTTGCACAATGGTCCACACAGGACTAAGTTCAGAAACCATAATAATAACTATAATAACCTAACTTACAACTTAGACTAGACCTCACATAAAGTTAATGTTTCATTAAATCTGATGTTTCACTTTGTTCGTGACATGGAAAGTTATGGCACGCGATTTAACGAAAGATTTATGTTAAGTGACATCTCTGAGTACAGCAGTTAGACTGTAACAATTAAATTGAAAATTTATTCCATGAGCAATCTTACAGCTTAATTTTAGGGTTCCGTACCTCAAAAGGAAAAAAGCGGAACCCTTATAGGATCACTTTGTTGTCCGTCTGTCTGTATATGTCTGTCTGTCTGTCACAACCCTTTTTCTCAGGATCGCGTGGAGGTATCAAACTGAAATTCATATCAAATACTCAGGTCTACTGTCCCTTGGAGCTGTGAAAAAGTCAAACTTCTAAGCCAACGCAATCAAAAGATACAGCCCTTTATGCCGCAAATTTTCGAGTTTTTCGACACTCGCAAGGGACCCATGAATTCAGAATCTTGAAATTTGGTACGAAGCAATGTCTTACAGCACAGATAAAGGAAAATTTGCGAAAAGCGTAAATTTTTAGTTACATCATATAATAAAAATATTTTAAATAATTTTAAACTTACTATCCTTTTCCTTATGAACGTGTAAAGGTATTAAATTAAAATTCATATTAAACACTCAGGTCTATAATACCTTTAGGGATCCCGCACACGACCGAGAATCGGTGACCGATTTTTTGTCGGCATCCCGCTCTGACGTGTTATCACCTGGATCTTCCCTCCTTGTCCTGGCCGATAATCGCCCACCGATTCTCGGTCGTGTGCGGGAGCCCTTAAGCTGTAACAAAATTAAACTTCTATGTCAACGTAATCAAAAGAAACAGCAATTTAAGCCGCATATTTTGAAACTCGCAACTACTTGCAAGGGAATCAAAACCTAAAGGATACTTCCAGTCGACCTAGAATCTTGAAATTTGGTATTTACGACTTATAGCACACATAAAGGAAAAATTCCGAAAACCTTAATTTTTTACATGACATAATAAAAAAAAATTGCAATAAAAATAACATAACTTTTACTTACATACCTACAGGTTTGTACGGAACCCTCGGTGCGCGAGTCAGACTCGCACTTGGCCGGTTTTTTTCCTTTGAACTTTGCTTGCCCCTCGTATGAGTGGTCATATAAACTTTTATGGTGGTTGATAAGAATGACATAAAAATCTGCTTTTATTTGCGCGTTACGTAAATTTCTTAGAAGTTCGAAATTCTTATATTTTTCAACAACAATTATTCTGGTAATAGTTAAGGGCCCTTTTCCTGTCATGAGGATTTCTCTCCGCGTGCGGATCTGGTACGCATGTGTACCGTCCGCACTTGATAATTTCATACATACTTTTCCTGTCTTGCGTCCCATCCGCAAGCGTGACGCGGACCAGCAGCACCCGTACGGACCGTCCGCATCCGGACGATCGTGTGTTGTTTTTTACTCTAGCGCAGGTTACACGCATGCGTGTGTACAGTCAAGTACATAAGTAAAGAGGCTAATAAATATTTTTAATAAATTAGTTTCTGTTTTCGGATTTTTCTATAAAGTAGTAAATCGAAAATTCGTAACGACAAGTAAGACTTGGACCCTCGTCTTGTCTGTACCCGAGACGTCTCTCTCTGCCAACTGGGCTACCGTCGGCCTGACTTTATGAAATTTGCGACCTCTATACATATTCAAAGTTGCGTTTGTGCTGCTATGTCGTTACAAGCTTATTTTATTATACTAGCTTATCCAGATCGTCAATATATTGGTCAACCCTGGGTATCTACTCTCAATTTCCGATATACGAGTATCGACACGATACGATTCGAAACATGCAAATTCAAAACTTCGTTCCTTCACAATAGAGTACTGTACCGCCAATTTGACATTTTATCCAACCAATGTTCTACTCTGTCGTCAGTGAACGAAGTTATGAATTCGACTGTATCGAAGTAGTATCGTATCGACATATCGAAAATTGAGAGTATACGCCCTGAATCGCTCTTTATTTTTATTTAGGCAAATAAATATTTTTATTAAAATAATTTCTGTATTCGAATTATTCAATAAAGTAGGAAATCAAAAAAATTATAACCACAGGAGACGTCTATCTTAGAGATTGCTTGCAACCCGGTATGTTTCTCAACCCGTTCGGGCCCGGTTGCATTCGTCGCTAACCCTACCGGATGAAAAAAAAGTAAAATATTTAAAGCATTAAAAGCAAAAGTATAAAAAGTACTTTAAAGTATTTTTGGAAAATTTTCTATATATGACTAGAAAAAGACAATGATTCAAGGTTAATATTTATTTCAAACTGGCTTATGAAGAATCATCACAATAATCAGTCTCACTCACTCAACTCTCAAAATCACACTTAATACATAATTGATTACTTTACTTATGGACGGAAAAGTAACATTAGTATTAGTAATTATTCATTTTTATAAGTTTAAACAAGGAGGTCTTTATCTTTACTCCTTATAGGGTCCGGTACATAGGCCCGGAACGGCACCGGGCCCGGTTTGCAATCTCTTAGGGCCTGTCCGCACAGCGAATTTTATTCGATTCGCGCGAATTTTCACCGCTCGCGCGAATTATATTCCGCAATGCGCGAATTATATTCCGCTATTTCAATAGCAAAAAATCGCGATTTTTTCCCGCAGTGCGGATACTCCTATAGGATTCAATGTGTTACAGAATTGCGAGAAAAAAATCGCGCGGGATATAATTCGCGCGAATAAAATTCGCTGTGCGGACAGGCCCTTAGTCTCTCTCAACCAGCTGGGCTACCGTCGGCCTGACGTTATGAAATTTACGACCTCTACACATATTCAAAATTGCGTTTGTGTAACTGGACACCGCCAAATTTCGAATCATTTGATCAAATCTTCCGAATAGCTCGTAAAACAACGAATAGACATTCGGGAATAATTCTTAAACTCGCCATCATTGCTTCTCAGTTTATGATAACTTAGGGCTTGTTCACACTTAGACGAATCGTTTCGAATCGTTTTTTTTTTTTCACGGTTAGTTTTTTCTGACGAAAACAATGCTTTTAAATACTGATAGCTAAACGGTTGTTGTTTAATTGTAGTAATGATAAAATTGAGAGGAACACTATTACAGCTAAATAGGCTTCACAGGTTATTGAGCTATAGCCGAAAAAACTGGAAACAATAAAAGCTTTAGGACCTCGTTCAGCATTAGGAGGTAAATAGTTTATGTTACGAAAGTTGTAGTTGTTGTTGCGCGTGGCCCGACATAGGACATTTTTTTGCTTTCATTGGAGCTATTATTAGGAGCTTTACCAGATTGTGTTTGTAATAGTAATTTATCATTCTAAACATAGCTGGGTAAAATAAAACAATATGACTCGCCTGCAAAGGCCTGTTGTTATCTTTTACTATAAAGCAATGAATGCTAATTTGAGTTTGTTGATTTGTTCAAGATAAAGTCGAGATTACTGTCAACTCCAAACTATTTGAAGTCTAGACCGACTCTATCGCGTGACAATACTGCTGATATTCGTTCTAACTGCTAGCTGTACCGAACTGATTTAATAATTTCTTGCACTAGTTGTTGAAGTCATATTTTCTCAGTCCTTTGTTAGAATGGTTTTTTTCTATTATTTTTCTTATTTGTTCTGTCACGCTCATCAACACATGCATTGCAGAACTATCAAATCATGGTCTTTATAATCTTATTCCAGATATTGTCACCATAATAAATATGTTATCATGCTACTAGATAAGAACATTTTGCAGTTATTATGCAATTTCCTAAAATTAAGGATTTTTTTTTTTCATTGACAATGATGATACGACGTGGTAGGGTTTTTGTGCAAAGTCCATCTGTAGAGGTATTTCTGCCTGTTTCTGTGTCTCATGTGTCGTTTATTTCACTGGCTATTACCCTTTGAAATGGAACACAACATTGAAGATTTAGTAATATTCTGTAAAAAATCTACATTGAATAAAATAATCGGAATGCAAAACACTGCCGCTTAATGTGCAGAAAATAGGCGAAGGATGGTACGGTCAACCGCTTGTCGGTAGAAACTTTTTCAACTCTATTACCACGCCATAAGGTCCAAAAGTGTTTCTACCGATGTGCGGCCGTGTGTACTTCCAGTGTGTTGAAAAATACGCTCACTGCTCCGCAAATAGCATTGAATTGTGACCACACCATTATAACCTTTTAACATTAAACTTTGTTTAGCCCAACAACTGGAAAACTTTTTTTTTAAACAGAATTTCGTGCAAAAAAAAATCTTATTTCATAGTTGAAGTAAAATAATGCAAATGTGCAAGTTAAAACTAATTTCTTCAATTTATCGTAATATAAGTCCATGGAAGGATTGTGAGCCTTAAAGTACCTTTCCACCAGAGCTTTGATAGGTAGCTAACCTAAAGCGTGGAATTCTCTGCCTGCGTCTGTGTTCCCTAGTTCGTATAACCCAAATCTATTCAAGTCGCGAGTGAATAGGCTTCTCCTGTGCAAGCTCGTTCCATCGTCGACCTCATCTCTGTCTAAAAGACTAGATCGAGGTCAAGAGTAAGCCCATTTATAATTAAAAATAAAAACCTGTGATTTAAAAAAAATCCAGCCAATAGGGTTGCTCCATTTTCGAGCCGAGTTTTAAGCTAGGATAGTGGAATAATCCTATTGGTTAGAATTTAGCCGATTATTCCTTAAAGCCGATGGAACTTGCCAAATGACATGATCCCTATAGCAATTTTCCATAAAATGTATTGCAATTTATGCGAAATAAAGCCTTATTGCATAAATAACTACATTTTCTTTTCGATTCCTTGAATTTTATCATGGTGCAACAGAGGTTAAATAAAAATAATGAAATACTCGTACATATACAAATTAGAAAAAAATTCTTCAATTTCTCAAAACTCCGCAAAAGACTGTGGGCCTCAGGAGGATCAAAGATAATAATAATAAATAAATAAATAAATTTGTTTATTTTCTCCCACAAAAAGTTTCTTACAAATATATTAAGATCAACTTAGACATTAAACTTACACTACTGTAAAGAACTTGAATTATGTGGGAGACAGGAGCTCAAACTAGGAAAACCCTGTGCTAAGAGACTCCTGGCTTCCCTCACTCGGAAAATGAACCAAACTACAAAAATATAATATTAGGTCTTTACCTATGAAATTGCCGTTTTGTATGGCGAATTTTAGGTAAACTCAATTTTCAGTACTAACATTTATGCATTTTTCTGAGGACTTGTAAATCCAATTCTTTTTATTTTTTTAAGCATTATTGGGAAGACATTAAGCTAACAGAAGCTTAAATTTAATTTTCGAAAAATATTATCTGTAAAAAAATATAACAAATCTATTGATGAAATCGGACGACATTTAAGACGAACAATTTTCGAACCTTTAATTTTGTATATGAAACTAAAAATAAAAACTTTATTTTATGTGTAAATTGATAACCTTGAAGTCAACTTTCAAACATAAGACAAATGAAAAAAATAGCATCAAAATTATAGGAATTATGATCTCATTAATCTGTAAGAAAATTTCGGCAATTTCATAGGTAAAGACCTATTAATTGTGCGATCTAGTATTAAGTTGATAACTGAACATTAAATTTATTAACTAAAATTTCAGCGACGTATTAAAAATAAAAAGGAAAATAAAATAAATATAAACAAAATTTTGAAAACTTCAGATTAACAGTAAAAATAAATAAAAAGGCAACGCGCGTGAAGGTATGTGTGTGTGTATGTATGTGTGTGTGTGGTGTATGAAATAAAGTTTTTGAGTACTTGCATAAACGGGAAAAGTAGGTAACTTATGACACAATAGATAGTAAACGCTCCGTTTCTTCATAATCAAGACTTTGTAGCCTGTCCGCGATTTTTCTTTTACATTCTATTTTGGATAGGCTATATATTGAATGTAATTCATTTGCTCTGTTATAAAGTATACTTCCCCTGAAACTAAAAAATCTCCCCCCAAAACTAGTTTTAACAGAAGAAGTTTCACATACTCTAGGCTTTCTTCTTGCGACTGTCTCTTTCTCTAAAGCAAATTGAATAGAGGAATGTTTTAGTAAGATAGTGTTTAAAATGTACAATTTGCGGACAGTTAACACTTTAGCTTCCATGTATAAATCCGTAGTAGGAAACAAACGCGGTTTAAAAAGAGACAGCTTTAAGATCATTCGTTGAGACCGTTCCACTTCAAGCATAAGCGTCTTACCTGCACCACCCCATGTAGTGATACAGTATGAGATCACAGATTGACACAGAGCTTCATAAATCGTTTTGATCAGTGACCAATTAGAAATATGTCTAATATTTTTAAAAATATATGTTAATTTTCGCAATCGTTTAGATAAACTCATAATATGATCTCTAAAAGTTAAGTTATTATCAATCAGTAATCCCAAGTACTTCACCGTGCGACTGTTTTCTAACACGGGGCAATCACAGGCAGTGCTAGAGATTGGATATGAACACGAATGAGCTTTAATATTATGTCTGCTGAAGTCGTAAGATACGTTTGTGATCGAAAAACAAATATACTTTGTTTTGCAAGTGTTAAGTGTCAGAGAGTTTAAAGACAGCCATTGACACACAGTATTGAAACCATTTTGTGCCAGGTCAAAAACTTCATCCCAGGAGTTACCATAAAATGTAAGCGTTGCATCATCAGCGTAGGCAATAATATGGCAATTTTGTAGATTTAACTGGCATATCTCATTTATGTAGCATATGAATAATGTAGGGCCTAATATGCTTCCTTGTGGAACGCCATAGTTGATCAGATTCTCATCACTAAACTTATCACCAATACGAACTCTTTGGGAACGATTCCGAAGGTAGTCTTGTAAGAGTTTCAGCTGTGTGTTTCTAATTCCCAGGTTCTCTAGTTTGGTAATAAGCGTAGCAAAGGAAACCGTATCAAAAGCCTTCTGCAGGTCAATAAATATGGTTACACATTTCATTTTACTATCCAATTTTTTAACAATAAACTCCGTAAAAGAATGAACAGCTTCAGAGGTAGATTTGCCCTTTCTAAAACCATATTGATGCTCTGAAATTAACTTTTTTGACTCTAGGTAATTATTTAATCTAATATTAACTAATCTTTCTAAAAGTTTTGTGATTGACGGAAGTAAAGATATGGGTCGGTAAGTAAGAGTATTCATGGTTTATTTTTCTGTACGTACAGATAATAAACTCAGCTGCCAAAACGTTCTACATGTCAGCGGGTCAGGTGCCCGTACCTATCGTGTTCCGAGGCCCCAACGGTGCCGCGTCAGGAGTCGCCGCTCAGCACTCACAGTGCTTCGGCGCGTGGTTCAGCCACTGCCCGGGTCTTAAAGTTGTCATGCCTTACACCGCTGAGGACTGTAAAGGTACGTAGACTGTAGACTCCAGCTGTAGCTTGCGTCATCGGTTGTGGCTCAGCACTCACAGTGCTTCGGCGCGTGATTCAGCCTCTGCCCGGGTCTTAAAGTTGTCATGCCTTACACCGCTGCGGACTGTAAAGGTACGTAGACTATTGACTCCAGCTGTAGCTTGCGTCATCGGTTGCGGCTCAGCACTCACAGTGCTTCGGCGCGTGATTCAGCCACTGCCCGGGTCTTAAAGTTGTCATGCCTTACACCGCTGCGGACTGTAAAGGTACGTAGAATATTGACTCCAGCTGTAGCTTGCGTCATCGGTTGCGGCTCAGCACTCATAGTGCTTCGGAGCGTGTTTCGTTATGGAGATTTTTATGGGAGGCCTATGTCCAGTAGTGGATGTCTTTCGGCTGATATGATAATGATGATGATATTAATAACTATTATTTCTTGTTATGGTATAGTATAGGGTTCATGATTGTGAATTATCAAAATTTTTCTTTATCAAAATATTTTTATATATTCCAGGTCTTCTAAAAGCGGCTATCAGAGACCCTGACCCAGTGGTGGTATTAGAAGATGAAATCATGTACGGACAGCCGATGCCCATGTCTGATGAAGCATTGGGCAAAGACTTTGTGATTCCTATTGGTAAGTTAAACCATGTATCAGTCAAAACAAATATACCATGGTCCATTTTCTCGATTATTCCAACGCTTGCCAACACATTTTGCAGCTATGTCAAAAGCAATCGGCTAAAGCTGTCAGAAAAAAACAAGTTTGTAAAACAATGTTATTCTTTCTGTCAAATATACTCTGGTTTTAGTGTCATGGCTGCAAAATAGATTGGTAAGCGTTGGAATAAACGAAAAAAATTATTCTACACCTACCACAGCCTATAATAGCGTCCCACTACAGAGCAAAATCCTCCCTTCTCTTCTTCCACTCCTCTCTGTTCTACGTCCGTTCTTGCCAGCCCTTTGAAAATGAGTCTATTTTAAAACTAAAAACAATAATTTAATTAATTTTGTATTAATGTACTTGTGGAAACGGAGTAAGGCTATAAATAAGGATAATTAGAACACGCGTGTGATACTTTTACGGAATTTGTAATCGCTTCGCTTGGCTCGTTCCACAAATTCATAATGGTAGCACAATCAAGTTGGAGTACAGTTAGCATTTAGAAATTAGTGATGTTTTGAATTTTAAAAGTCGATGACAGTGAACAAAAGCTTTCCGAAATCACTTTAAATTTAAATACTACACCTTGATTGTGGTGCAGTAATTATAACTTGCAAAAATCAGCAAAAGATCTACATCTGATGCGAGTTTAACATTTTCCTACCTACATAAACTTTTACTAACTTCATAAATAGTATAATTTTAAAATTGTTTTTCTTTCTTTCTATTTCACTACTGTTTCTCTTTTTTGGTTTATTAATTATTTTTATTTCTTTGGTTGTCCTTATACTTATTATTGTCAAAATCCTGCTGCTCACACTACTCATTTAATGTACTAGGGAAGAGCGGGGCCTCCCAATACAGGTTAAACACTTAAAGGGAGTGTCCTAGTAGTTATAAGTTATGCACTGTAAAATTGAAATAAAAACCTATTTTATTTATTATTTTATTTATTTACCTATCTAAAAAAGTGCCAAGCACCGCTAAAGAAGTTTTCACTTCAAAAATGATTAGTGTAAATGAGTGTATTGTGTACTATCCACAGGTAAGGCTAAGATCGAGCGCGAAGGCAGCCACGTGACGCTGGTGTGCGCGGGCCGCGGCGTCAAGCACGCATTAGAAGCCGCCGCCGAGCTCGCCGCCACCATGAGTAACTAGCTTTATTATTTATTCATCATAACATCCCATGAAACGTCCACTACAGGTCAGATAACTTCCTCCAAAATTCCAGCTTTTACTGAAACAATGTGAAGAGGAAGTACCATAGTCACCACGCTTGTTAGCGTTACGGCTGGCACCATGGACCGCGGTTGTTGGTGACCGCAGAATGTAAGATGATACGATACACAAAAAGATCCTTACGACACCCACGGATAGAAATGCGTTGGTACTATTCTTTGCCGGCACCACACGGATTTTTATTATTTGGTCATAATTACTTACTATACAATAAAAATTTATTTATTTTATTTATACGGTCATAGTCCACCACCCCCACGCCTTAAAAACCGCCACAGCTTTACGTAAAAAAACCAGGTCTCAAGCCTAAAAATTCAGACCCATCCATATATATGAGCTTCTAAACCAATGTATACGACGCACAAAATAACTTTGGCCCTGTCATTGATGCGCAGAAGTCAAAAATGTACCATTTTTTGCTTCTGCGCATCAATGACAGGGCCAATTTATTTTGTGCGTCGTATACCAAATTTCATAAGTGTATGTATATTTACCCACGCATATCTCAGGAACTAAAAGTCAGATATCAATAATGCTTTTTTAATTCAACTAAGTATTATTCAACTTAGGGTAGAGCTCACATTTCAAAAAAATCGGTTCAGCAGTTCATTGAAATCGGTTCAGCAGTTCATTGAAATCGTTTCAGTATAGGCATATCTCAGGAACTAAAAGTTGGATTTCTCTAATTCTTGTTTAATTGAACTAGTTATTATTCTACTTTTATGGTTCAGTGCAAGTTTCATCAGAATCGGTTCACCAGTTCATTAAAATCAGTTCAGTAAAATTAAAAGTTGCCGCATATCTTACGAGTATGAACTAAGTCAGATTGCAATAATTCTTTTTCACTTGAACTAGTTATTATTCAATTTAGGGTACAGTGCAAGTTTCATCAAAATCGGTTCAACAGTTCATTGAAATCGGTTCAGTAAAACTAAAAGTCGACGCATATCTTTTTTTTATTGTCAATGGGCTTACTCTTGACCTCGATCTAGTCTTAAGGACAGAGATGAGGTCGACGATGGGACGAGCTTGCCCAGAAGAAGCCTATTCACTCGCGACTTGTATAGATTGGGGTTATATGAAAGTCTATCGACAGCGAAGTTGTCGATAGTTCCGCAACACTAGAGGTTATGTGCCAAAATGCCTTTCGTTGGAGACCCCAGATTAACTATACAGGATGTAAGGGACGGTGTACCGAAAACTGAAAGGGTGTGATCAGTCAACGAAACTGAACAACTTTCCTAAAGAAACAAATGTTGGGAAATGAAAAAAAAATTTTACCTCTTCATACAAACTTTTCGACCAGAGTGGGCAATTTGTATGGAGAGGTCAAATTTATTTTTCACTCTTTAGACTCTTTTATTTATAAAATCCATTCTACCACCTACAAAATTGCCATATTAAAACTGCCAAATTATCTTCTTCTTTTCTAGTCAACGGCAAAAAGTGATTACAGAATATCATCCCAAACGTAGCCACGTCAATAGCCTTTTGGTTGCCTTTAGATAGGTCCCTCCGAGTGCAGGAAACTGGAGAAATAGGGCTCGTCAGCAAGTGAGACATGGATTGCAAAATGCCGCACTAACACTTGCCGCTCGCACTCGTTATCAGAGAAGCCCCACCTCTTCCTAAGTTAGAGATTTCCATATAGACCAGGGAAGATCGTGTCCCGGTGGCAGCTTTTCGGCAATTGGGATGTATAGGCTATCAGCTCTATCCACATATATTATGCGAAAATTATGTATTTTTGACAATAATACATACGGTTCGAATTAATAATCTCCTTTTTTTTATTTCGGTTAAAATATACTTACCTCTTTTGTAAATGAAAGGCTTAGATTTAAAATGCGTGTATTTTGTTGCAGGTATCGAATGTGAGGTGATAAACCTGCGTTCGCTGCGCCCCCTGGACTTCGAGACGATCGCTAACTCGGTCGCCAAGACGCACCACCTCGTCACCGTGGAGCAGGGCTGGCCGCAGTGCGGTGAGTGTACTCACTGCGTCACAGCTGCACGTAGTTTCCCCACATTCCTCTAGGTGGCAGCACCTGTTATCTTACCAACTCATATCATCCCATAACACGTCCACTGCAGGACAGGGAACTCCTTCCAGAACGTCAGCAAAAATGCGTGGTACTTAGGAGGGGCGATTTACCATAGTCACCACGCTTGTAAGCATTGCGGCTGGCGACCGCTGTTGTTGGTGACCACAGTATGTAAGATGATAAGATACACAGAAAGATGCTGCTGCCCATCCTCCGGTTCTTATACCCTTAGTCGCCACTTACGACACCCACGGTTAGAGTTGCGTAGGTACTATTCTTTGCCGGCACCACACGGTAATGTAATTGAATGAATGAATAAATAATTCTCTTACCAACTGTGTATATCAAAATACTAAAAGAGATATGATAGTTACGAATGATCCAAAATTATTTTGCAAGATAATACTGTTTTAATAAATTTGGAACGCTTTTTAAACGTTCTGAGTACGTACAAACTATGACGTGCTGTAGAGCCTGTCTAGTTGGAACTGTAGGTCATTCAATTTGGAACGACTTATTTATACAAGGTTTTTTTTGTACCTAGTTTGCGTATGCCCACGTTATTACAGAGGTCAAAAGCAACAACTTTTGTTCTACGACTTTGCTAACAACGCACGAAAAATTTTCAACTTCCCATACAAAATGGGTCGGTCACGTGACCACTTTAGTATGGGGAGTCGAAAATTATTTGTGCGTTAAAATAGTCGTAGAACAAAAGTTGTTGCTTTTGACCTCTGTAATAACGTGGGCATACGCAAATCAGGTCCAAAAAAATAAACTAGTATATTCGGTCCAGGGACTTTTATTAATAACATAGGTTAAACTTAATTTCTATAGTGCATAGGCAAACAGAGCATATGTTACAATAACTTATCGTAAGGACAAACTTCATCATCATCATATCAACCGAAAGACTTCCACTGCTGGACATAGGCCTCCCCTAAAGAACTCCATGACTCGCGGTCCTGCGCTGCTCGCATCCAGCGGCTTCCCGCGACCGCAACCAGATCGTCGGTCCACCTTGTGGGGGGCCTGCCAATGCTTCGTCTCCCGGTACGTGGTCGCCACTCTAGAACCCTCACGCCCCATCGGCCATCGGTTCTTCTTGCGATGTGCCCTGCCCACTGCCACTTCAGTTTAGCGATTCTCAGGGCTATGTCAGTTACTTTAGTTCTTCTGCGGATCTCCTCATTTCTGATTCGATCGCGCAGAGAGACTCTGAGCATAGCCCTTTCCATAGCCCTTTGGGTGAATTTGACCTTTCTGATAAGGCCCATCGTGAGCGGCCACGTCTCGGTGCCACTGGCAACACACACTGGTCAAAGACTTTCGTCTTGACACACTGCGGTATTTTGGACGTGAAGATATTGCGGAGCTTCCCGAACGCTGCCCATCCGAGTCGGATTCGACGAGTAACCTCTTTCTCTAAGTTGGATTTACCCAGCTGGACTGTTTGTCCCAGGTATACGTACTCATCGACAACTTCGAGCGTAGAGTCTCCAACCTTGAGTGGAGTGGGTACAACAAGGGCGTTAGACATAATTTTCGTCTTATTCAACATGAATGAACATCATTTTAAGACCCACTTGGTGTGGAACTCTACTGAGGTTATTGAGTATCTTGCTGATATCTTCCAGGGTGTCAGCTATTACGACAATATCGTCGGCAAATCGAAGGGGGGGTCATGTACTCGCCATTGATGTTGGTGCCAAGCCCTTTCCAGTCAAGGAGTTTGAAGACGTCTTCCAATGCAGCGCTGAACAGTTTAGGAGATATGACGTTTCCCTGTGTCATTCTTCGCTGCAATTGGATAGGTTTCGATTCGTGGTCCTGAAGACGAACTGACATAGTGGCGTTTTTGTACAGATCCTTCAATACTTCAATGTACCGATAGTCGACTTGGCACCTCTGGAGAGATCGTGGCACGGCCCACGTCTTGATCGAATCGAAAGCCTTCTCATACTCCACAAACGCTAGGCAAAGTGGCTGGTTATACTCTTCGGTCTTCGCATAATTTGCCGTAGCGTATGTATGTGGTCTATGGTACTGAAGCCTTTACGGAAACCGGCTTGTTCGGGAGGCTGGAAGTCGTCGAGCCTGCGTGCGAGGGTCTGTAATTCTTCAGCAGGGTCTTATCACCCTTTTTGAAGAAAAGAACCACCACACCTCTGTGCCATGCCTGTGGCGTCATGCTCACGGCAAATTCTATTCATAACACATAAAAAGCCAATGTTAGTTCTTCAGTTACTTATTGAAAAGGTTGAACGTTATACAATGGCGAACCACGACGAGGGACGTTAAAATTGATATCTGAAAGTAGTTGAGAGTAGTCAAGACGACCCAAGATTTAAGTGCTTTCGGTCAGTAGTTAAATGTATTGTTGTTTCATTGCAGGCATCGGTGCGGAGATCTGCGCGCGAGTGATGGAGTCCCCCACGTTCTTCGAGCTGGACGCGCCCGTGTGGCGCGTGACGGGCGCCGACGTGCCCATGCCGTACGCGCGCAGCCTGGAGCTGCTCGCGCTGCCGACGCCCAGGAACGTGGTGGAAGCTGTGAGCAACGTGCTCGCTGCCATGACCTCCAACAAGCCTTGACTGCACGGGTTAGTACAACGATTAAACATAGATGTCGCTTTCACAAAACTTCAGTAGTCTTAGACAAATGACGCTACATTTTGGAAACTGTAAGGCGATCCGTTTGCCGCACTAAATTCAAATGACTTGCATTCCTTTGCGGGACATAAAATGCTGTTGGTGTCGCCCACAATGATAATATTGAACCAAAAATTGCTAACAAAAACTAGTATTTTCGGTGCATTAGCTGTATCTTTGTATTAATCAGCGATAAAATTTACTAAAATTAGAAGTGTACACTCGTTTTTCAACAGCATTTTATGTCCCGCATAGGAATGCGAGTTATTTGAATTAAGTATGGAAAACGGATCAACTTAAGTTAAAACGTTAGTGACCAAAATATGGTGCAAATCGTCAGGTACTACAGTGTAGTATAGTGGAATAGAGACGCTCGCACTGCCCCAAAAATCGTGGTGGAAGCAGTCAACAACGTGCTCGCTTCCATGACCTCCAACAAGCCTTAATTGCATAAGTTAGTACAACGTTCCTAATATAGATGGCGCTTTCATAAGTTTTATTTCGATCTACCTCAATGGACATAGGAATGATGCCGCTACGGTCTTAACAGGGAGAGAGCGCTGAGAGCTTGAAGTTGACCAGTCTCCCTTCCAAACTTCATACGGCCCGGACATATAGTCACTATCAACGTGAGTATAGAGTGACAGTATAGGCAGGAAAGTGCCAGTTTATCCGGGTAGTAAGCCTAGAAGTTCTCGCTCTACCAACTGCCAAGATGGTATGAACAAGCCTTATTAACTGTACAAGTTAGTACACTCTTAGAATATAGGTGGCGCTGTCACAAAAATATTTTGGTAGTACGGCATTTTGCGATGGATGGCACTGGGGGTTGGGAACTGATTCACGCTTTCAAAAGTATTTTAAGAATTTCGTCGAATAGCAAATAGATAGTGCTATAAGTTGAAGGAAATCTACACTAATGAAACAAAAATATAATAGAAAAAAAGTTTATTACATGAAGAAAGAAACAGACGGAATATATAGTACGCAAAAACGTAGAAACCAAACCAGTATAAGCTGGACCAGCGCTTCGCTACAAACGCCCAATATCAGAGACTCGCTCAAGGTCAAAGTGTTTCTACGAACGTACGACCGTATGTACGGTCAACCGCTTGTCGGTAGAAACTTTCTCAACTCTATTACCACGCCATAAGGTCCAAAATTGTTTCTACCGATGTGCGGCCGTGTGTACATTCGATAAGATAAGATAAAGATAAGATAAAATTTATTTCAATAACACTTATTCTAATTACAAAGTAGGACTAATTATATGTAAAAAAAAAGGTATTAAAATAACAATTGTGATACCTAAACTAAGTAAGATTTTCTTACCTGTATCTTAGGCATCTACATACAGCTAAAAATAATATTAGGTGCTTACAATGTAAGATTTTCTTTATCAAATAGCGTTAACAATTTATAATAGATTATTTATAGGCTGCTTGTATACTACTTAGGTAAATGTTATGTAAGATTACGCAAGTACTTCCAACAACTTTTCCGTTTCCTCGTATGTTTTCTTCTTTAACCAATTTTGTACAATTTTCTTACATTCCGATTTGGACAGCGTATAGAAGTTGAGAGAAGAGTTTAACTTGCAGTAAAGAAAAGAGCCGAGGAAACAGTAAAATTTATGAGAATGTTCTGTGCGTAAAGAAAGGATAGAAGAGACACTATCCAGTGGTCGACGTGAAGGGGGAAGCATGGGGTCTAAGGGAGTGGTTGAGTGCTTTTTGAGGATTGTTTGTAGGATAAATAGCTGGCGGACAGTAAGCACGTCGCATTCGGCTAGGAGTTGTACCGTTGGATAGCGGAAAGGTCGAAAGGTACTAACTTTAAGAATGGCTCTCTGTGCTCTTTCTAGGCCTAACATGGTGGTTTTGTACGTACCACCCCAGGATGTAATACAGTAGAGGAGCAGAGATTGACATAGTGCTAAATAAACTTTTTTAACTAGAGTACTGGTTGCAGCGTGTCTTAAATTTTTAAAAATATAAATCAGTTTACGAATTCTAGCAGTGAGAGTTTCAATGTGATTTTGGAAGTTAAGATGCTGATCAATTATAACCCCCAAATATTTAATGCTGGTGACTTTTTCAAGTTTAGGACATAAGCAGGTGCTTTGGTGGTCCTGAGAATAGAGGTAATCATGGGCCTTCATAGAGCAACTTTTGTCATCTGGTTGGGAGGAGGATCTTAAAGAAAAAGTCATGTATTTTGTTTTTTCTGTGTTAAGCGTAAGCGCATTTAGTTTAAGCCAATTGACAACGTTATCAAATCCTGTTTGGGCTTGTTGAAAGACTTCACTCCAGCTACTGGCACTAAAAATTAGGGCCGTGTCGTCAGCATAGGATATTATCCTTCCTTCGGGGAGGGGGAGAGTACAAAGTTGGTTAATGTAGACTAAAAATAGTAATGGACCCAATATACTTCCTTGGGGAACCCCATATTCAACCGGTAATTCTTCACTCGTAATGTCACCTATCTGAACTAGCTGGGTTCTGTCTGAAAGATAGTCTTGTAACAATCTAAGTTGTTGTCCTCGTATCCCTAAATCATCTAATTTATTAATAAGAAGTGGAATGGTCACCGTATCGAAAGCTTTGGCAAGGTCAAGGAATACAGCTAAGCACTTTTTTTGAGAGTCTAGATTTTTAATAATATAATCAGTCAGTTCGTCAACTGCATCATTAGTCGACAGACCAGATCTGAAGCCGTATTGTGTGTCAGCTAAAAGTTTCTTACATTCTAAAAATTTCACAAGTCTATTATAAATAATTCTTTCGAGTATTTTAGAAAGAGATGGCAAAATAGCGATTGGACGATAGTTATTCATACTGGTTTTGTCACCGTTTTTATGTATAGGTTTGACGAGGGCTTTTTTTAGTACTTTAGGAAAAATTCCTGTCCTGAAACAAAGATTGTAGATGTGTGAGAGGAATGGGACTAACTGATTCTTGTGGTCTTTGATAAAAGAGCACGGAATGTTGTCAACGCCAGTTGCACAATCATTCCTTAATGTCAGTATAATGTTTTCGATTTCCGTATTATCAGTGTCAACCAAAACAAAAGAGTGCAATTGCGTGGTTCGTGTCGAGGTCATGGTTATGCTATTTGTCAGCGGGACATGCGTTAGTGCTTTCTCAGCAAGAAGTTTACCTACATTTACAAAGTAAGAATTTACTGCATTTATTGTTTGCATTGAATTAGCCGAGTTGGCAATCAGTGTCGAGGCAGTACTATTATGAATTCTGTGTCGAGGCGGAAGATTTGCTGTTAGTCATGTTGGTAATATTTTTGATTACTTTCCATAGTATTTTTTTGTCTTGACCTGCATTTTGTATTTGAATCTTTTCATAGTCACGTTTTAATTTCTTTAATAATTTGTTACAAAAGTTTCGGTACCTATTGTAAGTTGTTTTTAGTACTGGGTTGTCAGGCGACTGCTAGTTTTTTATGGAGTTTATCACGGTTTCTGATACAGCGTAGGATTCCCGGAGTAATCCAAGGTTTAATTATTTTATGGCGCTTAGAGAAACTCTTGGTTATTGTATTGGTTGGTATGATTTTTTTGAGAGAGCAAATCAGGTACTCCATTGCTTCGTTAGCATTTACTGCGTTATAAATTGGGGACACGTCAAGGCATTCAAGGTCACGGGACACGCCCTCCTTATTTACTATAGCATATGAGCGTTTGGTAAAAGCCCTTTTGTAGCATTTTTGTAGGCATAGTAGGACCGTGTAGTGGTCAGTGAGAGTAGTTTTTATTATAAGCGTTTTTAAAGGAAGCTTGGATTTCGTTAATATATGGTCTAGACAGTTTAAACCTCTTGTTGGCAGAAAATGAGTAGGCAAATATCCCAAAAAAGCTGTGTGGTTTAGGTATTCGGATGAGTTTCTATCTAGGTTGCCTAGTTTGATATCAATATTTAGGTCACCCATGATGAAAACATTTTTAAATGATGATAATTTTGTTAAGGCTGCATTAAGTGATTGTAAAAAATTCGAGATATTTTTATAGGAGGGAGACCGATAGATTGCCACGACAGCTGTCGATGTCGGTATGTTAAAAAAATTGGGTAAAATAAAATATTATGTACTTTCGATCTCCTTAAATACCTTTATTTGCTGTGTAATCCTGGAGGAAATTCGTTGTTCAGTGGACTTTAAATGAGATGTCATGATGATAACATTAATTCTAACATCGATAAGTTAGAAAAAGGTAAACAATGTAAATTAGAAAAGATGGATGGCGCTATTAAGCCTTTTATGGGATTTTCAAGCCTTGACTACAACCAGGTTTATAAAAAAACCGGCCAAGTGCGAGTCGGACTCGCGCACTGAGGGTTCCGTACCACTACATAAACATAATTGTATTAGTTGAAATTTCAGTGAGTTAATGTGCTAGATTTTTTGAGTCCGACACGCGCTTGACCAAATTTTATTATTTGTTGTTATTTTATAGCTTATTTATTTATTTTATTTATTTTATTAATTAGGAACGCCAACAGTAATGGTGTTAAACTTACTTAAAGCATACATAGGGAAACGGTCTGACACCAAGACCTATTATAGGCGAGCACAGCACTCTTAATTTAATTAAATAGTAAGGTTAGTAACTTTAAACTAATAGATAGAAAATTTTAACAGTGATCAAAATTAAACACCAATTTAAATAAAATGGCGGTCAAGACAACACAGAAGTAATTTTTTCTTTAAATTTGCACAAACTGTCATTAAATATATCGATGTTAGCATTAAGCTTAGTAAGTTCGTTATATGCCATTGAAATCCGAGATAGGGGGGAGTTTAAGCCTAAATTTGTTCTACAATGCGGACGTGAAAATAACCGGACTATCGGAGCACGAGGATAACGAAAAGGAATTGCAAGACCGACAGAGCCTAGGATGGACGGAGAGTCAATGAAGTTGTTTATAAGCTTATATAAGAACATAATATCGCGAATTTTCCTTCTAGTCCTCAAGGTTTTCATACTAAAAAAGGATAAGCGTGTCTCGTAAGGGCAACGATGGGAAATATTGCTCGATGTAAAGGCTAGCGTTCTAGTAAAACACCTCTGAATTCGTTCAATGCGCTGAGATTGTGCTGCATAGAAGGGACACCAAGCGGTAGAGCAGTATTCAAGGCGACTACGCACCAGTGCATTATACAATGTCATTTTGGGTCTCATGGAACGAAAATTACGAGTATTGCGCCTGAGGAAACCGAGCATTTGTGACGCCTTTTTAACAACGTTATCAACATGCGAACGAAATGATAGTTTCCCATCGATTACAACACCAAGGTCACGCATTTTCTTAACCTCCTGAATGGGGTAACCATTTAGATGGTAAGTTGAGTCAAAAGGTTGCTTCTTACGTGTATACTTTATGTGGTTGCATTTGCTGGTGTTCAAAACCATCTCATTCTCGACACACCACTGCGATATCCTATCTATATCACTTTGCAGTAAGTCCATATCTTGACGTGAATTCACGACGCGGTAGACTTTGAGGTCGTCAGCGAACAATGAGAAACTACTGTGGTGTATACATTTTGTAATGTCATTGAAGAAGATGGAGAACAGTATTGGGCCCAAATGCGAACCCTGAGGTACCCCTGATTCAGAATTATATACGGTAGAAGAGAAATTATTTACCGACACCATGAGAGGTCTCCCTGTTAGATATGTGCGGAACCAATTGAGTAGGGAACCATCGATTCCCACTTGCCAAAGCCTAGTTAGCAACAACGTGTGGCTCACCTTATCAAAAGCGCTAGTCAGGTCTGTGTAGACAGCATCAATTTGATTGCCCTTGTCAATGGCAGTTGAGACTTCAGACACGAAAGAGACAAGGTTTGTTTCAGTCGAACGGCCTCTCTTAAAACCATGCTGATGACCAGACAGGACTTGATCTACTTGGCGACTAATAACGGGACAGAGTAATGACTCAAAAATCT
This sequence comes from Athrips mouffetella, assembly GCA_947532105.1. Taxonomy (NCBI): domain Eukaryota; kingdom Metazoa; phylum Arthropoda; class Insecta; order Lepidoptera; family Gelechiidae; genus Athrips; species Athrips mouffetella. The sequence goes on from OX383964.1 coordinate 1,124,764, forward strand.
TGGAAAAACAAGAAAGAATAGAGATGGGGCGGTAGTTTGCGACATCACTGGCATCATCTTTCTTGTGAAGCGGAAGAATGGTAGCCTTCTTCCATTCCTCAGGAAAAATGCCATTCAAAAGTGACCTATTTAGGATAGCAGAGAGAGGATATGCAAGAACGCCACCGCAGCGCTTTATAAACAGCGGAGGAATGCCGTCCGGACCAGCACCTTGGAATACTTTAAGGTTTTTGATTTTACGTAAAACCTCCCGTTCCGTTACAAAAACAGAGTTGACTGTGTTTACAGACAATGGCGGTAGATTAGGGCACGGATCGACATATCCCCCGCCAGGTACAAATACGCTTGAAAATTTTTCCGCAAAGAGGTTAGCGATGTCAGTTCCAGTGTGTGCTACTTTATCTCCCAAATGCATAGTCGAAGGAAACTTCGATCGCTTGTCTTTCTTATCTTCCACATATCTCCAGAAGGATTTAGGGTCTTTGACAACATTTGCCTCAACTCCAGCCATATAGCTTGTATAGAGCTGATCATGCAGTTTATGACACCTGTCACGCAGCAACCCGAACTCTACATCATCACGAGGATTTTTATATCGACGGTATCTAGACCTAATCTTATCCTTTTCAGCCAGAAGTTTTATGAGTCGTTTATTAAACCAGGGTGGATACCTAAACCTATTGTATTTACGCATTGGGACATGATCTTTTATTAAGGAGTTTAGTATACTGTAGAATAATGAAACCATCTCATTTACATCATTGCAATCGCTAAAGATAGCATCCCAATCCAGCTCGCTTAAAGCCGCCATGATAGCTACATAATCTTGTAGAAGTTAAAGGATGGTTGATTATTGTGTCTGAGGGACTTAATGCTAACATCTATAAAAGTCAGAAGCAACGGTGGATGTTTTGGATCAAGTTTACTTATTACACCAGGTGGTTGGCTTACTTGAAAATTATCACATGAACTCAAAACAAGATCAAGAACTCTATCATCAACATTGGTAATATGATTACATTGAATGAAGTTGTTAACAGCCATAAAGTCAGTGAGCAACAAGCCGAGGGTGCAGCTAAAGTTGGAGGGTGTCGTGGCTACAGAGTTTGATGACTTTTCCCACTTAATAAAAGGCAGGTTAAAATCTCCAACAACAACTACATCCTCGACTTGACTCATGACACTATCAACACTATCAAGAAATAATTTTAAAGAACTACAAGTGGCTGGCGGAGGCATGTAGACACCACAAATTGCAAGATTTTTATACGCCTTCCCAACTTTTATTCTAACTTTAACCCAAATGTCCTCAATCGTGGTTTCCCAAGACGGTACTCTGCTTGCTTCAATTTCGCGTGACACGGCTATCAAAACACCTCCACCATCCAACTTTGTAGACATAGAGCTTGATCTGTCGCGTCGGAATACAACATACCTAGAGTCTATTAATTCACCGTTTTCTATACTGGAATTGAGCCACGACTCGGTTAGAACTAATACATCATATGAATTAAGTAATATGTTTTTATAAATGTCATTTGTTTTAGTCCTCAAACCACGTACATTTTGGTAGTAAAGAGTGAATTTTACTATACTGAGCCAATAGATCACTCACAAAATATTTTCAGAACACACAACTTAACTTAATTTAGAAACACATTCTTGAGTGCGAATAAGAATAGCACTACTGGATTCAACTTTTCGAACGTAAATCCGCCCATCACGCACCCAAACAAATTTGTAATGCAGTTCGTTCGCTTTCCTTCTGGCCGCAGCATGCAACTGTTTCCTACTTGGGCTCAGATGCTCGGACACATATACCGGAGTACGAGAACAAGCAATGCCCAGATGGTGGGAACTTAGCTTTTCCTTTGGGTTGCTTCTGTTAAACTTTGCCACGGCTGCCAGAAGGTTATCTCTCAATGAGCGACTCTTCAATTTTGCTACCACAGCACGAGGACGGTCATTATCCCTGTTCAATTTGGCAACCCTTGTTGCAGTTATGAGATCTCCGTCAGTCAGAGGACAGTTAACAGCGTTGGCAAGCTGAGTGATAGTATTGGACAAGATTTCTGCACGGTTCTCTGGAATTCCATTTATTTCAATATTGGTTTCGCGAAGCATGTTCTCAACTGTATCAAGCCTCGCGGACAAGTCCCTGACTGAAGTCTGTAAGGTATTGTTAGACGCTTGTAGCTGATCGATTATTTCGGTTTTAGCATCTAGAGTGTTTTTGAACGATTCAAACATTGTGTTGAAAAACGAAAAGGAGGTCTCCAGGGAACTGACTGTAGCATTCATTTCCATCAGTTGAGTAGAACTTTTTATAGCCAAGGTGATCTCTTCTCTTATTATGAGACGAACCATCTCAATAGTCAACGAATGGTTAGGAGACGAGGACGCCGCCGCTGGGACATGAACTGACGGTAACGATGATTCTTTCTCAAGCACAGACGACGTTCCATGAGTTCCAACAGATTCGACAGCATCAACGGACGGTGTCTCACTCGTTAAGTTGCGAGGATTAGAAGCGCCGGAAGAAGGATCGTAGTTCACCACGCTCGGGTCTATTTATTGCGCCGTAGATACTTGCGAGGGCAGAGAAGATGTTTTCATTGTAGGCCGACTGCTTCCGCGGTGGACATTGACGTTGCTATATTCCTCAGAAGCTGTCACATCACGCGAAGCACCTGCGGCACTTACGGAACGTATTGGGGTATCGGTGTTATCGCCCTTAGTTTTACGCCTGCCACAGCAAGTAGCACAGCTCCAGGTGGCTTTATAATTCACAGAAAGCTTTTGGAATTCTTTCACTGTCGTCTGGCAGCACTCTAGGTCGTAAAATTCCTCACAAAGGGAACATCTTAGAAATTTGTTTGTTGAAATGTCAACCCGACATGCCGCACATATCTTTGCCATATTAGTTTAATTAACGTGATTTGTTGTGCACTGTAAAGGGCATCCAGCAAAGGAGTCGCGTAGTGTTAAGAAACCCAGCACGAAATCTTTGAGTGTAAAGGCACTTGTTGTGTTGTCGATCGGATAGCCGATGACTAGCAAATATTTTTACGAAATAAATAATGTCTTTACGTATCACGGCACACTGGTATAACAATCACAGTGAATAATTACGTAATGAACTTCAATCGAAACACAATTTCCACGCGTAAATCACAATAATTGGTTAATATTTCGAAATGTAAACAAACTGTACATGCACTCTGTTGTTTTTTTTTTCTTTTTTTTTTTAAGCTTATGCTTAGCTTATGCACTATAAACATACCAATTTTCAAGTTTGTAAGTGTTCCCGTTTTTAAATAGAACTAAAACAAAAATCGCCTCAGCGACCATCCAACTTGACCCCTCTCTTATATGAATGTTCTTGAAACGGGAGCTCACCACAATTGGTTGCCATTAGTTGTGAGAAAAGTTGTAATATTTAATGATTTCAGACTTTTCCCATTATTTGTACTGTGAGACCTAGCTTCTTGCCAAATTTCATAATTTTAGGTCAACGGGAAGTACCCTGTAGGTTTTGCATTTTTGAATAAATGTATGGAAATGAGGACACTCGCACTTTTACAGGCGCTGACAGAATATCAGCGCTGTGGCGTGCTTTGCCGCTGCAGCATTATGCTGAGTTAGGGCCTACTTGGGGGTGCGGCACACTCTATAACTAGATTTACTCGTAGATTTAATGTGCATTTTATATTGTTAAATATTTTGTTGTGGATTTGTGCTGTATTCCTAAATAAACAATTTATCTATCTATCTATCTACATAAAATGCCATATCTTTTGATTGCGTCGTTGTAAAAAATTGAAATTTTCAGATCTTGTGTGGTTCATGGATCCTAATATATGGTATTAATTTCAACCTGATACCTTTACCCGTTCGTGAGATAAAGGGTCTTGACAGACAGACAGACGGACAACAAAGTGATCCTATAAGGGTTCCGTTTTTTTCTTTTGAAGTCGGAACCCTAAAAATACGGATTAGATCAGATTTTATGAATATTTTAATTTTAATGTATCTGGATGGCCGAGCTTCGCTCTATAATAGTCGCCTCAACATGAAAATATTATCAGGTGAGCAAGCTATGCTATCTGCCAACAGATGGCGCTGTAGGTAGGTATTTGTCTAAAACGCGGTATTTAAAAAAAATACTTTAAAACAGGGAAAACTAATTTTCCCAGACATCAGACCTAGCCAGATCGATTTGTCGCCCCCGAAATCGTTAGAACCGTTTTGGAGAAACCGATTACAAATATATACACAAATATTGCTCGTTTAATACTCGTAGTATAGGATAGACTTGTTTAACATTAGCCTATTTTGTGGTCAGTTTAGCCCAAAAATAAAACACTACTTTTTTTGTTTCAGAATGATTGAGTCAGCAAGTCAGTGAAACAGGAAATCTCTGCCATTGTAAATAATCATCTAAAATACTTATTTATTATTTAACGTTCAAAACAAATGCGTTCCAGTAGTTTGCACAGCGAGTGGAAACTGCAGTGTATGTACCTATCAATCGAGATTTTAGAGAATTGTTGTTGATTATTTTTATTTGTATACAATAAAAATCTAAATAGTTTTAAGGCTTTGTTTTATTTAAAAGTGTTGTTTTGTTGAATAAGGCTTATCATTTTAGTCTAGAATAAAAGTGGTTTAAATTATAAAATAACTAGTTACATATTATTATTTCTACTCATCTAGTTTATAGTTCATAACACATTATAAACGCGAAAGTTTGTAAGTATGGATGTTTGTTACTCTTTCACGTAAAAACTACTGAATGGATTTTAATGAAACTTTACAATAATATAGCTTATACATCAGAATAACACATAGGCTACAATTTATAAACCTACGCAGACGAAGTCGCGGGCACCAGCTAGTCACAATAGTAACAGGCGAAATATTAGCTTGATTAAAATGACCGTAGGACAAAGTCGCTCCAATGTCTTATACGCTTCGTCCTGCTTTCACTTTGTTTTTATTTGCATCAAGGTACATTATTTCGCCTGAGACGACGCCGGCAGATTGTAAACGGGATTAGATCACTGGTGCATTTTAAGTTCGTTAGCCGCGGTAAACCCAGCGGCCGGCGAGTGCCTGAAATGATTTCTACGCCGTTTTGTGAAATGCCGCGGCATTATGTAAAATGACGAATTAATTTTTTTTTCTCTCATAATGTAAAACGACGAATTATACAATTTGCCTGCGATATCGGGAGTGGAGCCTGATATTTCCGGATCAAGAGCAAAAAACAAAAATTAAAACTTTTTTAAATCATTGTGGCATATTACCAAACTCTTTTCACTGGGACACCATGGTGGCGCAACTGGTTGCGCTACTGGCGTCCGTAACTAGACACTAGAGTCACTACATCCTGCGGCCACAGTATTGAGGGCTATATTTCACTGGGAGTGGTAGCGCGACCAGCAGCCGAGCCGAAATTGGTTGGCGGCGCAACCAGCTCGGCTGCTGGTCGCGCTACCACTCCCAGTGAAATATAGGCCTTAATACTGTGGCCGCAAGTTGTGTCTTTACTGGTGTCTAGTTACGGACACCAGTGGCGCAACCAGTCGCGCTACCAGTGCCCCAGTGAAATACCGGCCTTAATGATGTTAGTTACATTTACGTCGCTTCACGAAGAAAGTAGTATGTGGGGAAGGAGCGAGTAATCCATCTTGGATTTAAAAACAATGTAATTAAGTTCATGAGCTATAGTCAGTCAATCCAGTATTTTTAGGGTTCCGATACCAAAATGGTAAAAAAAGGAACCCTTATGGTGCCGCTCTGTCTGTCTGTCTGTCCGTCTGTCTGTCACACCTCTATATCTCAGCAACCACTTATGCTATTGACCTGAAATTTGGAATAGTTTTAGAATACCCAACTTAATTGCATATGAAAATATTTTGAAAAAATTATGATTATTAATGTAAAGGGGGCCAAATTTCAAATTGTCGCTACTAGGTCGAGTGGGGTATCATATGAAAGGGCTTTACTTGTACATTTTAAAATATATTTTTGTATTTTTTTAAGTTTCTTAGTTTTCGAGTTATGATGAAAAATGACAAAAAAAATACCATTTCCCCCCCCCCCCCTTATCTACGAAGTTTGAGTAAGGAAAAATCTGAATTAATTACAGTTGACAGAGGTTTACGTAAACTTTACAGCAAAAATAAAACGATCTTTCTATTTTGTTTAGTTGGTTTCCTTAGTTTATTTAGAGTTTATTATTTTTAAGATCCTCAAAAAATTTGTACACCTCTTATGGTAGATTGCAGAGAACAATGTCCTTTTTGTAACACCTTGTAAACACCTGCTTTCACAAATAAATATTATTCTATTCTATTCTAAGTGTCACAGTTTTTCAGAAATCTGCAAAAAAACCTTTACAAACAAATTTAGTTTTGCGGTCCTGAAAATGGACTTTATTGCTTCCAAAAATACTATAGGTATATCGGAAACGTCGGCGCGCGAGTCCGACTCGCACTTGACCGGTTTTTTTTTCTTGAAGCGTCTATTGTGTTATCTTTTAATACTGGGTGTAAGGGACGGTTTACCGAAAACTGAAAGGGAGGGCTCAGTCAACGAAACTGAACATCTTACCCAAAGAAACATTTTAGGGAAATGAAAAAAAAACTTAACCTCTCCATGGATACAAACTGTTCCATGGATGCGAAAATTTTTTTCATTTCCCAAGTGGTTCTTTGGGAAAGTTGTTCAGTTTCGTTGACTGAGCATCCTTGTTCAGTTTTTGTTACACCGTCCCTTACACCCTGTATATACCTACTTATTTATTTATTGATCCTTTCACAAGTTTTGTATATAATAAAAACAAAATACACATCAAAGGTACCCCAACGGCTTCTGTAGGTAGTGAAGCAATAACCGGAATAAGGGAAACAGCTATAAAAAGGTCCACATACAATCGCCCATCCATCAACGTGTCAGCTTCCTCGTGAGGCTGCGAAAAGGACCGATTTTCGACGATATTTCTCTATAAGCCAGTTTACGTAAAGCGTTTGTATTTTTAGGATGGCAACAAATTCAATGATTCCCAAAATATTTTTTTATACCCCAATACACTTCAGACAAAATGGATGAATGTACACCAAATTGGCTGAACGTACACCAAATTTGGGTAACCGGTTCAGTTAGGTTGTGTTAGGTTATCTTGCGACCACAACGCTCGAGCCGAGCGAGCGGAGGGAGAGTGCCGCGGCAGCGGCCGGCGAAGTGCCAGAAGCAAATTTAGTGTACATTCATCCATTTTGGTAGACAAAATTTGGTGAATATTATTTGGTAAAAATTTACTCAAATTTGGTGGCACGTTAATACACAGCCTTTTAGTATTGCCAGGCACTGGGTGTAAATTCAAAAGCGTACGACATACTTATTTGGGTCCTAATGAAAAAAAAATTGAACTAAAATTGCTATTGCTCTAACCGAGCTTACAGTAAAGGAACTATTAACAAACTAACATTTTGTTACACCACTGTAATTGGGCAATAAATAATATCAATTTTATTCAATAGTGAACATAATTTATGCAGGATATTTGGACCAAGAAACTAAACAACTTTTCCAAAGAAACTGGACTCGAGTTCGAAGATTTTTTATTGGTTTATCCATACAAAATGCTCTATCGACTGTTGAAGGTTTATATGGAGAACCAATACATTTCTCCAGCTTCGACCCATGTTTCTTTGGAAAAGTTGTTAATTTTCGTGGTTTGAGCACACCCTAGAGTTGTCGCACGCTCTTGGATTTACACCCTGTATACAGCGAGTAACGTAATGGTGATAATACTAAAGGGTGAATCTGCCCATGAAACTGAACAACTTTTACCAAGGAACAAAGATCATAGAACAAAAAAAAAAGAATTTGATCTCCCATAGAAACTGTATCAGCAGATAGCGCATTTTGTATTCGTATTTCGACCTATGATCCTTAGGAAAAGTTGTTCAGTATCATGGGCAGATTCACACCCTTCAATATTTTAACACCCTTTCGTTACACGCTATATAGGAGTGGTATGTTAATAGAACTCTGGGCCAGAGCCATTACGATCTACCACTGACGGCCAGAAGGCGTCGAGGCCGACCACAGTATAGATAGCGCTAGGAACGCTTTCCGCAAAACTAAAGAATTTTATATACTCATACTTGGGTACGTGGCAACAGTCGTTCCGCATGGTACCGGCAAAGAATAGTACCGACCCATCTTTAACTGTGGGTGTCGTAAGAGGCGACTAAGGGTTTATAAAACGGAAGATGGGCAGCAGCGTCCTTCCGTGTATCGTACCATCTTACAAACTGCGTTCACAAACAACCGCTGTCCATGGTGCCAGCCGTAACGCTAACAAGCGTGTTGACTAAGGTACTTCCCCTCCACAAGCTCCCTGTCCTGTAGTGGACGTATTATGGGATGTTATGATGATGAAGGAAATTAGGAAGGCCTTTGCTCAACAGTGGGATATCGAGGGCTATGTGGGATAAGATGTGAGTATATTTTACAGGCCAAACCCGATTTTAGGCCAAACTAGTTTTGTTTTGCCTCGGCTACGTAAACCTATCGTGGTTCTAAACCAACTAGATCGAAAAATGTTGGGCCTAGAACCAAGTCTTTTCTAATGCAAGGTTTAATAGATAACCTACCCTTCACATTTAGGTTAGGCCTAGGCAAAACTAGTTTGGCCTAAAATCGTGTTTGGCTGGTATCATAATACTTATAAATGTATACAAATTTAACACGGGGAAATACCTACTATCTTAATCTCTAAAATTTTAAACAACGAAAACTTAGAATTATTCTACGTTTTCGTTTTCTCTAAAACTGTACCTACTTAAACATTTATTTATCACAGGCATACAGTAATGTTGTAGCCGTAATAAACAATGTACAAATACGCTCGGCAGCAAATCAGTGGTAATAGCAACAGTAGGTACACTCAAGAGCACATTGAGCTTGACTTTGTACTGTTCTTATTTCAGTAGAGGCATGGGCTAGAGTCGCCTTGCAAGTTTCAAGCTTGACCTTTGAGTTGATGGGTTATTTTAGGTCATATAGGCCTAATTTTATAGTATTTTGCTCAGAACTTGAAACTGAAAAATCTAGAAGGGAAACAAGTCAAAAAACAAGAAGAAATTTTAGTCGTCTCACATAATTTCCACTATTGCTGGCCCAAGATTTGTATAAGAAAGTAAAAAAGAAAATCTAGTTCTTATCGACTCATGTACTTACGTATGGAAAATTGGAAAAGTAGTTAATTTTCATGTTCCGAGCGACGACATACTAAAATTTGGCTAGGGGAAAAAATTTACACATACTGTCCGGCAAAGAATTGTACGTACCCACCAAAGTAGTACCAAACCACACCCCCATCTCTACCCGTGGGTGTCGTAAGAGGTGACTATAAGGGATTATGAAATAGGGGATGGGCAGCAGTGTCCTTCTATGTATCGTAACATCTTACATACTGCGGTCACCAACAACCGCGGTCCATGGTGCCAGCCGAAACGCTAACAAGCGTGGTGACTATTGTACTTCCCCTCCAAATTTTACCACGCGCTTTTGCTGGAATTCTAGAGGGAGTTACTTTTTTTAAAATGTTCAATGGGTTTATTCTTGACCTCGAACTAATCTTGAGAACAGAGATGAGGTCGACGATGGGACTAGCTTGCCCAGAAGAAGCCTATTTACTTGCGACTTAAATAGATTCGGGTTATATTAATTAACACAGACGCAGGCAGAGAATTCCTCTCTTTGGCCGTGAGCATTATAAAACATGTTTCAAAGCGCTTTGTGCGAAAGTGTGGAATAACAACCAAGTGTGGGTGATATCCTGCGGTGCGTCTGAACTCCTGATGGTAAAAGGGGGATGGTGAAATGAGCTCATGGAGCTCGTGAGCACACTCTCCGAAGTACATTCTGTAAAAGACAGACAGACATGCAAACTTGCGACGGTGTGCCAGACTGTGAAACTAGATTTTCACCTGCATCTCATCACAAACGAGCTGTCCTGCAGTTGACGTTTCATGGGCACATAACACGGTATAATAAGCTGAATCTCAGGCGCCGCAGAGACCCACTCAAGGGCAAAGTGTTACCACTGACGAGCGGCCAACTGTACCTATTGAAGCACCCAGCTCCTGGCTAGATCCCATCCATCAATCTGTCAGCTGATCGGCTCCCTAGCGAGCCGACCATTGTAAACGAGCATGGACCGATTTTTGACGGCTCATGCGTATAATAAATAAAATATTCTCGAATATTTCTATGCAAGCTACGGTTTTCGAAGTACCTATTTGTGTTTGAGATTTTCTGTTGTGGAAAAACGACTTAGCATAATAAGGAACGCTTTCGTGCTATTTTGAGACCGATGCTGGCTTCCAAGTCCGAAAACCGCACGAATCGTACACAGTCAAACTGAACAACTTTCCTAAAAAAACATTTTTGTTTGTTTGATCAGTGTGAGCAATTTGTATGGAGAGGACAATTCTTTTTCCATTACCCAAAAATGTTTCGTTGGGAAAGTAGTTCAGTTTCGTTGAATGAGCACGCCCTTTCAGTTTTCCGCACACCGTCCCTTACACCCTCAATACGAATACACAGAAATGGCACAGGTTTAGATACAGCTAGGAAGGTGCAGTACCTACCGCCTAGAACCTACAACACAACGCAACCGACTTCTGGCAAACGAGCAGATAACACACCTCATGGTAAGTGTCACTGCCGCCCATGCAACACCAGGGGTGTTACTTGTGCGCGACCGGCCTTTTAGGACTTAGGGCCACGCGCGAACCCTATAGGGTTCCGTAGATTTTTTACGATATTTTTATCGCAAAGCAAGTTTTGATTAAGTAGTTCATAACGATCATAACATAAACTTTTTACCTCCTAATGCTCAGCGAAGTCCTAGCGATTGATTGCTATTTTTTAAACCGTTTAGCTGGCGGGGGGTGGGATGGGACACTCGACCCCAACTCAAGCTTGATAATTCACAAACAGATCCGTGAATCGAAATTTATTTATTTATTTAATTACAACGGGCTGGCCTATTACAGTAATTAATAACAAAATATGTAACACATAACGTCAAATCTTATAAAAACAAGTGAATAAAATAAAAAAGTCAATAAATACAACTAGACTTGTTCACAACATTATTACACGTACAAAAGTCTGAAAGGATTTTCAGAAGTTGACTCCATGAATCCGTGAAAATATCAGAGTTCAAAGAGTAGTTGAGAACTGAGTTTAGGCCACTGATCGATCATTCGGCAGAGAGGGGACTGGGCATATGAAACAGTCCTACAACATAGACCTGCGAGGAGACGTCTTTGCCGAGTGGATCGCGTGCTAGAAATATATTTATCAGGGACATGCAGTCGACATAATTGTGAATGCAGCTCAGTGCAATCTATTTCTCCACGCAATACCTTCAATGCAACAGTTAGTTCGTCCTTAATACCCCTTGATTCCAAAGAATACAATCCCAATGCACCAAGTAAAAAGATTGTAGGATAAAGCAAAGGATAATATCCATAAACCCGTTTATATAAATACCTTAGGAAAGCTTTCTATACTTTTTCGACCATAGTAATGTATGTGGCTTCGTGTGGATTCGATATACAGGCACTGCTTTCCAATTTGCTTCTCACGAGACTGCTGTATCGTGGAGATCTCTCATGTTTCGAAGCGCAAAACCAAGGCGTCTAAAGGATTCGGTCGTAAGAGTCGTGATATGTTGATCAAATGTGAGATTCTTATCAAAAGTTACCCCTAGATCTTTCACGACCGAACTTCTAGATAACAAATGTCCTTCTAATTCATACGGGCAGCATAAGTGTTGCTTTTTGCGTCCGAAGGACATACTATGGCATTTACTCGGGTTTATGTCCATTTTGTTTTGTTTACACCACTGTAAAATAGCATCCGTATCCTTTTGCAAAAGTTCACAGTCACTCTCACTGTTAACTTCCATATATATTTTTAAGTCATCTGCATATAGAAGACATTTTGCGAACTTTATGACACTGACTAGATCATTCACCATCAGCAAAAACAATGAAGGGCCTAAAACAGATCCCTGGGTGACGCCAGATCTGGTAAAGTACGGCTGTGAGGTATAACAACCATATTTGACAAATTGCATTCTGTCCCGCAAATAGTCCGCGAACAAGCGTAGATGTGTCGGGCCAAATCCGAAGCTTTGCAACTTAGATAAAAGTAAGTCATTATCGACCCGGTCAAATGCCTTGCGAAAATCAAAATATAAATAAATTAATAAATAAAACATCCACTTGCCCTCCACGATCCAAGCTGCCGGATATAATATATAATTTACTAATATTAATAAGTTTGTGTCCACCGATCGACCAGGCCTAAAGCCATGCTGTTCCTTACATAGATGAAACTTAACATGGGGGTAGATCACGCCATGCATAAATGATATAATAGGTCTTTCTTTACCTATGAAATTGCCGAAATTTTCTTACAGATTAATGAGATCATATTTGTCTTATATTTGAAAGTTGACTTCTAGGTTATCAATTTACCTATTACGCACAAAATAAAGTTTTTATTTTTAGTTTGATATACAAAACAAAAGGTTCGAAAATTGTTCGTCTTAAATGTCGTCCGATTTCATCATTAGATTTATTATACTTTTTTACAGATAATATTTTTCAAAAATTAAATTTAAGCTTCTTTTAGCTTAATGTCTTCCCAATCATGCATAAAAAAATAAAAATGTTTAATTTCTAAAAAAAAATGCAAAAACTTTAGTACTGAAAATTAAGTTTACCTAAAATTCGCTATACAAAACGGCAATTTCATAGGTAAAGACCTATTATGCGAACTTACATTTATTTTAAAAGACCTATCTAACGACACCCCACACTTTGCGGTAGACAAAGAAAAAAAAATTCACCCCCACTTTACTTGTAGGGGAGGTACCCTAAAAAAATATTTATCAAGATTTTACTTTCAGCCTCTATACAAAATTGCAAACTTGATTGGACGGTTTGCAATTTTGTATGGGAAGTCGCAAAACTTTTTTCGTATTTCGACTTATGGTCCTTAAGAAAAGTTGTTCAGTTTTATGGGCCATGTAGACCGTGCCGAGTTTTTATTGCTTATATTCCCTTACCTTATAAACATAACTAAGCACGTGCAAAGGCGGTTATTCTCAAAATCTGTCGCATCGCCTTCCGTCCCGCGTGATTGATCACGGAATTACCCGTATTGTGGGGACTCTCCCAAATTACGCCTTTATTCCCAAAGATTGACATTTTTCGTTAGCGCGCACGTTTTTTCTCCTTTCTGCGGAATAGAAAGTGTCAACGCTTTATTTGTGCTGGAAAATGAGACATAGGTACAGCCAAGAACATAATAAAAAAATATAATAAAAAAATAAAATTGTGAGTTTAACACAATAAATCTTACAATTATTCTTACAATTATTGTACAATGAACTACAGTAGAATCCGGTTATAACGATACTCAGGGGACCGGTGATATTACCACAGAATAGGTAATAGAATATTACGTCGTACTTTCCGGAAGTCGACTAAAGAAGTAATTTTTTTTTTCGTTATTTCATAACAAATCAACGAAACATATGCGTCGCTAAAAGCGGTCGGTCGTTATTAGCGACGTCGTTTTAAACGGATTCTACAGTACCTACTACAAAGTCCGCAGTATCACTGCGTGTTTTTCACTAACACAACTATATTTTTTTATGTCACAAGTATATTCTATTTAGTCTAGGCAACGAAGCGGATCGTTGTATGAAGACCCCCGCATTAAATCATCAGTCGATGAAACTTTGTTGGGGTATTACACTACATGAGAAAAACCTTCTATAAAAAATCCAAAAAAAAATCGGAACTTTTAATTTATAAAACATAAAATATTTTAAAAAATGTATTTGGATATTGTGAATTTACATTTAATTTATGATTCTTTATAATCCTGTCAAATAAAATCTGCCTGAGAAATGTATGTTGGGGTCAACTGCTTCGTTGCCTACACTACTATGTTAAAAGCATTTCCATTTCTACGCAAAACGTTGCTTTTGGATTTTTATAAAATTTTTAGATAAGAGCGTAATTCAGCCTGATAAAGCCTGCGATCTAAATATGTCAACCGCAAGCTTACGCAATCGCATGAAAGTTATGTAACGATGTAAACCCTTATCGGCATTCAATTTGTCAGTCCCCTTTTTTAAACCCATTGACCCGTACCACTTTTCTATCACCCTTTTACGGATTGAGTTACATTTCAACTTCATAGATTGTTCCTTGCGTTGCTCTACAACGGCCTTCGAGCAATGTGTAACAAATAGGGGTACACACGGCCGCACATCAGTAGAAACCCTTTTGGACCTTATGGCGTGGTAATAGAGTTGAAAAAGTTTCTACCGACAAGCGGTTGACCGTACCTGTACCAACCCTGAAGGAACTGAACCTTTTAGAGTCAGATAATTTTATTCAATGTAGATCCTTTCTAGAATACTTATTGAATATCATGCAGAATACAATGCAAAGGTAGTAGCTGAAAAACAGTGTTTTGCCCTTCTGGGTGATATAATACACTGAGCTGGCCTTTTTGTACCGCTGTGGCACACATGTAGGTACTCGCGCCAGTTTTAAATGTAGAAATTGGTTTCTTTTGTTTTTGTGTTTAATGGTTTTCTGTTGTGTGTCGAATACGTGTATGAATAATAGTAGTTTATGCAACTGTCATATAAAACAGGTTATTAAAACACGAGTTTGGTTTTATCACATGAGGCGTAGCCGAATGTGATAATTTATTAATCATGACATTTTTACAACATAACAGTAATAAAACCAAGGCGTTGTAAAAGCTAAACACAAATACAAATATTCTTAGACTAAATTATACTTAAGTTTTCTCAGCAAAGCCTAAGCATTTGGTCCGAAGCTTTGCCAAGGAATCCGCAAATAAATCGACGTCTGGGAACAAGGTCAGAAGAGTGTTGAGCTGTTTAAGCGCAAGCATAAGCGGGGAGTGACAGTATTGGCTTGTGCGGTGAGTGGGCACCGCGAGCAGGCGGTGGGAGCGCGCGCGCGTGTAGTTATCGGGCACGTACAGCCGACATGCAGTTGTTACTAGCTGCGGACAAGTGGAAGCTTCATCACGGAGAAGACCAACAGTTGTAAGAAGGGAAACAAACGTACGCCTAGTTTGAAGAGAGTGGAAACCAAGGATGCCAAGTAGAAACATTGTAGGGTACAGAAAAGGATAATAGCAATATATTTTTTTGTAAAGGAATCTTAGAAATGCTTTCTGGACTTTTTCCAATAGTAAGCGATAAGATGCTTCGTGCGGACTCCATACTATGGAAGCAGTTTCCAATTTACTGCGGACAAGTGCTGTATAAACCATAATAATAGCTTTAGGGTCACGGAAATCACGACAGTTTCGCAACACAAAACCAAGTCGGCTATAGCAGTCAGCTGCGAGAGATCTTATGTGGCTATTAAAAGTAAGCTTAGAATCAAATTCTACACCTAGGTCTTTGACAGAGGTACCGCGACTTATAATATCTGTGTCGAGAGTATAACAAGCCACAATGGGTTGAAGTGCGCGAGTGTAACTCATAACGCTACATTTATTAATATTAAAGAAGAGTTTATTATTAATGCTCCACTGAAAAAGAGAATTAATATCACTCTGAAGCAGTTTACAGTCTTCCTGTTCATTGACAGCACGAATCAACTTAAGGTCATCAGCGTAAAGTAAACAGCTAGTATGTTGCAGGGATGTTTCTAAGTCATTCACCATAATAGTAAAAAGTAACGGGCCAAGAATTGAGCCTTGACTGACTCCTGAACGTGTTTCATATCGTTCGGAGACGAAGGAACCATATCTAACAAACTGCTGGCGATCACGTAAATAGTCAGCGAAGAGGGCTAGCAAAGCAGGACTGAAACCAATGTTTGATAACTTCTCTAGTAAGATATCATTATCAACTCGGTCAAAGGCTTTTTTAAAATCAAGATAAACGACGTCTACTTGACCGCCTTTATCCATTCGACCTGAGATAATATCTACCAGAGTGAGAAGGTTGGTATTTACTGATCGGCCTGGTCGGAAACCGTGTTGTGCATCAGATAGAAAAGGAGCAAGTTGCCGAGAAATTTTCTTATGTATTATGGTTTCAAACAGTTTAGGAAGAGCAGAGAGAACTGCTATTGGTCTGTAGTTTTCAACTGACGTCTTATCTTTTGTTTTAGGAATGGGAGTAACACGGGTAACTTTCCATAATTTGGGGTAACTGCACGTATTTAGGATGAGGTTGAAAATATGAGTAATAGGACTAAGTAAATATTCTTTACAAGCCTTTAAGAGGAAAGCAGGAATACCATCTGGACCAATAGCACTACGTGGTTTAAGCTTTTTAAATGCATCTAAAATATCGGAACTTGTGATTTGGTTTATATGAATAAAATTAGAAGAAGAAGAATAGGCATTGTGGCTAATTTTATTGACATCGAGTGTGGGTGTATTTGGAAGAAAAACTTCCGAGAAAAAATCTGCAAAAGCATTAGCTGCATCTGGACCTTCATGAAGGTTACCGTCGTAATTAATTTGAGGCTCAAAACCACCAGACGACTTTAAACTATTGACGTGCTGCCAAAAAGCGCGAGGGTTATCACGCAGTCTTTTTACCACGCTTTCAATGTGAGCATCATATGCAAGGGATTGATTCAATTTAATAGTTGTTCTGAGGGAACTAAATTCACTATATACAGAAGGATCATTAGAAGCTTTCCATAAACGGTGTAGACGGGATTTGTCTCTAATATCATGGATTATGTCGCGTGTATACCATACCGGGTAACGTCTAACTTGTTTCTTGGGTCTGGATTTTTTGGGTATACATAGATCAAAAAGGTCATATAGAATATGGCAAAATGTGTCAACTGCACTATTTGCATCCTGATTTTCAGTAAGCGAATCCCACGAAACCTGACTTATCTGTACGTACAATGCGTCAAAATCCGCTTTGGCGAAATTCCAGTCTTTACTGCTATCTATGTTGCTAGGTGGTAATGGGCTATGATGTGAATATTTTTTTACTGGTATGAACGCTTCCAATGGCGGATGATAAGCATCTGCGTTAGGGACAAGACCATTGCCCTGTACCCCACTTACACTTGCGCCCTCAACACTCTCCTGCAACAATACCACATCCAATCTACTCCCATATAAATTTACAACTTGATTGGCGTCAACAAAGCCACATACATTCAAAAAATAACAAAAATACCCTCGGATAATATCGGAGGCACTGTTTAAATTTAAGTCACCCAAAATTAAAATACTTCCATTTAAGGTGGATAAATAAGAATTCTACAGTTGTAAACCAGTTCATATACACACTGTCAGGAGATTTTGGGGGAATGTACACGACACAAATATAAAAATTTGAATTTTGGAAAGTAAATGAGGCCCATAGATCTTCTCCGCGATCGGTTTCAAGTTCTTGCCGACGTTGTAGCGAGAGGGGAGAGCGCGCGGCGAGCAGCACGCCGCCACCAGCACGTCCGACGCGATCCCGCCGCAGCACACTCCAATCACCACAAGCCAGTTCCGCGTCACACACAGACCCATCTAGATAAGACTCCGTAACAGCAACGATGTTGCTATCAAGCAGCAAAAGATTATGTCTCCATTGAACAAGTTTAGTTTTTAGTCCTCGAACATTCTGATAGAATAATTCTAATGTACGTAAAGAACTGGGCTGGTTAGCTAAGTCTATTGGATCAAATACGAGGTCCTTGGGTAGCATGCGGTCCTCGAAAAAACTGCCAGGCCTTGACTCTAGCGTTGACAGGCCAAATGTCAGCAGAAATGCATTTTTCGTAGAACTCTTCCGGGACTTCAATTTTATAAGACCTATAATTTCCACGGGACTTTAATTCATCTACTTTAAAATTTCCTGACTGAAACAGTTGTTGAAGATATTTAGCTACTTCCTCAGGTCCTGATGCCATATTCCATAAATGAATTAGTTTTCGAGGCTCTACTGCTTTTAAAGAAGTTCTTTCCGGGCCAGCTGTGCCTTGCACAGAACTTGGTTGCCACTCAGCAGCTTTCGGTTTAGCAATTCCTGGGTTAGCCGAGTTCTTCTTTAAGGGGACATAGTTCCAATCGTAATCACCAGGTTTAGGAATGGCTTCTATCTTCTTAGCTATTTTATCTGATTGTGGTTTATCTTGTGACGCGAGATCTAAAATACTGAAAGCGTTAGCAGTAGGTACGTTGATAATTTCATTCTGTATAGGCAGATGATCCAGTTCGGGCAGGGCATGAACGGGTGGAAGATTTAAAGAAACTTGTTGTTCTGGTACAGGTACCCCCAACTTGGTAGATTTTTTACCTTTTCGAGACTTTTGACTACGTTCAGAGGAATCATCAGAATTGATTTTATGGATGTGGTTCGGGCGGGCTGTATCATTATTAGATGATTGTGCGATAATTGGCGATTGTTCGATATATTTTATAATCTCTTTTACTTTAGTTTCTAAAGCAGCGATTCTTTCATCGAGCTTACGGATGGGGTTGGACACTAAAGTGAAAATATTTTCAGCTATTTCTTTCCCTATAATGTTAGTGAGGCGCTCGTCTACGAAAGTTTGGAACTCCAACCGTAGGGCTTCACGCATGCTATCCAGGATAAGGGTGTCGTCGGAGAAAGTACTAGGTATAGGGTGTTCTTTGCAAGCATGAGTACGTTGCCGAGGTCCCTCATGACGCTGTGTCACATTCACGTAACCATCAGAGAACGAGCGGTCTAAGTATGAGCGGTGTAGAGAATCATCTATACCAGTCACCAGGTTCTCTATAGCAGAGTTATCGGGATTAACTGAGAGGTCAGCACAGGATTCCAGCACACCATCCTCGAGCCCTAGAGCACTACGTACTGGTGAGTCGATATTCCCCATTTTAGGCTGTTTGCAGACGCATTCTGGACATTTCCATTTGTTTCTATGATCACCCGTTAAGGTATTGTAAAACCTACATTCAGGAACTTTAGCGCACTCCAAGTCGTATAGTTGTGTACAGATACAGCACTGTAGAAATTGCCGGTTACTCTCTTCAATAATGCTCAAGCATCCAGCGCATTTTCTATCAATGAACGACATTGTGGCTCCCTCTAGTATCAAATAGAAGTAACAAAAATATTTAAGAAAGTCAATGCAATGGTTCAAGTGGTACGCATAAATAGGTACTTTATTTATTATTTCACTCTAATGGATAAAGGGATTACTAAAAACAGTTCAGTTTATACACACACAAACACGAAAGCATAGTATGTTTTTTTTTTGCTTTGATGTAGTTCGACATCTAATGCAAAAAGACTGTAACTACAATGAACCCAAATGGAATTCGTTACCGTCAAATAGTTCGTAACAATAACAAAAGATGGCAGCACTATAAGTTCGCTGACCCAAAATCTGCCTAGTGCTAATACTATTGTTTGTAAGTTCAAATATTACACCGTTTTATGATAATCACCATAGACATATGAAGAACAGTAAAAGTCTCATAAAACGGGAGTCTGTAAAGGTAAAGGCACTGTCAATAACACTTTACTCCGTAAAAATAGTTAAAAGCACTATAAATCTAATAAAAAGTTTTCGGTTGAAGCGTACAATTTGAGTTGCTGTTTTCAATAGAAAAGCACTGCGTTTCGCGTAAATAACACTTGTGCATGAAGCTCACAACTGTTTAAGTCTATGACACTAGGCACACGATGAATAGGTATCAGGTGTGCGCGGAGCAATGACCGCTATCGGGTCTCTCGCACAATGCAAAATTTGGACGGTTAGTAAAAAATATTTGAAATGTTTTTCGTCCAAACTCGCGATTGGTATTAAAGTTCTGGGATATAAAACCACCACCACTAAGTGCGTTTCACAAGCATTCTAAGAATGTATAACACATGAATGGAATCAAACCTTAAACACTAAAATTGAAAATAAAACTGCGGAGCGTACAAGTACGCGTCCTTTCGGTAACTTGTTCACGGGCGACGTTGAATAATAGCATCAAACGAGTGTTTTAATACCATATTATATGCAGTTGTGTATACTACTTTATCTTCACTCATGCAATAGGTTTCTTTACTTATAAAAAACCGGTCAAGTGCGAATCGGACTCGCGCGCCGAGGGTTCCGATATACCTATAGTATTTTTGGAAGCAATAAAGTCCATTTTCAGGACCGCAAAGCTAAATTTGTTTGTAAAGGTTTTTTGCAGATTTCTGAAAAACTGTGCAACTTAGAAAGATCGTTTTATTTTTGCTGTAAAGTTTACATAAACTTCTGTCAACTGTAATTAATTCAGATTTTTCCTTACTCAAACTTCGGAGATAAGGGGGGGGGGGGAATGGTATTTTTTTTGACATTTTTCATCATAACTTGAAAACTAAGAAACTTTTAAAAATATAAAAATATATTTTAAAATGTACAAATAAAGCCCTTTCATATGATACCCCACTCGACCTAGTAGCGACAATTTGAAATTTGGCCCCCCCTATTTTGGCCCCCTTTACATTAATACTCATACTTTTTTCAAAAATTTTTCATGTGCATTTAAGTTGGGCAACTATATTCTAAAACTATTCCAAATTTCAGGTCGATAGCATGAGTGGTTGCTGAGATATAGAGGTGTGACAGACAGACGGACAGACAGACAGACAGACAGAGCGGCACCATAAGGGTTCCTTTTTTTACCATTTTGGTATCGGAACCCTAAAAATGATAAAAATTAAACAAAAGTAAGTAAACAACAATGGTAACTTATATTATGTATATTACAGTTCTGATATGAGTCTGAAGAAGCCGCCTTAATATATCCGCTAGGTCTTCTTTGAAATATACAAGCAGAACATTTTCTTAACAAGACATGGTTTTACAAAGTAGAAAATCGCAAAAGGAACAAAGGAAGTGTTAAAATAAAATCATTTTCAAGTCATGGTTTTCTTTTCGATTTTCATTCTTTCCCAATTCATTGTAAGTAGGTTATGTCATAAAATGTCCTAGACTAATAAGGGAGAAGATCATAAGTTATTGAGTATCTTCTGGTGTAACTGCAGTATCCTGACTGCACCACTTTATCTTCTTTTTCAATAAACTTTCACATTACTTTCACGGGCACAAAAAACTTGAAAACGGTAAATATTTGAAAATGGCGGCAAATCTAATATCTATTTCAAAGATTTCGGACCTCCTTGCTTCGCTCGTAATAGATACCTTGCTAATTAATTTTACTATGGGATGACATCTGCCAACATGTCCCAAATTTTTATGTCAAATCATCAATGATCACTAGGAAATATTCAAAATGACCCGTCAAATCCATAGAACGACGCCTTCACTACCTTGTGACGAATTATTTCTTTAATCCTCCTTCTAATTACCCTTATTTTTCTGTGATCTATTTCCTTTTAATTTCAGGCTGCGCGCGCATAATAGTAACTGCTTCTGTAACTGCTCCAAAATAATAGGTTGTTTATAAGGCACACTTTGTAAATATGCTACTAATATTTGACAGCTACTAAGAAAAACTGTTACATTTATAACCGTCTCTCTAAAAGACCTTATATTCAGTCTTCTTTAAAAAGGTTTAGGTTCAAGAAGAATTTTATCCAAGTGTTATGTTCTGATTAAAAAGTTAAATTACGTAACACCTTTGCAAAATTTTCATACAAAAATCGTTACGTAATGGAAACTTTTTAATTTTTTATGCATACTCTGCGTAATATTCAGCCTTATTTACCAACTTTTTGAATCATAATTCAAAGATTACGACATGAGTGTAGATAAACCTTTTTATCTATCTATCTCAAGGAGGTTTTACTCGCTTCGCTTTAGCGTAGCGTGGGTTAAAACCTCCTTGATCTATCTATCAAAAAGAGCGAGAATGGGCGTCAAATTGACTGGTCAGGTGCAGTCAAGAGCTCATCAAACTTAACACATAGGACCTCTAACCGACCTTATTACAAGCACCATAGGAATTAGAGTTGCGTTGCAATCCACGCATACGCTAAGGGAGTTTAAAGTCAACGAGGGCTCAATTTTAAACCGGGGTTAAAGCGTCATTTGGTTAATGGGCTGTGATGGTATTGGGGATAATGAAATTAAGCTGTCTACGAGTTCACTAGGGTTGAATACTTTGTGGCTTAGTTATATAGGTCATCATAACATCCCATGAAACGTCCACTACAGGACAGGGAGCTCCCTCCAGAATTCTAGCTTTTGCTGGAAAGATGTGGAGGGGAAGTACCGTAGTCACCTCGCTTGTTAGCGTTACGGCTGGCACCATGGACCGCGGTTTTAGGTGACCGCAGTAAGTAAGATGTAAGATACAAAGGAGGATGCTGCTGCCCATCCTCCAGTTAACCCTTAGTCGCCTCTTACGACACCCACGGGTATGTATGGGTTATATAGTTATATAGGTACAGTTAATCAAATTCAAATTTTACTTATTATTTAAAAAATTGTTTTGTAAGATTATGTTGGTAGTTTTTTAGGTAGAGTCTAAAGCAGCAATCAGCAATCAGTAGCGCGCCTCTAGCACATAAAACGTTTGGAATAAAAAGGTACAAAGTTCAATTTGTCAAGCTTGACGTGCTCTTGACTGTACGCAAATGGAGCCTTCGAATTCAGGAATTGATCGAATTTAGGACTGGTTACATCCCGCCAAGATTATCGATTCGAATCACTATAAAAGTCAGCTGTAACAGCCCCCGTGGTCTCGTGGTTAGAGGGCTCGGCTCTCGATCCGGAGGTTCTGGCTTCGATTCCCAGTGTGGACACTGTCGAACAAAATCCCTTTGTGCGACCTCCCCAGTTTAGTTAGGATATTGCAGGATGAATCGCCTGATTGTCCGAAAATTAAAATGATTCCGTTAAGCCGTTGGTCCCGACTATAAATTTACGGATGTAGTCGTTAAAGAGCCATGTCAGAGGCCTTTGGCGGCTCAACAACTCTGATACCAGGGTTGGTGAAGTCGGTCATCGACCTTG
The DNA here is from genome assembly GCA_947532105.1 of Athrips mouffetella. Lineage (NCBI taxonomy): Eukaryota > Metazoa > Arthropoda > Insecta > Lepidoptera > Gelechiidae > Athrips > Athrips mouffetella. The sequence goes on from OX383964.1 coordinate 1,147,845, forward strand.
CAACCCACACGTTATGATGATGACTATAAAAGTCTAGAAGAATTCTACTGTTTTGACTTTCAGCGAGTTATCTATTTAGGGGTAAATCAGACTCACTCTTTTCTAAAGAAAGTCGTAAAATCCAAATATGTAAAACTGTTAATTTGCTGAAAATCAAAGTGTGGAATAAAGGTCACAGTAGGTCATGATGACTAATAAATTGCTTGAGAAATAGGTATACACGGCCGCTCGTCCTTGGAAACACTTTGACCTTGAGAGTACCTCTGATTACGGGCGTTTCTATAATCCCTTTAATGTGTCAATGCTAACGCTTACCAACAAATTTTGCAGCTATATCAATAGTAATCAGCCAAAGCTGTCAGAAAAAGCATGTTTATGAAATAATGTTATTTTTAGGGTTCCGTACCTCAAAATAAAAAAACGGAACCCTTATAGGATCACTTCGTTGTCCGTCTGTCTGTCTGTCAAGACACTTTTTCTCACGAACGAGAAGAGGTATCAGGTTGAAATTGATAACGAATATTAAGGTCCATAAACCACACAAGATCTGAAAATTTCAATTTTTTACAACGCCGCAATCAAAAGATATGGCTTTTTATGTCCTCATCTCCATACATTTATGCAAAAAAGTAAAACACAGGGTACTTCCCGTTGACCTAAAATTATGAAATTTGGCAAGAAGCTAGGTCTCACAGTACAAATAGTGGGAAAAGTCTAAAATCATTAAATATTTCAATTTTTCTCACAACTAATAAAACCAATTAAGATGAGCTCCCGTTTTAAGAACTTTTCTATAAGAGAGGGGTCAAGTTGGATGGTCGCGGAGTTTTAAAAATCATAGAGCAAAAGCTTTTAGTATATCATAATGGTAGATAGGTACGGAACCCTTAGGGCGCGAGTCCGACTCGCACTTGGCCGGTTTTTTTTTAATTTCTATCAAATATACTCTAGAGTCGTGGCTGCAAAATGTGTTGGTAAGCGTTGGCATTGACTCATGAAACGGGCTATAGCGTAGCGCCGGTTCAGCTTATACTGGTTCAGTTTTTACTTGCTCGCTGCCATGCGCACGATTTTATGCCTTGATCCCGATCTCTCCTAACTTGTAAGTTGTCAGACATCGGTGTCGTTGTCAAAGTGTCCAACTTGTCGGCAAGTTGTACCCTCTTGATGGATCTGCGCAAGTTAGCGAGAAGGCAAGGGAGAAAACGTCTTCATTTGAACACTAGTGACAGAAAAGTTTATGTTTTGCTACTGGGTCGTTTATAATTCTAGGTCTGCTGGAAGACATTTCTTTATTGAAATAAGTAGTACCTGTTGTGTCGTTTTTCTTTATATATTGTCCATTGTATTTTCTTGTGTGCAATAAACAATAAATAATAATAATTTATTTTACCTTACCTTTGAACCTCCCTTACCTACCCCTTACCTACCTTACTTTACCTTTTTTTACATTTGAACTTCTTGGTTTCCACGGTTTGTTGTGTAGCACTGTTTATACGGGTTTTGTATTAACTTATAATGCTGTCGTGCTCTCTCTCCTGGTGGAGGCCTGTAAAGGTTCACCTAGTTTAGGGTCTAGCTTCCACAAACAAAGTTATGATTTTATTTTTATTTTAGATTTATTTTTACCAATTTAGTTCCTTACTTTGTTTGTGTCAGGAAATAAATATTTTTATTATTTATCCTGGGTGCAACGTGCAACGACTTCTTCCAATACAAATTCGACCGGGTAAAAGGACATTAGACTTTGGGTTTAACGGTTATGTCTTTCACCTTTGGGGTAAGAATCACCTTGTAATTGTAACTGTTCTTGTACCAAAAGCCACACTCTTAATTTCTGTCACCTGACCGACTTGTACCGGAAGACGAAGCGTTGGCAGCCCCCCACAAGGTGGACCGACGATCTGGTCAAGGTCGCGGGAAGCCGCTGGATGCGAGCAGCGCAGGACCGCGAGTCAAGGAGATCTTTAGGGGAGGCCTATGTTCAGCAGTGGACGTCTTTCGGTTGATATGATGACCGACTTGTAAGAAAAGGCAATTTTTTTTAGAGAATTTCCAAAGTCGTAGAACAAAAATTGTTGTTTATCCCTTTCGAGCAATTACATTTATATTGTTATTGTGTTTGTAGTTCTATAATTTTCCTGAAAATGATCCAATTCTTTGTGAATATAATTCGCCAAATCCTAATACATTTATGCTCATCATAACATCCCACGAAAAGTCCACTACAGGACAAGGAGTTCTCTCCAGAATTCTAGCTTTTGCTGGAAAAATGTGGAGGGGAATTAAGTACCATAGGCATCGCTTGTCAGCGTTACGGCTGGCACCATGGACCGCGGTTGTAGGTGACCACAATAAGTAAGATGATATGATACTCAGGAGGATGCTTTTGCCCATCCTCCAGTTTATAACCCTTAGTCGCCTCTTACGACACCGACGGGTATGTATGGGATGGTACTATTCTTGCCGGCACCACACGGGAAGTTTATACTTTTCTGTTGTAATTATAACTGTACATAAAAAAATATGTCGGAAAACGTAAGATATAAGTAGGTTGATAATTCTATAAGCCGGTGCTCGAGCCGGCAGCAGCGGCCCCGACTGCCGCGAGTGGATGTAGATATTTGCTGTTTACACGTTCACTCGGGAGAAATTCGGACCCCAGGGGTGAGTCAAAAAGTTTTCGGAAATTATGTGTTTCTATATTTTTTTTTTCTGTTACCTATTGAAAATTGAACGCTGTGATAAATTCGTAGCATTTAATTTGCAATGATGAATGAACGTGAAAATGAGAGTAAATATTATCCAGTTTTTTCATAATTGATAAAATTTTCCATAAGAACAAGTCTATAATAAGTTTTGGGAAATTATCCCTGCTAGAACAGTTATCAGCATTCTCGTAAGACTGAAGTGTAGAGTCACACCTAAGTTCCTAGACAATATTGGCAATGTTTATGGGCAAATGCATTGCAAATAGACAAGAGATTGACGTACTTTATTTATTTATTGATTTTCAGAAGACAAACAGCGTAATAAGAGTAATCAAAATAAAAAATTCTAATCTAATTTAGAATATTGCTGCATGACTTTTTATTTTTATAAGCAAATTTTGAAAAATTGAGATCTCAGCCGTTCGATCATCCTCTATAATGCCCGTTTTAGTTAGACATCCTAAAATGTTACTAAACTCTTCTTGAACAGCTCTAAATTTTTTTGTCGAAGGTACGAAATGATAACGTCAAAGCACCTATAATTTTAACAAACAAGCTCAAAACTTTCGCTACCACCCCCGCATAGGCCGGGCTAATGGCATGTGACAGCGCCGGTGATGGATCGGGCCTACCCTCCCTCGCCCCTCCCAACACCGTTCCTCACCCCGCTACCTAAAAGGAGAATTACCCGTATTTTTACAATACGAGACATTTTTGCACGATACACTAATACACTGTTCATAAGCTTCCTAAGAATAAAAAAGTAGCAAAATCCAATAACTCCATCGGCACTTTTTAGGGTTCCGATACCAAAATGGTAAAAAAAGGAACCCTTATGGAGCGACTTTGTCTGTCTATCCGTCTGTCTGTCTGTCTGTCTGGCACACATCTATATCTCAGCAACCACTTATGCTATCGACTTGAAATTTGGAAAGGTTTTAGAATATAGTTGCCCAACTTAATTGCATATTTAAGAATTTTGAAAAAATTATGATTATTAATGTAAAGGGGGCCAAAATAGGGGGGGCCAAATTTCAAATTGTCGCTACTAGGTGGAGTGGGGTATCATATGAAAGGGCTTTACTTGAACATTTTAAAATACATTTTTGTATTTTTTTACATTTCTTAGTTTTCAAGTTATGATGAAAAATGTCAAAAAAATACCATTCTCCCCTTATCTCCGAAGTTTGTGTAAGGAAACTTCTGAATTAATTACAGTTGACAGAAATTTATGTAAACTTTACAGAAAAAATAAAACGATTTTTCTAAGTTGCACTGTTTTTCAGAAATCTGCAAAAAACCTTTACAAACAAATTTAGTTTGCGGTCCTGAAAATGGACTTTATTGCTTCCAAAAATACTATTGGTATATCGGAACCCTCGGCGCGCGAGTCCGGCTCGCACTTGACAGGTTTTTGTTGTAAGGTTCCCACCGGCATGATATTAGATCCTTGGATGACTCCGAAGCCATTGATTTTCAAGTACCTATCCCATGTGCAAATCGGTTCCTAGTTCCTACTGGTAATCCCTGTCAATAATACGACAACTAACTATAACTAACTATTTTTAGCACTAGTTACTCCAAATTCTTAAAGAAATGAAACAAATATATAGCTACCTTCCGCAACAATGATGGATGCTATGTACTCACTGTGCACCGCCCGCCAGCAAGTCAAGCATGGTTTATGCAGGTAGAATATCAGAAAAGGTCAACAGAATCTTGATGAGAAACGACGTTCACGTGGCGTTCAAAACTAACAACACTATTCGCCGGACTGTTTGCAATGGTAAAGAAAAGACTGAGGTTGGCAGGAGGTCAGGGGTGTATAAATTAACTTGTAACGAATGTAACGGGGTATACGTTGGTCAAACTGGCCGTAGTTTTGATGTACGTTATAAAGAACACATTTCTGCGTACAGGAATGGCCGTCCGGAGAGATCACATTTTGCAAAACACTTATTAGATTCAAACCATCACTTGCCAGACGGCCATTCATACAATATTCTTCACACTTGTAATAAAGGCTTGAAACTGGGCGTATTGGAACAACAAGAAATAATACGACATAGTAGGACTGGAACTATATTTAATGAACAAATTAACGTTTCCTCCTCTCCACTGTTGCGTATATTTCCGTCTCTTTCTTCCACATGAAAACCGCTTTCATATTTTATATGAAAATTGACGGTAGAACGACAAAAACACCAGATCGTATGACTAAAACAACGCGTGACGTGTCTATGCGTCAGCATTGGAGGGGACCAGACTGGTATAAATAGAGGGCGATGGGGCGACGATGCTCACTCGGTGTTTGGCACTGGTCGGTCTAACATCTCCTGAGGATGCCTCGTGTAGAGGCGAAACACGTGTAGAGTGTTTTTGGGTGGTTGCTGTGTTGCAGTTGCCTGCGCATGCGCATTTATTTGCGGGCGGGCGGGCGGTGCACAGTGAGTACATAGCATCCATCATTGTTGCGGAAGGTGGCTATATATTTGTTTCATTTCTTTGAGATGGACTTCCGCAAAGTAACGCCTGATTCTATTAACTCCAAATTCTTAGTTCTTTTTTTCTTAGACTTATGTCACCAACCAGGCGAAAGCCGCACGCGCCATGCTGCGCCCCGTCCTGGCATCCAAACTACCGCTCCGTACTAAAAGGATGATATACCTTACCTACATTCGGTCTCGCCTTACCTACGCCACGCCGGCCTGGTACGCATTGTGCTCGGCCAACCAGCGTCGGCGTCTGGAAGTCGTACAAAGCATGTCGTTGCGGACGATCGCTGGTGCCGGCCGATACGTCCGCAACGACGTGATTAGGTCCGATCTGAGGGTCCCTTCAATCCACGAGTTTGTGAGGGACCTGACGAGAAGACTGTTTAACCGTGCGGACAACGGTCCACACCCCCATCTTCGTGGCATAGCGCCACTCCACGCGCGTCCACCGGAGGAAAGGAGGCCTCTCCCAAGAGACCTCCTTAGCCCCAAGTCCCCTTCCCAAATCCCATCCCCTACCCAAGGGGATAGTGCTAGGTCTCGCGATCACGCGCCTAACATCAGAACCCGTATTTGCGCAGCTGGTGCAGGAGCGAGAGATGCGTCTCGTTCCCCGGCAGCGCAGACCCCGGCTCCCCTGATCTGGCCAGTCTTCGACGATCAGTCATCTGGTCGTCGGAGCTCCAGTTCCGGGGATCAGGGCCCAGCGCCCATAAACTAATGACCGTCGGGCTAGTATGCCCGATGAGAAGCTGCCCGGGCAACGAGACCTAGTCTCTGACCCGTTACCTGCACCGATAATGCAGAAGTGCGGAAGACCCGTTCGTTCTTTTAGTAAGTATACTCAATCAAATACTGGCATTGTAGTAGGAAATCCAAGGCCAAGCTTGTATTGCTTGTACCTTGCACAAAACCTGCTAGGATGAAACTTGGCACAATTCAAGTAAGTAAAACACGTAACATATAGGAAGTGGTGCTCTACGGCAGGACGCGACAGAGACGCACCGTGGGGCGTAATGTCGAAATTTTGGTATTATTTAACTTTGGGTACATTGAAGTTTCATCAAAATTAGTTAATTTTCGTTCTTCCTTTTTATTTTAAATCGGGTTTATTTTTTTTATATTACTTTTTTTGTATAGAAGCTCAAGTTCAGAGCCTAGTTCATTCTGTAGCAATTTAAATTAAAATGAGTGCGAATGCTTGGCAAGCACGCTAAAGCCTTGCATGCTTGTCAAGCACGTAAATGCTTGTCAAGCGATTTTGACCGTATAGGAACTCCTTAAGTTCTTAAGCAAGATTAAAATGAGGAAATCCTGAAGCAAATCCAGCCGAGTCTAATATAATGGTATGTTATAACAAAACCTAATGGCCGCCAATGCTTACGGGGTATTATTGAATTGGCCATAGTAAACCACGCATTATGCAGTAAAGTGCTTATTACTCTTTCCCAATTCTTCAATCTAATTTGGCGTTCATTGCTGCTAACATATCAATTATCAAAATAAGCACTTGTGTTTTAATAGCCCATACAACTACTCGTTAAGAAATAGATATCACGTGAAAGATATGGAAGATATATATGTAACAGGAATAGTCTGCCTGCGTCTATGTCCCCGGGTGCGTATAACCCGAATCTATTCAAGTCGCGAAGTGACTTCTACTGGGCAAGCTCGTTCCATCGTCGACCTCATCTCTGCCCTCAGGGCTAGATCGAGGTCAAGAGTAAGCCCAACGTCCATAAAAAAGAGTAAGAATCTGCCCATGAAACTGAACAACTTTTCCGAATTCCTAAAAGATCAACATGTCTCCACAGAAAGTACCTCCCCTAAAAGTAAAGTGGGGTTAAAATATTTTTTCACGTCTATCCCATCATGTGGAGTGTCTTTGAATAGGTCTTTTAAAAATAATGGGAGTCTGCATAGATCATTTTCGATTTAGGGATCTGTTTGCGAAATGTTTTGCTTGAAAGCGCAATTTTTTGTTGGAGTCAAGTGACCCCCCCTGCCAGGAAAACGGTAGTTGTTGGAAATATGGGAAAATTCAAAGTAGTAGTATATATAATGAAATTGAAAGAAAAAGTATCACACTTTAGTAGGCTTCAATGGTCAATAAGCTATAGCCGAAAAACTGGAAATAATAAAAAAAAACAATAGCAACCAGGCGCTAGGACCTTGCTGAGCAATAGGAGGCAAAGAGTTTATGTTATAAACATTATAAAATACTTAATCAAAACTTGTTTTGCGATAAAAAAAACTTATAAAAAACTACGGAACCCTATAATGCGCGTGGCCCGATAAGCACTAGGCCGATTTTCAGGGTTCCGATACCAAAATGGTAAAAAAAAGGAACCCTTATGGTGCGACTTTGTTTGTCTGTCTGTCACACCTCTATATCTTAGCAACCACTCATGCTATCGACTTGAAAGGAATAGTTTTAGAATATGGTTGCCCTACTTAATTATAGGGCAACCATATTGTGTTAACATAAAACTACAAAATGATGTATATTCTAGAACTGAAAAGCTTCTGCAGTTTCAATCATAGTTGAATACTAAAATACTTGCTAACTCTCTTATTTGTTGATGGTTACTCGTAAGACGAGTCTCTCCCCAATAAATTAACAAACACATGCATATACACACACACTCTCACACACTTACACGCCACACACACACACACATAAAATGCTCTTACACACTCAAATCTGTTATTGTTAATTAATTAAATATTCGTATTCGTATTTTAAATATAAATAGATTGTACTTTTCTATCTATCTTCTATGTCAAAATTAGTAATTCATGTCCGATTATTTATCATAACTACCTGTATACATACATGTTCCCAGGTTATCCGAGATGGGGGTCCTGGTGACCTAAAACACAGGCCACGGCTTAGCTTAGGTGCCAGTTCTCCCACAAATAATTAGTAATTGTACTAATTTTATTATATTTCTTCAATTTTGTTTGTGACTAATTGTTTGTAGATGGAAAATAAACGATTTTATTTTATTATATTATTATAATTGCACATGAAAGAATTTTGAAAATATTCAAATTGTCGCTACTAGGTCGAGTGGGGTATCATATGAAACTTGTTAATTCTAAAATATATTTTTGTATTTATTTTACGTCTCTTAGTTAGTTATGATGGAAAATGTCAAAAAAAATACCAACCCCCCCCTTATCTCCGAAGTCTGTGAAAGAAAAAATCTGAATGAAGTACAGTTGACAGAAATTTATGTAAACATTACATCAAAAATAAAACGATCAGTGTTTTAGAAATCTGCAAATAACCTTTACCTACAAACTTAGTTTTGCGGTCCTAAAAATTGACTTTAGTGCTTCCAAAAATACAAAAACTATATCGGAATTGACCTTTTTTTTATTAAATGATAGCGCCATACCAGATGCGGTGGTCGCGGTGATCGTAGTCCAATATCATCGTGTAAAACCAAATTATGGGATGACAGACGTAATGGGTGAAAAAATTACTTATCTGGGAGGCAAATTTCAATCAGATTCAGATAATTTTATTCAATGTAGATTCTTTACAGAATACTTATTGAATGTCATGCAGAATACAATGCAAATAGAGCGAGTCTACGCTGCTTCGGATCGTGCTATGGCAGCGTAAAAGAAACAGTGTGTTTCGCTGGAATATAATTAATTCAATAGTTTGTTCTTCTAATAAAAATCGATTAATATATCTATTAAAAAATAATCTTAAAAATAAAATACCTAAATTAAATCTAATTAATATTTTAATTTTAAATCATTTTATTAAATTAAATAAAATTACATTTAAATCCACTTTTAATTAATTATTTCAAACTAATATTCATTTAAATAAATTAATCAATAGTATTGTTCAACTTTCCTAGCTTAATCATAGGATTAAGCTAGGAAAGCCAACCAAGCCAACCAATAGTGGTTGGAATTTTTCTAGCTGACAAGTTAGCTACCCAGCACAGCTGCTCAGCAAAGAAGCTCGCGTCCAAGTCTGTCAAAAGATTAATAAAATAAATAAAAAAATAAAATCTCGTTTATTTTAAGCTTTTAAGCTTATAGTATAACAATCGGTAAAACGACACAGAAGATATAAAATCTTATCATGTTAATATTATATCAATAAAATAAAATGTTAGTAAAATAGTAAGAATAATAAAATCATAATAAAAATAAATTTAATTACAATAGTTATTCAAATTTTGGAAAAGAAATTGGTCAAGCTATGAAGAGATCATATCCAGAGAGGAGGTAAATATAATATCTTTTGATCGGTTAAAAGAAAAGTTCAATGTCGTGTCCTTTCAGGAAGTAAAGCAGCTCGCAATACAACGTCATGACTGGAAGTTACCCCAGCGACAAGAGCCAAGCTCTTAAATTAAAGAAGAAGAATTTCACGATACAGGCTTGCCTAGTATGGGGACCATGGTCAATTCAACTATTGTAAAAACTAAATCTTGAAATAAATATATTTGTATTTGTATTCACTATGGTCATTATAACAAGCAGCAATGAATTCATAAATTGTGTATTAGATTTTGTAAAGTACGTACATGTTAAAACATTCATCACAGACAGACTAATATGGATATCGCAACACATTCCGCTGTCACGAGTTTACCATGCAGTCCTTCAATATAATAATATACTTGGAACAGAGACGTACTTACCTACAAATAATAAGAAAATGTATAGACGATTTTAGAATATTTACAAGGAATTTATTTTTGTTTCCGTAGTGCCAGTATTTCGCTAACACACACACACATCACACTTATACTCACTCAATCACTCACACACATGTCATCTCATAGTCTTTTTTGGTATTATTATTCTCTTTCTCTTTTTCTGTATTTTTATGCAATATAAATTATGTAATACTACAATATCTGGAGCATCTAGGCTATTAAATTGTAAACTGTCTTTTTCGTTAAAGTTGTTTTAGGCTGCCCACGATACAGGCTTGACCTAGTGTGGGAGTCAATGTTTTGCCTTATGGAAAGTTACCAATCTCATTGTTTTATTTTTAGATGCTATAAATTGTAACTTTATTTGATTAATAAACTATTTGTATTTTGTTTCGGTTAACATCATATCATTTAGGTAAAATAACTATAATTTGAGATCCGCAGAAGAACTAAAGTAACTGACATAGCCCTGAGAATCGCTAAACTAAAGTGGCAGTGGGCAGGGCACATCGCAAGAAGAACCGATGGCCGATGGGACGTAAGGGTTCTAGAGTGGCGACCACGTACTGGAAGACGAAGCGTTAGCAGGCCCCCCACAAGGTGGACCGACGATCTGGTCAAGGTCGCGGGAAGCCGCTGGATTCGAGCAGCGCAGGACCGGTCGTCATGGAGAATTTTAGGGGAGGCCTTTGTCCAGCAGTGGACGTCTTTCGGCTGATGTGATGATGATGATGAACTATAATTTAAAAATGCCTGCTACATTGTACTGTAGGTTTGTAGTTAGCTGTTAGATGCACCCTCTAGGATAGCTGGTAGGAAATTCAGCATCGAGTTAGGCTCACCCCTGTTATGTATTCAAATTAAGAAATATTTTCGTTTACATCTTACTGTACACAAAAATGTACAATTTTACTTTAAGAGGCTACCTCCGGTCCACTAGCGCCCTCATCAGTAAAAAAAATATTACTCGCTAAATACAAAATTTATCGAAAATCCAGAAAGACAGATTCAAGTAAAGGTATCCCAGTTTATTTAGAACCTATCAACTTTGAAAAATATAGTTCACTGTAGTTACAGATACAAAAAGTGCGAAAAACGGCCCCTTTTAGTGGTTTTTGTATCTGTAACTACAGTCAACTTTATTTTACGGAGTAAATAAATAATAATAATAATAATAAATAATAAATAAAGCGTTTATTTGCTCTCACAAAAACAATTTCTATATATCAAGTAGGTACACTTGGAGTTTGTAGGTATACAATAAAAAATTGTTGATTTGTGAGAGCCTGGTGTCCGTACTAGGAAAAACCTGTATGACAGATCACCAGGCTCCCAACCCCATCACGAAAATCACACGGCTAAGACTCCTTTAAAAAGTAAGAACAAAGATAGCAAGAGATAAAGATATACATATAACTTAAAATAATTCTAGAATATTAATTCAGTGTGTGTCAGTATGAAAGTGTGTGTGTGTGAGTGTGTGTGTGTGTGCGTGTACGTGAGTGTACGTAGTGTGAGTATGAATATTATAGTGCGTAGGTATTTATGAGTAGTATGTAGGCTTGGTAACTTCAACATAATGGCATTAGTAAGGTTTCTACCGTATCATAATCTAATGACATGAGCCAAAGGGAAACCTTTTTCTTGACTTCTGCTTTCAAAAGTTCATAAATATTAAGTTCTTTGTTAACAAAGTTATATAAGTAGGATCCTAGAAAGTAGAAAGATCTTTGGGCAAAGGAAGTACGACAGGACACACTAGCGCATATATTATAACTGCGGCGTCTGTTCACTAATTGATCAGGATCATAGGTAAGTAAAGAATGTTTTAGAAGAATCACATTTAGTATATACAGTTGTCTAACTGATAGCACCTTCGTATAATCATATAGTTTTTTAGTTGGGAAGCGATAGGGTAAGAAATTACTAACTTTTAATATTGCTCGCTGTGATCGTTCCAGCTTTAAAAGATTTGATTTATAAACGCCACCCCAGGATGTTATGCAATAACCAAGAATGGCCTGGCATAAGGAGTAATAAACTAACTGCAACGTATTTTTATCTGCGGCATGCCTAAGATTTTTAAAAACATAAATAAGTTTACGTGTTCTTTTAGTAAGGGAGTCTATGTGAGGAACAAAACTAAGACCATGATCAATAATAATCCCAAGATACTTAACCGAAGAGGTAGATTCAAGCACACGACATGAGCAGACAGAATTTGGAATTGCCGAGCACGCGTGGGCTACTATTTTAAAGGAATCTGGTTCAGGCTGGTCACGTTTCCTGATAGAAAAAGTCATATATTTAGTTTTGCCAACATTTAGTGTCAACACATTTCTAAACAACCATTCAGATACAAGATTGAAACCTTTCTGAGCACAATCAAAGGTCTCCCTCCACGAGTCGGTGCTGAACAACAGGGCAGTATCATCGGCAAAAGTGATAATTTTCCCATTTATAAGCTTTAAATTGCAAAGCTCGTTGATGTAAGTTAAAAACAGCGTAGGGCCGAGGATACTGCCCTGCGGAACACCGTAAGTGACTGGTAGCTCGCCGCTCATGAAGTTGCCAATCTTGATCCTTTGAGTCCTATCCTTGAGGTAGTCTGCAAAAAGATCCAACTGCAGATCCCTAATTCCTAATGATTCCAGTTTATTAATCAAATTTGTGACAGAAACAGTATCAAAGGCCTTTGCAAGGTCAAGAAATATCACCAAGGGTTTCCTTCCGGCATCCAGTTCGGGCACTAGAAATTCAATAAGTTGACGTACAGCCATATCAGTAGATCTACCACGTCTAAAGCCAAACTGGTTGTCGGAAAGAAGACCCCGGGATTCCAAATAATTAATAAGTCTATTATTTATCAAGCGTTCCAACAACTTTGACAAAGCAGGTAGAATAGATATAGGCCTGTAGTTATTGACACTGTTTCTGTCACCGGATTTAAATATAGGTTTAATTAAAGATCTTTTAAACATGGAGGGGAATTTGCCAGAAGAAATACTGAGGTTGCAAATATGCAAGATAGGTGAAATGAGCACATGTTTGTACGTTTTTATCAGTTTGCTGGAAATGTTATCTAAGCCAGTGGCACAATCCGATTTTAGACTATTAATCAAAGTTTCTATTTCTGGCTCATTTGCTTTTAAGAGTACAAAGGAATGAATATTTGTTGTGTTATTATAAGTTTCAGGAGGTTTATGATTATTTTGACTATCGTTTATGATTTTTTCAGCAAGATTTTTTCCTACCGAGGAAAAAAATAAGTTGGCCATCTCAACCAAATTTTGAGGGTTATCTTGAGAAAGTAGAGACAGCGCAGTATCAATAGATTTATTTGTATTTGTTATTTGTTTAATAGCTTCCCATAATTTCTTATTATTGTGTTTATTTTTATCTAACTGTTCCTTTTCATAACCTTTCTTAAGCTTTCGGAGTAGATTATTACAGAAATTCCTGTATCTTTTGTAAGTTATAGTTATTAATTCATTATCTGGGTATTTTTTATATTTCTTATGTAACCTATCCCTGTTTTTCATGCATTTTAGTAAACCTTTTGTTATCCATGGTTTTATTATCCTTTTACGATTTGGTACTAATATTTGTCGAGAACACTTTCCAATAATATTTTCTAGTTTATTAATTAAATAATTTGTGGCAAGATTCACATCACAAAAACTGTAAATATTAGTGAAATCTATATTATTCATTAGCTCGTCCAAAAGTAAGTAATTAGTTTGTTTAATTAATTTGTGAGCGGGAGTAAAATTAACAGCTGAGTCCAAGTAAAATACTACGGTGTCATGATCAGTGATTGAGGTTTTCATAACGTAACAGTACGCGGTCAATTTAGATTTTATTATAAAATGATCGAGACAAGAATTAGTATGTGTTGGGATTGAGTGTCCCGGCAACATACCGTGGTAAGCCAGCAGGTTTAGATAGGAGAGAGAACGGGAATCATTACTTGACTCAGAAATATCAATATTAGTATCTCCAGCGAGCACAATATTCTTATAGGAGGAATTTGCTGACAAACAGTCATCTAGCGAGGACAGAAAACTATCAATATTATGTTTGGAGGGTGATCGGTAGATGGCAAGTATCAAAAGGTTCTGATCTATTTTTATTAATAAACTATTTGCGTCGCATATATTTGGTTCCTGAACTGACAGTTTTAAGGTATCTTTGTAATAAACTATGACACCTTCATTTTGGGAATTTATATTTAGAGTTGCCACCGAGCTAAAGCCATCAATGCTAGGTAAGTGTGGGCATTTCTGAAGCCAACACTCAGTTAAAATAATGATGTCCCAGCTCACTTTAGTTCTTTCAATTAAGGTGATAAAACTATCCAGATTTTTCTTTATGCTTCTTATGTTCTGGGCAATTATTTTTAATGGAGATTTTACATAGGACAGGGCACCTTGACAGTCTTCAGTTTCAAGAATAGAGGAATAAGATACCTGGATATTGTCTATTTCATTTGAAATATTGCTAAGATTATTGAATTTGTCTTATGATTGTTTGAGGGAGCAATTTATTTATGCTTCTGTTTAGGATGGTATAAAATTGTGAAGTTTGAGGCCCACCGATGTTAAAAATTGTGGTATGTATGTATTTGTGTGGTATGTTGGTATAGGATGTATGTGAGAGTAGTGTAAGAGTGAGGGTATTATAAATGCTGCGAAACAACACTGAATTAAAAGGTACCTTTACTTCAATCTATCTTTCCGGATTTTCGATAAGTTTTGTATTTAGCGAGTAACATTTTTTAACTGATGGGGGCGCTAGTGGACGGGAGGTAGGCCCTTAATTTTAAATAGATTATGAGTGTTGGTAGAATAAAAAATATCGCTCCAAATGGCTACTTTTTATTCATAAACGAGATGTATTCTTTAGGGAGTGTCTATTTGGCGACACTATAGTGAATAGTTTATACGATGCATGGTATGTACTAAACCCGTATAAGAGCTTTGACATGCACGAACACGTTTTCCGCATCGTCAACGATAAAGTCGTCCAAATACTTTAAAACTACATTCTTCTCATATAAAAGACATCAACGCGCTCCACAAACTTTGCTCTAGGCACAGGCTCTAGCCATTTACGAGATATCTTTTCCCTGACTCCGTACCTGATAATAATGCACGCCCGACTGCCCAAATGACACTAAATCGATAATAGGCTCTTGATTATAGTCTGGGAACCGCTAACATAAATCTTGTTAGCTCTAGGTCAAAAGATTTAGCGTAGGACATAGCTTGTAACAACCGCTTGAAAGATGCTTGGCTGGCCACTTTCTCTATAGCACTATATCCTATACTATTAAACGAGCAATATTTGTATATATTAGGTCTTTACCTATGAAATTGCCGTTTTGTATGGCGAATTTTAGGTAAACTCAATTTTCAGTACTAACATTTTTGCATTTGTCTTAGGAATTATAAATCCAATTTTTTTAATTATTTTTAAGCATTATTGGGAAGACATTAAGCTAACAGAACCTTAAATTTAATTTTCGAAAAATATTATCTGTAAAAAAATATAAAAAATCTAATGATGAAATCGGACGACATTTAAGACGAAAAATTTTCAAACCTTTAATTTTATATATCAAACTAATAATAAAAACTTTATTTTATGCCTAAATTGATAACCTTGAAGTCAACTTTCAAATATAAATCAAATGAAAAAATAGCATTAGAATTATAGGAATTATGATCTCATTAATCTGTAAGAAAATTTCGGCAATTTCATAGGTAAAGACCTATTATATACTATTGAAAACAAAATAAGGGCCAGCGGGTATTTTTGATATATGTTTAAAATGATAAAAGTGATGTCTATTCTTATGTACGTTTTATTTAGCTTATTCTATTGTCTACTATTTAAGCGAATAAATGTTTCAAATTATGCTCAGTGGAAGTTTTTATCGAATTTTAATTAAAAAATTACAATTAATGACATATCAAAAAAACCTGCTGGCCCTTATTTTGTTTTGAGTAGTATATATATATTTTTTTTTATTTGATTTGACAGAAACCTACAGCGCCATCTGTTGGCGAGTAATAATAATAATTCATAATTCATTTATTCATAAAATAATATAACATTACAGTCCAGGACCAAAGCGTTATACTTAAAATTATCTAAGTACATTAAGTACGAGTAAAAGTATGAGTATGCGAGTAGCATAGCTTGCTCACCCGATGATATTTTAATGTTGAGGTAGCTATTATAGAGCGAAGCTCGGTCGACCAGGTACTCTATCTATTTCATACTTATGACATGCTTTAATATACAGTGTGACCTCCCGTAGAAACTGCATCAGCTGATTGCTCATTTTGTATGGGGGGTCAAATTTGGTTTTTCGTATTTCGACCTATGTTCCTCGGGAAAAGTTGTTCAGTTTCATGGGCAGATCCACACCCTTCAGTATTATTACACCCTTTCGTTAAACGTTGTATACATATGTAAATAGTTTCATAGTTGTTGTCAACGGCTCCGCTTGTTTAGATACTTTCTTATTACGAGTACAGTATACAAGGTGTCAAAAAGTACGATGATCCTTCTAAGGGTTGATTCTACATCACTAATAGATTGCATAAAATATATTTAAAAAAATGTATTCTTAAAAAAGTAGTTTGAGCTCAAGAAGAAGTGAAGCGCCTGGAGGCTCCATCCAATGACCTCCATGATCAGCAATCACTGGCAAGTACCCAAGTTCAATAAAGAACTTTAATGTAATTCGTAGGAAAATCAAATTTCACGATCACTCAAAATAAAAAAAAATCACCCCTTAGAAGAATCATCGTACTTTTTTACAGCCTGTACTATATATCGGGTGTTAGTGTAAACACTGTGATCCTTGAAACTGTGCATTGAGACCATGAAACTGAACAACTTTCCCTAAGGAACATAGGTCGAAATACGAAAAAAAATTCATCTCCCATACAAAATACGCAATCAGCTGGTGCAGTTTCTATGGGAAGTCAATTTTTTTTATCGTATTTCGACTTACGTTCCATAGGGAAAATTGTTCAATTTCGTGGTCTGATTGCACAGGTTCAAGGATCATAGTGTTTACACTAACACCCTGTATATATCTCCGAAACTTCGGTCCACTTTCCAGATTAAAGTTCACACTATATTCAACTAGCATTACAGTCAACGACAAGTCAATCTTGACACTCGCAGTGCGACTCTAGCCCGTACGTCTATTAAAATAAGAACTGTACCCAGTGTGTCAATCTTGATGTGTTCTTGACTGTACAAACAAATTACGACACACATGATGAGCCTGTTTAGGATTCTCCACACTTGCGTGGCTGCGATTACGCAACTCGGAAGAAAGTTGACGTAGAGGGGCCAAGACGATAAATTACCTAGATATTTACTGGTATAATCTCGTTCTCGGTCCCGTGTGGTGCCGGCAAAGAATAGTACCATCCCATATATACCCGTGGGTGTCGTAAGAGGCGACTAAGGGTTATAAACTGGAGGATGGGCAGCAGCATCCTCCTGTGTATCATACCATCTTACTGACTGCGGTCACCTACAACCGCGGTGCGTGGTGTTAGCCTAACGCTGACAAGCGAGGTGACTATGGTACTTCCCCTCTACATTTTTCCAGCAAAAGCTAGAATTCTGGGGGGAGCCTGTCCTATAGAGACGTTTCATAGATGTTATTATTGTTAAAATAATTTAGAGTACACTATATACTAGGCTGTATGTATTGATTGTCTTTGCATTACTTTTTTAATAAAAAGTAAGGTAAGACTATCTCGCTCTCTCTGTTCTCTCTCTCTTATGGCCGCCGTCCCGAACACAGTCTTGTTAATTTGAAATATAAAATTAATCTATAAGAATCTCACAGTTTTTATCCAAAGTGTTTGTTTCCTTTTTACTATCAATAAATTGATATTTGTTGAGAGTAGTTTCTTCTATTATTTACCACCTCTGAGCTTCATCACGATCCACGCCTTCTGGACAGGTTATGTGTCCCAGGCATATAGAGGTTGGCTTTTTATATTGTTGAACTGTGAGTGAAGATGGCTGGTGAAAACGGTGCAGACAAGCAGTTTGGGCCTACTGCTTTGTTTGACGTTGAAAAATTGGACGGCGTGCGAAATTACCACGTGTGGAAGTTTCCAAGTTCGCATGGCCTTGACATTGGAAGGCCTGTGGGAGACTGTTGAAAACGAAGGGACGACCCCCGTCGACAGTAGAAAGTGGCTGAGATTCTGTTGAGTGGACTACCTAAGGACTACGCCAGGACAACGACGTCTTAGTATCCAGTTTGGAAGCTGCACACATATCAGATACCCTATCCAGTGAGATGGTTCGTGCCAGACTTCTACAGGAAGAGTTCCGTAGAAATACTAAGTCGAACGGCTACTCTGTTCCATCACATGAAGCAGCTTTTGTCAGTCGAAACAAGAAGATAATCTGTCACTATTGTCGTAAACCAGGACACATCAAAGCAAAGTGTTTTAAATTGAAGCGTGACAAGAAGACTGGCAAGCCACAGGAAAAATCAGATGAAGCAATGTTTGTGTCAGCGTTCGCTGCATGTTCCTCGGATGACTGGATTGTCGACTCAGGTTGTACTTCCCACATGTGTAATGATAAAAATAAGTTTATTTCCCTGGACAGTAATTTTTCTAGTACTATTTGTGTTGCTAGTGGTGAAAACTTACAATGTAAAGGTCTAGGTACAATTAAAATTAATTTAATTAATAGTGATATTAAAACAATTGAAAATGTTATGTGGGTGCCTGACTTGTTCACCAATTTACTGTCAGTTAGTCAGCTAGTTAGCAAGGGTTATAAATTTACCTTCGAGAGAGATTTCTGTTTTATTTATAATAATAAAAATAAGGTCATAGCCAAAGCATCTAGGAGTAAAGGAGTTTATAGGTTAGATTGTGTTACAAGTTCTGTTCAACAGAAAACCACCAGCAACCGGCAGACATGTGTGGAGGAACAGCAAGGAGCTCATGCTGTTAGTTCCACAGCTATATGGCACAAGAGATTGGGACACCTAAGCAGTGCAGGTATGTGCAAGTTATTAGATATGTCTGAAGGTTTAAATTTTAGTAAAACTAAAGAGTTAACAGACTGCGAGGCTTGCATTCAGGGGAAGCAAACAGTGAGGTCTTTTCCCAAGGGTGAAGTAAAGCGTGCTCAAAAACCGCTTGAATTGGTACACTCTGATGTGTGTGGTCCCATGCCAGAGCCTAGTTGGGGTGGGTCTAGGTACTTAGTAACATTTACAGATGACTTTACAAGAAAGACTTTTGGCTATCTTATTAAAAATAAATGTGAAGTTATGAATATGTTCATTAAGTTTAAGTATCTAGTTGAGAAGCAGTTAGGATTGCCAGTGAAATGTTTAAGGTCTGATGGAGGTGGTGAATACTGCAGTGATCAGTTCACCGATTATTTGTCTAGGCAAGGTATTATCCATCAAATAACTATGCCCTGCAGCCCACAGCAAAATGATGTTGCGGAGCGGTTAAATAGGACTCTTGTGGAAAAAGCTAGGTGTATGCTAATTGATGCTGGACTGGGCAAGCGCTATTGGGGCGAGGCCGTGATGACGGCGATATACCAGGCCACTCAGAAAGTATTGCGAAAAATAGTTTTTATATATGGGAGACTGGCCGGTCAGAATCTTTTTCGAAAATATGATTACTTGTAAGTAAAAATATGTGTGTTCCATTTTCAAAATTTCCCTCCACATTTTTTGCGAGCCAATTCAAAGTATCGTGTCTTACTGAAAAATGGATCTGCGCCGGGAACATTTTAGAGCTATGATTTTTTACGATTTCAAGTGTCGCCTGAAACCGGATGAATCGTTCGATAGACTTCAAATGGCATTTATGGATGAAGGCCCCTCCAAGGCAACCGTGTATCGTTGGTATAACGAATTTAGGCGCGGTCGACCAACCTTGGGGGATGAAGAAAGAAGCGGTCGCCCTTTGACGGCTATTACGGAAGAAAACGTGCTAGCAGTGAAAAATTTAATCCAAGATAATAGGCGAATTACATATCAGGAGATTCAGCACATATTAAAGATTGGATCGGGAAGCGTTCACGAGATTCTACACGGGCATCTTCGCGTGAGGAGGATAGTATCGCGCTGGGTGCCGCACTACCTCACCGACGCTCAGAAGCAGGCCCGGGTGGAATGGTGCCGTGATATGCTGAACAAATTTGAAGCAGGCTCGTCTCGGCGTGTTTACGACATCGTAACAGGTGATGAGTCCTGGATTTATCAATACGATCCAGAAACCAAGCGCCAGTCGACAGTTTGGGTGTTTCAAAATGAACCAACGCCTACCAAAGTGAAGCGATCTCGAAGCGGGGGGAAGATTTTGATCGCCAGCTTTTTTAATTTGACTGGCCACTTGGCCTCAATTCCCTTACGAGATCAAAGAAGCATCAACGCCGAATGGTATACTACCAAATGTTTACCAGAAGTTTTTTCTGTTGTGAGCAACAAGCGACCAAACACAGGGCTCCGCGGACTACTGCTCCACCACGACAATGCGCCTGCACACACCGCGCTCAAAACGAGGGACTTCCTGGACAGCACACCAGTCAAACTCCTGGGTCACCCTCCTTACAGCCCTGATCTAGCACCGTGTGACTTCTTTTTATTTCCAAAAATAAAAAATCAGCTCAAGGGGATACAATTTTCGTCGCCGGAAGATGCGCTGGCTGCGTTCGAGCAGGCTGTAAACGAGGTGTCTACGGCGGACTGGAAAAAGTGTTTTGAAAACTGGTTCAGACGCATGAATCTTTGTATAGAGGCTGGTGGAGAGTACTTTGAAAAGATTTAATAAAAATATATGTACCTGTAGAACAATTTTTTTTAGTGTCGCAAATATTTCTGAGTGTCCCACGTATTTGAAAAACAGGTCCCCTACTGCTGCAGTGCCTGATGTCACTCCTGAGGAGTTGTGGACGGGCCACAAAGTGGACCTTAGTCACTTGAGAGTATTTGGGTACCGAGCTTTTGCTCTCGTACCAGATTGTCACCGCCGCAAGCTGGATGCAAAATCTAAAGAATTAGTTTTTGTGGGATATTGTGAGAATTCAAAGGGTTATAGATTAATAGATCCTAACAATCCTAAAAGGGTTTTAAATTCAAGAAATGTGCATTTTATTGAACCAGACTGTAGTGCAAACAAAGTAAAGATCTGTGATATTAATGATACGAACTGTAGTATTAAAATGAATTATAATAATAATATAAATAATGTGAACAATGTTTCTAGGTAAAATTAATAATAAATTAAATGATAATATGGATTATTTTTCTGTGATTCCAGTGACGGAGCCCTCTTCTGGATTCCGGGCCCCCAGTGAGAGAGAGTCTCCTCCTGAAGAACCGGCTATGACTAGTCAGCCAGTTGTAAGCGAGCAGGCAGATGTGACTGAGAAGCCATCACCTGCATTGTGTAACAGTCCACACGGTGGGACATCGTGTGACACCAGTGGTAACTCGGGTTCATTGTTTGAGAGTCCGTTACACTTTGAGGCGTGCAGTGACTCTGATGACAGGGAGGTTGGCATCACGACGACGACAGCAGCGCCACCATGCTCGCAGCGTCCCGTGAGATCTACGATAGGTACTGTGCCTAAAAAAATTTGATGATTTTGACTTATCACTTTTCTCTCAGGCTTATCTTTTTCATGAACCTCAATCCTATGAAGATGCATTGGCTAGTCCTGATAAATTAGCGTGGGAAAGTGCTATGAATGCAGAGTTTCAATCTCTTATCCAAAATGAAGTTTGGACATTGGTGGACAGGCCAGTTGATAGAAATGTTATTAAGTGTAAGTGGGTTTATAAAGTCAAACAAGACACTTCAGGATGTTTTGATAAATTCAAGGCACGTGTGGTTGCCCGTGGGTTTAGTCAGGAGCCTGGAGTGGATTATGACAAAACTTTTTCCCCCGTTGTACGGCATTCCACAAGTCGTATCCTTTTCCATCTTGCTAATGAATTGGATATGGATATTAACCATGTAGATATTACAACAGCATTCTTAAATGGTACTTTACAAGAGGAGATATACATGGAACAGCCCCCTGGTTTTGTTGTAGATAAAAATAAAGTTTGCTTACTAAGAAAGAGTATTTACGGCTTAAAACAAGCGAGTAGAGTTTGGAACATGACTGTTAATGATTTGTTAACTAACCATGGTTACTCTCAATCAAAACATGAACCCTGTGTCTATGTTAAGAAAGGAAATAATAATAACAATTTGACTATCATAGCGGTATACGTTGATGATTTTTATATTTTTACAAATAATTCAAAAGAAAAAGAATATTTAATTAAATTACTATCTGAGAATTTTTGTGTTAAAGACCTAGGAGAAATTAAAAACTGTTTAGGTATAAATGTTCAGAGAAATAGGCAAAAGGGAGTTTTAATTTTGAACCAGACTGAATATATTAAGAAATTGTTGACAAGGTTTGGTATGTTAGATGCTAAGGAAGTGTCTACACCCATGGTAGTAAATGAAAAATTTGACTGTGATACGAGTAGTAGCAGTAAGGACTCGACTTTGACTGAATGTAATTATAGAGAATTAATTGGTTCATTAATGTATTTGTGTGTTTGTACAAGACCTGACATAGCTTATAGTTGTAGTTTATTGAGTCAATTTAATAATAATTTTAATAAATGTCATTGGATTGCTGCCAAAAGGGTTCTTCGCTATTTAAAGAAAACTATGAATTATGGATTAGTTTTCAAGAAAACTGAAAATAGTAATTTTTGTTTAGAAGCATTTGCAGATGCAGACTGGGCGAATGACCCTGTTGACAGGAAATCTTTTAGTGGTTTTGTATTGAGACTAGGCAGCAATACTATCAATTGGGAATGTAGAAAACAGCGCTGTGTCGCTTTATCCAGCACTGAAGCTGAATATTTGGCTATCAGTGACTGCTGTAAGGACATCCTGTTTGTGTGTAGTTTTTGGAAAGAGTTGACAGGATGGCGGCTTCAATGTAAATTAAGAAATGATAATTTGAGTGCTATTAGACTTCTAGAATCTAAGGAGTGTCACAGGAGGACAAAGCATATTGATGTTCGGCATCACTTTGTAAAAGATTTAGTAAGTAAAGGCTTGGTTTGTGTTACTTACTTGCAGACAGACTGTATGATAGCCGATATATTAACTAAGGCTTTGTCTTCCCCAAAACACTATGGTTTCATGAATGGTTTAAATTTAATGCCTATTTGAGTACAAAGTAGTTTTGGTTAGGGTTCTGTAAGAAAATGTTTTTCTTATTTCTCTAACTGTGTTATTGCTCTTGTACTTGTAGAGTCCGGTACTTTTTAGCACCAGTATATAGTGTAAGGGGAAGTGTTAAAATAATTTAGAGTACACTATATACTAGGCTGTATGTATTGATTGTCTTTGCATTACTTTTTTAATAAAAAGTAAGGTAAGACTATCTCGCTCTCTCTGTTCTCTCTCTGTTCTCTCTCTCTTAAAGCCGCCGTCCCGAACACAGTCTTGTTAATTTGAAATATAAAATTAATCTATAAGAATCTCACAGTTTTTATCCAAAGTGTTTGTTTCCTTTTTACTATCAATAAATTGATATTTGTTGAGAGTAGTTTCTTCTATTATTTACCACCTCTGAGCTTCATCACGATCCACGCCTTCTGGACAATTATTATTTATTATTATTATTAATCTTTATTATCAGGCATACACCCATACACAATATACAAAGAAAATGTACAAAAACTAAAAAATAACACACAATAAATTATTTGGTATTCGGGCTCCGGTGCACCGCTGTCCAATGCTTTGCAAAAATATTCGTCATTAACAGCGGCTAGTATTGCGTTATTACTAGTGCGTAGTCTTTGCCAGAAGCATGCAATACGTGAGCGGAGGATCGCATAGAAGTCCGGGACTCTCGCTTCCGCAAACATGCTTTTTGCGCTGCAGTAGCGCGGTTGCTTCATTAGGATCCTGAACGCGTCGTTATATTGTACGCGTAACTTGTTACAGGAACGTTTCGTGTACCCTATCCATGTTATGATGAATCTCGTTCTTTGGACCATACCAGGCATAGCACGGTCAACCGCTGCTCAGTGGAAACATTTTCAACTCTATTACCATGTCGTAAAGTCCAAAGTATTCCTACTGTTGGGTGTACGTGATAGCTTAGGAGTGCGGGTGAAATGTAAGGCTCTGAGCTATCGCGTACTTTATAATTATATAAGAGTGACACCCCTGACGGATGTGAAGCTGCCCTTGACATAAATAGAACAACTTTCTTTGACAAAGTCGAAACAGAACAGAACCTCATAGAAATATTAGGGTAATAGAACGAAGATTTAAGAAAAGTACCTGGTCAACCGAGCTTCGCTCTATAATAGCCACCTCAACATTAAAATATTAGGTCTTTACATATGAAATTGCCGTTTTGTATGGCGAATTTTAGGTAAACTCAATTTTCAGTACTAACATTTTTGCATTTTTCTTAGGAATTATAAATCCAATTTTTTTCATTTTTTTAAGCATTATTGGGAAGACATTAAGGTAACAGAAACTTAAATTTAATTTTCGAAAAATATTATCTGTAAAAAAATATAACGAATCTGATGATGAAATCGGACGACATTTAAGACGAACAATTTTCGAACCTTTAGTTTTATATATCAAACTAAAAATAAAAACTTTATTTTATGCGTAAATTGATAACCTTGAAGTCAACTTTCAAACATAAGACAAATGGAAAAAATTGCATTAGAATTATAGGAATTATGTGTAGTATAGGGAACCAAACGCAATTGGAGTTACAATATCTAAACGCAAAGTACAGATTCTTTTAAATCACATGATTAACATTATTATCCATGACAGCTAACCTCAAATTGCGTGTGGTGTGGCAGTACAGACGGTGTGGAATGCTTTGTGCATTCTTGGTACAGGGGCAAGGGGATGGGTCCTTTGTTCGATCTGTAACGTGTCATCGTGTGCTTGTAAAGAAGAAGTAATAAAACCACTCCAAGTGCTTCATCAAGTCTTTTAATTAAACAATACCATCTTTAAGGAACAATACATGGCGCAGCCGCTTATCGAACCAGAAATATTGAAAAAGTAACGAGAAATTAATGAACGAACAAGACGAAGAGAAACTTCAAGAAATGGGATCAGCAGTTGAATACAAGATGCCATCACCTCTACACCTTGATTCTCCTGGTGATTTGCTGCAAAAGTGGAAGCAATTCAAACAGCAATTAAGAATTTTCATAGCAGCGTCAGGCTTAGAAAAAGTATCAGAAGCAAGAAAATCAGCCATTCTACTGAATTGCATTGGTCAGGAAGGTCAGGATATCTACTTTAATATTCTAAAGAAGGATGAAGACAACATAAAATATGAAGAATTAATCAAGAAGTTTGATGAATACTTTGAACCAAAACAGAATGAGCTTGTTAACACCTTCACTTTCAACAATAGAAATCAGGAAGACGGGGAGACTTTTGACAGTTTTTATTCAGAGATAAGAAAACTGGTAAAGTATTGTAACTTTAAAGACTTAGAAGATAGGATGCTGAGAGACAGAATAGTGATGGGTGTTCGTGATGCCAATGTACAACGCAAACTTCTAGAAAGCAGTGAACTAACACTAGAGAAAGCAGTGGCAGTGTGCAGAGCAGCAGAGTTGTCGAAGGAGCATGTAAGGGTTCTTCAGAAAAATGTTGAAGCGCTGCAAATGGATGAAATAAAAAAACATCAGACTACGAGGTGGTCACAGAATGAAGCTAAGTATAAAAATAAGTACAATAGGGTAAATAAAAACAGCTATCATAGTAGATTTTATCGTTGCAGAAAATGTAATAGGGAACATGGCCCAGCACAGTGCCCTGCTTATGGGCAAAAATGTACATTGTGTAACAAAATGAATCATTTTGCAGTAGGTTGCAAAAATAAATCTGTGCATTCTGTTGAAGAATCAAATGTTAATGATAATTGTGAAAATCAAGATTTGTGACTAGTAAAAGTATGCCACTCAATTGGTTATAGAAAACACAGCAGTCACAATGAATGGTTAATAACATTAAAAACTGAAAACAAACCGATAACTTACAAGTGTGATACAGGGGCACAGGTTAATGTTATTTCATTACAAGATTTGAAGGAAATTGTCGGTGATGAGAGTCCTGAATGGTCTGAGACAAAAATTTTACTAGAAGCATTTGGAGGTTATAAAATAAAACCAGTTGGAAAAATTTGTTTGAAAATACATGTGAATGAAACAAAAAATATTAAAACAGAATTTATAATTATTAAAGAAAAAGTACGTCCAATTTTAGGACTTATGTCTTTAATAGAACTAAAACTATTAAATTGTAATATTAACAGCCAAGACAAGAATAATATTAATATTAACAGCATAAACATAGACAACAAAGACTTAATAATTAATAAATATTCCGAATTATTTCAGGGTATCGGACAATTTAACACACCTTTGGAGCTGCACACTCAGCCAGACACGTTACCAGTTGTAAAGCCACCTCGACGAGTTCCTCATGCACTGATGGATCGTCTTGCAAACAAACTAAGAAGTCTGGAGGAACAACAGATTATTGAGAAAGTCGAACATCCAAGGTCGTTTGTAAGTAATCTTGTAATAATAGAAAAAAGTGATGGAAACCTCAGGATATGTCTAGATCCACAAGATCTAAATAAGGTTTTAATAAGAGAATATCATCTAATTCCAACATTAGAGGAAATCGTAACAAAAATGAGCAATAAATCAGTTTTCTCAGTACTAGATCTATCAGATGGTTTCTATAACATAAAATTGACAGACAAATCAACAGATCTATGCACATTTAGTACACCATTTGGGTGTTACAAGTTTCGTCGATTGCCGTTTGGTCTCTCAGTAGCACCAGAGATCTTTCAAAAATATAATGAAAAAACATTTGGTGATATACCGGGCGTTGTAATTTACTGTGACGATCTGATGATTTGTGCTGATAATGAAGAAGAACATGACAGAATATTAAAGTGTGTTCTTGAAAGAGCAAAGGAAAATAATGTAAGATTTAATAAAAAAAAGTTTCAGTATAAACTGAAAGAAGTCAAATACTTTGGACATATTTTCTCAAAAGAAGGAATGAAAATAGATCCAGATAGAGTAAAAGCAATATTAAATATTAAAAGTCCGATAAATAAAAAAGAGTTACAAATATTCCTGGGAATGATAAACTATTTAAGAAATTTTATTTTCAAATTAGCTGATTGGACAGCGCCCCTAACAAAGTTATTAAAGAAAGACGTTTCTTGGCTTTGGACAGAAATGCATGAAAATGCTTTTTGTAATATAAAAAAATGTATTAGCACAGCACCGGTTCTAAAAAATTTCAATGCAAAATTACCAGTAACAATACAGAGCGATGCAAGTAAGGACGGTCTTGGATGCTGTTTAATGCAAAATGGGCAACCGGTGTGCTATGCATCTAGAAGTCTTACCAGCGCAGAAAGAAATTTTTCACAAATAGAAAAAGAGTTACTGAGTGTAGTTTGGGCAACTAAAAAATTTCATTACTATATTTATGGTAAAAAATGCACTATACTAAATGATCACAAACCACTAGAAAGTTTACTAAAAAAGGGAGTACATGAAATACCTTCTGCGAGATTACAAAGATTAAAATTAAAATTATTAAAATATAATATAGATTTTAAATATTTAAAAGGAAGGTTGATGCACATCGCAGATTTGTTGTCACGCTCATATCTGAATGAAGTAGATGAAGATCAATCTTATATGTATGAAGTTATACATTGTATTGGCTTGGCAACATATATGCAATGTACAGACAAACAGAAAAAAGACATAATATTAGAAACTAATAAAGATGAGGACTTACAGAAACTATTGACTTTTACACAAAATGGGTGGCCTGATCAACAAAAAAATGTACCAGATAATTTAAAAGCCTTTTATAAATGTAGAGAAAATATCACAATTGATCAACAACTCATATTTATGAATGACAGACTCATAGTACCCAAGTCATTAAGAATAAAATTTTTAAATCTTTTGCATGAGGGACATATAGGTATAACAAAAATGAAACAAACTGCTCGTAATTTATATTATTGGCCACAAATAGATACACATATTGAAACTCTTGTACAAAAATGTTTTGTTTGTCAGACATACCAGTGTAACAATGTCAAAGAACCACTAGTGTCACATTCTGTACCGACTTTACCATTTTCAAAAATAGGAATTGATATAATGGATTATAAAAAAAAAAGTTATTTAGTTTTGTACGATTACATGTCAAAATGGTTAGAAATTAAAAGTATCACGACTAAGTCAGCTCAAAGTATAATAAATGTATTAATAGAGGTTTTTACATGTTTTGGCATACCATCAGAGGTAGTGGCAGATCATGTTCCATTTGATTCCATTCAATGCAGACAATTTGCAGACGAATGGGGCTTTAAATTTAATTATTCAAGTCCGAGATACCCACAATCTAATGGTATGGCAGAACGGGGAGTGCAAATAGCAAAGAAAATGTTAACTAAATGTAATGAAGATAAAACTGATTACAGAATAGCTTTACTACAATATAGATCATATCCAGTTTCAGGCACCCATTTCAGCCCATCACAATTAATGATGGGTAGGAATTTAAAGACGAAATTACCATCTTCTTATAATTATTTACTCCCCAAACAAAATGTTAATGTACAAACGGAATTTGAAAAAGTGAAAAATAGAAATAAAAGTAACTACAATAAAAATACAAGAGAAAAGCAAAATTTTAAGCTCAATCAAGATATATGGTTTAAAAAAGATCCCTTAAAAAATAAATGGTCACAGGGGACAGTTATTAATAACAACAACTATCGATCATATGATGTAATAGATTGTAATGGATGTATTTATACAAGAACTTCTTATCATATTCGACCTCAATAATCTGGTGTTATTTAACGGTTAGAGTGTGCAGTTCAAGGATTGTTGTATAACATAGTTATATATGCATAAGTTTTAATTAAGTAATACCTTTCTGGATATATGGGTAAAATTTTGTTTGTTGTAAGGGGAAAGAAAAGTGTAAGATTAGAATGTGTTTTCTTTTTGAAATGTACTATCAATAATTATTGTTAGTAACTTTTTTTTTATTATTTTTTTTATAAAAAGGGTATGATGTAGTATAGGGAACCAAACGCAATTGGAGTTACAATATCTAAACGCAAAGTACAGATTCTTTTAAATCACATGATTAACATTATTATCCATGACAGCTAACCTCAAATTGCGTGTGGTGTGGCAGTACAGACGGTGTGGAATGCTTTGTGCATTCTTGGTACAGGGGCAAGGGGATGGGTCCTTTGTTCGATCTGTAACGTGTCATCGTGTGCTTGTAAAGAAGAAGTAATAAAACCACTCCAAGTGCTTCATCAAGTCTTTTAATTAAACAATACCATCTTTAAGGAACAATACATTATGATCTCATTAATCTGTAAGAACATTTCGGCAATTTCATAGGTAAAGACCTATTATCATCGGGTGAGCAAGCTATGCTACCCGTCAACAGATGGCGCTGTAGGTTTCTGAATTTAAAAAAATGCCTAAAAACACGGGGAAAACAAATTTTCCCAGACATGAGACCTAGCTAGATCGATTTTTTGCCCAAAAAAACCCCTTATTCATCGAAATCGTTAGAGCCGTTTTCGAGAAACCGATTACAAATACATAGGTCAAAGATTTCGGACATATAGTTATATATATATATACAAATATTGCTCGTTAATAGTATAGGATATGTGTCACAAGGTACTCTGATATTCATTCAGTTATTGTAAATACGGCATAGGTGTTGTTCTGTAAATTTTCTATGAGGATGTCAAATCCCGTTTGATGAATTGACATTTCAACTTGGGACAAAAAAATCAAAATTTTAAATAAATACCACTTGCAACTAAAAATTGCATCATGCCTTTAGGTAAGGACAGTATAGAGCCTTATAATTCAAACTTTGTCATCTTCAACCAGTTCTGCAATAAAGATTTCTGATTCTAATTTCGTTCCTGATCTCCGAAGTTTGCGAAAGGAAAAATCTGAATGAATTACAATCGATAGAAGTTTATGTAAATATTACAGGAAAAATAAAATGGTAATCTCTCTAAGTTGCACTGTTTTTTAGAAATCTGTAAAAAACTTCTACAAATAAATTCAGTTTTGCGTTCCTAGAAAGTGATTTTATTGCTTCCAAAAATACTATAGTGTTTATGTAATTAAACACCATTTTCACACTAGTTTCACAATTTATTTAGTAAAATTTATACAGAGTGCGACCGGTTTCGACTTAACATCGTCAGGCACAATACTATAGGTTTATCAGAACCCTCGGCGCGCGAGTCCGACTCGCACTTGATAGGTTTTTATAAATTATGATGATATTGGAAAAATATCTCGTCCTAGTAGTAATATTTATATTCAAAAACAATAGATTATTCCTCCAAATGGCTTTTGTCTATCTATGGCTTCATGTTAATTGTTTGTTGTGGAGATTGTTCATAAACGTTTTGACCGTATTAAAATTCCGGCTATTCATTCGGCTGCGAACTATCACGCTCGGCGCTCGCGTTCTCTTTTCAAATTTAAATTTAATTTTCGAACTCGTTCGATTGTGATTAAGTGTATGCATGCTGATTGGATGAAAAGTTTTTTGACTGTTTTGTGTGAAGAAGTGTCTTGTGTTCTTATTTTAATTAAGTTTTTCAAAAATGTTGCAATTTTTGGTAAGTTTTTTTTTTAGTTTTTATTTCTTTTATTTGACTACTATTTATTTCTATAAATTCAGGAATTAATTAATTGTTTATTTATGCCTCGTATATACAAGGTATAACAGGAAAGGTATATCAATCCTGAAAAATATGATTCTGCCCATGAAACTGAACAACTTTCCTTGTGAAACATAGGTCGTAATTGAGGTCGTAATACGATAAAAAAAAAAACTGACCTTCCATACAAAATGCGCTATCATCTGATTCAGTTTCTATGGGAAGTAATTTTTTTTTTCGTATTTCGACGTATGTTTCTTAGGGAAAGTTGGACACAGTCGATTAAGAAGCACCCTATAAAGGGTGGGACGAGTTTCCAAAAACTGAAAGAGCATGATATTGATCAGTCAACGTAACTGAACAACTTTCAGTGAATAAAACTTTCAGGAAATGAAAAACATAGGCCAATTCATAAAAAAATGTAAACCATCTCTCCCTTCTACCATCGGGAGTCATACCTACTTGGTTGATATTCCACACATTCGCACAAAGCGCTTCGAAACATATTTTATAATGCGCATGGCTAAAGAGTGGAATTATCTGTCTGCGTCTGTGTTACCGAATTCATATAACCCGAATCTATTCAAGTCGCGAGTGAATAGGCTTCTTCTGGGCAAGCTCCTTCCATCGTCGACACTACACTCTGTCCTCAACACTAGATCGAGGTCAAGAGTAAGCCCATTGGCAATAAAAAAAACTTTATTGTACAGTTTAGGTACAGGTTTGGGTATCCAACTCAATCAATCAACTGTCCAATGAAGTTTACAACCTGCACCCACTGTCTTATTAGTGACATACTTTGACGCTAATAAGACAGTAAAGCGCGTTGCCCGCCCTGAGAACTAAGATGTTCATAATCATAATATTTATTGCTATATCACAATTAATGTAGTACAAGATGTATTTATACATGTGAAGGTAGGTCTTAAGTCTAATTAATTGTGACGCCCCGTTAGGGCATTGCAACAGTGGCAGAGGGCCTGACTGATTTTCTAATATAATCAAACTATTAAATTACATTAAAATATTTTTTAATAAAAATACAGGAAAATACAATTCAATGATTAAGTTTTGTAAAAGAATAAACTATAGCGTGAAAGCATGTTATGTCTCGTGTGCCAGTAATTTCACTGGATCCCCCTTTAAACCGAAACACAGCAGTGCACACAGTAGTGCAACCATTGCTACGTTACGGCAGAAATAGGCACTTGGTGATACTTCACCAGACGGACTTTGCACAAGAACTCTACCACCCACAACTTACTCTTCTTCTGCCTAGCGTTTTCCCAGCCTATTGCTAGGGTCTGCTTTCCGGCTTGGTTTTCCCCACTTTGCCCGGTCTTTGGCATCCTCTGTGGTGAGATTGGTCTCCCTCATGTCAGCCTTCACGACGTCCAGCCAGTGTTTCTTACACCTACAACTTACTACTAAACTTTTTTTACTATGCTTACTCTTACTTTTTTTACTATGCTTACTCTTGACCTCGATCTAGCCTTGAGGACAGAGATGAGGTCGACGATGGAACGAGCTTGCCCAGAAGAAGCCTATTCACTCGCGACTTACCTTTGAACCTGTCCCTTACACCTACTGAGTAGGGTTTTTTTTTGGACCTTGTTACTTTACATTTGGCAAGATTCGCTTAGTTTAGGCAGTAAGAAACCAGTGTTATCCTATACTATTAAACGAGCAATATTTGTTTATATATATATATTTGTAATCGGTTTCTCGAAAACGGCTCTAACAATGTCTGGAAAAATTCGTTATCCCCGTGTTTAAAAAAAAAAATACCGCGTTTTAGACAGAAACCTACAGCGCCATCTGTTGGCGTGTAGCATAGCTTGCTAACCTGATGATATTTTAATGTTGAGGTAGCGCTCTATTATAGAGCGAAGCTCGGTCGACCAGGTACTTTTATTTATTTAATAACATCCCAATCATGTATTTTTATGTAACGTCAATAATTTGGTTTATTATACAAACAAAACAGGTTTTTGAAAGTTGTTATATTAAGGTAAATGTACTTTTTGGATCATCGTTTAATTACTATGGCATGTTACGAAATTCCACTCAAAATTTGGACTTAACGGACTATTCTAGTAGTGATTTAATTTTTTTTTGTTTATTCAAAAAGTGATTCAAAAACAAAAAAAATAATAATTTGCTGAAGTGAAAAGGAATCATCGCATTTTTTGATAAATGACACTAACAAGACAACAAAGCGCGTTGCCCACCCTCCGAACTAAGATGGTGTGCCTTGCTCTTCATACCGAAACACACGGCAGAAAAAAGTAAGGGGGTGGTAGGTACTTTCCTAGACGGACTTTGCACAAAAGCCCTACCACCACCAAATCATAAATGTCTTGAATTTCGCATAAATACGACGAAAACTGGAGGATGGAAATACTGTTCTGTGCTATACTGCGCCATCTGCGTCCCAGCACACGACTACCCTTATCACAGGCAGTAATCATCATCATAACATCCCATGAAACGTCCTCTACAGGACAGGGAGCTCCCTCCAGAATTCTAGCTTTTGCTGGAAAATTGTAGAGGGGTAGTACCATTAGTCACCTCGCTTGTTAGCGTCACGGGTGGCACCATGGACCGCGGTTGTAGGTGACCGCAGTAAGTAAGATGTAAGATACAAAGGAGGACGCTTCTGCCCATCCCCCAGTTTATAACCCTTAGTCGCTTCTTACGACACCCACGGGTATGTATGGGTTGGTAATATTCTTTGCCGGCACCACACGGGACTGGCAGTAATAATCCAGCAAAATCAGAAGCTATTCAGCGCTTTGATCATACAGCGTGAATTTTATTTAAGCAATTTTGTTCCCGAAGATAAGCTTCTAACTCATGAAAACAAGTAACTTTCACAAGGAAAATAACTTTTCGATTTTCCCACGTTATCAAACCGTTTTGTACGGAAAGTCGTAATAAATTTTGAGTAAAAAGCTTTTCTTTCGGGGAAGTTGTTTGTTGGTTTTTTTTTCTTTTTGCCAATCGTCAACCCATATTCATTCAGCCGCAGCGACATTTCTGCCAGTGTCGTGTTGTAGAACATTGTTCAGTTTTTCTAATTTCTTCACTTTTATAGAAGTTAATCCATGACTTTTTGAGACAACACAAACTGGGTTCAAACACGAGATCGCTTGAAATCTTCATCAGCTGCGCACTCCGTAGCAACTTGACTGCATAAAACACTATCTTCATTATCTACTAAATCACTACATACACAAAAAACAAGAATTTCAACCGAGCAGGCAAGAGCCCACGCCGAGTTCCCGCCAAAAAGTCAAGTTGCTTGTTATTATGAGTAGAATCACTGGGAGCCAATTGTTGAATATCACTTAATTGGAGATAAAATATCACTCAAAAAATTCAAAATAGTGAAGATTTATATTCGTTACATATAAATTAGTGTATAATTGTTTACTAATTTTTTTTTTTATTTACTTTTTAATAGTTTATTAGGGTGAATTTGAATTGTTAAAGTCCCAAAAGTGATATTTTATCGCCCGGTGACATTCAAGAATTGGCTCCCTTGTCATCTGGAGAGAAACCAATGAAAATCCACATACTGATTTGGCGGTTTGAATACTTTGACAGCCGGGTTGGCCACTAACATAACCCTAATCTAGGGTTGGCGCTAGATTAGGCCACGATCACACTTAACTGAATTCAAGGACTAATTCGGCATACATTGCTGGGAGGCTTGGTTATATTAATTGCAATATCCTTACTTCAACGAGCAATGCAACACCGCCACTTACTTTGTTAGTTAATCAATCTTTAGATGAGGAATGCTTCCCCGAGAAACTCAAAGTGGCAAAAATAACCTTTACTAAAGAAAGGAGGTACTTGTAGTGATGTAACCCAGTACAGACCTATAGCTCTTTTACCGGCAATGTCAAAAGTGTTTGAAAAAATAATGCCAAATCGTTTGTTCAATTTTCTAGAAAAACTTAACATACTAAACAAAAACCAGTACGGTTTTAGAAAAAAGCTGTCGACTACTGACGCTGTATACTCATACATACAAGAAGCTTATGAGTACATAAAAGAAAAATCATACGGAGTAGGGATCCTGCTCGATATGACGAAAGCTTATGATAAAGTTTCCCACGATATCCTATTAAGAAAGTTACACGAACTGGGCATTAGAGGAAAGCCACACCAATGGCTGAAATCTTACTTATTTAATAGATGTCAATACGTGGAAATCGAACACTATAATGAATCCACCGGTGACATTGAAAAAATACAGTCTCAAGTTCTGATCACAAACTGCTCCATTCCGCAGGGCAGTGTATTAGGATGTATCCTGTTCTTCTGTGCGTCCTCTTCGCAGATGATGTCTCACTGCTATTTCAATGCAGAGATGAAACCCCGGCAACTTACAAACACATTATAGACACATTTGAAACTGTTAAAAAATGGCTTCGCGAAAATAATTTGGAAATAAACGTTAGTAAAACCCGAATCATTCAGTTTAAACCATATCAAAAAAATAATTTTGACTTAAAACCTATTACTGACAAACTAGGAATCGAAGAAGTAAATGACTTCAATTTACTAGGGATATCAATTGACACAAACTTAAACTGGAAAAAGCATGTAGAAAAAATTAAAACAAAACTATCGCAATTTACCTACGCGTTATCGGTACTAAAGCGCACCGTTCAATACGAAGCAGCGCAAAGCGCATACTATGCTTTCGCGTATGCATGGATGCAATACGGTATAATACTTTGGGGTGACAGTACAAATGCAAAGGATATATTCATCCTACAAAAGAAATGTGTCAGAATTCTACTAAACTTAAAACCTATAGATAGTTGCAAACCACACTTTATTAAGGAAAATCTGCTGACTTTTACAGGAATATATATTGCGGAGATGGTAAGATTTGTGAGAAAGAATTTCAGCAAATTTGAGCTATGTAAGAGCGAGAGACGGCAAAACAAATTACTTCCTCCGACACCAAAACTGCAGATCTTCAAAGAAAGTCCGCGATACAGAGCAGTACAAATATATAATAAACTTCCCGACGTGCTAAAAAAAAACCGGCCAAGTGCGAGTCGGACTCGCTCAAAGAGGGTTCCGTACCACCACATAATCATAATTGTATTAGTTGAAATTTCAGAAAGTTAATGTGCTAGATTTTTTTTGTCCGACACGCGCTTGACTATATTTTATTATTTGTTGTTATTTTATAGCTTATGCACTATCAACATACCAATTTTCAAGTTTGCATGTGTTCCCGTTTTTAAAATAGAACTAAAACAAAAATCGCCTCAGCGACCATCCAACTTGACCCCTC
This sequence comes from Athrips mouffetella, assembly GCA_947532105.1. NCBI lineage: Eukaryota > Metazoa > Arthropoda > Insecta > Lepidoptera > Gelechiidae > Athrips > Athrips mouffetella. The sequence continues at coordinate 1,183,942 of OX383964.1, forward strand.
TCTTATATGAATGTTCTTGAAACGGGAGCTCACCACAATTGGTTACCATTAGTTGTGAGAAAAGTTGTAATATTTAATGATTTCAGACTTTTCTCATTATTTGTACTGTGAGACCTAGCTTCTTGCCGAATTTCATAATTTTAGGTCAACGGGAAGTACCCTGTAGGTTTTGCATTTTTGCATAAATGTATGGAGATGAGGACATAAAATGCCATATCTTTTGATTGCGTCGTTGTAAAAAATTAAAATTTTCAGATCTTGTGTGGTTCATGGATCCTAATATATATTATTAATTTCAACCTGATACCTCTACCCGTTCGTGAGATAAAGGGTCTTGACAGACAGACAGACAGACAGACAGACAGACAGACAGACGGACAACAAAGTGATCCTATAAGGGTTCCGTTTTTTTCTTTTGAGGTACGGAACCCTAAAAAGAGCCAAACGATAATATTTTTGACAAATTAGTAAAAAGCTTTCTTCTTAAAAAGGCCTATTATTCAATTAAGGAATTTTTTGACGACAAGATGACATAACCTAAATCCTATTAAATATGTAATATTAAGAATAAACTAAGAATTTAAATAAACTTAAAATTTAAATTTATATTATTATTGCCATTAAATTTTTTGGACATGGTTAAACAGATTGAAAATAATAAAATGTTTAGTTAATTAGTTTTATGAAATGTAATGTTTTTTTTATGAAAATGTTTTATTTATTTATTTTTGATTTTATTGATTGTAAAACTTGTAACTTTGTTAGTGTGATTGTCTGTAGATTTTATTTGACTAGGTAGTATTATTTATTAAAATGTACTCTAATATTGCAACACCCTCGTCAGGGTTATTGTACCAGCTCCTTACCTAAATTTAAGATCTAACCATACCGTACAATATGCAATGAATAAATGAAATGAAATGTAAGCCGAATTAATATCTGAATTAGGGAAGGTGTGATCGTGGCTTTACCCTTCAAGTTGCATTCGCTCTGTGTAAAACCAGTGCCTCGTACGAATCAGTTAGGTAGCCGACGACTCCGCAAAACGTAATAAAGTTAAGGCAGTTAGGTATGATATTTTTCTTGGATGAGTTGTAATGAGCACTTTTCTGAGAGATAAAATAAAAATAGTTTAAAAAATCTCGATAGATGGCGTACCGTAAAAGCGGAGCCGAAAAGGCCTGAAAAGTCCTACTCACACTAGACCGGTTTTTTAAAGCACTGGTGTATTCTCAGTTTTATTTGTTGGAACAAATATAACTTATAATGCAGCTAAACATGAGATGTCCTTAAGCTCGCCTCTGTGGCTCTCTTTTGATACGCGCCTTCTATTGAAGTTTTTAAAATATTTTTTTTCCTTTTTGTTGTCAGAAAACTGGCCATTGTTCAGTGTTTTCTATTTGTTTATCACTCGTCAGACAAAAGAACACGTAATAATACGTATAAATCTATGAAATAATACTATAACAGCCATTGTCGGTGGATGATGTCTGATTATTTATGTACTTCTTACGCAATGTTTACTTAATTAAGCCCTATCTTATCATTCAAACTCAAAATCGTTTATTCATTGTTGGATATTAAAATCTCTTAATGACGTCAGCTAAACTACATCGCTTCACAAGCAAGGTGGCGCCACGGTGGGAAAAAAAGAAGCGACAAAAACACCCAACCGCTCTTTTAAATATGTTTGAATGTACAAGGTTTATATACAACAAACATAAGTCAGTTTTAATTTTGAATTAGCCTGTTAGAACCGTAGCCTAATCCCATGGATTTCCTATTACCCTGTTTCGTTCATGTTAAAAATGCAGTGTGTCATCGCTTGCCGCCGCTGATAGCCAAGCCCCGTAACCATTCAGGTCGCTTTAAATAATAAAGTCAATTAATGCACAATGACTAAGAAAAAGAGGTTGTTTGTATGTTACCTAAAAATGAAACAAAAAAATATTTTTTTCTTGCATATTAACTCCATTGACACTTTCCTTAATAACAAAACTGAAAGTCCATAGGCCATATAGTCAGTCAGTATGTTTATTATCGCGAAATATAAAACAAAGTCTTTTTGGTATCAGAAAAAAATGATCATGAATTTTGCTTAAAATTTTAGTAGTTGCTTTGTTTGATCTCTATTCTAAGTTGTATTTGACCATTTGACAATTAATCAAGAAACATAATTAGTCCCGTGTGGTGCCGGTAAAAAATAGTACCATCCCATACAAACCCGTGGGTGTCGTAAGAGGCGACTAAGGGTTATAAACTGGAGGATGGGCAGCAGCATCCTCCTGTGTATCATACCATCTTACTTACTGCGGTCACCTACAACCGCGGTCCATGGTGCCAGCCGTAACGCTGACAAGCGAGGTGACTATGGTACTTCCCCTCCACATTTTTCCAGCAAAACCTAGAATTCTGGAGGGAGCTCCCTATCCTGTAGTGGACATTTCATGGGATGTTCTGATGATAGCTATAGCCATATTCCGTTTTTACCAATGGTTTTTCCGGAGTCGGCTATTTAAGGGATTTGACGACGGCACTGGTTTAAAACAGAACGACAGTCATCAGAAAGGGATAGGTATGCTCGGAGTGTCTCTGCGCGATCGAATCAGAAATGAGGAGATCCGCAGAAGAACTAAAGTAACTGACATAGCTCTGAGAATCGCTAAACTAAAAGTGGGCTGTGGGCAAGGAACATCGCAAGACGAACCGATGGCCGATGGGGTATCAGGGTTCTAGAGTGGCGACCACGTACCGGAAGACGAAGCGTTTGCAGGTCCCCCACAAGGTGGACCGACGAGGTGGCGGTCGCGGTAAGCCGGTGGATGAGAGCAGCGCAGGATCGGACGGACGTCATGGAGATCTTTAGGGGAGGCCTATGTCCAGCAGTGGATCCCTCTCGGCTGATATGATGATGATGATGATCTGACGCAGGCAAGCGCTGGCGCAAAAAGAAGAGGTATATAGGTCCAGCATTGGGTAGCTGAGGACTAATAGGGGATTTTCCAGGACGTTTGTTTACTAGGTTGTGTGTGTAAATGAGTGGTACGCTGATCACTGTTGGCATTTTTAAGGCTTACAATAAATAAAGTATTTAAAAACTTTTTACAAAAGACCAAATATTACAGGCAGCACGGACTGCAGCAATCAAACTAACTCATTACACAGTGGCACCACATTTGGCACGGTGATAGATTTTCCTTATGCTGATCTTCAGCGCCATCCAATGAGCCGGTTTCGCAGCTAAGCGTCAACTGAGTATTCAAAAGTGTCGATAGATGGCGCTGAAGAGAGTTGCTAAAGAACTTAAAATAAATCTGTCATAGACGAAGCGTGAAGTAAATAAACCTCCTTAGGCAACACTTACATTTACTTAGACACTAAATGGGAAACAATGAGTTGACAGTTATATTTTCCTACAACAACGCTAGCTGACATGAAAATTAAAACTAGTTTTTCTTTTAAAAAAACCGGCTCATTGAATTTTCAAAAGGTGGTTGAAAACTCCCTATTGAATGGGCATCCTTAAAAGGTTGATATAAAACTCGCATGTAAATATTTAAAGACACGTTCATGCTCATTAAGTGAAAACGGATTTAACACATTTACCTCGTTTCAATGAACCGTTACTTTGTTTATACTCACGCAATCTGCCATAATTAATTTGCATTCAATTTCAAGTATGTTTAATTTAATAAAATAAAAATAAAATCCAACTAAATAAACTTAGACCTATACAAAATTGTTCTACTTATATTGATAACAGCAAAAAATTCCTAAAAATTTAATCCTTAATCCTATAAATTCTAATCCTTTTATCCTTAAAATTTGTCGAATGTCTTCAAAGTCTTTCCTGTATAAAAGTAGTTGGCTGTTAGTAGTTGAAAAAAAAAGAACCAGTCAAGTGTAAGTCGGACTCGCGCGCCGAGGGTTCCGATATACCTATACTATTTTAGTATCAATAATGTTCATTTTAAGGGCCGCAAAACTAAAAAAAAAAACTATGCTACTTAGAGACATCTTTGTATTTTTGCTTTAATATTATATAAACCTCTGTCGACTTTAATTAATTCAGGTGGTTCGACTTTTTTGTGAACTTTTTTATTATTATATTTTTAGGACATTTTGCATCATAACATGAAAACTAAGAATCGTAAAAATATACAAAAACCTATTTTGGAATTTACAAGTAACGACAAATTAAAATTTGGCCGGGGGGCCTATTTAGGCCCCATTTACAATAATAATAAAAATATTTTTGTGATTCTTTTGTTTGCAATAAAGTTAAGCATCATTATCATTACATCCAATAAAGGTCCACTGCTGGACATTTCCCCCCCCCTTATTTCAAAATCTTACACTATCGTACGCTAAAAATTGTATTTATTCCCATGCATGTCGTAAGAGGCGACTACGGCATCTTGAACCGGTGGATGGGCAGCATAGTCCTCCTTCTTACCACCATACTGCGGTTATCTACCACTGCGGTCCAATGTGCCAGCCGCAACGCTAACAAACGTGGTGACTATGGGGAATTGACGATTACGGAAATGATGAGACTTTTCATATTCGTAAAACATCGAGATCCCATACTACAGAGAACGATAACATAAAAAAGCTATTACGAATATTAGATTTTTTTCTTTAATTGATGGTCCACTTCCGAATTCTTCTCGAATCAATTTGTTAAATTACAAAAAGTAATTAGACGAACCAATCAACTTAATTGACATATCCTTTGCTCAATTTCATGCAAGCGGTCGTACGCTAGTTCTTATAGAACGTATAGTGTGTCTCAGTTATATATCTTGATTGATCTTAGAATGTAGATAAATAAAAACTGTTTCCTTGGATCTGTCACAATTCGCTTGTAGTATGTTCGCAATCGAGACCAAGGTATGCATGCGGACTTACCCCTTCGGTCTACAAAAATTCGTTCGAGACGCATCTAGGCGCTTCTTTTTCATCTAGGCGCTGGACCAAGATTTATTTCCGCATGCCAAACTAGGTGAAAATGCCATCGTACTTCCAGACCGAATCCACAATGATATCACTCAGACAGAATCAGCCAACAACAGGCAGGCTACGAGTCCTTCATACATGCTCGTCAGTTTAGGGTACTACTGACTTGATTGATGAAACATTCGCCGCGACCTTTCTCTTACAAATAATGAGATGATGAAATGAGTTATTGATGAATTGATTTGTTATCTGACTCTAAGAATCGCCATTCTTCTTTGTTGTGTGCAGCTTATTTTCAATTGACTATTTGAAGCTGCAACAGGTCAGTCTGGACTTGGTCGATTCAGCGATATTTAGGACAACCAGTGGGATATCTAACTGTCCGACGTCCAAAAGATGCTCTTTTGATCGCACAATCCTCTCCCATCCTTTTCACTAGGCCGATCCAGCAAAGACGAATTTGTTGGTGGAGAATGCGATGGTTTAAATCTATTTTAATTGTTTCAGATATACCTGATATGCCTAACTTCTATACCAAACCTCGCCTTCCCGCGGTTCTCAGCTGCATCCCTTGGTCAGATCCAGTTCGCCTACGAAAACAAATTCGACAACACCGGCCCGGGAGCCAAGGAGCCTGACCACGCTTACAAAACCTATCAAAATCTAGATGACGCTTTAATATCATACGCTAACGACGAAGATACGAAACTCCCGGAACACGAAAAAGCCCGAGCAATCGCAAATCTTTACAAAATACAGAACAGCAGAAATTACTATAATGTTGCCAATGCTCCCAAACGTGTAGACCCGTTGATAGACAACAGACCTACAATTTGGAACAATTATGCGGATTTCAAACCAAAAGTATTTGGGCGCATTCACCCCTCGCACGAAAATGTTGTAAAGAACAACCTGAGTTGGCAAAAGGAGTATCAACCAAAGGCGACTAGAGTAGACATAGATGGTCTCAGTCCTAGGCAATACGATGGGGTCCAATATTTACCATTATTGAAGGAGCAGCAACCGAAGATGATCAAAGTGGCAGTAGATAGCATCAGCCCCATTCAATATGATCAAGTGCAATACTGGTACGTGCCGCATCCTGATGTGGAGTTCTCCGTTGATGTTCATGTGAGTACAAAACCTTTTTTTTCTTGTTAATAAAGCTGTAGCCAAGAGTACCTACAATCGATTGTAGTTTCGGCTTTTACAGAAAACACTTAATTCCTGTGCTCAATTTTGTGAAAATTTCAACATCACTACAGAAAAGTAACTTCATTACAAGAAAACTTACTTAGGTGACTAACCGTAATTTTATAAAATTTTCGCAGATTTCGCTAATCAAGTACTGTCGGCAAGAGAAACTACAATCCGCGAGTTTCCTGGGTCAAAAATAAAATGAAATCCTGTTTGCGTCTAAGAAAGTATAATTTAAAATTTATGCAAACCAAATAACTTTTTTATGCGTAGTTTTAAATTTTTAATCAATAATGTAGTGTTAAAAAGTAACTAAACGATGGCAAGAATTATGACGTCATTGTTCAAAAATTTCATAAAAAATCTATGGAAGATTTCTGTTTTGACGTTCAATAAAGGGAAACTTGCGGATTGTCTCAAAACTTTTTTCATCTCATCCATACTCTTACTAATAAGAAACATAAGTCTCTATTATAGGTCAACCGAGGTCAACGCAAGGTTCAGAAAACTGAAATCAAATTTCCCGACTCTACAGAATTCGCAAACTTTGTATTTACAAGTTATAGTCAATTGTTGCTTAGCTTTGAAGGTCGAGCAAGTAGAGCTGACCAACAAAGAGGTTGGAAGAGTTATACCATAGAGTAATATAATACTGGCATAAATAATAGACTTTAAAAATCACTTATAGTCTGACCCTCAGGTCTGACCAGGATGCGAACCCGGAACCCTTTACTTACAGAAACTTACCTACTTCTACTCTGTACACAATCCGAGGTCAAAACATTGTTTCTCTAATCTTAGGTTCATTGTTTCCCATAATGGGCTAAGATCAAAAGCTAAGCGAAAACCAAACTTTTTTTTGCAGTTTGTTGAACGATTTTTTAATGAAAATTTAAGTTTTGTGTTTCTGTTGTTGGTGTAACTAAAAATAAAACAAATACAATCTAGGGAATGATAAGCTTAAGCTTTGGACTCATGGTAATATTGTGTGGATCGTAAGATCAATAACCGATGTCACAAATCCTGGTATTGGTGCTGTAAGACAAGGGACAGGCGAGAAGAAGGCAAGGCGCCGCTTTAAAGCTAGTTCATACAACATGTAAAAAAACGAGCGACGTAGTGCAGGCTTGCCGCTTCTTTACCCTCTCTTTGCCTTACGTTTTTTCTAAATAAAGTCGCGTCCGTGCCGTACCCGTTCCACGCCCGTGTTGTGCCTGCTCCTCGCCTGCAACTCACCTGGAGACGATTTTTTGAAGCGTTCGAACTTCAATTCGCATTCAAATTGGCCAGATTCGTATGTACGAATCCGTAAAATCGCGATTTTTTAATATTCATACCTGTGAATTCTGCAGCGAGTGGTCCGACCCACTCGTTTTGCATTTTGTACCGCTCGAAAGTATGTATAATCTGTGATGAGAACGACATTGACGTTTCCTTTAATACCCCAAGATAATTAGATTTTGGCCTAGACAAAAATCGGAACCAAGATTTTCTTTTTGTGGTTTATGAAGTCATGGAAGTAATTACATAATTACTTAAAATTAAGCATATCACCAAATGGGACAAGGCGGCAGATTAAAAAAACCCTATTATATAAATAGTTACTGTGGCAAAAATGCCAACTAAACGAAATGTTTTCTGGGCTCGTTCAATGATAAACTTTTAGTATTTTACAAACTAATTAAGCACCTAAGTTCTTAGGTAAAGCCTAAAATTAAAAAAATCCCACTAAAAGTTTTATTTCTTTTTGTCTGCTCGGGAAAAATATATAACTATCTCGTGACTTTTTGTACTTCAAAATTTTGTTGTACTTGATCAAACAGTCATAAAAGTGAACACAATATGTTAAAGCTTTACAGTGGTATAATTATTGAGGGATTTCTCTTTGGCCAAAATAGTTAACTGAATGAAAAGTGTTTGATTATACTCTAAAACTGTACTTACGTTGATTACTTTGAAAATTAAACAATTCCGACAATAGCGTATCTTTTTATATAAAAATTACATTATGTAGCGCTTTATATCGACCCTAAATAAGTTGAAATAAAGTTCATAATTGACATTAACATAGTACACGGCTCGTGATTGCACGGTACGGCAACGTCGCATTGCTTCGCTGTTTTTTTCGGTACGCGCTTCGGAATTTAAAGTTAAACATGAAAGATGAAAATTTACATCGGTTGTAGTAAGCTGAAAATACTTTTGATCTTCTGATCTAAATCTAAATATATAAAACAGCATGCCCTGACCGACTGACTGACTGATTCATCAACGCCGAGCCGTAACCGATAAAGCTACAGATGTGAAATTTTGTAAGTAGTTTTTTTGTACGTCAAGACTACACATTAAGAAAGGATTTTACGAAATTCATCCCCTGAGGGGTTGAAAAATGGGGTGGAAGTTTGTATGAATATTCTACAGGTTTGACATGAGACTCAAAATAATTGTGGATTTGATCTAATGAAAGGGAAAAACCGGCCAAGTGCGAGTCGGACTCGAGCACCGAGGGTTCCGTACCACCACTTGATATAAATTGTATTAGTTGAAATGTCAGTAACTTACTGTGGTCGATTTTTGAAGTGAAAACTTCTTCAGCGGCGCTTGGCACTTTTTCAGATGGGGAAAAAATTATTAACTCGCATCAGAAGTCGCGTCAGATCTCGGATGAAGTGTAGAAATTGATTTGCAAATAATCATAAATAATCATAATCATATACAAAACTTCTAGTGTGATAAAGACCAAAACATCTTTTATGTCTTTGTCAAGATCAAAAAGAAGTGCGAAACCTGTAAACTTGTTTACTATTATTATATTCTGTGGTCATAGTCTCGGCTTTTTTTGTTGTGCACAACGTGATATGTGCACGACAGATTTGACGTACTGGTTTTGATCGTTATTTAATAGCGAATCCTAAATGTATAAGATCTAGATTTCGGATGACAGCTGTCAAACTAAAAATCGCTATAACTCGAAAACTACTGACCCTAGACTACTCGTGTGCTGAGACAAATGATAGGTCTCGATGAGATCTTCATTTCAGATGACAGCTGTCAAACTAAAAATCGCTATAACTCGAAAACTACTGACCCTAGACAACTCGTGTGCTGAGACAAATGATAGGTCGCGATGAGATCTACATTTCGGATGACAGCTGTCAAACTAAAAATCGCTATACCTCGAAAACTACTGACCCTAGACTACTCGTGTGCTGAGACAAATGATAGGTCTCGATGAGATCTACATTTTGGATGACAGCTGTCAAAGTAAAAATCGCTATAACTTGAAAACTACTGACCCTAGTCTACTCATGTGCTGAGACAAATGATAGGTCTCGATGAGATCTACATTTCGGATGACAGCTGTCAAACTAAAAAACCCCATAACTTGGAAACTACTGACTCTACGATACTCATGTGCTGAGACAAATGATAGGTCTCGATGAGATCTACATTTTGGATGACAGCTGTCAAACTAAAAAAACCCCATAACTTGGAAACTACTGACTCTAGTATACTTGTGTGCTGAGTCAAATGATAGGTCTTGATGAGATCTACATTTCGGATGACAGCTGTCAAAGTAAAAATCGCTATAACTTGAAAACTACTGACCCTAGACTACTCATGTCCTAAGACAAATGATAGGTCTCGATGAGATCTACATTTCGGATGACAGCTGTCAAACTGAAAAACCACATAACTTGGAAACTACTGAATCTAGAGTACTTGTGTGCTGAGTCAAATTATAGGAAGATCTACATTTCGGATGACAGCTGTCAAACTAAAAAACCCCATAACTTGGAAACTACTGACTCTACGATACTCATGTGCTGAGACAAATGATAGGTCTCGATGAGATCTACATTTTGGATGACTGTCAAACTAAAAAAACCCCATAACTTGGAAACTACTGACTTTAGTATACTTGTGTGCTGAGTCAAATGATAGGTCTTGATGAGATCTACATTTCGGATTACAGCTGTCAAAGTAAAAATCGCTATAACTTGAAAACTACTGACCCTAGACTACTCATGTCCTAAGACAAATGATAGGTCTCGATGAGATCTACATTTCGGATGACAGCTGTCAAACTGAAAAACCCCATAACTTGGAAACTACTGAATCTAGAGTAATTGTGTGCTGAGTCAAATTATAGGTCGCGATGAGATCTACATTTTGGATGACAGCTGTCAAAGTAAAAATCGCTATAACTTGAAAACTACTGACCCTAGACTACTCAAGTGCTGAGACAAATGAAAGGTCTCGATGAGATCTACATTTCGGATGACAGCTGTCAAAGTAAAAAACCCCATAACTTGAAAACTACTGACCCTAGACTACTCAAGTGCTGAGACAAATGAGAGGTCTCGATGAGATCTACATTACGGATGACAGCTGTCAAACTAAAAAAACCCCATAACTTGGAATTTACTGACTAGTGTACTCGTGTGCTGAGTCAAATGATAGGTCTTGATGAGATCTACATTTCGGATGACAGCTGTCAAAGTTAAAATCGCTATAACTTAAAAAATAATGACCCTAGACTACTCATGTACTGAGACAAATTTTAGGTCTCGATGAAGAAGTACACGAGCAATGACGCGATTGACCCTTACAAAAACATCATATTCAAAAATTCAAGTTTTCACTTCTGCCGGCACTCTCAGAGTGCAACTCGTCCTTTTTTGAGTCCGACTCGCACTTGATCAGTTTTTCTATTTTATAGCTTATTCAGCATGAGATACAGCCCACTGACAGACAGTCAAACAGACATCGGAGGCATATTAGTATGATCCCGTTTTTCACCCTATGGGTACGGAACCATAAAGTCTGAAATAATTAAAGTTTACAACCTTTCTCACAACCAATTAACGCTAAGTAAATTCTTATTAAAGAGGAGTCAAGATCGGGGGGTCAAGAGCAAAAGCTTAGCACGCTAGTCCGACTCGCACTTGCCCGGTTTTTTGTAACACTGTATCCCACAATGATATTTTCTCCTTTCAATCGACTAATTGAAGTGTTGTTGTTTGTACAAGTAGGCAGCCAGACACTTGCAGCCCACTCTAGCTACTTGGACTGTTGAAATAAGAACACTAAATAGTCTAATATTATGTCAGGCTTGACGTACTCTTGACATTACGTAGAAGAAAAAAGTCTCGGGGCGCACGGCACGCCATACCGATTCCAAAGAACATATAATATTACGCCGGTTCTCGCTCGCTTGACGCGATCTATTGAATTAAAAATCAACTTTTTTATCTTTTTATAATTATGCTTAATTTTATAAATAAAGGAATGAACACACGATGAAACCTGTAATTAAACAAAAGTTTTTCAGTTGGTATTTTTGCTTCAACATTAAATACGAAAATATTTAACTTTAGATTAATATGCTTAATTTTAGGTAATTTGCTTAAAAACTGTCCTGGAATGTCTATCAAATTTAAAATAATTTGGTTGCCATTTTTGCCTATACTTTTATGTAACTTGTATACAAATTTGCTAATAAAAAAATATGCGCAAATATTTTTTGCTTAGTTTTAATTGAAGTAGGTACCTTGGAACCCACATCAAAAGTTTACCCCATCAGATATTAGTTACAATTTTTGGCTTGACTTCACATGCATAAACAAACAAAAAAATATATTTTCTGGAGAATCTAAATGTCAGCCAATTCATTAAAAAATATTTTTTACATAAGTGTTCCACCACCTATTATAATACATAGCAACTTTATAGTAAATTGACGGTTTCGATTTATGTCCAGCCAATTAAAAATTACAGCTTCAGGACTCGGCCTATAAAGTACTAATAGACGATCGGATCGGACTGCTCTGAAGTTAGCTCCGTACCACGATTTTGCCCAATAGCAAAATTGTCGTTTGGGTCAATCCGCAACGCTATTGAACAAAATTGTGGTCCGGAGCTAAATTCGGAGCAGTCCGATCCGATCGTCTGTTTACACATGACATTAAACTGGCATATCAACTTTTTAATTTGCGTTCCATTCTCTCGCAATTCATTACCGGTTTATAAAATCTATTGATTTTTTCTGCGTGAAACAAAAATTGTTTAAATATTTGAATTTAATGGCAACACTGCTTTCGAACGCTTCAAAAATGTGTCTCCTGTACTTCGCCTGCAACTCTCCTGCACCTCTCCTGCACCTCGCCTGCACCTTTCCTGCACCTCGCCTGCGCCTTGCTCTACAATTAACTCTTTAGAGTTGATGCTCATCATGCCAACCAAAGACTTCTTATTCTAGTATAAGCTACAGCTGCATTGCATGTCTCAAGCTTGACGCAATCTAGCCTGCACATTAAACCCATGTAACCGACCTTACTAAAGGTGACTTTATTTAAAACTGTGTTACATTACAATAATTAACCGAAACAGTATCTTCGTCATACTTGACAGCTTGTTTTAATTTTTTTGAACTAAATAGGTGCATAGTTCGCTAGAGCGTAGCGTGATACAGTCAAATGCTCGTCAGTCAGCAGCGCAAGCATGATGCCCTAGATAAACAAAATCGACGTTTGCTACATAGATAAAAATTCGAAAATTACATTTGATCTTAGATATAACTTTATCTAGGACGTCATGCTGGCACTACTGCATTAGACTTTAAACAGACAAAACGAAGCAAGGAGGTTCAATTTCTTTGAGTCAAAATCACGACAAGCTTCACCATTCAGATAATATATCAATCTTTCCACTAACTATATTTTTACAATAAAAGAATTGCATTAGTTAAAAAAAACATAATAGGATAATAGGATGTCAACTCCTGCCCACGGCTGGGTACAGACGTTGTTATTCTCTAAAACGTTAAAAAAATAATATGTCTAAAGATCGAAGCGTATTCATAGCGTTTCTTTTATAGCCCCGGTCCTTGCTCGCTATAAGAAAACGCTAGTGACTTATATACTCTTTGGCTATAAGGTAAGTGCAGCTATTAAAGACCCCCCAAAAATGTGCATATATTACCGAGGTATAACTTATTTTCTTGAATTTACTAAGAACAAAGTCTACTTTTGTACAAATAAAAACACAGTAATAAAGATTATTTTTCCCTCAATCATACCGTCTATACCAAAACTTTGTTTCTCTATGGCAACCCCACGAAAAACGGTCAGTTTGTGCGCTGCCCACGCAACAAGTGCTTTTTCCATAGGAAGTGTTCTCGCCGAACGTAACGTACACTCATATTTTCTTAAGAGTTTTTTAACTATTCTATGATATTTATGCTGATGCCTGGTTAAAAAAGTCGTTGCTTAGTATCTTCCAAATACAAATTAAGCACGATTCTTGTATTTTAATTTGTTTCCTTTTAATAAACTCAATAAATACAATGACGCGGTGATAGCTTCCAGGATTTTGCAGTTGATGCTATTTACCGCGGTACCCTCGGTAATAGCAATTAGTTAAAGCTAGGTTTACTTGATTTTTATTGTAGAATACGGTATGATTTCTAATTTAAGACGGTGCCATGATACTTTCAAATATCTGAAGATAGTTTTGAGATATTTCCGTGGTAAAGTTTATCAGCTAGAAATCTTAATTTTTGGCAAGAAACATCAAACATAAAAATACAATTTCTTCAAAGTTCCTTCAACAAGAAGGAGACTTTGCTTTGCAAAAATAACAGTTTTTTAAAAAAAGTTACTGCGACATATTAATGGCAGATTGTAGAATAAACGTTTTTGTTTCAACTTTTCATTTTTTTACATCACATCACAACTCACTTTAATTTGTGGGTCTTAAGCAAAGCCTGTTACTGACACTATTACCGACCGAAAAAATTAACAACCCTCGTTAATAGTAAGTATAAGAACCTATTTACCGAGTGATTATTAACTTTAGGGTACCGCGGTACAAACGTATTACTGTGTCCCGTTACTTCCATAAATCTTTTTTTTTAACTTCCCATACAATTGTGTTGGTCACTTAATATGGGAAGTCCAAAATTATTTTTAGTTTTTCGACCTATGTTCCTTGGGAAAAGTTGTTCAGTTACGGATGCTGAACCCGCCCCTGAGCTATGACACGCAATTAGATTAACACTCTGTATAAAACTAGAAGCTGACCAGGAGTTAAGTAACGCCTAACCTTATTGAGGATGCCCAGCTATTTTGCTGCAGTTTGGGCCTTTGACTCAATGTCAGCGCCGAAGTTCAGGTTTGCACACAACTTCATGCCAAGTAGCTCGAGGCTGTCGGTAACTGGTACTTGTACCTCGAAAAGTAGGAGCCAGATTGAACGGACTCCTTTTTGCGAAGAACAGACACGCCTGTGTTTTGGTGGCGTTGAAACTCACTAGATTTTTGTCACCCCACTCGGAGACACGACTTAAGGTTGAGTTTATTCGCTTTACCATAGCCTCTCTCGAAGAACGTATCTCGTCACTGCTGGCTTTTGTGCTATACATATATCTCTCGACAACAGTACTGTTATCCGCGTACCCAACTATACCAGGACCAAATAGGTCGTTGATGTGCAGTAGGAAAAGAGTCGCAGAGAGAACAGACCCCTGAGGAACCCCGGCATCAATAGCCATGAGGTCAGAGGAGCAGCCATCAAGGACTACTCGGATCGATGGTTCACTCAGATCTAGTGGCCGTTAAGATGCAGTTTCAACGCATAATCCGGGTGTTAGGGTAAACACTGTGATCCTTGAAACTGTGCATTGAGACCATGAAACTGAAAAACTTTCCCTAAGAAACATAGGTCGAAAGGATAAAAAAATGACTTCCCATAGAAACTGAACCAGCTGATTGCGTATTTTGTATGGGAGATGAAATTATTGTTTTCGTATTTCGACCTATGTTCCTTGGAGAAAGTTGTTCAGTTTCATGGTCTAAATGCACAGTTCCAAGGATCAAAGTGACCCTGTATACGACTACACACCCACTGCATAGTCGCATCTCTACTGTGGCAGCTCAGAAACAGGTTAGAGCAGCTCAAATCTAATCGTATGAACGGCTTGAAAACTGCATCGTAACCTAGCAATGAGATAACAGTCCCATCACAGTCCGTCTGTTTAGCTCTAGAGCCATTTAAGCAATAACATCTAGTGCCTAGATTTCATATCTTTTTCTTTGTGTGCAATAATATGTGTCTCACTGAACCAACAAAGGGACGATTTTGTTATTGATCTCGTATAAAAGGTACAAATTAAATTTTCTATTTAAGTTTTTAAGTCATTATAGAAACCAAGCAATAAATAAATATGTTAAGTAGGTAACTATCTCTTAATTATGAATAAAAAACGTTTAAGTAAATCTTTAGTAAGTTGTTTTATTTAAATTTTGTTAATTTACAAAAAAAAATGTACGGTGTAAGTAAGTAATGTACGGACCCAAATATTTAATTCAATATATTTACTTCAACACTCGGTAATACCATTTCAGTACAATTTCTCTAATAACGAGTGAATAAAATTTCTTCGTCACTCGGATACAGCTTCCTATGGAAGCTATCACCGAGTGTGGACAAGTGCCTACCCGCTCGGTAAAAGCTTCCTATGGGAAGCTATCACCGAGTGTAGACGAGTGCCTACCCTCGGTATTAGCTGATCGGTGTGTGGGGACCCTCGTTATTACCCGCAGTTGTCTTTCTGGTTTTAAAAATTATTTTCAGGTGTATTGATAAGTTATACTTACTAAGCAAATTTTAGTAAAAATGGATAGACAATTTAATAAACTTCAGAGAAAAAATATTATTAAGGGCTTAGCACATTTCCTTATGCGTCTCTTTTACTGCCAATTTGAAATGTCGCTTAGCCCCCTCGGTATCACCTGCATTTACCTTAGTACCTACCATTGTGTGATCAATGATATTACAATTATATAACCGAGGTGTGTGATGTGTTAAAATATAGCTATTCGTTATTACAAGCTCCGATGACTTCGATGCATGCATATCCGTTACCTTCATTTGTTTGTAAAAAAAAATCATGCAAGTCTTGTGTGTACACTAAAATTATTATTAGATAGATAGATAAAACCTTTATTCAATAAACATAACTCACAAAACACATCACAGGAGTTTACAAATATTAACATACACAACTCAAGATAGGTAGATTAGGTAGTTTCACATTTTTGTCGCGCGTAAACATCAAATCAAGAAGAGAAAATCTATTCTACAGGCAGCCGACCTTTTGCATGCTGTATGTGGTGTGGCTATTGTATAGGTGCTGGCTTTAATTGGAAGGGGGCTGGAGAGTGTCCGTTTTGTACTTTATTCTGTGCTTTTACTATGGCCGCTTGTCCACTGCACGTCCGTTAACCGAGCCCATCATGGGCGTGCATCGCTACTTCGGTAACGTCATCACCTTCTCGGTGACGACGCCGACGTCCCAGTGACGGTGGCGGCTTAACTCTGGTGTATATAAAGAGCGTCTATTATTTAGCCCCCACATCTCAAGAGCTACATAATAAACTAGGTGAAATATTACATTAGACTTTGCCAGGTTATTGGGAAACCATTTTTGAAGTTTTTTGAAACCACTTTTGAAATTTTAGTCAGTTTGTTTGTCCGTCAATCAGTCACAAAGTAATGAACTAATGAAAACGGAGTTTTCAATATTGTATTAGGCTTGCTTTAATTCAACATAAGTATAAGTTTTATTTCATCGCAATCGGTTCACTTAATATAGAAAACTTGCGAGTACGAATTTCAAGGAGGCTCAAATTCCAAAGCCAGTAAAGGCCTGGGCCCAGCTAGTATTTTATAACTTTTCTAACACATTGCCAACAATTTCTACTGGAAATAAAATTGCATTTTCTCCCATTTCTATTTATAACCTAACCTTACCTTAACCACCCATAGCATAGACGATTAGATAGATTACACCTTCAACTCAAACCACTTACTCGTACTTGAGAGAAAGTGAAAAGTCCGTTACAAACATGATGAAGAAAATATTCTTGCACTGCTCTTTCTTAAGATACTCTATCATTTATTTTCTTTTCTTTTATTAAAAAAAAGCAAGTAAAGCGAAAGGTCCACATCATGAAATTTCACAACTTTTCTTACAACCAATTAAAGTGAACTCCCGTTTCAAGTGCATTCATATAAAAAAGATGTCAGGTTTGAATGGACGTGGAGTTCTTTAAATCAAAGAGCACAGGTTTAAAAACTTAAGTATAAGAGGACAGGTACGGAACCCTTTGTGCGCGAGTCCGACTCGTACTTGGCTGGTTTTTTATCCTTATACAACGAGTAACGGAAAGGTGTGATAATACTGAAGGGTGTGAATCTGCCCATAAAACTGAACAACTTTTAGAAATAGGTCGAAATACAACAAACCAAATATGACCTCCCATACAAAATGAACTATGAGCTGATGCGGTTTCTGTGGGAGGTCGAAAATTGATCGTGTTCTATGACCTATGATCCTTGGCAAAAGTTGTTCAGTTTCATGGGCAGTTTCACACTCTTTAGTATTATCACACATTTCCGTTACCCGCTGTTATATCGTATCAAGAAGAAGATTGCATGCATTCTAGATTCTTAAAAAATACTTATGGAACTCCACTAACCCTTTCCTATCTTCATCGTGTGTGACGGGCTTTATGCCGGCGGCGCGGCGCCCACGCAGACGGGAAAGTCGTTACACTAGACAACCGCGCGCTTTGCAATAAACTTGCAAAAACACAATGTGGACATTTGATTGATAACATAATGCGACAAAAAAATCCGTTTTTGTAGGTAGGTACATGCAATAGCAATTTCATTGTCAGATATTGGGTTTGTCATTTAACTATAGGTATGTACCTACTTGCGGGCAGCAGAATTGAATTAACTTAATAAGGTTGTGTTCTTAGTCAAAAGAGATTTTTTTTCAAAGTCAAAAGAAGTTCTTAGTCAAAAGAAAATTATACAATTATGATGAAGTTTCATGCTTCCGATTAAACCCTTTAAAGCATTTAGACTTTAGACAATTTTGTTAGGCCTGAAAAATGCTACTATGTAAAAAAAACTCTTAAAGTTATCCTCTTTTAGTCCTCTACAAGAGGATAACTGTCAACGCGTTATTTATAGGTTGAGACTTATAATTACCATTAGTTTATTAATTAATTAATTGTATATATATTGTTATAATTTTGCTGTTCCAAAAATCTATAAATAAAATAAATAAATAAATAAAGATGAAATCGTGTCAGTAGCCATGATTCTCAGTGACTTAATTCGTTGCGAAAGTGCAAGTTAAAAACAGTTATACTAACATTAATATAAATTTTAAAACAGAAATATTTATCGCATAACCCAGTTTATTGCTAATTTTATTGAAATGACAGATTTTGCTTACATAAATGTTGCATTACCTTATCTTAAATAGCCCATGACTGTCCCACACTGCTGGGCAAAGCCCTCCCTCCGTTCTCTCCACGACGCGCGACGTCCTATCCTGTGCTTCCTCCAGCCAATTAGTTTGAAAGGCGTCTAGCTCATTTCACCATCACCGTCTGGGTCTATACAGGTCTATTTAGCATTTACTAAGAAAAAATATAAATCATTTATTATCTACCATAACAAACAGCTTTGAACAATGGCTTAAAATTATTATCTGAATCAGTCCTTGACCTGAACAAGCCCAAATCATAACTAAACGCCCACATACTGACAACGTCATAAATATCATGTCAGAACTATCATTACAAGACAATGTAATGAAAGGTACCGGTTAAGATCAAACGTGTATCTAAAATACAGAGTGCAACGTTAGAAACCATTTTAACTCCCATTAAAATAAAAAATAATTTATTTTTAACATTTAAGTAGTTTATGAAGTCAACAACTGCACTAACGTCGTCGTCATTTTGCAAAAATGTTTTTACTCTTTTTGCGTTATCTATGTTTTTTTTTTGGATTATAAAAATTGTCTGCTGCCTCTAGTAATCTGATATTTTTAGGGTTCCATACCTCAAAAGGAAAAAAACCCTTCTTTGTTGTCTCACGAAGAAATTGATATCAAATAGGTATGAAAATTTCAAGCTTCTACGACAACACAATTTAAATATACGGGCATAAAAAAATCTACAGGAAACTACCTAGCTAGGTCTACAAGTGAAGGAAAAATACTAAATCATTAAATATTACAACTTTTCTCACAACCAACTGTAACAAATTAAGGTGAGCTCAGGTTTCATTTTTGAGTGGACAGACTCATAGTTCTTTAAATCAAAGGGCGAAACATAATGATTGTATTTATTCATCAATAATACAAGGGTCAAATTAAATACAATTTCATATAACTACAATTAAAACTAAAGCCTAATTAAAATAACCCACCCCGAATCGTCCCTGGTGCAAAGGTCCCCATGAGGCTCGCAGCATTGCCACGTTGAATCGCAATGGATAACCTTTGCACAAGGAACGCTCCGGAGCGGGAGTCAAAGCCAATATCCCTAAGTTGGCGCCCAATTTCTCCGATGAAGACCTTGGCCTCCTTACCTCCTCGTAGGTACATAATAGTTTGCAAGTCCAACTCGCACTTCCCAGATTTTTTTTATTATACATTCCATTCTGCCATGATGTTATATAAAAAAAATGATTTTTTATCTGCGTTAACTGAGTTGATAAAGAAAAATTTAACTAAAAATAGCAAAATACAGGTACACTCGTGTTTCAACAGCATTTTAAGTCCCGCATAAGAATGCGAGTCATTTGAATTTAGTATGGAAAACGGAGGGCCAATTTAAGGTTCCTTATATTTAAAAGCGCATTGCAAATCAATGGGTAGGTATTCGACATTGACAGATTGACGAGGCCAGCCAGCATACAATTAGATATCTAATAAATAATAATAAAAGTTCATAAGAAACATTAATTACAAAACGCAGACATTAACAAAAAGAAGTTGGTATTTTAGTAAGATTAGTGTCATTAAAAGCAATTGATCTAGTTTCGTTTAAAGTTCACGTCTCTCATATAATAATGTTAATATAGTTAGTTATTACGTTTTTATAACAGCAAATCACTCTTAATATCACATGAAAACTCTTAATATCTCATGTGATAAGTGAAAATTTTGACAGTTGGTCTCTATAGTAATTTTCCATAGAGTTTCCGGAAAATAGAAAATTTATGAAAATTGTTTTGAAGTTTATTCAAAAATAAACCTAATTTCGTAAACAGCTAGGTACATTATCTTTTTGTATCCTTCAAATCTTGACATGGTGCTTCAGAGGTCTTAAAAAGCTTATCAACAATTTACCGACCACTACAAAATATATATTAGTAAAAGAACGAAATGTTTTCTTGGTCGTCCATCACATATAGCCAAGAGCACTTCAAGTCGTATCTCCGTCAACAACTTCGCGAAGATCATCGCTAAACCTAAATATAATATTTTCGCTTCAAAAACATACAACTCTTATACAAAAGAAAGTTAAAAAAAGAATTACAATTCATACTACAACTCTTAATGGCTGCAAAACTTGCATGAAAAGTAGATCAAGCAATTCAATGCCACTTTCGCTACAATTTATACGTCGCATTCCATCAAAGCTTCTTCACGGCGTTTTGTAGATTGCCTTGAAGTAAACAAGCAATGTATGTGATAGTGCGTGAATGTTGTAATAGTGGAATGCTCAGTCAATGCCGCAGTAGGAAGTAAATGAAAAGAGGTGTGACTGCTGCTGTTATGCAATGAAGGCTTATACTCGAGTGACGAAAAAGTTTTTCTAAAAATTATCGGTTCCTCCAAATTTGATGCGAATATTTGACTATGTTACTCAGACTATTAAACTGGATGACTATCGGCAAGAAACACATAAAGTCAATAAACGAGATAATTTTATTTTTCTGTCTTTCCGTGTACTTTCCTATACAAACCTTGGGCCTCCGAAAGATGGATTTGCATGGGACGACTATTCTTTCTTTGAGGAAGTTGAATG